>CAJQUN010000110.1:0-1213556 GCA_907163345.1 Haberlea rhodopensis
TTGCTACACATAAGGCTTGAATCACTGGACATCGCCTCGGAAAATCGCCTCGGGCGATCCCCATCGCCACCTTTTACGGTCAAATCTGGCCCAGATCGCCTCGGGCGATCTCCCCATCGCCTGGGGCGATCATCAATGATAAACAAGGCCGTAGGTAAAGTTCTGATCACCTGGGGCGATCGCCCTAAAAAAAATGGCCTAGGAAGCATTATGGATCGCCTGGGGCGAGCTTGACCATCGCCTGGGGCGATCTGATTGCCAGCGTGCACACCGTGCCATCGGTTGAGTCGATGGTGCGCAACATGGCTCGGATCGCCTCAAAATATGGCTCGGATCGCCTCAAACTATGGCTCGGATCGCCTCATACTATCTCCCAGATTTCAACACTCTCAAACTTTGTACTTTTCGACCATCTTAAGCTCGTTTCTGGGAAAAGTGGTAAACATGAAAGTTGTAGCCCTCCATGACATTTTGCTCCATGATGCAATCCGAATTGGACTGAGATGTTTGAATATGAAATCTAGAATATTGAGTTGGCTTTCCAACCTCTTTGGATTCACATTGTTTGGAGCATCAAGCCAAGAGATAAAATCAAAACATTGCACTGGCTCCAATTGGCTTCTAAACGAATTTGCCCACTAACGGACCATTGGTTTGTGGGTCTTCATCCCATCATAAGAAATTGTTCCAACATCATTCCACACATGTTGAACACTTAAATTGGTTTGTTCATAGATGTCATTCCTTCTCGTCCAAGCTCAATAGATTCTTGATAAAATTCACCGCTTGTCCTATGAACTCGCATATGTTATGTGTATAAATTGGGTTCTCTTCCATTGGTCTTCCCAACCAATTTATCAATATAACCCTGTACACTAAGTAGACATATTAGTACAATAAATGCAAGTTTTGTTGATCATCAAAACCCATAAATAATTCGGAGATAAATTAAGCATTAAACACAACCATGTGTTTAAGGCTCAACATAGTATGTGTTCTATATTCATTAGAGAATATTAGAAGTATTTGATATATGAGAAGGTTATTATTTTGGAGATGTAACAAAAATAATTAGAGTGAAACGAACAAAAATCTTATAAACAATTGTATGGCCTCACTTAAAGTATGTCGTTCATTGAACAATTGTTTTAGTGTGACTTCCTTGGTATTTTTTTATCCTTCTAGCCATCCATAATTCCTCAAATTTTGTTCCTTAAAACTAGTCTTCATCCTGTTTGAAATCATTGATATTAAATACTAGTTATAAAAATTATTTATAAATGCTTAAATTAACCGAAAAAATTTGAAATAAGTGTAACTATTGTATGAATACGACAATGTTTTGTTTTTAAATATATTTATTAGAGAATACTATATCTACTTATTCAGTCTAAAGTGAAAAAGATACAGGTATATCGGTAATACTTATCTAAAAAGTGAAGATTGACTAACTAATATAGTGGAAATTTCAAAACATAAATTTATTTTTCTGATTAAGTGGATGGTGGGTAAAAAATATTGCAGTAGTAGTAGATGTGAATTTCAGCCAAATCATTTATGCAGAAAAAAGAATGTGTTAGTATAGTTACCTTCTAATTGGGATATAATAATAATAATTATAAAATATACCTTGATATAGATGTCTTTTCATATTTGAGAAAGCTATTATGGCTTCATTCTCAAGTTTTTGTAACCATTGCCCTTCATTGATAGCGAGATCGTCCCATAAATTATTGTAATAGTATCAAGTCTGAGAGGAAATGTGATGATATAACATATTTGTTGAAATAACAGACTAATAATATGATTTATAAAAGTTTTACTTGTAATAAGATTGTTTGTACCCACCGAAGGTTAATCAATACGACCCTCTTCGATAACAAATGCTCTTGTCGTGATTTTGAAATGGGACCGATTGCTTACCTTCGTTATGACACCTATCACATCTACTAAATTGTGTAGAAAATATAGTTATCCCATTTAAAATTATTATCCCATTAAAAAGTATTGATATTATTATAAATATAATATATATATTGAGAATTACTGTGTGGTTGATCATCTTACGAATTTATCTTCAATTTATCAAACTCTGAAAGTGACACCAGAGTACTTGAAAATCCTTCTCTATTTCTGTAGTTGTTGTATTCGTTTGTAGGACCAGTTCAATTTTCTGATTGACGTTTGGAAAACTGTTGTTTATCTCCCTGACTGTTGGACTTGATATGAGGTACCTTCTATTGAATTTGAGTTGATCTTCAAAATATTGCATTGCATTCCGGAAGATAATTCCATATATGAGTGCCTTGCAATAACTAAGATACAATTAGCATATTCGCAAAATATAGCAAGATAATTAACAGATATAAAATTTCGATGGGGTGGTATTATTTTAAAGGGGAATTACAAGGAAGTACACTTTTTGTGACACAAAATCTAATTAGTCTTGGAAAAATCTTAGTGCATAAAAAGCCAAATTGGAAACAATTTTGTTGAAATAGGTCCAATTTTCAAATTTTCAATCAGTTGAGTGTTTTATTATGACTCTTTTACCCCTCAATGGTTTGATATTGCATTCTATCCCTTAGGCTTTTGTTTAAATTACAAAGAAGTCCATATATAATATTTAATTATCTTTTATATCCTTATATTTATAGAAAAGTAACATTTAACGTCGTCTTTTTACAAGTCCCCGTTTTTTGCGATCCTTGGCACCAAATGGTATCAGAGCCTAGGTTTATTCTGGAAATACTATAATAATATCTTGAATATTAATTTGTAACCTATACGGATGAGACGATGCAAGAAATTATGGACCCGAACGAATGTTCGAAGTGCCATTCATACAGGTGGTACTTCCAGAAATTGGAAGCACTAAATCAGAAGCATAGGGCAGAAGCTCAACGCTTCAACCATAAGTGGAAACAATTACGAGGAACAGATTTATGCACCCCATGCATAAATCATTACAAGAAATTGGAAAGGATGGCTAAGAGGCTTCATCAAGTGAACCTCAAACTACAGTTCCAGTTGGCCGAACTCCAGGAAGACAATCATCCTGAACACGAGGACATTGTTCCAGACCCCAATGATCCAACAGGGTCCGGCCAGATGATTAGGATGGGAGAACCAACCTTTCGAGAAATCGAGCCAGATTCTTCTAAGATATCTCAAGATCTTAGAGAGATTTAGAAGACGGTGTTATGGCTACCTTCAATACCATGTCCCTGCACAGATCCATCAGATTCATAGTCAGAGGAGATTATGATTAAACATCAGAAGGAGATTCTTGAAAACCTTCAAGATGTTCAATCCCGAGTTAAGGAATTGGAGTCAAGGCCAAGTCCGACAGGAAGAAGGAACGGAGGATGGTTGCCACCATCTTACGGGACAGAATCCCTTTTACACCAAAAATGGAAAGCAGAGGAGGTCTGAAGGCCTTTGTCAGAGATTGAAAAAATGATTGCAGTCCTACGAGGAGAGCCATTACATCCCACAAAGTAATGGAAAGAATCAACTTGGAAGATCTACGTGATCTTGCTGATTCATTTGCGGGACTAAATCTCGTAGAATTCAAGACATGAGCTTGTACAAAGACCTCTACCACAAGAGAATTTCGGGTCACACAACCCACTCGAAGGTGATCAAAGTATGCCACACAGGGAAGATTTCTCTTCAGCATCTTTAGATCCCCCAGTTGGAACAATGAACCGTTCCCGAAGGCCCGATATACACCAGACGCCCTACGGGAAATCTCAGTTAGATCTAATCCATCCATATGGACTTATGCTCAACATGGATATCTTGAATTTCAAAAACAGAGAAGTTCTTATTGATGAATGGGCTTCAGCAATGAGAATAGCAACAGGAACTCTTGATCTAAGTAAAGAAGTATTCATTTTACTTCTTAAAATGAGTTTGGAAGGATCAGTCAGATTGCCTGGGATATGGGAGATCCAGGTACCAAGGAAGAAGTTTTAGCCGAAGAGTCCCTGAAAGAGATCGTAGACAAGATGGAAAAATTCTTTAAAATCTGTTTCATTGGAGTAAGTTACTTTGAAGGAATGGAGGAAGAGAAGGCTAAGAAATATAGACAATCTCTAATTAGCCTGGAATTACATGATATCTGTTATGTAGACGAGTACATCAAACTCTTACATAGTATCGATGGAAGGCGAAGATAGAAGAAAATGATGCAGCAGAATTGTTCTTTGCCAAAATTCCGAGCCCATTGAGAGAAATGCTTATCCAGGAGTATACACCTCATGCAATCGAGATGGGGACCAGGAGAATGTCATTTCTCAAAGTAAAGCTTGCGGAGTGGTGCTACCAAGCAAAGCTCCAAAAGAATTTCAAGAAGCTCAGAGGAATCAACAAAATGGCTCCTATTTGTTGTACGTGAAATGATATTCCTACAATCATTGGAAACTACCCACAAATGCGAAAGATGAAAAAACACAAAAGTCATCCATATGCCCGAGGAAGTAGTTCAAGAAGAAGTAGGTCTTCATGGAGACCTAGAAAGTTCTGGTCAAAGCAGAAAGCCCGAACCTACAGATCGGGGCAAAGATCAGGACCAACAAGGAGTATAATCTCGTCGACAGGTTCTAAGCAAGCTAGTTCTAGCAGAACACCAATGAAAAGAACTTTCAGATGCACACATACTAGTGCAAATGAGAGTTTCAAAGATTGTAACTGCTGGACATGTGGAGCAAGAGGACATATCTCTACAGATTGTCCCAGAAAACCAAAGCCGAGGAGTAAGACAGTTCGAGCATACCAAAGAATATGAGGATGCTGTCTATTTTCAGGATTTGGTACAGGTGTATCAATTTGAGGATATTCCCTCAGATAAAAGCATCTACGAAGAAGAAATCTATTCTGATGGAGGTGAATCCAGCTCAGAATCAGAGTGAAGAGAGTTCCTTAAACACGTGATCAGAGAAGAGCCGTCGGGGTTTTTCTCTCATACCACAGTTTCTCATAAAACTAATATGAGAATCATGAAGGAAGAACCAAAGCTTCAAATGTACAATGGATTTACAATTGGAGCAATGGAGAAAGATGGATATTATTGGTCTTCGAAGCAGGAAGCATCGGATTATCCATATGAATTTTTTTATCCCGATGGAATTCACGGGAAACCAAATTGAGATGCAGCTAATCCCTACAGAGAAATCCAGGAGATTAAAGAACACGGTCAATGGAAAGAGATACCGAATTCGATGACCACCAGTCCATTCTCAATATACATCTCCATTGGATGTTATATGAGAGAAGTACCGGGCAGAATATTTTGCAGCCTACATAGATTCAGGAGGTGGGATATGTACTGCCAGGCGAGATATCTTCCCCAAATAAGTTGGTGAGAAATTATCAGCCATTGCCGGAAGAGACTTTTCCAAAAGGATCCTTATTCTTAAGGAAGGAGGAAATCATTATCGGCGGAGCAGCGGCGGTACTCCATGGTACAAAGTCAAAACTCCACATATTTATTTCCATGATACAGGTGCAGATATGCTGTTAGGAAACAATTTCCTCAGACATTCAAGAGGTTCACACAGGAGAGCGAGACCAGGAGACTTATTTTCACAACCCTTGTGATCATAAGATATTGTGCAGAGGACTACGGGAGGCGTTTCATAGAAAATTCCCTATTAGTTTTTCGCAGCAAGCGTGGTGGTGAAGGAAAACTTCGACACCCAAGATGAAGGATCATCGGAAATTTGGAGAAGCAATTCTTCAGTTTCGACAACAAGGTCCTAGTGAAAAGGATTCTCAAACTTTTGACTGGTTTAACATTATGTCTTTCAGGGAACAGGATGAGGAAGAATTAACTCCAGAAACCCTGTTGCTATTAAAAAAAGCATTACAAGAGAAGTTCCACAACCTGAGACTACCTTTGAAGAGCGAATCACTCTAGAGGATGTAAAAAGAAAAATTCGGAGGAACTACAACGAGGATCCACTAGCATAGTGGAACAAGAATGAGCTCAAAGCTACTTTGAAGGTGAAAGCCGGAAGAGAAATGAGTTTGTCAGATTCAGACAATCTCCATGAATATGGAAGATCGGATGGATATGCAGATGATACTTAAAGAACATCTTGACCTTAAGTTAATCTCAGCAGGTATTTCTCCATACAACAGTCCAGGATTGCTTGTTAGGAATCATGGAGAGATTAAACGAGGCAAGCCAAGATTGGTGATCAACTATAAAGGGATCAACGAAATCTTGGAATTCGATGGTTATTTTATCCCAGCAGAGAACATTTGGTAAATAACATCAAGAATGCCAAAGTGTTTTCTAAGTTCGATTGCAAGTCTGGGTTTCCAGATTAAATGGAGGAAGCAAGCTTAAAGTTTACAGCATTCTCCGTACCACAAGGAACATTATATCTGGAATGTTATGCCAATGGGATTGGCAAATGCTCCCCAGATATATCAAAGAAGATGGATAATCTATTCAATGATTACTTCAGCTTCATGTTCGTTTATATTGACGACATCTTCATAGCGTCAAAAAATATGAAAGAACATCTTAAACATCTGGAAATCTTTCAGACGTTTGTTACAAGGAAATGATTAGTGCTTTCTGAAAAGAAAGCAGTGATTGCTACATGACAGATCGAGTTCCTTGGAATTGAGATCGACGAATCTGGAATCATCCTGCAGAATCAAATTGTTGAAAAGTACATGGATATCCGGATGAACTCAAGGATTTAAAACAACTTCAGAGTTTTTTTAGGAGTTGTTAATTTAGCTGGGATTTTTATCAACAATCTAGAAAATCACAGGAATGTGTTTAGTCAACTACTCAAGAAAGATGTTAAGTTTTGAGTGGAAATGAAGATTCACAGACAGCTTTCAAACAGCTGAAGGAGGTTTGCAGGCAACTACCAAGCTTGCAATACCAAACGACGAGAATGAACTGGTATTATACGCAGATGCCAGTGATCATTGGTGGGCTGCAGTCCTCATGAAAGTTACATCAGCAAGGAGAAGTGCCGTGCAGATATTGCAGTGGGCTATTTGATATATCGAAGTTATCAGATGGCACATCAATGAGAAGGAGTTCTTTGCAGTTCGAAAGGATTTAAAAAATAGCCATATTTTTACTTGCAAAGAAATTTATCTTAAAAATAGATAATACTAGTGTTAAGTCTTTTCTGAAAATAAAATTGAATCAAAACCAGAAAAGGCTAGACTTTTAAGATGGCAGGCTGAATGTCAATATTATGATTATGATATGTCATTGTGAAATCTGATAAAAATATTTTTGCAGATTTCTTAACACGAGATGGAGGGACATATTGCTAGCGATATCCTCAAACGAGTTAGGAATCTCAGGAAAACCTGGAGATCCTGGAACGAGATTTTGGGACTCTTTGTCTCAATGTAAGGTCGCGGGACGACTTCACGAGCAGATCAGGAACTTGTTACTGATCATATACGAGCATGCTTTCGGGACCATGAACGATTGTTTGAAGTCTTGAAAGGGCCTATCCTTCAGGCCGCACCTTCAACGGTGCAAAAAGAAGTGTTTAGAGAACGGGGCTCATCTAACCCGGAGGCAAGGGATTCAAGTACCCATATCACGAGTGCTGCAGATGATGCATTCCTTGAAGATGTACAAGCTATAGCGAATGTTGAGGGTCAGGTGTCATCACAATCTGAACCTTCAAGTCAACCCAGCACCTCTGGGGTAAAAGAGAGAGAGTTGAATCTTAGGCCAATGACTGACAAGTCTATGTTCAAACTAATGATGATTTAGTTTCTTCACCTATGCAGGATTACCAACGCACTTGGGAGAAATTAATTACCAGGCGATGTATCAACCCAGACAAATCTATAGTTGATATCTCAGGGAAATATCCGAGAGTTTGGATGAAACCAGGCAGCCATCCAAACGATGTTCAGGAATGGTATAATTTCGGAGCTCTGGCTTTGGTTTATAATGTGGCACCAGCCTTCTCTGAAATATCAAAATTAGCGAAATGGATCAGAGAAGCTGTTTATGAGACTTGGGCCAATAATTCACATTTGGCAAGAGGCAATATCTTAGAGTTGTATTTTTTCAGTGCTGCTCCAGAACCGGCGAAGAAAGGCTTCATCGAAGCTTTTTCATTTTATTCAAGCTTAGAAGACCAGATGAAAACGCCCTGAAAAATATAAAAATGGCGCTACCAGAAGGAATTCCAATTTTGGCTGGAACTATCACAGAGGATGAAGTTTCAACCAGACGAGCATGGGGTCTTTGAGTTTGTCTAACAGAAATGGACAAAGTCAAATACTCATTTAAGTTCTTTCAGAATTCAGCCAACAAAACTTTCTTGCTGAATTCCATGACAGGAACCTCCACAAGATTTGCCGAAGAACTCTTTGAAACAAAAAAGAAGAATTCTTTGGGAAAACAAGATCCCGGCAGGAAAGGAGACTTACCGAATTCTACAAACATGGCACACATTGGCCGATGGATAGATCATATTTGCCAAGCATGCCTGGAGCAGAAAGAACCAGAGTTCGGGAAAGATTCCGCTCCAAACCCGACCGATCAGAGGCAGGAAGAGACAAAAGACCTGCTGACAAGAGAGCCCATTTTCCTAAAGCTCGGGGACCACAAAAACAACTAATATAAAGATTCCCCGACAAAAGAAATGAGGTGGACCATTAGAAGTTAGTGCCGATACTGTTCAACACACTCAGACAAAAAATAACGGACCACTCACGAGAAAAGTTGGCACATTCAAACAAAGATGCCAGACCACGTGAAAGTTAAGGCGCACTCACATGCGCACTCAACAATTATCAAGATTGGAATCCGCATTTGAAGTCCGGATTCATGCCTATATAAGGGCACTCATTCAGGAAGCTAAGGATATCGAAAATTCTCCATAGTTTTCTGAGAATAAAATTTAGAGGTCTCCAAGCTTTGTAATATTTCAACTTTCGTAGCTTGGTAATCTTTCTTTCTTTTCTTCTTCTGTAATCATTTGTAATGTTGTTCTGTTGATTTTAGTTTATGTGTTTTGAGTCAAGCCTCATCTAGATGAGAGGCTAAACAAGTCTGTCTCCTCCCAAAAGGAGACGTTTAATGTAAGAGATGTTATAAGTATTCCAGAATAAAAATAAGGCTTTTGCCCATCTATCTCCCAGATTTCTTTAAAATCTTTCTTATATCTTGATTATACCTTACGCCATAAGGTACGAAACGAATTAGGGCATGTGCTGTGCGGTTTCTGAAGGAGTTGGATAGCGGGCAGACTAACTCGCCCGTGAGCTGAGGTTGGATGGTGAGGAGCCATTCGTAAAACAGTCTGGAGGCAGTAAAGTTTTCGACTGGTGGCGTTGCGACCCACCTCACCGGTGCCGTTATGATCAAAATGGTATATTTCAGTTTGTTAAAATTTTATTGTATACGGAAGCATGATGGGCCTGTTATTGTATTTAACATGATCTTCAATTGAGTTTTGAATTATAAGTAGACGAACGTTATATAAACTGTGAGTCCTTTGCCAAATTATGCTCTTGGGATTCATCCCGAGATGATAGAAACTAGAGGATCTCATGTTCATATGATAATACTGTTTGGTAAATATTAGGATGAAAACGATGATGAATAGTATATAGAGGCATATTTTTGTTCTTAAATATTTTCTAGGGGTTAAGAATGCAATTTATTAAAATTGCTTGGACCACATGGACCACGTAGGTTATTATTGTCATTTCAACCAAGAATGGACTAGATCAACTAATGTTTTTTCGCCTGGACTATGATATATTATTTTCATGAAAGTGTACCGGCCCGTAATTTTCCCTATTTTATATATAAATGGGGATAATTATTTTTCAATGGGGGTAATTATTTTATATATAAATGTGGGGATAACTATTTTAGATTAAAAAAACACAACTCTTCATTATTAGGATTTGACTGGTTTTAAAAAAAAAATATATATTGTTTTCAATTTGTTATGAAAAATATATATAAGCTACAGTAGATTTACGAAGTTAAAAAAAAAAACAAAATATATATTTCTATAGTTGTAGAAGCAATAATTTTCACGACATTGTTATACACTTTAATATTACCCTGTTCATCCACCAAAATCATCTTCCTGAAGGATTTTGAATTTTGTTTCAAAAGAAGGTTGTATCATTGGCGAAGAACCATAACAACAAGCATAAACCATTCTCATTTGTTACAAATTATTAATAGAAGATAATTGGAACTATCCATTGAACTCAAGTTATTCCAGACAAAGAATAAGATAAGTCGATTGTATCATCTTTTGCTAGTACAGTTTTTGTAATTGAAATAGATGGACGACAGGGCCATGTTATGGTATTTAAATATGGAAGAAAACATTAAGAACAATATTAAGGGACAAGCAGTTAAAGCTCTAATATTTAATTAGTATTTATTATTGTAATTTTTATTTGAATTCTCAAATAAACTGTCCAAATATTTTTCATCTTAGGATTATAATCGTTGACAATAATAAAGTTATAATTTATTATAGTTTTTTTAATGTTTAAAATCAAAACATATTAACTGACGACAAGGAAAAAATTATAATCTTTAATAATTATTTATATTATTTGTTTAAAATTTTCAATCATACGGTCAATCATATTTAATCTTACGATATAACCGACAACAAAACAATCAAACTATAATTCTTAATTATTAATATTATGTATTATTGTAAATTGTTATTGGTTTTCCAGTCAGATTTGTTTTCCAAGTCAGATGGACCAGACTTATTTCACATTAATCTTAACATTACAAACGACATAATCAATAAAACTATATTCTCTAATTATTATTATTTATTATTGTTAGTATTTGTTTGATATTGCAATCAAACGGAATATTTAGGTATTATTGTTATTATTATTATTGTACTATTTTTTTTTGAAGTTGTAATCATTTGGTCCACTAATAGTTCCAATGATCAAGAATTGATTTGGGTATATGGGGTCCGCATATTTTGTGTGGATCCCACATAACCAAATAAGTTTTGACCATTGGATATACCATTGGGATAAATACACATATCTCCACTGAGCCACATATATATGTTGATTGTTAAATATATAATAATATTCATATGCCTTTGATGAATTCATTGAGTTGCTCTTTATTAATGCATATAATTATTTCTATTTAATGCATATATAATGTCGATTTAATGCAGTCGTGTTGAAGAATTCATCCTACTTACCCCTTGCCATGTTGTTATTTCTATTTAGACTGATAATGTTTTTCAATAATATTTACCTATATACTCTTCTCTAATTTCTTTTATAGAAAAAATTTAGGGCAAAATTGCTAATTCGTAATAGAAAACTTCATCCTTTCCTTCGCACTTTTATAAATAATCTAGCTATTTTGTTATATCGACATGAATATTACTAAGAAAAGTTTTTTAATAAAAACAATGCAACATGATGAAAAATGAATTTGTAAAGTGTAGTCTTATATGTACATTACAAATTATCGTATATTATTGATCGATATACACGTATTGCATGTGTGTAATATGATATATAAGCATTAAGTATTACGTATATGTAGTACATTTTTATTGTAAAAATATTTGATTTAGTTATGAATAGTTTTTATATAATCAAAAGGAGGTTAAATACAGTTATATCATATTTTACAATTATGAAATAATCAAATAGTTGATAAATGATTATTAATAATAGACGATGATCCTTTATGTAGAAGTGATATGATCATTTAAAAATTCAAAAAATCAGATAAAGATAAATAATTATTTTCGTATTTGTTATGGAAAGCTAGTGAGAACTGAGTTACAAATTTACTAGAATATATTTTTACGATGATTTTTATAAAAAAATTTGATTAAATTTTTATTTAAGGGGGCTATTTTTGATATTTTAAAAAGTACGGACATTCAAATTAGTTACTCTAGGATCCTCGACCTTAATAATATACTATGTCGCTGATGCACACATATTGCTATGATCATAAAATTATATATTTTATTACAATTTTATGGTCATATATCATTAATTTAAATTGAATGAAAGGAAAATAACATAAATATCAAATATTATAACTATTAAGTATTAAATAATTTAGTTAATTAAAAAATTCTTCATATTCTTCATACATATAATAACAATACCAAAAAGCAGTTAATTAGGTGGAAAACAGTGAGAAGTTAATACATAGTAAAAGAGAAATCAAGAAATAATTGTCAGAATTATAAATTTATATTCCATTTGTTGAAACCAAGTCTTACCGAATGTACTTTTTCTAAGGGGTCACACAAAATTTTAATTATTGTATATGTATACTAATGTTTATATTTGAATATTTGGTTTCAATTAGGGCTGTTTACCGGGCGGGTCAAACCGGACCCGGCCCGGATTCGGACCGTTAAGTCCGGTCCGAAACCGGAAACCGGACTTAACGGTTCCGGTTCGCCCCGGAACCGGTTAGAAACCGGTCCGGGGCGGTTCCGAAGAACCAAACCGGTAGGACCGCCGGTTCCGGTCCTACCGGTCCGGTTCCGGTTCCGAAACCGGAACCGGTAGATTATAAAAATAAACTAAAAATAAAAAAAAATAAAAGTTGAAGGCAACGTAAATGTTAACGTTGCCTTCAACGTTAACTTTTATTTTATTTTTTTAAAAAAAATTTTAATAAAAAAAAAACTATAAATAGGGGATGTTGTGTTGTGTATTGTTTCATAACAATTCTTGTAACGAAAATTACTTCACTCTCATATTTTTCTCTCAATTGTGTTATTACAATTTTACTATAGTCTTATATCATAATGGCTCTTCATCTAGCAGTGGTGGCTGGTCGTAGCCGGGGGTCGTAGTCCGGGGTCTCGTTCCGGGTCGTCTATCACTGAGTTTCATCTTCTGCAATGAATTTGCCTGTGCCAATTCCTGAGTTAAATGAAAGTTATGATTTTTTGCTGACCTCGATGTTGGTGGTTCTTCTATGAATGTCGAACCACAACAACCCCAACAACCTGCCGAACCTGTTGCTGCCCAAGCCCAAGAAAGACAACATGTGGAGTCACTCCGGAGCCACTACAGCAGCAAGTAGACTACCTACTCGTGCCAAAAGAAGTAAGATATGGGATCACTTTGAACTCGGTCAAAAAGAAGGTACTAATGAATCTGTTGCAATATGTAAATTATGTAAGATCCAGTATTCATATAAAGCCGGTGGTTCCAGTGGAGGCACCGGAACATTTAAAAAACACTTAGTAAAAAAAACATAATTTTGATGAGACAACATTACAACCATTAAGTCGAGAAGCAACACAAGCACAAATTAATGTTCTTACTGGCACGAATTTTATTTTAACTGCTGAAATTAATCGTAGGTCACTTGTTAGATATGTGATCAGATGTGAACTACCTTTTATACAAGCTGAACGTGCTGGTTTTATTGAATTTGCTTCGTCTATACAACCCATGTTTAAACATATATCCAGGCACACACTAAAAAGAAATTGTATGGACGTATTTGTTGAATATAGAAATACATTGTTTCAACATCTTTCTAGTTTGCCTTGTAGGGTTAGTTTAACAACTGATATTTGGACAAATGTAAATTCTGATTCATATCTTGTTGTCACTTGTCATTGGATTGATGATAATTGGTGTATGCAAAAAAGGATTTTGTCTTTAGATGAGTTAGATTGTGCACATACTGGTTATGTAATTGCTAAATATGTATTCAACACTTGTAGACATTATGGAATTCAGGATAAGGTATTTTCAATCACATTAGACAATGCTGCGAATAACAATGCTGCGATGCGTGATTTAAAGACCTATCTTAAACCAATGCTTGATGGTATTTTTTTTCATGTTAGATGTGCATGTCATGTGATTAATTTGGCTGTTAAAGTTGGTTATGAGGACAATCACTCAGCATGTATTGACAAAATGAAATACTGCGCTAAATGGTTACGCACGAGCCGTGTTAAGCGTGATTGGAAACAATTATGTTTATCTAATGGTTTAAAGCATCTTCTTTTTCCATCACCAATAGAAACTAGGTGGAATTCGTTGTACAATTTGTTGAATGTTATGTTACCTTACAAAGATATTTTAACTCCATTTTATAATTCATATCAAATGCCTGATAGCGATGAAAGTATTTATTTGACTGATGAGGATTGGGAATTTGTTGAAAATTGTGTATCATTGTTAGGTACTTTCAAAGAAGCGACGGAACGTTTCTCTGGTGTTACTTATCCAACTTCCGTTTATTTTCTTCCTTTAGTATTTAACATGTTTGATAAATTTATAGAATTTAGAGATGACTATGACTTGCATGCTTTTGTTAATGCAATGGAAACTAAATTTATAAAGTATTGGGAACAAATCCCACCCGTGCACTGCATCGCAACATTGCTAGATCCTAGTCAATGTTTATCTTCATTTGAGATATTTTTTGAATATTATGCTAAATTTTTGGGGAAGGTTGTTGACGATCAAAAGACGTCTACAATGCAATCTCTCCAAAATATGTTTCAATTGTATTATAATCAACAGGCAAGTGAATCATCGCAACAAAGGCCTGTTGAAGAACAACCCCAAGCTCAATCTAAAGGTGGGGGCATCAATTTGCTTAGATTGCTGGGCAGGAAAAAACTTAAGGGAAAAGGACCTTCTACTAGCACGTCGACTGAGTTGCAAATTTATCTGAATTATCAATTTCTAACCGAAGACAACTTCGACGTCTTACAATGGTGGAAGTCCAATGCAGCACAATTCCCTATCTTAGCCAAAATGGCTAGAGACGTGTATGCTGTACAAGCTTCAAGCGTCGCTTCTGAATCGGCATTCTCAACATGCGGCCGTATTATTGGAGACTACAGAAGTAGTCTATCAGCTGATTCGTTATGCATGCTCACGTTACTTAAAGATTGGTTTGAAGCAGAATGCAAAAATAGAAGAGATGGGACGGTTGACGAATTCGTAAATCATTAGGACGAGCAAGAAGAAGAGATAGCCAAAACAATACTTATCAATTATGAAGACTGCTAAGTACTAAATTGTAATATTTTTTTATTTAGATTTTCTATTGTCATGTCTTTACAATTATTTGTATGCTAGAAGTATTTAAACACATAGACATGTTTAAATAACCCATAAAAATTGTTAAATTTCTAATCCCTTTAAAAATTACCACTTTATTTAGATTTTTTTTTTTTTTTAAAAAATGAGGCGTAACTACGCCACTTTGGAGGCGTAGTTACGCCTCTTAAAAAAAAAAAGCCGTAGCTTAGGTGTAGCTACGCCTGAATGGGGCGTAGTTACGCCTAATTAAAAAAAAAAAAGCGAAAAATCCGATAAACCTCCGAATCAAATCGGAACCGGTTGGAACCGGAACCGGTTCGATCCGGTTCCTTACCGGACCGGACCGGTTCCGGGCCGGACCGGACCGGTTCCGGGCCGGACCGGACCGGTTCCAACCGGTAAGCAGCCCTAGTTTCAATATGATATTTTATGGGAAGAGAAAAAACTGTCGCACATATTCGGAAGGAAAAAAACTGATGAAAATTGAGAACTAAGTTAAGAAGTTAATATGTGATTGTACGATATTATCATTTATCTCATGAATATTACTAAAGAAAATAGAGGGTATTTTTGGAATTTCACAAATGTCATACCAGGCATTGCGTGTGTAATGAACTTTTAAATTTTATATATATAGATGTATACTAAATTTTTATATTTGAAATATCTGATTTAAATATGTATTTTATGGGGAAGAGAAAAAATTACCGCACATATTTTTGGAAGGAAAAAGAACTGGTGAAAATTGGGAACTAAGTTGTGAAGTTAATATGCGATCTTCCGATATTATCCATTTATCTCATTGTCTCATGAACAAATAGTGGCCATTTTTAAAATTTCATAATGATCAAACCCAAAGTTGTTACCTTTATGTGCTCACACGTTAGGAACATATATCCTCGTATAGAAAATTTGAAATGACAATTAATTTATTTTTCTCCTTTTGTATACATAAGATTTTGCTCGTTTGCTTCCCCCCATTTTTAACCGGAATCAACGTGTTGGATTAAAAAAATCAAATATAACCAACTTCCCCAACTGAAATTAACCGTCGCGATGGTTGATGGATAACCCTAAAGTGCTAAATAATAACTGCGAGATACAAATAACTGACCAAAAAAACTTCAACTTTTCAGAAATTACTGCAGAAAAAATGACTCTGAAATCCGCAATATTGCAGAAGAAACTGCACGAACTCGAATCGGAACTCGCCGACGTGTTCCGTATTCAATTGGATCAAATTCCCGGCCCGCGCCACTGGATCAGCTTCGATGACATCGTGAAGCGGATCGAATTCCTGAAGAATCTTCTCACGATGGAGGAATTTACTTCTGATTCGCAAAATTCTGACCAACTGCACGATATTGCCGAGAAAATCGCCTCACTGGAGACCGCATTTCATGAGTGGGACGAATCTCGAAACTCTGCTTTCAGTAATTTCGATGATACGCTATCAATATGCTCCGAATGTACTCACGCATTTCTGAACGACGGTGCGGAGGCGGTGCACGAGTCGGGAACTCCTGTTTCGGCGCCGGAGGATTTTAACGGCGAGAAGTGGCCTGAAAAGTGCTCCGAGGAGTCTGAGAAGCATGAAACTGTGAATACTGGGGAAGAAGTGCAGAGAATTTGCGGAAGATTTGGGATTTATTTTTGGGTTTTTGGGAGTGGAGTGGTTATTGGGGCGATTTGCATGGTGAAGCTTTCTTCAATACTCGGCATGGTTGGTACTGAAGCTTTTCTTCCTCCTCCTACCTAAGTAGGGAAATTCAATCCTAGTATTACTCCCGGTGTAGATAAAATCAATGGATAGTGTGGATTTCATATGCGATCCATCATATCCAATGGCTAAAACTACATACGATAGGATTTTCCCGTAAGAAAAATAATTAATTAGTTGCTTATTGTGTGTAATTTTAATATTATATTCATATTTTGTAGTATGCAATTCTCATAAAATGATGATCAAGGCGGACTAAGGAATGATGTAATTAGTTAATAATGTTTAATCAAATTTCATTCTGTATGCATTAAACAAGCTGTTGTTGAAATACAATAAAAATCAATGTCCATTAGGTTGTGATTTGTTAACGGAATGAGAAACATAGTGTCATCCATTCACGGGTTTTTGACAACGAACTTTTTTGTGGCTTTCAAAATAGATAATTTTCACCCATATGGTTTAAAAATATATAGTTTACTCCCTATGATTTATGAATAAGTGCAAACCACCACTTGCATGTATAACGTGTGAGAGGGGCACTACGTTATGTTTTACAAACCACGTGGAGATTAAGTGATATTTACATACCACAATGTGTAAAATGCATATTAGTGATACCAGATGGGGTAAAATACATATTTACAAATCACGTGAAGTAAAATATCTATTAACGATCCACACAGGGTTAATTGTCACTGACTCCTCATTTCACTTAAATTTTAACATTTTTGTATTTAAGGAATCCTAAACTGGTTCAAGCCGGTTAGTCTAATTTTTCCGGATCGAGTCTTTCTTGGGATTTAGGTTGTCTTTTTGCATTGGCTGCGTTTGGAGTCGACGTCCACTTCTTGTGCACTTTTTGGTGAAATGAGACGTTGGAGAATCCCTTATTTCAGATCGGACGGCCCCTCATGCCTTATTATGTGGATGTGCGGTCCGATATGACATGAGGGATTGCTTTCAGCTGAGCATCGATTCTGATTCAACTTTCTGGGCCACACATTTTGACCAAGAAAAATCGTGCTTGGGCCGAAAGGGAGAGTGAGGAGTAATGTATTTGAAGTGAAGAGTCCTCAAATACCTCAAGTAATGTATGTATTTCTCGGTCTGAGTCTGTTGCACCAGACTTACCTAGTGCGATTTATCTGATTGATATGTTTACATGCTACTGTGTCAGTGCGGGGTTTACCCAATAAGCACCCCAAAGTAGCATTTGCGGGTCCCTCGTCCTTAAAAAAAATTATGCATGCATCAACACAAATTCGTGTACACAACTTAATTTTTTGTGTGCACAATAGGTAAAGTAAATTTGGTACACACAATTCAGAGATATTAAAATTAAGAAGTTTTGAGATTATTATTTTGAATGAGGTTTTTTATAATTAATTAGACTAAGATAATTAGTTCAATGGAATATTTAGTATTATTATTAAAATTTATGGTGCTTTGTAATAAATTTTGGGTTTTTTTAATTAGGAGTTATAAGATCCTTTTATGGGAATTTTGATGTACCATGGCTTTAACATCAAGGACCCAAAATCATTTAGTGTAGTGGGTCCTACATAATTTTTGTTTGGGACCCACCACCTCAAATAATTTTCGGCTCTTGGATCTACCATAAGGAAATTCCCTCTTTTTATCATCGTACCGTGACATATTAGGTGCTAAACTAGTGAGTCAAATGGCTCGTGCCAGTCCGACACGGCCCAGTAATTCGTGTCGGGCCAGCACGACCAGGCCCGTGACCTATGGGCCGTGGCATGACCCAGAATCAATTTTTTTTTTTTGTTTTTAAATTTTTTTGTTTAATTTTAATGATTTAAATATAATAATAGTAGTATAATAAAATATAGATTGACACAATATACTTGCAAAATAAAAATTTATTGGCTACGAATTGAAAAACTACAAATTACATTGAACAAAACAAAATCAGAAATTACCAAAGAGTTTATGAAATATTCTAGTTTTCTTCATTTTCATCCGAAGAAACATTATGTCATCCCAAACCTTGTAAGCGACTATCAGCATCCAACAAATACTTTAAAAGAATACACACAGTGTTTGGTTTCATTCTACTTCTTTTTTCATCAATGACTCTTCCACCTGCACCAAAACAAGACTCCGATGGAACTGTGGATATCAGTAGTAGATCACGTGCCATGATGGAAAGTATTGGCCAAAGTATAGCATTGTCTTTCCACCATCAAAACATCAAAAGTTTTTAATTCTTGTTCGCTGAAATTTATGACTTGGTTTAGATATAACTGAATCTCAGTAAATGAAGATGTATTAGAACTAGAACTAGAAAAAAGCTGAATGTATTGTCTTCTTCTTAACATTGTCCACACAGAACCCTTACTACTACTAGCACCGCTACTACCACTTTCTCTTACTGGAATTGATCTAGAATTATGTAATGAATCATATAAAGAAAACAAAGCAAACAAACATTTATTAAGGCACTCTTTCTCTTGATTAATTAATTCAACATAGAAATAGTTTTCCAATATTTTTTAAATTTATACTCCATTGATTCAACAATACATGTAAAAACTGATCTGATCATGTAATGCAAAACATTCATTAATTTCATAAATTTTATTCAAAAATATTGAAGAAGGTTGATAATAACAGCCCGAAAATAAATTGTAGCATCATAAAAAGGTTCTAAATAATTACAAATATTAGAAGCAATTCAGAATTAGTTTCTTCAATATGAAAATGTTCGGCCATCCTTTCATTAAAAAATAAAGTGATCACATTTCTATAAGGTAAACATGCTTACAACATTAAATATATGGAATTCCACCTATTGGGAACATCATAAGAAAATTTTTTATAATTCATACCATGAGAAATGGCATAAACTTTTGAAGTCTTGTTTTCTAGCAACTGAACCATTAAGAAATTTAAGAGTAGTCTTTATTTTTTTCTAAATGAATCTCAAGTGGTTTCAATCCATCTTGCACACACAAATTTAAAATATGATGCACAACGAATATGAAAAAGATCACCATTTAAAATTGGTTTCAAATAAGTTTTTAATATAATAATTGCAGCGGTTCTATTAGTTGCATTATCAAATGAAATAGAGAAAATTTTATTACTAATATTATATTCATTAGTAACTTACATAATGGCATTAGACATAACTCCACTCATACGATGCCAATTAATTTTTGTGAAACCTACATTTTTTTTATGTAACACCCAGTTGTCGTCAATCCAATGTCATGTAACACAAAGATATGATGCATTGCTAATATAAGTTGTTCAAATATCACTTGTTAGTGCTACTTTCGAAGGAAGATTACCTAAATACGTAATTAAATTTGCTTTATATTCATTAAAATTTGTGAATGCATCTGATTTAATAGTATTCCTTGAAAATCATTTATGTTGAGGTTGCAAACCTAAATGAATATAATTAGTGAATTTCGCACTCACCCCCATTGAAAATGGTTTCTCCGCCCATACTATGTATTTAACTAATTCTCTCATATATCTTTCAACATTACAAGTGAAAATACATCAACTTGAACTACTACTACCATTACCGAATTGTGAAAGAGTAGTTTGGTTACCATCAGTTGGTTCTCTTTCATGTTTAGCCACGTGTCTTAGTAAATGACATGTACCACCAGAAGAAGTATATGCATAATCTTTTTTACATTTTTTACAAACTGCCCTTGATCCATTTCCCTCAACATTTTCTACATCGAATACTAGTTTTTTTTTTTTTGAAGTCTTCTAGTTGATGATTGAATATTTGGTCTGCTTTCTTCATTTTCTTGAAATTGATCAATTTCATCATCATAATTCACATTATAAGATGAATCGGCCATTATGTATGTAGGCTACAATTATCTAATGCAACAAATATAAAAGTTATTAAATATTTGCTAGAAGGGGTATTGGCTTTGTTGTTCGTGCTTCTATTGGCAAACGTAAGACGAACTTCTTTCTTCTTGTGAACAAATTGAGAGTATAATGTTTCAAGTATATAGAGCTTAGAGATTGAGAGGATAAAATGTTTCATCAACACACATCTATATATAATAACAAAAAAAAATTAACAAAAAAAAGGCGGTTAAACGGCTATTTTTTTTATTGTTGGGCATTAGGCGATCGATCGCCAAACACGTTTATAACTTATTGCCACTCCGCGATCGATCGCCAAGCACGTCTGTAACTTACTGTCATTCGGCGATCGATCGCCAATTATGTGGCGATCGATCGCCAAATAATTTTTTTTAAAAAAACAACTACAGTGTCGTGCCGTGCCTGTGTCGACCCACGGGACGGCACCCCCCTGGCACGGCATGACCCATGTCCCGGGTTGTGCCTAGCACGGCACGACACTGTAGTAAAATGGGTTTTGCAGTGCTGCTTTGTGTCATCTCGTGCCCGTGCTGTGTCTCCTGTCATCCGCTCCGTTTGACATCTCTATGCTAAACTATAGCATAAATATTAGCTAATTCAGCCACTAAAACAGGGGGTGATACGAGTTATGTAATGCTAGAGAAGAATTTGAAAATTAGACTTAAAAAAAAAAAAAAACAATGTGCATACGATATCTGCTAAGGTCATCAAGTTGTTTTGATGCCACATGAGCTTTTTTGAAATTTTCAAACTACTGCAATTTATGCATCATTCTAATAGACAGATCATTAATTTTTTTTTTAAAAAAGTGGGAAATCATATTTGAATTGGGAAAAGGCAGTTTTCACCTGGAATAATATGAAGTATAAATTATTTGCGACTAGTGAAATTTTTTGTTTATTATACTCAAACAATACTTGTTGTTATTGCAAAATTTGCTTCATTTTAATTATATGTGTCCATGTTTTGTAATATTACACAAATTTGTGGAAATTATAGCTAGCAGATAAGAATTTACAATTTTTTTGTTTAGGGGGGAATATAACAAAAAAAAAAAAAAAATAGAGGGCAAACAATTTTATGGGGTCAAAATATATTTTGTAGGGGGCAAACACAATCTTTTTTAAAAAAAAAAAAATTTGTAGGAGTCAGACAGCTGCACCTACCCCACATAAGGTAGGTTCGACCTTGTGAACAAATGACAAGGGGCAAGGTCCCAACAGTTTGCCTCACAAATAATACATTTGTGTTGGTTGCACATAATGCTACGTGTGTTAGGTAAGAAGAAATAAAAATCCCGAAACACATCGGCGATTTTATTTAACCTACAAGGAGCTGACATGACAGCTCCGCTTAGAATCCAATATAGAGTAAGCTTTAACCTCCAATTTATTGCTTCTTACATATAACATGTAGCATTATGGGCAAATACACTAGGAGACGTAGCCTCAAGCCTCTTGAATGTAATCACTAGTTTGGCTTTCTAAAATTGTTCTGAATTCTTGTAATGCCTTCTAGATTTCTTGTACCGGATTGACTTGTGTAATGTATGGAACGTTTTCCATATTTTTAAAAATATATTCTAAAAAGTCTATATGACATTATTTGAATTGAATGATCTGAAGCCATGAATTTTTAAATCCATTACTTTAAAATTGTTTAATTATTTGAATGAATTTATATTGGGATATATTCAGTTCCATCTCTTTATTAGTTTATGTAAATATAAGGGTAATTGTTCAGTTTAAAATGCATCCAAGATGAGTGTCATTATAAATCCAAGTTTCATATCAAAACCTTGCATTCAATGAAATCCATCAATCTAAACTATATAATAATATTTTGAATTAGAATGTAATATGTTAAGATATCACATGGCTAGCATGATGGTTATCATATCTTTCCCGTTTAGAAAGTGACTCGGGTTCTGGTATTTAAAGTTGGAAAACTTTCACCCCTCCTCCCATAAAAAAAAACAAGGAATGTAATATGATAATATTTTTTTTTTCTAACCAATAAAAAAGTTGCACACATTGAGTTTATACATAAATTTGGAAATGAGTTGAAAATAATTTCTAGAAAAACAACACACTCAAAACTAGAAAATTAAAGCACTATAAATCTCTAGTAACTAAACTAATTAGTTAGATACATTCTTTAGGTCGTGATGCACAGAATTTGGATATATTATTTAAAAAATATCTTTTTGTATAATATTTATCGCACGAGTATACATTATTTAGGTCGTGAATCACAATAAAGTACATGTCAACATTGTATATTTAGAAATGTATGTTACACATGTATTGCTTTGTGCATTGTGAAATAGCTTTTATTTTTTAAATGTTGTTTAATAAATGTGTGATATTATTTTCTTAAGTGAACATTTTTTAGGGTTTTCTTAATTTTTCATTACTTAATGAAACATATATTAAATTTTAAAATAAATATATGTTAGGATCAATGTTTACAACTAGGCCAAAAGTTATAACTATTAGCAGATACACAATTTATTTTCTTATACATTAACAACACAAAATCTTATATTAAACGACATGTGGACACGAGAGCTGCATCATGTGTTGCCAATGGGCCAAGCTTATTATGGTAGATGACTGCACCCCCATCCACGAGCACACAGAAGAATTGTTGGGTATATCACGAGATGCGGAGCCACCTTAGGGAAAAAGGTCACCTCCTTCTTGGTGGCTGTCATTTCCGATGTACCATCGGAAATGTGTGCCAGCTTGTACGGATCTCAGTTTGTTATTACGGTTACTATATGTATATGATTAATACCAAAACTATTCGACATCTTGTTTTGGGCCCTTTTTTCTTGGTAATGGGGCCCCTATTTTTCCCGATAATAACTGTATCATTGTGATAAATACATCTTAAATACATATACGTGTATGCCCCTGGAAAAAAAATTAAAACGAATTACATTTTACCTCCCCAAAATTACAATTTATCTCTCAAAAATTATATTTGTACATCTTAAAACTTTATTTTAACCCCCTAATTTTTTTTAATCCATTTTAATATTCTATTCGCTGGCGAAACATATGAGTTTGCCTATGGAGCTGGTCGGTTTCGTGCGTCATCCAGTGGTCTGGACTCTAGTAAGGATTTTGGATGCGATGGCTTGTACGTTTGTGGATCTTTATCAGTTTATGTTCTTCGTTTATCCTCATGTGTACATTCACTTGTTTTTAAATGCAGTTCGTTTGCTTGTCCGTACTCTGGGCTTCATGGTTTGAGGGGACCGAGTTTGGCTGATGGGCTTTATGCCATTTTCTTGACCAAGTCTTATGCTCTTAAAATGATCAACTATTCCTTTCCACCAGATATACTCGTCTTTTCTACGCGAAATAGTTTGCCGTTTGTTTGATTTACTAGTATCTTACTTTAATTATCTTGTGGATCTATTCATGGTTGTCCGCCTGTGTATTTAATACCTTTTATGGCTTCGGTTTAGTTAATATATTTCTGTTCCAAAAAAAAAAAAAAATTGACCTTGTCAATTTTTCTAAACATTTTCAACGCTTGAAATCATTCATGTAACTTCCTAAACTATTTGTACATTAGCCCCATTCCTCCATTCGTGGTATTATATTCGTTTTTTTTTTTTTTTACAAATGAGAAAACCACGAACCAACAAATTAAATAAAGAAGATTAAAAGATAATCATTGAGATTATATTTTCAGCTAACCTTGTTGAATGTGAGAGATGTCTAAACCAACAGTTTTTAACTAACCTTGTTGAATGTGAGAGATGTCTAAACCAACAGTTTTTAACTAACCTTGTTGAGTGTGACAGATGTCTAAACCAATAAACAAACCCGATGTACGAAACTCCCACTATATTCGGGGTCCGGGAAGAAATCAGATCATTTTGAGCCTAATGTACAAATGCCTAAACCAGCAGTTAAGTGATATAAATACTTTTATTTTAAAACAAATTCATGAGTAGGAGATTTTTTGGATTGTTTTTTTAAAGTGCTTATTTATTTTTCAGATACAAAATAGTTTTTGAGTGTCTGATTTTTTTGCTTCTGCTATTGCTTCTCAATAAAAAGCAGAACCAGATAAATAAGTCATGGGATGCTTGTGGATGCTTTAAGTTGAGCGGCGACACTTTTATAACAGATTGAAGTTCATTAAATTACTTTTATTTTATATCAACTCAATATATTTACTTAAAAATATTTTATCAAACTTTAAGCAAAAATAACAAAAAATTAAATTAAATACATAATCCAAAACATACAATAATTGATTTCATTTCCCTCGTATTTATTTAAAAACAGTGTGAGATTAATTCAAAGAAGTTATAAAAAAAGAATGTTATCGTAATTTAAATTTGGGGGAAGACATTAAAACTTTCATTTAGTTTGGATTCAATTCAGTGACATGATTTAGCACCTAAAATTATAAAAAATTTCCAAATCAGTCATTAACAATAAGTCGTCATAAGAAGTAAATATATAAGGATTGAAAATATGTTTAAAACATTAGGAAGTGAATAGAGAACAGATGAAACTCCGTTTAGTCCCTAAATTTTAAAATTATTTTTGAATTAGTCTCTCTTCGTTTGCTTATCATGTTCGACTTAATATCTGGGACTAAATCAGAATTTTTTTTAAAAATTTATAGACTAAACCAGATTACTAAATACTTTAAACATTAAATCATAAATATACTTGGTCTATAACGACAATATTACTGATGTGATCCGATATTTTTCGTGTTCGATAGAACGAAGTGTTTGCGAAAAATAAATGAAAGACACCACAATTTTTATGTGGAAAACCCTCAAAAGTGAAGGCAAAAAAAACCACGGGACCTTGTCCAGTATATATTCTTCACTATAAAGATGGATCTGTTACAAAACTTTGACATGAAATATGAATAACAAACATTTTAAACAAGAATATTAGAAAACTACAGAAAAATAGTGAACATACTTGATGTGCTCTATTCGGAGTCTTTTCTTGCATCAAAAGTCCAACCCTTGTCAATGAGACCATCAGTGTGTATTTATAGGGCTGATCCGGTGGTTAGCTCGCGGGAAATCCGAAACACGATCACCTCTGATTGTGGCGTTATTGGGGCAAAGCGTGTCCGAGAAACCCGCGTCTCATTAGTGCACGTTTAGTAATGCCGGTTGATTTGTTGGTTATGTCCGGGTCTTTCGCTACTTTTTGACCAATATGCTGAGTAGGGTTTAATAGTGTTCGGATACCTTGAGCTCGGGGTTATGTTCTCGGGATATTTTTGTTTGGTATTTGCAGGGGATTTTACCAGAGGAAACTGGTATGTCATATGACATCACCTCACCCCTTGAAGTAAAGCAAAATGAGAATATTGAAGTCTTGTTTTATCATATTCGGGTAAAATCATGATTTGACCTGCTCGAGGGTTTTTTGCCACCCTTTCATATGTTTCACTTTGCTTCATTCTGCTTCTGAGCTAGCATCAGACGATCGAGCAGCTGATCTCCGGGCTTTTCGAGCCCTGATTTATCACGTATGGCTTCTTCTTCGGATGATTCTTCCCTGAGGGAAATAGATATGTACGGCATACACATTGAGAAAAAAGTTACTACTCTTCCTCCTCTCATTCATCCTCCTCGGATAGCGAGGAGACCCTGAGTTCTTCAAATTCCCCAGCTGCTCGTAAGGAGGAAGCGAGCTACTACAGAACAGACTTGGTGGCAACCAAAGTCCCCTGGTTCGAAATTTTTGAATCCAGCATCTATCCAATATCTGTATCAAATGGGAGAATTCTGAGGGACTTCTATTATTGCCCCCCTGCAGGGTATCGTCCCCTTCTGCACCCCCAAGGACTATTTTTCTTTTATCTAGACCAACTCCGTGGGGGCCTTCGCTTTTGTGTCCCCTATTTATGTAATGCCCGAGATAAATTATAAATACTTAATTGTTGATAATTGCGATATTTATAAGATAATTTCGGAATTCAACTATTGGGAATTTTATTGAGAGCGGAATTGGGATAAATGATTCCGGGATTGAATTTATAAGGTTAATTAAATTCAAGGAGATTATAAATTATTGGGAATGTCATTTTAGTCTGGGATGAGGATAAATAATTCCGGGGTAACTTTCTGATACAAGAAAAAAATGCATGATTTAAATTGAAGAATAATTTGTCTTTGATTTTAATAAAGAAAGGAAGAAAGGGGATGAATAAAAGTTAGAGTATTGGGTTTAATTTTTTTAAAAGGGAAGATTAAATCCAACACACACCACACCCTCTACACACACTACACATCGGTTCTCTCCTCCCCCAAACCCCAAACCCGTCGCCCCTTCTCCCTGCACGTAGGGTTCGGATTTTGCCAATGGAATTCGATTTTTATTGCCATGAAATTGTTGGGTATGAAGTTTCTTAACATCCTACACATTTTACCTCTCTTGTATTTCGAATTTTGGTTGAGTTTTGTGCGTTTTTGTGTTCGAAAATTTGAGATGTAAATGTTTGAAATTTGTGGTTGTGTTGGGGGCAAAATTATTGCTTGTTTTGGGGCTAATGGTTTTCGAAATTATTGCTTGTTTTGTGGCTGCCCTATATTTCGAAAATATGGGCTATTTTGAGGCTTGTAAAAGATGCTTTTATGATGTTTGATAAAATGCTTGAATGGTGTTCTTGTGTTGGTTAAAAGCCTTACTAATGGTGTGGTGAATAGCTAACATTTATGGCTCATAATTTGAGAGTATACTAATTGGATTTAAACATTTGTTTTGAAGGATGAAGATTGTTTTATTGTTGCATGTAGGTATATGTTGTGATTTGAGTTAGATGAAGTATTGTCCATGAAGAATGATAACTTGAATTGATATAGCGGGTTAAGGCGGTCATGTGACTCACTTTATTGAATGATTAATTGTTAGAAGGGAATTGTTGATTTGTGCGTTGGCTAGTATTATTATTGGTTAAAAAAAATGAAGATTAAAATCATGCATGGAATGTGTTTGTTAATAGGCTTAAATGAGATTCAAGTGTGGGTCTAAGTCTTGTTAGTGGGGTGAAAATGACTAACTTCTATGGCTTGTAGCCATTGTGATATTTGGTGGGTGTTGGACTATGGTGTAAGGTGTGTTACAATTGGAAGCATGTGTAGTGTATAAATAAATGGGTTAGATGCATACTAGTATGTATTATAACATGGAATAGAGTTATGGTGATAGTTATGCTCAAATGGATAGCATAGCATGTATTATTGATTTATGTCACTTTATTGAGTTACTAATCTTAATAGTGAGTTCTAAATCAAGAATTTTGGAACATCTTTAATTTGTTAAAGTTGAATTTAATCAAAAAAATGACTTTATGTTGGGATTAAGGGAAATTGGATTTAAAGGGTAGAATCTCTTATCTACATGGATCCTTTCTTTCCTGTCTTGGTTTGAATCACTTCGGTGTTTGTTTGGATGTTTGGAACATGTTAATTGGCTAAATTTAGTTTTGTTGTTGGGTGGTTGGATTATGTGATATTATGAGCTTAACTTTATGAATGAATTAATAAGAGATTTTGTGCATCAAATATTGGTTATGAGATAACCCTTATACCTTTAAGTTCATGTAGAGCCTTCTTGAGCTCTCGGACAACAAGGAGGGTGACTTGACGGTAAAAAAAGATTATAAGCTACGTAGTGACGTACGCGCAAGTATAAAATGAATTATTTCATATTCCAGTATTCATGTATTGTTGAATTGTGATGACTGAATATAAGGAAATGAATATGTGAATTGAGTTTGATATATATGGTATAGTGGACACGTAAATGTACGTGGTTTTGGATATGGTGTTGGGTATGGATGCCTTTGGCATGATCGATATGAGAAACGATTGAGACTGAGATTACCTGATACGCCGAGTTGTCTTCTATATGAGATTCGTTATGATTGAGTATAATTGATGAATTGTGATTTTAATGAATTTATTGCATTGATGAGTATCATGTTTTGGATACCGATACTAAACTTGATATTATGAAAGAGTGTAAGCTTGAAACAGGAACATTGTATGGAAGCTATACAGATTCAGAACTTCAGAGGGAGTACATTTTACTGATTTTCGATACTCTTAATCGTGATATCATTATCTTTATGAATTGTTATGATATGAGTAGTGTGATGTTGGTATGCTCACCCTGTGTGGGGGCTGTTTCTGTTGAAACAGGTATAACATGTGACATCCCCGAAATGGTTAATTGCTATTTGGCTTTAATTGTGTTCACATTCCACATTTTGGACAGGTACGTAGTGGACGTACGGGCACCCAACGGTAACATGTATTTTATATACTCATTGTTTATGCATTGTGGATGCGAGTATATATGTGGTATTGCATTGTGGATGCATATACATGTTGATTTATGCCATATGAGGTATTGCATTGTGGATGCATATACATGGTAATTTATGCATATTGATGATCGATGCATATTATGATTATTGGATGCACATCCCATGAGTCGTGGTCATCCTTTGATGATTTTAATGCTTGCCGCTATTTGTATTGGTTCCGCTAAATGTGAAGCGAGGGGTGGGAGCGCCGCATGTCACATTTGAGCGTGGTTGTCATATGGGGCGAGGAAAGGGTATTTGCCGCTCTCTGTGAAGCGAGGGGTGGGAGCGCCGCATGTCCATTGTAGCGAGGTTATCCTATGCCGCCCATATGAATATAAGCGAGGGGCATTAAAATACACTGTGATGGACAGACTAGGGAATGGTGACCAATATTTGGTACAGTTGAGATGGTATATGATGTCATGACATGTTTTGGCCATTAAAAATAATCTGTTGATTATACTCATGAGTTATGGTACAGGGACAACCAAACGGGAAGCGTTTGAAATGCAGGGAAAACAGGAAGTGTTTTATATTGATTATGCATTTACGCTTTATCTTCATATTGTGTTGAATATGAATGATTATTATTGCTCATGGTTGGGGGTTGTCCTTGTAGGTACCTTTTTGGCATGATAGCAAGCTTTGAACGGGTTGAGGTGGTGAGCTTGTGAAGCATTCTTTTGAGGATTAAAGGACAGGATTATTTTGTCTAGTGTCTACTCTAGGAGTAGTGTAAAACTAGTTGATAGCATTCATTGATGAGGAATGTAATTAATCCATTCTTTTTTGGAAGTCCTTTTTCTATGGCATGTAATGCTTAAGCTCATAGACTCAACATGTTCTTTATGCTCTGATTGATTTACTTTAGCTCTATTATGCCTTGATTCCGCACTTAAGGATTAGGGTCCTTACATAACAGGTACGACGTTGTCTCGGGAAAAAAGCTTAAGCTCATGGAAAATAGCGCTCGCAGGATTATGGTACAAGTATCGATTGATGGCACATCCTACTTATGCATTGAGAACAAATTCAATTATTCGTTGCTCGTGTATGAGCACATCGATCATGTATATGGACTGTATAAGGGTGTTGAAGCCCACTTTTATATCTTCTTAGTATGGTGACTTCCCTGGCTGGGAACTTAGTTATGATTTTGATTTCTTTTAGTATCGTGTTTTTCCCTGGCTGGGAATTATTTTGGTGATATGTTTTATTTTCGGATAACCCAATTTATGGGGAGAATCTGCCCAAATTTTTATAAAAACCCACAATGTAAAAGTGGTGCAATGGTGATGATAAAGGGTGAACCTTGAGTCTTATTGCTGATAAAAGTGATCACTTCATGCTGATTATTATTTATGTCATGGAGATTATGTGAAGCATGTAATAATTCTTTTAAAGAATGAATTTTTTTTACTCATACGACGTCATAAATGCTTAAAAGTCGTCTTTAAGAGTTGGGGCCTTACAATTTATTTGTTGAAATTGCCTCGTACTTTGCCATCTCCCTTAGCCAATTATTCCCCAACAATTATAGATTGTTGGCGGGCTTCTTCATTGTCCTTTCCTTTTTGGGTTTTACCCCTACCCCCAAACTCTTTCACTTCTTTTTTCAGTTGAATAAGAAAGATCTCGGCCTTTTTTTTGTTTCTTCCCGAACGGGGGTTGGTTTCCTTAAGAACTACCTCACGTCAATAAAAAATTGGAAGATTGCTCGTCTACTCCAGCATTGAGATTGTCCCATGGAGTGGAGAGAAAACATCCCGGAGGGAAAATCAATCAAGCGTCACCTTGAGAGGGAACCGTATCTGTCGGTTCGTCATAAACTTGGCGATCAGTGCTATAATCTGGCGGAGCTGATTGACGACGGATTGTACTTGTTCCTGCTAAGGCCGAATGGTGCATCCTTGAAAATTTCCCTCAACCTGCTCAGACTAATCTTTATCTCTTCTTTCAGAGACAAAAATGATGAAAACTAGGATGACCGAGAACTTGAAGGCTAAGTCCAAAAAAGGACAAGCTTCAATGCAGACATCGGAGTCCGCTGCTCCTCTCCCTCCACCTCTATCCGCTGATCATACCCCTGCTCCTCCTACCTCTCCGATCATTGACATTGTGGGTACACATGAGGAGGAGGAGTCCCTAGCTCACCGACCTCGAAAAAGGGCAACCCCCGAGGGCCAGGGTTCTTCTTCGAACCCCCCCACCCCCCACCAAAAAAGCTTATTCTTCAACCATTCCTTCCATACCCCGAACGGTCCTCGGCCCACCTCGAGATACCACATGCCGACATGGGACTACTCTCTCCACGCCTCCCTTTTGAATAAAACCCGACCCAAAAATTTCCCAATCTATCCTTTGCTTCTCCCCAACTCTCCCGACCACAAGTATCTTGGGGAGCTGGCCTTCAGCAACCTGATGAATGACTTCTCCACATCTTTTACCAAGGTAATTTTCTTTTGTCAAAAATTTTCTAAGTACGTATCTTCGGTATATTTACTCGTTATGTTCTTGTGCAGACCCACATGATGGCTGGTGAGCTCTTAACCAATTACACTATGTTCGCTCAGAAGTGGCTGGTCAGCGCAAGGAAGCACACCCGTTTCAAAACATGTGTGAAGACTTGAAGAATACTGTGGGCATCCTTGAGGAGCGGCACTCCTCCATGAGGACTACTCATGAGAAGGCGCATAAGGCCCTCGACGATGAGCGTAAGAGGTCAGCTGAACTTGAAAAGGCCAACAAGACCCTCTCGGAGCAGTACAAAACCATCTCCGAGCAACTTGCTCATGAGAAATCCTCTATTGTTGCTCGAATAGAGGAGGCCTGGCTCGCGAGGAAAGCTGACCTTTTGAATTCCTTGGAGTATAGCAATATTGTGGCAGACCATGGGTTTGAAGCATGTGCTCATCAATTTAAGGCGAAGGGTTATCCACCTGAGGGAGCTCCAAAGGACTTCCTCGACCAAGAGGCTGCTCTGGAAAACCTCCATCAAGAGCTCTTCGAGCCGTAGAATAGGATTACTTTTTTTCTTTTTATGTCTTACTCCTGTAATATCTTTTTATGAATGAATATTTTTATTCAATTTGTTGTTCGAAATCCCGATCAGAATAACTTAGGTAAGTTTAGGTTTAAACGTGGACCAAACATCCCAATCCCACGAGTAAACTAATAAAATTCTAAACAAGCTCGATCATCCCGAGCACCATCAATTAGACAATTTTTTAGGTTTAAACATGGACCAAGCATCCCGATCCCACGAATAAACAAATAGAATTCCGAACAAGCTCGCTACCCTGAGCACAACAACTTAGACAATTTTAGGTTTAAACGTGTACCAAACATCCCGATCCCACGAGTAAACTAATAAAATTCTGAACAAGCTAGATCATCCTGAGCACCATAACTTAGGCAATTTTTTAGGTTTAAACGTGGACCAAACATCCCGATCCCACGAGTAAACAAATAAAACTCCGAACAAGCTCGCTACCCCCGAGTACAACGACTTAGGCAATTTTAGGTTTAAACGTGGACCAAACATCCCGATCCCACAAGTAAACAAATAAAATTTTGAACAAGCATAATAAAAACAACTTTATTTTATTGATATTAGATTCGTAAATAAAGACAATAATCAAAATATCATATGAAATATTTCTTTAAATTATGAACATTCCTAGGCCTCACCAGCTCATGACCGTCTTGATCCTCTAGTTTGTATGATCATCGTCTGATCACCATTTTCACTTTATAAGGGCCCTCCCACTTTGGTGCCAATTTCTTTACGTCGCCAGCTGGATTAGTTCTTCGTAACACCAGATCTCCGACCTGGGATACTCTTGGGTGAACTCTTCGGTTATATGCGTTAGTGATCTTTATCTTGTACATCTCAACTCGTGCAGCAGCTCTTTCCCTTAATTTTTCCACCCCATCTAACTCCAGTTTTCTCACATCTTCATTATGCTCAGGATTTAATATTGTACTCGAAGAGATTCTACTCCAATCTCAGCTGGGACAAGGGCTTCTGACACATACACTAGAATATATGGGGTTTCTCTCGTACCGATGCGTTGTTTGATATATGATGTGACTAGAAATAGACACATCTAATTCTCTTAATTGTCTACGATTGTTATGTTTTGATAGCTAATTTGACACATATGCTACCTAATCCTATCTTTGTATAATTGTAGGTGAAATCGAAGAAATCGAGCTAACAAAGGTGAATAAGGATCAAGAAATGCATTGGAGTTGACAATGGATCAAAATAGACCAAGAAAAAAGCATAAAAGTTGAATTAGGTGCTCGATCAATCGCCCATAAGAGTTCGATAGATCAAGCAAGGCAGAGAATTCGAGGAACAAATTTGTGTCTCGGCGATCGATCAGTGAAATGTCCCGATCGATAGCCAAATGCTACTGGACAAAAGATTAAGGTCAGCGATCGATCGCTAAAATATCCCGATCGATCGCCGAAAGAATCTATTTGAAAAAAATAAGCTGGCGATCGATCGCCAGCTTGAACCTATCGATCGCCAGAGAGTCCGAGAAAATTAGAAAATATGATCTTTTACCATCTTTGGGAAGATTTTACCCTATCATAGCATATCTACCTACCACAACTCGAACGAGGGGGCTCCTTGGACCATTATTCAGATTTTGAACCATATTTTAGATTTTTAGAATAGTTTTTCTCTCAAACTTTTGAAGAACGATTTGAAGAACGAAGAACGAAGACGGAAGCGACGCTCCAGAATAGTGCTTCTCTTTAGTAATTCTTTCTTTTACTATTAGTTTAATGCTTTCTAGATTAGTTTTGATTGTTTTTAATTTAGATATGAGTATTTAAACATTTTTGTGATTCTCGGTTGAGGAAGACGATACATTGGAGTTTACGATTCTTGTGAGATTAAGTTTTGATTATTGATTTTCATTGAGTATCAATTGTTTTTCTTATTTGATTGTCATGATTGTTATGTTTGATTGTTAAATTGATCACCTAGCTTTTGTTCATACAAGATATCAAATACGGAATCGTTTGATCCCTCTAATTTACGAAGCAACTAAGATAAATAATTCCGCTTGTGAGTTTGTTAAATTCTTAAGAAAAATAATTGACTAGATTAAACGTGTACACTTGGATTATGTTGTTTAGTTTCATCGATCTCACTATTTCATATGCTATCATCGATTTAAATCTTAATCGCTTGTATTTTGATTGGTTTTTTAATAAGGGTTAAACTAGAACGCTTGGGCTACTAAACTAAACTTAAGGTGAGATAAGACTTTGATTATTGGATAAACGTCCAACGAAAATATTCATATGAAAATTGAATCGTATGTGAAGATTGATGATCGAGATAGTAAACACCAACTGTAAAGTCAACCAACAATCGAGAATTGCTCTTAATTCGTCTAGTTAATTTTGCATATTAGTTTAATTTTGAATCATAGTAGTAATCAATTAATTTCAATAAACCCCTTTCACTTTTGTTTGCATAATTAACACAAAAATACATCCTTCCTCGTGGGATCAATCCATATTCACGGTACTACATTCATTACTGTTATTAACTTGAGAGGATTAATTTGGGCATACGCAATAAACGCTACCAAATTTTGGCGCCGTTGCCGGGGAAGAGTGTTATTCTTAATTTGTGTTAACTTTTTATTGATATTAATCTTCCCGTGCCTTTTGCATGTTTGTTCATGCACGCAGGCGATTTTCATCAGAGGAGGACGAACATCAATACGATCCCGATATAGAAAGGACTTTACACCAACTAATGAGAGAAAATCGAAGAAAACTTAAAGAAGAAGAAGAGGAAAGGACTATCATGACGGAAATCAAAGCCTACGACAGCCAGCAAATCCTACCTTGGATCAATAACCTCTATGCATAACCTTCCTACCCTTGCTACTAATATAAATTTTGAATTAAAATCTATCCTAATACATCTTTTACCTTCTTTTCATGGCCTTGCAGGTGAGGATCCGCATAAGCACTTGATGGAATTCCATGTAGTATGCACTACGATGAAAACGACTGGCATAACTGAGGAACAAATCAAATTACGAGCTTTTTCGTTCTCTTTGAAGGACGCGGCTAAGGATTGGCTCTTTTATTTACCTTATGGATCAATCACTACATGGAACGAGCTGAAAAAAACATTCTTGGAGAAATACTTTCCTACATCAAGGGCAAGAATATTCGTAAAGATATATATGACATTAGACAACTCCATGAGGAATCACTGTATGAATATTGGGAGCGCTTTAAAAAGCTTTGTGCAAGCTGCCCGCAACATCAGATAAGTTAGCATTTACTTATCGAATATTTTTATGAGGGTCTTTTTTGCCAAATGACAGGAACTTGGTCGACCCTGCAAGTGAAGGAGCATTTGTGGATAAGACGTCAGCGGAGGCAAGACACTTAATTGCAAACATGGCAGCCAACTCTCAACAGTTTGGAACTGCTCGACCAGACCATAAGCTTAGGAAGCAAGGCGAAGGTAAATGTCGAACAATATTAATTGACTTAACAGCTATTGTGAAACAGCTTGCAATTGGAATTGGACAAAGTGTTAATGTATGTGGAATTTGTGCACTACCAAATCATCCAACTGGCGCTTGCCCAACACTTCAAGAACCATCTATTGAGGAAGCAATGCTGCGGGTAGATTTCCGGGACAGCCACAACAAAAGTATGATCCTTTTTCTAGCACATATAACCCAGGATGACGAGATCATCCAACTTTGAGATATGGGAATCAGGCTGAACCACAGACGCAACACCAACAACCACCATATAACACCATTCCAAAGGCCACAACAAGTCGTTCCAACCCCAACACCTGGTGAGTATCTAGAGAGTATTGTTAAGGAACTTGCTAATGGATCTGTAAACAGGCGACAAGAGCAAGCATCCAAAGCTTGAGTACTCAAATGGGACAGTTGGCCACCACAATAAATCGCATACAGTCTCAAAGATCAAGCACCCTACCATCACAACAGTAGTGAATCCGAGGGAGAATGCAAGTGCGATTAAACTAAGGAGTGGGAAATAACTGGAGATACAAGATGAGGATAAGCTGATGGAGATTACGCATGAAGAGGAGAAAGAGATCGAGCCTACTGGAAATGATTCCATACAAAAGGAGGAACAAAAAGGTAAATCTCCTCTAATTTATGAGTATAAGATCGAGCCCCCTTCCCCTCTTGCGTTTCAGGAAGATAGGAGGAATGAAATCATCAAGGACCTCTACGAAACCTTTCGGAGAAGTGAGGTGAATATTCCACTGTTGGACGCTAGGAAGCCAGTGCACCGCTATGCAAAGTTCTTAAAGGAGTTTTGCACCTCTAAGAGGAAACAAAAGCTTAAAGGATGCCGCAAAATAGAGTTGGGGGAGAACATCTCAACAATTATTCAACGGAAAATCCCCACCAAGTGCAAGGACCCAGGTATGTTCACTATCCCATGCACAATTGGTACAACAAGTCTTGAGAAAGCCATGCTAGATTTAGGAGCATCGATCAATGTCATGCCATACTCTCTCTATGCTTCTTTAAATCTAGGACCTTTAAGTGAAACAAGGGAGGTTGTCCAATTAGCGGATAGGTCTAATGCATACCCTAGGGGAATTTTAGAAGATTTTTAGAGCAAGTAAATGAGTTGGTATTTCCCGCTGATTTTTATGTGCTCGATATAGCAAAGGGTGACAATAGTAACCCTATATTGTTAAGGAGATCATTCTTGAAAACATCCAAGACTAAGATAGATGTTCATAGTGGCACACTCACGATGGAATTTGATGGTGAGATCATTAAATTCAATATACATGATGCCATGAAATATCCTTGTTATGACGCTGATACTGTTTATTCTATCGATATTATTGATTACTTGTCCTAAGGAATTTTTGAGATTGCAGATAAAGATGAGTTGGAGACAGCCCTCATCACTCCTCTAGACCATTTTGAGGAAGAGTTGCCACTTGGAGATGAGGTGGAACACCACATCCCCGCTTTGGATACCACACCCAAGATACAAGGTAATGTTTCATTTGTGTCATTGCCTAGTCCTAACACTAGGCCTCTTCCTTCCTTATCGCAGGCACCCACTGTTGAACTGAGGCCATTACCAAGCCACCTAAAGTATGCGTTCCTTGGAGAAGGAAACACACTACCGGTAATAATCTCAAGCAAGTTGGGAGATGGCCAAGAAAAGGAGCTCATTCAAGTGCTAGAGGAGCACAAGACCGTCATAGGATGGAGCATCGCTGACATTAAAGGAATAAGCCCCTCTACATGCATGCATAGGATTCTACTTGAAGAAAGAGCCAAACCTACACGTCATCCGCAAAGAAAACTCAATCCACCGATGATGGAAGTCGTGAAAGAGGAGATCCTAAAGCTTTTTGCAGTTGGAATGATATACCCCATTTCTGATAGCCAATGGGTCAGTCCTGTCCAAGTAGTTCCAAAGAAGACTGGCATCACAGTGGTGAGGAACAAAGACAATGAATTAGTCACCACCCGCATTCAAAATGAATGTAGAGTTTGCATTGACTACCGCAAGTTGAACATCGTGACCTGCAAGGACCACTTTCCATTGCCCTTCATTTGTCAAATGCTTGAAAGGTTAGCATGTCATTCTTATTATTTTTTTCTTGGTGGATATACTGGTTATTTTCAGATTGCCATATACATGATGCCATGAAATATCCTTGTGACGATGATGATACTGTTTATTCTATCGATATTATTGATTACTTGTCCCAAGGAATTTTTGAGATTGCAGATAAAGATGAGTTGGATATAGCCCTCACCACCCCTCTAGACCATTTTGAGGAAGAGTTGTCACTTGGAGATGAGGTGGAACACAATATCACCGCTTTGGATACCACACCCAAGATACAAGGTAATGTTTCATTTGTGTCATTGCCTATTCCTAACACTAGGCCTATTCCTTCTAGTATGTGTTCCTTGGAGAAGGAAACACACTACCGGTAATAATCTCAAGCAAGTTGGGAGGTGGCCAAGAGTAGGAGCTCATTCAAGTGCTAGAGGAGCACAAGACCGCCATAGGATTGACCATCGCTGACATTAAAGGAATAAGCCCCTCTACATGCATGCATAGGATTATACTTGAAGAAGGATCCAAACCTACACGTCAACCGCAAAGAAAACTCAATCCATCGATGATGGAAGTCGTGAAAGAGGAGATCCTAAAGCTTCTTGCAGTTGGAATGATATACCCCATTTCTGATAGCCAGTGGGTCAGTCTTGTCCAAGTAGTTCCAAAGAAGATTGGCATCATAATGGTGAGGAACAAAGACAATGAATTAGTCACCACCCGCATCCAAAATGGATGTATTTGCATTGACTACCGCAAGTTGAACACCGTGACCCTCAAGGACCACTTTCCATTGCCCTTCATTGATCAAATGCTTGAAAGGTTAGCATGTCATTCTTTTTTTTTTTCTTGGTGGATATTCTGGTTATTTTCATATTGCAGTTGCTCCAGAAGATCAAGAAAAGACTACGTTCACATGCCCCTTTGGAACTTTCGCTTATAGGCGCATGCCCTTCGGACTTTACAACGCACCGACCACTTTTCAACGGTGTATGGTTAGTATATTTTTTTAGTACATTGAGCATATATTATAGGTATTCATGGATGATTTTACTGTTTATGGTGACTCATTCAATGCTTGTCTAACTAACATTACCCTTGTCCTAAAGCGTTGCATAGAAACAAACCTTGTGCTAAATTCTGAAAAATGCCACTTTATGGTAGAACAAGGTATTGTTTTGGGTCATGTGATCTCATCAAAATGTATGGAGGTAGATAAAGCAAACGTTGACATTATTCAATCTCTACCTTATCTTTTGGTGTGCGGGATGTGCATTCCTTGTTGGACATGCAGGTTTCTATAGGAGATATATCAAGGACTTCGCCAAGATCGCATCATGTGCAAATTGTTGCAAAAGGAAGTGGCGTTCGAGTTTGATGAGGCGTGCAAGACTGCATTTGACACATTGAAGGAATCCTTGACATCCACACCAATTATCCAGCCACCTGACTGGAGTAAGCCATTTGAGATCATGTGTGATGCAAGAGACTATGCAGTAGGCGCTGTTTGGGCCAAAAGATTTGAAAGATTTCTCATGCCATCTAGTATGCCTCCATGACCTTGAATGATGCCCATCAAAAATATTCTACTACTGAAAAGGAGATACTAGCTGTTGTGTTTTCTTTAGAAAAATTTCGCTCTTATTTGCCTGGTGCTAAAGTTTTTGTTTATTTTGACCATGCAGCTCTTCGATACTTGATGACGAAGAACGAGGCAAATCCAAGGCTAATTAGATGGATCTTGCTCTTGAGTGAATTCGATGTTGAAATTAAAGACAAACGAGGAACAGAGAATAAAGTGGCGGATCACCTAAGTCGCCAAATTCATGTTAATGATACATCATGTTTCAAAGAAGAATTCCCGGATGAGCGACTCTTTGCCATGCACGACATTTTACCATGGTATGCAAACATCGCTAATGTTTTGGCCACTAATACTTTCCCTAATGGATTTAATAGGACTCAAAAAGCGAAAGTGAGAAGCGACGCCAAGTACTATATTTGGGATTATCCATACTTATAGAAACATTGTGCGGATCAAGTTATTCGGCGTTGCATCCCGGACAATGAGGTATCCTCCATACTCCGCTTTTGTCATTCACATGAGGTTGGTGGCCACTTTGGAGCCAAATGAACTGCACACAAGGTATTAGAATGAGGATTATTTTGGCCAACTTTATTTCGTGATGCTTATAATTTCTGCAAATCATGTCGTGAGTGCCAAAAGACGGGTAACATATCTCAACAAAAGAAGATGCCCCAACAACCCACACTTTATTGTGAAATCTTTGATGTATGGGGCATCGACTTCATGTGACCGTTTCCACAATCGTTCGGCCACATTTTTATTTTACTTGCTGTGGATTATGTGTCGAAATGGGTGGAAGCTTTAGCCACCCGTACTGATTATTCGAAAGTGGTTGCAGGTTTTATAAAGCATAACATTTCTCTAGGTTTGGGACTCCAAAGGCAATCATAAGTGATCGAGGTACCCATTTTTGCAATAGGACGGTGAGAGTTTACTAAAGAAGTACCATGTAACACACAAGGTGTCCACCGCCTACCACCCGCAAACAAATGGACAAGCCGAAGCTTCAAATCGAGAAATCAAATCCATCTTGGAAAAGACTGTAAATCCCACTAGGAAATATTGGAGCTTGATACTAGGCGATGCACTGTGGGCTTATCGAACTGCATACAAAACGCCAATAGGTATGTCTCCTTATAGACTAATCTTTGGTAAACCTTGTCATCTGTAGAGTTGGAACATAGAGCATATTGGGCCATCAAGCACTTTAACATGGCTATGGACAAGAGCGGAGAGCATAGAAAGCTGCAATTACAAGAGTTGGTAGAGATCCGCAATGATGCGTATGAAAGTTCAAAGATCTACAAAGAGAAAACAAAGACCTGGCAAGATGATCTCGAGGAAGGAGTTTGAAGTTGGTCAAAAAGTCCTCCTCTACCTTTCCTGCCTTCCCCTATTTCCAAGTAAGCTACGTTCTCAATGGGTTTGACCTTTTATAGTAACTGTTGTTTTTCCTCATGCTGCAGTTGAGGTTCAAAGCCTAGCAAAAGCAAAGATGTTCAAGGTGAACAGACATAGACTGAAACCTTACTATGAAGGTTTCCATGCCGCTAAAGAATGAGAAGTGGATCTTGAATATCCACCAAGCATCACGTAATCCATGGACTGGCGTCGGGCAACCGACGTTAAACAGAGGCTTCTTGGGAGGCAACCCAATGGGAGTTAGTTTTCCCATATCTTTTATAGCTTTCTTAGTTTTATTTTTCTCTTTTCTTATATTTTTGTCTTACATTGGGGACAATGTAAGTTTAAGTTTGGGGGAGGGATTAATAGTTTGTTATTGTTTTCCTATTACAAAAATACAAAAAAAATCAAAAAATTTGAAAATTTTGAGCTCATAGTTAGTAATGAATGCATGCTTAGAATCACTAGCCCATGATGAAACCTAATTAATGGCATGCATGCTTTTGAACATAGGTGAATTGTTAACATTGGAAACTTTGAACTCTAATGCAAATTATACTTTGACTTAGTAGTTGAATATATTGACTATTGTTATGACTTGTGAAGTGTGCATAACTTAGTGAAGATTGTGTGAATTTTATGATAGTCTTAAGAAGTCTCTAATACATGCTAGAACATAACTACATGCTCTTTGAGGCGTATGTGTAGACTACTTGCGAACATGAAATTGATATAGGCGATCTTTGATGCTTTTGAACCTTTAAAGCCTACCATGTAAACAAAATCATCTCTAGTATCCCCTTTGAGCTTTAATGCAAAAAAGAATGGTTGTGTGATAAGCATACAAACAACCACCATTCAACATACTTTGACTAGCTTATCATCATTCCCTAATGAACCTAAATATGTTTTATTCATACCTTTGAAGGGAGTATGCTGTGTTTCATTCACATACACTTATGTTATCATTGAATCATATATTTGTGAGCTTATTGTTAAAAGAATGAGATGCATGAAAGAAAAGGGATGTCTTGAGAAAATAGATAAAAACATGACTCCAATGGGGCCAAGGCACAAGAAGAAAATAAACGAGTTAAACCTTGAAAAATAAAATAAACAAGGTTTGAAAAATTCATGCAAGAAGAGAAGCTTTTAGTGTGCATACCATTATACTCTCTTGTTTGATACACCTTACCCTTTCTTTCATAAGCCAATACCTAGGCCAACCTACAAGCTAAATAAGACCTACTTGATTCATGTTTTCAAGTGACTAAGATAGTGGAGAAGAGTGTTCAAGTGAGCTTATACTTGTGTTAGTGTATAACTTGAACTATTGTGAGTTTACATCTATTGGATATATAATTTGTATATGACACTTGTTTATGACCACACTCCCAGGTTCACTTCTTAGTTGGGTGTGAAGTGTTTAGGGATTGAACTTGTTCCACTGTTAACCTTTTATCGGCTTTCATTATTATGCATGTTTATGATTGTTGAGGCATTAAAGTGAGAACAAGATAGTTTGTTATGATACTATGAGCCAGCAAAAAATATTGTAGTTCTGTCTGATTTACTTGAGGTCGAGTAAAGATTAGGTGTGTGGGAGTTTGATATGACTAGAAATAGACGCATCTACTCCGTTCTACGATTTGGTATGTTTTGATAGCTAATTTACACATATGCTACCTAATCGTATGTTTGTGTAATTGTAGGTGAAATCGAAGAAATTGAGCTAACAAAGGCAAATAAGGATCAAGAAATGCATTGGAGTTGACAAGGGATCAAAGTAGACCAAGAAAAATGCATAAAAGTTGAATGAGGTGCTCGATCAATCGCCCAAAATAGCTCGATCGATCGAGCAAGGCAGAAAATTCGAGGAACAAAATTTGTGTCTCCGCGATCGATCAGTGAAATGTCCCGATCGATTGCCAAATGTACTGGACAAAAGAATAAAGGTCAGCAATCGATCGGTAAAATGTCTCGATTGACTTAGAAAGAATCTATTGAATAAAATAAGTTGGTGATCGATCGCCAGCTTGGACCCTATCGATCGCCAGAGAGTCCGAGAAAATTAGGATATATGGTCTTTTACCATCTTTGGGAATATTTTACCCTATCCTAGCATATCCACCTACCAAAACTTGAAAGAGGGGCCTCCTTGGACCATTATTCAGTCTTTGAACCATATTTTAGATTTTTAGAATAGCTTTTCTCTCAAACTTTTGAAGAACGATTTGAAGAACGAAGAACGAAGACGCAAGCGACGCTCCAGAATCGTGCTTCTCTTTAGTAATTCTTTCTACTATTAGTTTAATGCTTTAGAGATTAGTTTGATTGTTTTTAATTTAGTTATGAGTAGCTAAACATTTTTTGTAAATCTCAGTTGAGGAAGACGATACATTGGAGTTTACGATTCTTGTGAGATTAAGTTTTGATTGTTGATTTTCATTGAGTATCAATTGTTTTTCTAATTTGATTGTCATGATTGTTATGTTTGATTGTTAGATTGATCACCTAGCTTTTGTTCGTACAATTTAACGCTAAATTAGATATCAAAATACGGAATCGTTTGATCCCTCTAATTTACGAAGCAACTATGATAAATAAAATTCCACTTGGGAGTTTGCTAAATTCTTAGGAAAAACAATTGACTATTAAACATAGAAGCTTGGATTATGTTGTTTAGTTTCATCGATCTCACTAGTTCATATGCTATCAGCGATTTAAATCTCAATCGTGTTGTATTTTGATAAGAGTTAAACTAAAACGCTTGGGTTACTTAACTAAACTTAAGGAAAGATATGACTTTGATTATTGAATTAAACGTCCAACGATGAATATTCATATGAAAATTGAATCTTATGTGAAGATTGATGATCGAAATAGTAAACACCAATTGTAAAGTCAATCGAAAACCAAGAATTGCTCTTTTCTCATAAGTTAATTCGTTTAGTTAATTTTGCATATTAGTTTAATTTTGCATCATAGTAGTTGTTGAGCCTTAAACGCATGGTTGCGTTTAATGCGTTAAATTATCCCCGGTTAATCTTTGAGTTTTGATGATCAACAAAACTTGCATTTGTTATACTAATATGTCTACTTAGTGTACAGGGTTATATTGATAAATTGGTTGGGAAGACCAATGGAAGAGAACCCAAGTTAAACAATAACATATGCGAGTTCATAGGACAAGCGGTGATTTTTATCAAGGAATCTATTGAGCTTGGACGAGAAGGAATGACATCTATGAACAACAAATTTAAGTGTTCAACATGTGTGGAATGATGTTGGAACAATTTCTTATGATGGGATGAAGACCCACAAACCAATGGTCCGTTGGTGGGCAAATTCGTATAGAAGCCAATTGGAGCGCAGTGCAATGTTTTGATTATATCTCTTGGCTCGATGCTCCGAAAAAGGTGAATCCAAAGAGGTTGGAAAGAAAACTAAATATGCTATATTTCATATTCGAACATCTCAGTCCAATTCGGATTGCATCATGGAGAAAAATGTCATGGAAGTCATAACAAGTGCAGATTGTAGCAAGGTTTGAGCGACTGTAGCATTTTGGGCATAACATCTTCATACCTTAATGAAATGCAATGCACTTTTGTATACACCTAGATAAGAGGAAGAGCTACAACTTTCATGTTTACCACTTTTCCCAGAAATGAGTTTACGATGGTCGAATAGTGCAAAGTTTGAGAGTGCTGAAATCTGGCAGATCACCTCAGGCGATCCGGGCCATCACCTCAGGCGATCGGAGCCATGTTGCGCACCATCGACTGAAGCGATGGCACGGTGGGCACGCTGGCGATCATATCGCCCCAGGCGATGGTCAACCTCGCCCCAGGCGATCCAGAATGCTTCCTAGGCCATTTTTTGAAGGGCGATCGCCCCAGGCGATGCACGGAACGCCCGAGGCGATCCAGAACTTTACCTACGGCCTTGTTTATCATTGATGATCGCCCCAGGCGATGGGGAGATCGCCCGAGGCGATCTGGGCCAGATTTGACCGTTAAAGGGTGGCGATGGGTGATCGCCCGAGGCGATTTCCGAGGCGATCGAGGCGTGATTCAAGCCTTATGTGTAGCAACGGCTAGTAGGAGCTTTGGGGGCCTCCTACACTATAAATATGGATCTTTTGGAGCTTTTTGAAGGCAAGAAACAAGACTATAAACTACAAGAAAGCCTTGATCAATTAAAATTACTTTAGCATTGCAAACTTCATACATTTGTGTGTATTGGAGTTTGTAATTCATTTCTTGTTGTGTGAGTTTTGATTCTTCGTATTGGTACACCTTGAAGGTGTTTGATTGAGTTTCTTGTAAAGGTCCTCCAACACCAAAGCAAGTTGGAAAATTGTAAAGTCGCCAACAAGTAAAGTTGGTGCATGTGTTGTGGCTATCCTTGGAGCCCTTAAGGCCAAGAAGACTCGTGAAGAGTGTTGGTAGCTCGTGAAGAGCTTTGTGTACTCGTGAAGAGTATTGTGCTCGGGAAGAGCTTTGTAAACTCGGGAAGAGTTGGGTTGTGGCTAACTTGGAGCCCTCAAGACCAAGATCATTTATTCTAGTGGAACCTCGGTTGGAGGTTATCTAACCGGGAAGAGGAGACGTAGGCGATTCATCGCCGAACTTCTATAACAAATATCCTTGTCATTTACCGCTTTATTTCATTACGCATTTATTTATTTGTTTACTTCTTTATTTCTTTTATTTATCGATTGACTTAAGCCTTCCGCAAGCGCAAACTCTTTTATTTTGCAAACTCGTTTTAAAAAAGCTAAAGTAGCCAAGGAATCTCATTCACCCCCCCTCTTCGATTCCAACAAGTGGTATCAGAGCCATTTGATTTTTGTTTTAAATCAAAATTTTTATATGGCTAATCTAGCAAATGAGTTTGCTCAAGGTCAATCGACAAATCGCCCTCCGCTTTTCACGGGTGATAACTACGGTTATTGGAAGAATAGAATTTCTCTATACATCCAATCCGTAGATTATGATCTATGGAAAATCATAGTGAAAGGTCCACATATTCCTTTAAAGGAAGTTGGGGGAATTAGTGTTCCCAAAGAAATGGACGATTTCAATAAAGCGGATATGATATTAATTTCACAAAATGCTAAAGCGATTAATATTTTACATTGTGCCTTAGATATGAAGGAGTACAACCGGATCTCGATGTGCTCAACGGCTAAGGAGATATGGGACAAATTGCAAATTTGTCATGAAGGAACCAACCAAGTGAAGGAGACCAAGATTGATCTCCTACAACTCAAATATGAGAAATTTGAGATGGAGTCCGGAGAAGAGGTGGATTCCATGTTTAGGAGGCTCACCCTAATTATCAACGAGCTTGCTCAACTTGGAGAGAAGTATCCTCCAAAGCAAATATGGAGGAGAGCACTAAGAGCCTTACCAAAGGAATGGGATGCCAAGAGGACGGCCATCATCGAGTCCAACAAAGGGGAGAACGCATCTTATGATCTTGATGAGCTCCATGGCACATTGGTGACTCATGAGCTTGAAGTTGCCACAAGAAGAGAAGTAAAGGAGGAGGATAGATCCAAAAGAAATGGGATCGCTTTGGTTGGAAGGAAAGACCATTCCGATGATGAAGAAGATGATGATGATGATGAAGAGTTGATGTTGTTCACAAAGAAGTTCAAGAAGCTCTTCAACAAACATAGCAAGTCAAAGACCTCAAATGCTACCAAACAAGAATCCAAACATGAGGTAACTTGTTATAATTGTCAAGAAAAAGGCCATTATGCTAACAAATGTCCTAGGAAGAAGAATGAGGACAAAGGCAAGAAGAAGGCGTTTATAGCCACATGGAGTGATAGCGACTCCGATGAAGAAGAAGCTACCAATCTTTGTTTAATATCTCTTGGAGATGAAGGAGATGAAAGCGACGATGAGGTACCTTCATTTGATGAACTTTTAGAGTCTTATAATGAACTTATTGATGCTCTTGGCAAAACCAAGATGAGTAACAAATTACTCAAACTTGAGATTGCTAAGAAAGATGAAGAAAATAATTCATTGAAAAATGAATTAAATTCTTTAAAGATATCATTTTGCAAATTTAGTGAAAGTAGTAAAAAGATGAATGAATTGCTTGGCTTGCAACGTTGTAGCTTTGACAAAGCTGGGTTAGGCTACTCAAGCAAATCAAAAACCTTTTCTAGCTTGTTGGCCAAACCAAAGCACAATTCTCCTTCTTGCACTTATTGTTGCAAAGATGGTCATATTAAGAATAAATGTAGGTTTGCTAGAATCCAATACCAACCTAATAAGAGGTGGAATTGGATTCCAAAAGTGCCTTTGAAAGTTAACCCTCAAGGACCCAAAAAATCAAATGGGTACCAAAGTTCCTCCTATTGTAAATTTATCTTGTAGGAACAAAAGTGGAATGGAGGATGAAGGGCCAAGCAACTCAAAGGAGGAGTTTGTATTATTCACCACTATAGAAGAGGCTCGAGGCGTTGGACCAATGACAAGAACGAACTCTTGTCATCGAGGGTAAAATTTACTTTTTACATGTTAAAAGAGCAATTCAAAATTTAATTGGCACAAATTAATTGTGACCAATAAATATGAAGCTCAATATTCATTGGTAGTAAAATGCATAACCCCTTAGCATATGCACATATAAATTATTTTGATGCATGATTCTTGCTTATCTCTTTTTGGTATATATATCTTGATATGCCTAAAATTCAAATTTGAATATGCAATGTGGAAATTTGCAATTATATGTTTTGTTAACTTATCTAATAATGCTTTGATATTTTTAATGTTTATTGGGCATAAGTGCATGAACTCATGGTAGAACATATGCACACTTTGCAAAATTTAGAATTCATTGTTGATTGCCTTAAACGCATGTTTTTTTTCATCTCATTGATTAAATCTTATGCTTATTACATGCTTGATGAGGAACATGTGTAAATTGTTGAAATATGGCTATGTGGCAACATATAATTGAACTATGTTTATTTAAATTTTGTGCTTTTTGATTATCACAAAAAGGGGGAGAATTTTGTGATAAACTTGAACCTTAATTCATGCATAGTTTAAGGGGGAGAGCTTGAGTATGCATGGTTTGAGGGGGAGAGTTATTTGCTTGATTAACTTGTAGTGTATGCAATTGTTAAGGGGGAGTTATTTTTACTCACATTTCATGCATATTACTTATTCAAGTTTATCAAGTTTTGTGATCATCAAAAAGGGGGAGATTGTTGAGCCTTAAACGCATGGTTGTGTTTAATGCGTTAAATTATCCCGGTTAATCTTTGAGTTTTGATGATCAACAAAACTTGCATTTGTTATACTAATATGTCTACTTAGTGTACAGGGTTATATTGATAAATTGGTTGGGAAGACCAATGGAAGAGAACCCAAGTTATACAATAACATATGCGAGTTCATAGGACAAGCGGTGATTTTTATCAAGGAATCTATTGAGCTTGGACGAGAAGGAATGACATCTATGAACAACAAATTTAAGTGTTCAACATGTGTGGAATGATGTTGGAACAATTTCTTATGATGGGATGAAGACCCACAAACCAATGGTCCGTTGGTGGGCAAATTCGTATAGAAGCCAATTGGAGCGCAGTGCAATGTTTTGATTATATCTCTTGGCTCGATGCTCCGAACAAGGTGAATCCAAAGAGGTTGGAAAGCAAACTAAATATGCTATATTTCATATTCGAACATCTCAGTCCAATTCGGATTGCATCATGGAGCAAAATGTCATGGAAGTCATAACAAGTGCAGATTGTAGCAAGGTTTGAGCGACTGTAGCATTTTGGGCATAACCTCTTCATAACTTCATGAAATGCAATGAACTTTTGTACACACCTAGATAAGAGGAAGAGCTACAACTTTCATGTTTACCACTTTTCCCAGAAATGAGCTTATGATGGTCGAATAGTGCAAAGTTTGAGAGTGCTGAAATCTGGCAGATCACCTCAGGCGATCCGGGCCATCACCTCAGGCGATCCGAGCCATGTTGCGCACCATCGACTGAAGCGATGGCACGGTGGGCACGCTGGCGATCATATCGCCCCAGGCGATGGTCAACCTCGCCCCAGGCGATCCAGAATGCTTCCTGGGCCATTTTTTGAAGGGCGATCGCCCCAGGCGATGCACGGAACGCCCGAGGCGATCCAGAACTTTACCTACGGCCTTGTTTATCATTGATGATCGCCCCAGGCGATGGGGAGATCGCCCGAGGCGATCTGGGCCAGATTGACCGTTAAAGGGTGGCGATGGGTGATCGCCCGAGGCGATTTCCGAGGCGATCGAGGCGTGATTCAAGCCTTATGTGTAGCAACGGCTAGTAGGAGCTTTGGGGGCCTCCTACACTATAAATATGGATCTTTTGGAGCTTTTTGAAGGCAAGAAACAAGACTATAAACTACAAGAAAGCCTTGATCAATTAAAATTACTTTAGCATTGCAAACTTCATACATTTGTGTGTATTGGAGTTTGTAATTCATTTCTTGTTGTGTGAGTTTTGATTCTTCGTATTGGTACACCTTGAAGGTGTTTGATTGAGTTTCTTGTAAAGGTCCTCCAACACCAAAGCAAGTTGGAAAATTGTAAAGTCGCCAACAAGTAAAGTTGGTGCATGTGTTGTGGCTATCCTTGGAGCCCTTAAGGCCAAGAAGACTCGTGAAGAGTGTTGGTAGCTCGTGAAGAGCTTTGTGTACTCGTGAAGAGTATTGTGCTCGGGAAGAGCTTTGTAAACTCGGGAAGAGTTGGGTTGTGGCTAACTTGGAGCCCTCAAGACCAAGATCATTTATTCTAGTGGAACCTCGGTTGGAGGTTATCTAACCGGGAAGAGGAGACGTAGGCGATTCATCGCCGAACTTCTATAACAAATATCCTTGTCATTTACCGCTTTATTTCATTACGCATTTATTTATTTGTTTACTTCTTTATTTCTTTTATTTATCGATTGACTTAAGCCTTCCGCAAGCGCAAACTCTTTTATTTTGCAAACTCATTTTAAAAAAGCTAAAGTAGCCAAGGAATCTCATTCACCCCCCCTCTTCGATTCCAACAGTAGTAATTCAATTAATTTCAAAAACCCTCGTTCACTCTTTGTTTGCATAATTAACAACAAAAACACATCCTTCCTCGTGGGATCGATCATTACTCATGCTACTACATTCATTACTGTTATTAACTTGAGAGGGTTAATTTGGGCGTACGAGATAAACGCTACCAAATATTTGCGCCGTTGCCGGGGAAGGGTGTTTTTCTTAATTTGTGTTCTTTTTATTGATATTCATCTTCCCGTGCTTTTACCAGTGTGTTCATGCACACATGCACTTTTTCATCAAGGAGGATGAATATCAATACGATCCCGAGATAGAAATGACTTTACACCAACTAATGGGAGAAAATCGAAAAAAACTTAAAGAAGAAGAGTAAAGGACTATCATGGCGGAGAATCAAAGCCTACGACAGCTAGCAAATCCTACATTGGATCAACAACCTCTCTGCATAACCTTTCATACCCTTGCTACTAATATAAATTTTGAATTAAAATCTATCCTAATACATCTTTTACCTTCTTTTCATGGCCTTGCAGGTGAGGATCCACATAAGCACTTGATGGAATTCCATGTAGTATGCACTACGAACGACTGGCATAACTGAGGAACAAATCAAATTACGAGCTTTTTCGTTCTCTTTGAAGGACGCGTCTAAGGATTGGCTCTTCTATTTTACCTTCTGGATCCATCACTACATGGAACAAGCTGAAAAGAACCTTCTTGGAGAAATACTTTCCTGCATCAAGGGCGATGAATATTCACAAATATATATACGACATTAGACAACTCCATGAGGAATCACTGCATAAATATTGGGAGCGCTTTAAAAAGCTTTGTGCAAGCTGCCCGCAACATCAGATAAGTGAGCATTTTCTTATCCAATATTTTTATGAGTGTCTTTTGCCAAATGATAGGAACTTGGTGGACGCTGCAAGTGGAGGAGCATTTGTGGATGAGACGCCAGCGGAGGCAAGACACTTAATTGCAAACATGATAACCAACTCTCAACAATTTGGAACTACTCGACCTGACCATAAGCTTAGGAAGCAAGGCGAGGTAAATGTCGAACAACAATTAATTGACTTAACAGCTATTGTGAAACAGCTTGCAGTTGAAATTGGACAAAGTGGTAATGTATGTGGAATTTGTGCACTACCGAATCATCCAACTGACGCTTGCCCGACACTTCAAGAACCATCTATTGAGGAAGCAAATTCAGCGGGTAGATTTTCGGGACAGCCACAACGAAAGTGTGATCCTTTTTCTAGCACATATAACCCAGGATGATGAGATCATCCAACTTTGATATATGTGAATCAAGCTGAACCACAGACGCAACACCAACAACCACCATATAGACCACCATTCCAAAGGCCACAACAAGTCGTTCCAACCCCAACACCTGGTGAGTATCTAGAGCATATTGTTAAGGAACTTGCTAATGGGTCTGTATTTTAACAGGAGACAAGAGCATGCATCCAAAGCTTGAGTACTCAAATGGGACAGTTGGCCACCGCAATAAATCGCATAGAGTCTCATGATCAAGCACCCTACCATCACAACCAGTAGTGAATTCGAGGGAGGATGCAAGTGCGATTAAACTAAGGAGTGGGAAAGAACTTGAGATACAAGATTAGGAGAAGCCGATGGAGACTACACATGAAGATGAGAAATAGATCGAGACTGTGGGAAACGATTCCATACAAAAGAAAGAACAAAAAGGTAAATCTTCTCTACTTTCTGAGTACAAGATCGAGCCCCCTTTCCCTCTTGCGTTTCAGGAAGATAGGAGGAATGAAAGCATCAAGGACCTCTACGAAACCTTTCGGAGACACTGTTGGTTGTTATCAAGCAAGTGCCCCGCTATGCAAAGTTCTTAAAGGAGTTGTGCACCGCTAAGAGGAAACAAAAGCTTAAAGGATGCCGCAAAGTAGAGTTTGGGGAGAACATCTCAGCAGTTATTCAACGGAAAATCCCCACCAAGTGTAAGGACCCAGGTATGTTCACTATCCCATGCACAAATGGTACAACACGTCTTGAGAAAGCCATACTAGATTTAGGAGCATCGATCAATGTCATGACATACTCTCTCTATGCTTCTTTAAATCTAGGTCCTTTAAGTGAAACAAGGGTGGTTGTCCAATTAGCGGATAAATCTAATGCATACCCTAGGAGAATTTTAGAAGATGTTTTAGTGCAAGTGAATGAGTTGGTATTTCCCGCTGATTTTATGTGCTCGATATGGCAAAGGGTGAATCGTATGTGACGATCGATGATCGAGAGAGTAAACATCAATTGTAAAGTCAACCGAAAACCGAGAATTGTTCTTTTCTCATAAGTTAATTCATCTAGTTATTTTGCATATTTGTTTAATTTTGCATCATAGCAGTAATTCAATTAATTACAAAAACCCCCTTTCACTCTTTGTTTGCATAATTAACACAAAAATACATCATTCCTCATGGGATCGATCCCTACTCACGCTACTACATTCATTAGAGTTATTAACTTGAGAGGGTTAATTTGGCTATACCCGATAACCGCTACCATATGCCCATAGAACACCATGTAATTCATTCACCCATGCCCCTTGAGCTCCTTCCAATATTGTTTTAATCCCATGTAGTAAGATCCGATTAGTCACCTCTGCCTGTCCGTTAGATTGAGGATAAGCTACTGAAGTGAATACTTGTCTAATTTGCATATACTCTCACCATTCTTGCACTGTTTTTCCCTGGAACTGCCTTCTATTGTTGGAAATTAGCCTCCTCGATATCCCGAACTAGCATATTATGTTTTTCCCTAAAACTTGACAACTTCTTCCTCGATAATTTTTGCTAGGGGTTCAGTAACTACCCATTCAGTAAAATATTTGACGGCACCAGAAGAAATTTTTTTGCCCAGCCACGGGAGAAAAAAGCCCTACAATGTCCATTGCCCATTGGTCGAATGGACAGGAAACAACACTGTTATTTAGAACTTCTACAGGTACATGGGATAAATTGGCATGTTTCTGGCAATTCTTGATTTTCTTACAACACCTTCAGCATCATTTTTCATTGTAGGCCAATAATATCCAGCTCGAAGAGCCTTTTGATATAGCATATTGGCCCCAAGATGATTTTCGCAACATCCTTCATGAATTTCTTTCACTAAATGATCCCCCTCTTGGACCGAAGTGCATTGTAGAAAATGGGTTGATAAGCCCTTTTTGAACAGCTTGTCTTCTATCAGTACAAAACGATTTTCCATTCTCTTTACCCGAGCAGCCTCTTTTGGATCAGATGGCAAAATCTTAGTCTTCAGGCATTTAATGATCTGCTCTAGCCAATCTGCCACAATGCATGGTTCCACATTCATTATGCTATTGACATATGTATGGGAGACCAAGAGCTCTTGTACTAGTATATCTTGTTCTTCCATTCGTGGATTGAGATAGCAAGTTTTGCCAGCTCATCAGCTCGACTATTTTCTTCTCTGTGCACCTGTGTTAATTTCACTTCATGGAATTGACTCAGAGCGTTTTCCACGTACTTCTTCAAGTTTTTCTTATTTTACTTTATACATTCCTTTTACTTGATGAACCACGAGCATGGAGTCCATAAATGTTATAATTTTCCACACTCCAACATCAAATGCTATTCGGAAGCTCGAGATGAGAGCCTCGAATTCAGCTTCATTATTTGAGGAATGAAACCCGAATTGGATGGCTACTTTAATTTCTTCTCCTTCAGGACTAATGAGCACGACACCAATACCGCTTCCCAACTGAGTAGATGGTCCATCTACATACATATTCCACTCCTTCTCTTTGACGATATGGGTCACCTCTACCAGAAAATCAGATAATGCTTGAGCCTTGATGGTAGTTTGGGGCTGGTAAGTAATGTCGAACTCACTCAGCTCAGTGGCCCATTTCACGATTCCCGCTGATATTTCTGCTTTAGATAATAGTCTTCCCTAGGGAGTGCTCGTTACCACCAAGATGGGATGAAACAAAAAGTTTGGCCGGAGTCTTCTCGTTGTAGTTATGAGAGCTAAAGCTAATTTTCAACTTTAGGGTACCTCTGTTCTGCCCCTTGCAGTGCTCTGCTAACATAGTATACTGGTTGTTGTTGTCCCGACTTCTCTATGACCAACACCGATCTCATGACCTCCTCGATCAAAGATAGATAAACGAGAAGGGACTCATCATGCTCGGGCTTATTCATTAATGGTAATCAAGCCAGATAATCTTTCAAATCTTTAAAAGCCTTATGACATTGGTCATTCCACTCAAACCGAACCCCTAGCCTTAATGCCTTAAAGAAAGGCAAGCTTCTATATATATATATATATAGGTATATTACTTTATGATTAGAACTCTTCCTAATCAATTAAATTCATCCAATGAATTTAATCTCCATTTATCGATTTAATCTTTTGTGCGACCCGTTAGGATCTTGCAACTTTAGCAGTGACATAAATTCTTATTTTACAATTAATGAGCGGTATCTAGCAACAGATCAAGGCTACCCAAGTTACAAGAATGTCATTGACTCAACATTACCTATGGTCGGTGATAATACTCACCATGTACTTAATCCCTTTGTCCTACGTGTTTAGATTAAACACGAGTCATGTAATAAGTCATACTCGTATAGTTCAATCTTTTATTTCTTGATCCCCGTGTAGACTAGAATAAACGAATAAGCTCGATATCATATATCGACTCATTCGAGCATGGCCATGCATTTTAGTCTCACTTGATCAAGGGCCAAACACTTCTCTTATTGTATATGAGGGATAAATCATATCTTGATCACTCAACATCCTCTACATAATTCGTAGTATATCCAATGATTGTCTTTATAGTTTACTCTGTTACAAGTAACATTTGACAATATCAAGACACACTACTCCGATCTCTGGTGATCTCAAGTCGTAAGGATTACATACAATATTATCACTATGAGAATTGCTTATGACATTCATATAACAATCCATGTAGCAATCTCATGGTGGGTTTGTCCAGTGCATAATTCTCTAACATGTACCTATGTGTTAATTCGATATCTCATATCCATGAACAAATCCATCAATCAACACATGCTAGTCTCAATGCATTATGATTATCCTAATTCATGATAATACTTGACTAGGGATAATATTTAAGTTTAATACAATATTATTCTAAGGACATTAATATATATTTATTCATACGCACACAGATATTGGAATAATATATAATAATGAATTGACATTAATGAAAATCATATTACAATGTATGTCAAAATCAATCATCTAATGAATTGTCTTAGGGCATATACCAACAAATCTCCCACTTGCACTAAGACCAATCAGACATGTACTTAATGCCTAAAGACCTAGAATGATGATCATGCTTCTGTGACAGTTGTTTTGTCAGCGGGTCAGATACATTATCATCAGTTGGTACTTTACATATTTTCACATCTCATCTTTCAACGATTTCTCTCATGAAATGAAAACGTCGAAGTATGTGTTTGGATCGCTGGTGGATCTGGGTTCCTTAGCCAATGCGATGGCCCATTATTGTCTCAATAGAGTTCAACCGGAGCTAGAATGCTAGGCATAACCACAAGCTCAGAAATGAACTACTTGATCCAAACGGCCTCCTTTGATGCATCTGAGGCAGCAATATACGCAACTTCAGTTGTAGAATCGGATATTGTCTCTTGCTTTGAGCTCTTCCAGCTCACATCACCTCCATTTAGACAAAACAAATATCCCGATTGCGATCGGAAATCATCATTGTCGGTTTTGAAGCTTGCATCAGTGTAACCTATTACATTGAGTTCTTCCTCACCTCCATAAATCAAGAATGTATCTTAGTTCTTCTTAAGTACTTCAAGAATTCTTGACAGCGATTCAGTGACATTCACCTGGATCAACTGGTATCTGCTCGTCATGCTTAAAGCATACGAAACATCGGACACGTACATATCATGGCATACATGTTAGATCCAATAGCTGACGCATATGTAATCTTACTCATGCGTTGTCTCTCATCTTGTGTTGAAGGACACTGATCCTTCGAGAGATGTATTCCATGTGTCATAGGCATACATCATTTCTTTGATTCTTGCATGCTATACCGTTTTAGCACTTATTCTATGTATGTACTTTGACTTAGGCCAAGTAATTTTCTTGATCTATCTCTATAGATCTTGATACCTAACACATAGGTGGCTTCACCCAAGTCTTTCATAGAAAAACAATTCCCTAGCCAAATCTTTACAGATTGCAAGGCAGTTATATCATTCACAATGAGAAGTATGTTGTCTACATACAATACTAGGAAGATAATTATGCTCCCACTTACCTTCTGGTAGACACAAGGTTCATCTACGTTCTTGATGAAACCAAACTCTTTGATTGCAAAATCAAAGCGAAGATTCCAACTCTGAGAACTTGCTTCAATCCATAAATGGATCGTTGTAACTTACATATCTTTCCAGCATCCTTCGGAGCGACAAAACCCTCGGGCTGTGTCATGTACACATCCTCAAGTAAGTTTTCATTAAGAAAAGCAGTTTTGACATCCATCTGCCAGATTTCATATCATGAAATGCAGCTATTGCAATTAAAATCTTTATGGATTTAACCATGGCAACTGGCGAAAAAGTATCATCATAGTCAATACCATGAATTTGTTTGAAACCTTTAGCAACAATCGCCCTTTACAGGTTTGTATGTTACCATCCATGTCAGTCTTCTTCTTGAAAATCTATTTGCACCATACGGGTCTTGCCCCTTCAGGTGTGTCAACCAAAGTCCATACTTGGTTTACATATATAGATTCCATCTCAGATTTCATGGCATCTAGCCATTTCTCAGAATCATGGCCCATTATAGCTTCTTGATAGGATAAAGGCTCATCCTCATCAATGACTAGTCATTGAGTCATAAGAAATCCATATCTTTGTGGCTCCCGGTGTACTCTTACAGACCTATGCTAGACTTGTGTCTCTTGAGTAGGCATTACGTCTACAACAACTTGTGGTTCACATTCCACAACAACTTGTTGTGACTGCTCTGTTTCCATCTCAATATCATGTTCAATGTTTTGTTGTGGTTGTACTTTAGTGAGTTCTGTTTGTCTCCCACTAGTTCTTCTAGAAATAAATTCTTTCAAGAAAGACACCTGTCCGAGCAACAACCACTTTGTTCTCGATGGGATGATAGAAATAATATCCTTTTGTTTCCTTAGGATACCATACAATTAAGCACTTATCAGATGTGGGTCCAAGTTTGTTGGAAACGTGACTTCTCACGTAAGCTTCGCAACCCCAAATCTTCATAAAAGATATACTGAGACGTTTACCAATCCATATCTCATATGGCGTCTTTCAACTGATTTAGATGAAACACGGTTTAGTATAAATATTATTGTTTCTAAAGCATGTCCCCAAAAGGAAATTGGAAGATCTGCATGACTCATCATTGATCGAACCATGTCCAACAAAGTTTGATTCCTCCTTTCAAATACACCATTCCATTGTGGAGTATATGGAGGTGTGAGTTGTGGGACTATCCCACACTCCTTTAGATAGTCATGAAACCCTTGGCTTAAGTATTCACCTCCTCGATCTGATCGGAGGATTTTGATACTTTTGCCAAGCTGGTTTTGTACTTCGTTCTTGAAATCCTTGAACTTTTCAAAGTTTCATATGTATTTCATTAGGTACACATATCTACCGAAGTCAGCAGTAAATGTAACGAAGTATTGAAAAGCACCTCTAGCTTGTGTGCTTATTGGGCCACTACATCACATGTATGAGACTCAATAAATCATTTGCCCTTTCAACATGTCCCTTGAAAGGAGCCTTAGTCATCTTGCCCATTAAACAATTCACACGTTTCATTTGATTCAAAATCAAATGAATCTAAAACTCCATCCTTATGAAGTTTTGAAATGTGATTCTCGTTTATATGGCCTAAGCGACAGTGCTAGAGATAAGTTGGATTAGAATCATTTGTCTTAATTATCTTGGTATTTATGTTATAGATGGGCATATCAAGATTTAGAATATATAGACCATTAATCAATTGTGCACTAGCATAAAACATCTCATTTAAATAAATGGAGCAACATTTGTCCTTTATCATAAATGAAAAATCCATCTTGTCCAAACAAGAAATTGAAATAATGTTTCTAGTAACTGAAGGCACAAAATAACAGTCTTGTAATTCTAAAATTAAACCAGAAGGCAAAGTTAATGAATAATTCCCTATAGCTAATGCAGCAACTCTTGCTCCATTTTCCACTCGTAGGTCAACTTCGCCTTTAGCCAACACTTACTCCTTTTGAGTTCCTGCGCATTAACATAAATGTGAGAACCACATTCAGTATCTAATACACATGATGAAGAAGTAGATATATTGACTTCTATAACAAAATACCTGAAATAGAAGTCACACTTCCCTTCGTCTTCTTAAGATCTTCCAGGTAAATCTTGCAGTTTATCTTCCAATGTCCAGTCTCACCACAATGGAAGCATTTTCCCTCTTTAGTCACTCCTCCCTTTGGCTTAAGTGTAGTAGCATGAGGCTTAGATTTGACAAAGACTTTCTTGTCTTTCAAAAGCCCTTTGCTTTAGCCTTTCCCTTGCCCTTATTCACAATAAGAATATTTGTGGGTTTAGACTTCTTTGTGTTTGCCTCGTAAGTTCTCAACATACCAAGCAATTGTGATAGAGTCTTCTCAATTTCAATCATATTGTAATTCAAAACGAATTGACTATAGCTATTAGGCAACGATTGTAAGATCACGTCAGTAGCCAACTCTTGGTCCAATGGAAAACCCAATTTCTCAAGATTCTCAATGTATCCAATCATTTTGAGTACATGAGTTCCAACAAGGCTTCTTTCTACCATTCTGCACTGAAATAACGGTTTAGAGTTCTCTTCCAATGTCCGGTCTCACCACAATGGAAGCATTTTCCCTCCTTAACCACTCCTCCATTTAGCTTAAGTGCAGTAGCATGAGGCTTAGATTTGACAAAGACTTTCTTATCTTTTCTAAAGCCCTTTGCTTTAGCCTTTCCCTTGCACTTATTCACAATAAGAATATTTGTGGGCTTAGACTTCTTTGTGTTTGCCTCGTAAGTTCTCAACATACCAAGCAATTGTGATAGAGTCTTCTCAATTTCAATTATATTGTAATTTAGAACAAATAGATTATAGCTATCAGGCAAGATCACGTCAGTGGCCAACTCTTGGTCCAATGGAAAACCCAATATTAGGATCGGATTAGTGTTTAGAAGGGGGGGTTGAATAAACACTAGACTGAATTTCGATTTTCCTTCGATTGCTGCAGACTGTTAGGTACTGTAGTAGCTTCTCAATTTGTTGCAAGTCAGCAGACACTGATAATAGTGCGGAAGACGTCTGCTGGACTTGTGAGTAGTAATAACTGAATGGTACATTGCAGTAAATAAACGATACAAGTATTGTTTCTGGAAGTTCGAAGCACAAAGCTTCTACGTCTCCCCTTCTTCCTTTGCAGGAAGGTTACACTAGAAGACTTTGGTTTACACTTTACAGTATACAACCTCCTTAGGCACTCACACAGCTTGGCCTAAACTCCAAGAAATCACAACTTTCTAAGTTGTTTACAACGTATTCTATAACACTCACACGAGATATAAAACTATTATGCTTCGAGTGTTCTATGAGCAGCAGACTCAATTGTATTTGATCTTTCAAGATTACAGTAGTAGTTCTTTGCTGCTCTTGCTGAAACTTCAAAGTATCTTAATGGAGCGATTAGCTTGAAGTTGATTTGGGACTTGTGTTTGATCAGATGGTTCAGCTAACATCTTCATTCTTCACTTAGATGTATTTATAGACACAGTGGTCTAACGGTAACTTTTCTATATTTGGAAAAGTTCAGTTTCCTGTCTTCATTCCAAATTCTGATTGTCTTCTTTCTAATTTTGTTAAGCAACGACTCTTTTATTCTGACGCTAATGGTGGCGCTGATATTGCATGGTGCGACACTCTGTTGTACCTTTGTCGGAATGAGTTATACTTGTTTTGTCTTGTTGCCATATGCACTTGCTGGATAATTAGACTTCTACTGATATTCTTCTTACAGTGACCGTTCATTCTTCTGTACTCGGTAGATGTACACTCTTGATATCTTTTCACTCGGTAGATGTCTGTGTCCGATAGATGTCTATGTACTGGGTAGATGTTTTTGTCCGGTTGGTGTCTGTGTCCGGTAGATGTCTTTATCCGGTAGATGTCTGTGCACTTGGTAGATGTTTGTGATCACCAAAACTTAGAAATGTTTTCCCAACAATTTCCCCTTTTTGGTGATGACAAAACTTAGCATTGCAGACTCTTGCTTGATTATTTGAACAGCAGATCCTGTTAAGACTTGGAAACAAAACAGAGTGGACTTGCAATTTGTTAGATAGATAAACAGATTACAAGTAGTAATCAAACTGAGTATTTAAAAGAATGTCATTTTTATCTAAAATAAATTCTGATACCATAGTACATCTTACAGCAAACCTATTTCTACAATCTATTCGACTGGGTAAAGACAACTTGAGAAACATAGCCAGTATGAAATGATCCGAGCCAGCTAGTTTCAGAGTTGTTGACAAACGGAGGGGAGAGAAAGTGCATACAGAGTGACTTAGAACAAAAGAAAACCTAGAAAAGTAACTTTATCTTCAAAATAGTCTTCTGTTCATTTATCAAGGTCTCTGTCTTTAATGAAAATCCTCTGTCTTCCCCCTTTTTGTCATCAGCACCCATGTATCCGCTGTCCAAATTCGAGGCTGGTGGAGAACACCAGGACTGATCCGGGTAGCTGGAGCTAGCAGAGATGGGTTAGAGGGTTGATTTAGATAAGTAATCAACCCATGGAGGATTGGTTTAGATAAGTAATGAACCCATGAATAAGTGTTGCAGAGAAGTTGCAAGACCAGTAAGGGACAAGTTAAGATAAGCATAATTGGTGAGTTGAGTTGGAGAAAATAGCATGCTCTTTACAGTGAAAAATTAGCAAGTTGCGGTATGAGATGTTATGTCATGTGTAAAGTAGTGCATATAAAGATAGATAAGAAATGACATAATCATGAAGAGTTATAATAAAAGATAAGAGTTAACAAAAGAAGACAAAGAAATGTTACTATTTTCTCCATAACCAATGCTTGGAGTAGTCAAGGGTGGAAGAGGGTGTGTCAGCAGGGGGTTGTCATGAACTGCGAGACCGTGGCTGGGAAGGAGGTCTTGACTGACTTGACTCTTCAGCAGCAACAGACGATCTTGGTGCTGGATCCAATTCTCGTCGGTGCGAGAGAGCAGGTCTACTGGGCTCCGGTAGACGTCGAGTGGAGTGAGCAAAAGCGGGGAGACTGTTGCTTAAGTCCTGTATTTGTGAAGCAAAAGTTGCCTGCATATTCGCCAGCTGATCGGACAGTGCTTTCTTTGCATCCTCAATTTTGTCTTCAAGTGCTAGTGAGTAAGCAGTATGAAGAGATTCACTGTGATGGTTTATCTGAATGCGAGCTTGCCCTATCCAGGAGAAAGAGTCAGCAAAAGCATCCACAAAAAAGCTTTGGAGCCGGTTTACTGTAGTCGTCAGTTGGTTGAGATCACGATAAACCTGCTGAAACTATGAGTCAGTATGCGGCTGGTGACTCCCAATTACAAGGCTCGCGGTACGTTCTTCTTGTTTCAGTTTGTTGACATCACTGGCCAGCTCGGAGATTACATTGGATAGATGCACCAACTGATCAGCAACACTTGGAGGCCCTTCAATAGGAATGTGAGTAGGAAAGTCAAAGAAGTCCTCAGGAGGATCATTGTCCAGGGATTGATCGATGGCATCCATTTGAGTTTCGGCATCTGTTGTGACGACGCCAGGAGGACCAGCAGTTTTTGCAGCAGAGGGCAAAATAGCAGATGAGGCAGCTGCAGAGGATGGTGTGGCAGGCATGATGGTACCGATGATATCTATGCCAGTAACAGCGATCTCCAGTTCAGCTGTAGCGGACTGAGTATGGTCAGCAGAATTTGGTGATGACTTGCTAGGTTCATCATTTTCTGAAGAGACGGTGACTTGATGAACCACAGACTTAATGACAGTGTCGACATTGATAGGATCAACATCCATCATTTGTAAGGTTGATCATCGAAAGAACCTGGGGCAGAGGTGGTAATAGGTTCAGGGGTAGGAGCGGTGAGAGTATGATCTACCGTAAAGACTTCAGCCGGGGTGGTAGGAACTATGCTCAAGTCAGTAGGGGTGGAGCTTTCGTCACGTGGTAGAGCAGATCAAGAGTGTAGACTTGTTAAGATTTTGAGATCATGAAGAGCTGTGTCAGCCATTTCAAGCTTGGGTCCTAAGGCATTGAGTACAGCCCTATCATGATTGGTTGTGCCAGAGTCAACGTTAAACTCCTGGAACCGCGAGTGAACTAGAGCTTGAAGTTCTCCCAACATAGTTTATCATGCGGAAGACATCACGAAGCTTCAGACTCTTCTCTGTGTCATTTAGCTGAAGGTAGGCAAGAATGAGGTTCTCATCAAGTCGTGCCTGTTCGAGAATGGGAGAGAAATCATCAAAGCGAATTTTGAGACGAGCCTCCACCCATCTATCAAATATCGCAAGTTGTGGTTGCAGTTTGGCTTCTACTTCAGCCATAACCAGTTGTATTTCGAACGCTACTGGAGTTGACACTGGTTCCATAGCCGCTTTGCCCTTTCCGGTGGAAGTGTCCTTAGGGTGACAATAAGGACTCGTCTTTGGTGGCCGGAAGCTGATAGAGCCGGGTCCTTGGTGAGAACTCAATAAATTGGTGGTTGTCAGTAGGAGCGGCTGGTACGGTGAGTACCATGGCCAAGGATGCAGCCATTGCAATTGGTTCCTCTAGTGGAGGATTGTCAGGATTGATCTCCCGAGAAGTCGTTCTAACCGCTGCTGGAACTGCAGTAGAGATAGTATCAGGAGTAGTGAAGTAGCAGCAATAACTTGTTTTTCGAGGGCAGTAGAAGCCCATTTTCTGTTTCGTGGCTTTCTAGGAGGGGGAGGGGTGATGGCTCAGCAGATTCGGATATTGTCTGGTCAGAGTCACTCACTACTTTTGTCCGCCGCTTGATCGGACCAATTTCTCTACCAACTCGTTTCCGGTGAATCTGGAGATATTTGGTTGTGACAAGCTTCCCCGGATGGAGAATGGATAAGGCCCCAGCCTGAATATGTTTACTGTCAAAAATGCGGCTGAGAGGAAGAGCAAAGCCAGATTGACCCTTCCCTGATGTCACTACGCCAGTTAGAACCTGAAATAGTACGACTGGCCAGTTGACATCTAGACCTTTGACAATGGCACTCATCACCTCAAACTTTTCTGGGGTGATGACATCGAATGATCCGGCTTTGCACAGCAGACCTTTTGAGATGACATCAGCAAGTTGGCGAAAATGGCTCTTCATCAAAATCTTTTTAAAAAGAGGACGTCGTAGACGAACGTCAGAGTCTGAGAAAATAGTACGCATATCTTCTCGAGTAGCCATTGAAATGGTGGAAAAGTCAGTGAGTCCTATCGAAGGAAGACTTAGGTGGGTGGCAAAGTCCAGTTGAGTAATGGTGATAGATTGGCCAGAGATGGAGGCCACCACTGAGTTGTCCACTATCCTTGCATTGGCGTAAAATTCTTGGAGAGCCTCTTTATAGAAGGTAGGTGCCCGACTGAGTATAACCAGGAGTCCAGAGGTATCCAACTTTTGAAAAACATCCTTTACGCCTTCATCAGAGTTGGTGGAAATCGAGTGAAAATCCACCTGGATAGCGTTTGTAACAAAGCTTGGCTTGCTAATCTTAAACATTTTTGAGTGCAGAGACTGAGAATCAGATGATCTAAAGAGTACAATTCCTTGAGAAAAAAAGTTAGCACAGTAAGTTTGGAAGAGATACAAGTAAAGAAAATGAAAATGGTAAGGGCGGTTAAAGAGAGATGGTAGATGTAACGCCGTATAGTAGATGAGCGGACACATGGATACGTGGCGTTCATCTAACGATTTAGAATTTTTAAAAATGTAGATAAAAGGACAGGATTTGGGCGGGATTGAAATAATTTATTATACGTATAAAAATTAAATTTGAATTCCGACGTTCCAGTAGGTTAGTAGATATCGAAGGTTATTGTCAGCAAGGCATATGTGGTAAAGTATACTGGTATGTAGAGTCCTACTGGTAAGGTAGCATCTACTGCAGCAGACTATTGTATTACCAGCTAAGCTTCGATAGAACTTTAAAAAAAAATTCCTTTAACTAAAATTCCCCCTAAATTCATGCAGTTTATACTAAGTAATTCCCCCTGAATGCATCATACAGAAATAATCACAATCAAGGGGTTATTTCAATTAAACCAAGAATATTCGAAAGTAGGAGAACTTAGCATCCGGTAGGGGTTTAGTGAAGATATCTGCTGCTTGTCGTTCGGTGGATATGTACTCTAGCCGAATCACCATCTTCATTACGTGATCTCGAATGAAATGATGACGAATGTCAATATGCTTGGTGCGAGTATGAAGAACAGGGTTGTACGTGATAGCTATGGCGGATGTATTATCATAAAAGATTGGTGCCTCAGTAGATTCAATTCCATAGTCCCGCAGCTGTTGTTGAATCCATAGTAGTTGAGCACAACAGCTTCCAGCAGCAAGGAATTCTGCCTCTGCAGTAGACGTTGTGATGGATGTCTGCTTCTTGCAACCCCATCAGATTAATCGATCTCCAATAAAATGACAATATCCACTGATACTTTTCCTATCATTTTTGTACCCTGTGTAGTCAGAATATCCAATCAGATTAAACGTTGAATCTCTTGGATACCAGAGACCAACATTTTCTGTGCCTTTTAGATATTTGAGAATCCTTTTGACAGTAGTGAAGTGTGATTGCTTAGGATTGGCTTGGAAAACGAGCACACGCACAGACTGCAAACATTATGTCAGGTCGGCTGGCTGGCAAGTAAAGTGAGGATCCAATAATACCGCGATACATTGTTACTTCGACTAGTATGGCTGAATTATCCAAGTCGAGTTTGGCAGATGAGCTCATTGGAGTGGCAGCTGCTGAACTGGTACTCATCTCATACTTCTTCAGTAGTTCTTTGGTATATTTAGACTGAGTTATCAGAATTCCCTCGCTGGATTGCTTGACTTGCAATCCTAAGAAAAACGAAATTCTCCCATCATGCTCATCTCAAACTGATCCTGCATTATTTTTGAAAATCTTTTGCAAAGTTTTGGGTTCGTACTGCCAAAAATAATATCATCAACATAAATCTGAACCAGCAGAGTATGGTCACCCTTTGTGAATTTGAACAGGGTCTTGTCCACCATGCCAATTGGAAAGTTGTGCTCAAATATTTTGATAGAGTTTCATTCCATGCGCGGGGAGCTTGTTTTAAACCATACAAAGTTTTGTTTAGTCGAAAAACAGACGAAGGCTGCTGATGGCTTTCAAATCCAGGAGGTTGCGCAACATAAACTTCTTCATGGAGTTTGCCATTAAGAAATGTACTCTTAACATCCATCTGATAGATTTTAAAGTCTTTAAAAGCAGCAAATGTAAGAAATATGCAAATTGCTTCTAATCGAGCTACAGGAGCAAAGGTTTCTTCGAAATCAATGCCTTCTTTCTGTCTTTAGCCATGTGCAACTAATCTTGCTTTATTCCTGATAACAACACCATTTTCATCTAATTTATTTTGAAATACCCATTTGGTACCTATTACAGTGTGATGCGGTGGTCGTGGTACTAAGTGACATACTTTGTTTCGTTCAAATTGATTAAGTTCTTCCTGCATTGCGTCTACCCAGCTTGGGTCTAACTTAGCATCATCAATCTTTTGGGTTCTATGTGAGATATGAATGCAGTATGAAGAAATTCATTAATCATTTATCCTCTGGTGCGTAGAGGAGCAACAGGGTTACCTATGACGTGTCGGGGAGGATGATCCTTCATCCACCCTAGCGGAGATCCAAGAGGATTGATTTCTTCATTGGGGGTGAATACGAGTAGGTAGCTCAGAAGATTTGATTGATTTCATCCTTTTTGTTTGTTCCATCTACTGCAGCAGGGGTGTGCACAATAATGTCATTGTCAGCTGGGTGCAGCGCTTGTGGACCAGCAGATTCCTCTGCTTGTGCTTCTGGAACTTCTGGTTCCAAAGTGCAGCCAATCCTACTTATGTAATCTACCTCATCATCAACATTGTCATCAATATGAGTGTTTTCCAGTCGATTGCTCAAGTTGTTGATTTGTAACTCAGATTCAGTACAATTAGCAGACTCATCAAATTTTACATGAACAGATTCTTCTACAGTAAGTGTTCTATTATTAAATACTCTGAATGCTTTACTAACTGTAGAATAGCCAAGAAATATTCCAGCATCAGATTTAGCATCAAAAGCGGTGAGATGAGTCTTTCCATTGTTGTGAATAAAACATTTGCAACCAAACACATGAAAATAAGAAATATTTGGCTTTCTGCCATTCCAGATCTCATAAGGGGTTTTATTTGCTTGTTTATTAATCATCGATCTGTTCTGCGTATAACATGTTGTGTTGACAACTTCTGCCCAAAATCTCTGTGAAATATCTGATTCTGCAACCATAGTTCGCGCAGCTTCTTTAAAGTGTGGTTCCTACGCTCAGCAACTCCATTTTGCTGTGGAGTTCTTGCAGCAGAGTATTCGTGTTTGATACCAATGTCATTTAGATATGATTCGAGTGATTGATTGGTAAATTCGGTACCTTTATCACTACTAATTCTATCTATCCCACGTGATTTCTCATTTTGGAGTCTTTTCAGTAGTTATTCAGCTTTGAAGTAGCCTGATCTTTGCCACTTAGAAACAAGACCCACGTAAAAAGAGAGTAATCGTCTATTAACACCAGGGTATACTTCATTCCCCCTAGACTTGTTACTGGTATGGGACTGAAAAGATCCATATGCAGCAACTCTAGACACCGAGAAGAAGATTTACTCCCTTTGTTCTTAAAAGAGGATCTGATTTGCTTACCAAGTTGGCATGCTGAGAAAATCTTGTCTTTTGAGAACTCTATTTGGGGCAGTCCAATGACTAGATCAAGCTTACGCAGATTGACAATAGTTTTAAAATTTAAGTGACTCAATCGCTTGTGCCAAAGCCAGTTTTTGGAAATATTCAATGCATCAAAGCAAGTAGGAGAGGCGGGCTGATTAAGGTTCCAGTCAATCTTATACGTGTTCTCATGCCTTCTTCCTATAAGCGGTACTACCATCGATAGATCTGATTGTACACGTGTGCTGGTTGAATTCTACCGAGTGACCATTGTCACAGAGTTGACTGATGCTGATCTAGTTATAGCATAGATTTTCAACCAACAGTATATCTTTAATAAAAATATTACCGTAGATAATCTTACCCTTACCCACGGTTCTACCTTTCGCGTTGTCGCCAAAAGTTATTCTAGGTCCGGTGGTGTCAACCAATTCAGACAATGGACAAGCGTTCCATGTCATGTGTCTAGAACATCCACTGTCCAGAAACCGCTCTGAGCTCCGAACTTGATGGATTCTAGTTTTCTGTAATTAAATCGATAATTTGATTGGTACCCAATCCTACTTGGGTCAGACATGATTAGTCCTTTCGGGATCCACACCTGTATAACCATAGATTGTTTGGGTCTGTGTGTGTACTGAAATGTGTGTGCATTAAGTGGTGAAGGTGTTCTTGAGTGATGTATGTGATAGTGAGTGTATGCATGTTGTTTAGGTTTTTGGTTTCTGTTGGGAAGCATATACCTCTTCTGGACAGGCATACAATTATAGTACCAGTTGGGTTTTACCTCTCGAGTTGCCTGACCAGTGGGCTTACGTCCATTTATGAACTTTTGCCCCGGTCTAGCTTTCTCTATTGGCTCAACATAACTGATACCTTTGTGTGATGCCCATTCCTTGATGAGTATTGGCTTAACAGGTTCCTTAACAAATTCACTTGATTTATATACTGTGATGGATCTGACAAAATTCATTGTTTGAACCTTGTTCTTCTCTAGACACAGTTGAGACTTGATGCCAGATGAGTTACTTTCATTGTTAGATAGGGGTGCTTATCGGACCGGGTCGATCCGGACCCGGTCCGAAACCGGACCGGTTAGTCCGGTCCGAAACCGGAACCGGACTAACCAGTTCTGGTCCGCTCCGGAATCGGTTTTGAACCGGTCCGGGGCGGTTTTTTAAATCCAAACCGGTAGCACCACCGATTTCGGTGCTACCGGTTTGCAACCGATTCCGGAACAGGAACCGGTAACATTTAAAAAATAAAAAATAAAAATAAATTTTTTTTTGTTCAGCATGGCAACGGCTTTATAGCCGTTGCCATGCTGAACGTTGGCAACGACTATAAAGCCGTTGCCAACGTTCAATTTATTTATTTATTTTTATTTTTATTTTTTTTTGAAATCTATAAATATGTGCATATTTTTCATTCTTTTCCTCACAATTCATTCTTCTCACAATCCATTCTTCTCACAATTCTATACTTCAATCTCATATTTTCCTCTCGATTGTGCTATCTACAATTTATATATAATAATGGCATCTTCATCTAGCAGCGGCGCTGGTCGTAGTCGGGGTCTCGTCCCGCGTCATCTATCACTGAGTTCATCTTCGGCAATGAATTTACCCGTACCAATACCTGAGTTAAATGAAAGTTGTGATTTTTTTGCTGACCTCAATGTTGGTGGTTCCTCTATGAATGTCGAACCACAACAACCCGAGCAACCTGTCGAACCTCCTGCTGCCCAAGCCCAAGAAAGACAACAAGTGGAGTCATCCGGAGCCACTACATCAGCGAGTAGACAACCGACTCATGCCAAAAGAAGTAAGATATGGGATCACTTTGAACTCGGACAAAAAGAAGGTACTGACGAATCTGTTGCAATATGTAAATTATTAAAATGCAATATTCATATAACTCGGAGATATTCATATTCATATTTTCGTGCACCAGTTATTGTTTTATAATTTTTGTGAACCAATTACTTTTTAATCATTTCGTGCACTAGTTATTTTTTATGATTTTCGTGCACCAATGTTATATTTTCGTGCACCAGTTACATTTTATGATTTTCGTGCACCAGTGTTAATTTTCGTGCATCAGTGTTATATTTTAGTGCACCAAGGTTGTATGTTCGTGCATCAGTGTTATATTTTAGTGCACCAAGGTTTTATTTTGTGCACCAGTGTTGTATTTTCGTGCATCAGTGTTATATTTTAGTGCACCAATGTTTATTTTCGTGCACCAGTTACTTTTTATCATTTTCGTGCACCAGTTATTGTTTTATAATTTTTGTGCACCAGTTACTTTTTAATCTTTTCGTGCACCAGTTATTTTTTATGATTTTCGTGCACTAGTTACATTTTATGGTTTTCGTGCACCAATTACTTTTTATGATTTTCGTGCACCAAGGTTATATTTTCGTGCACCAAGGTTATATACGAAAAAAAAATACGAAAAAAAAACCAAACGGATCGGTTCGACCCGGAACCGGTTGGAACCGGAACCGGGACCGATCTGGTTCCTTACCGGACCGGACCGGTTCCGACCTTAACGGCCCCGGAACCGGCCGGTTTCGGTCCGGACCGGATCGGTTCAGGCCAATAAGCACCCCTGTTGTTAGAGTAGCCTATACCGGTAAGATCACCAGCAAGCCTTATCGACTCAAGCATCTCATCTTTTATGGCAATTGATGCGTTCCATGTGCGAACCAGTTTAATGAGTTTCTGGTGTGCACATCTTGCTTCATCCCTTTCTTTCTCGAGTAGACTTACTTTTTCCCTTAAGCATTCTAACTCCTTTGATTGTTCACAATCAAGTTTGTTGTTTTGCTGTTCCGTTGGGATTGAATGTTCGGTCTTATAGTTCTCGAAGGATTCATACAACATCTGATACTCATTAATCATTTCATGTAATGCGTTGGTGAGTTCATTATGTGTAAATTCAGAGAGATTATAGTCAGTTACCTCACCGTCATCATTGGCCATCAAACAGTGAACTTCTTCATCTTCACTCTCACTGGATGAGCTGGTAGATTCTTCTGATTTTGATTCTGATTCTGAATCAGCCCATTTGCTCTTATTTTCTTCAGCCACCAGTACTTTTTGGTCTTTGTCCCTTCTGGATGATCTTCTCTTTTCCTTAGACTTCCTATAGTCCTTGGATCCTCTCTTCTGATCATCTTTCTTTGGCTTAGGATAGTCCGTGATAAAATATCCTGGTTTAAGATAGTTGAAGCAGACGCGGTCATCCTCATCTGATCTATTTTTCAAGTTCTGCTTCCTTGGATAAGATTGATAGGTCTTCTGATTCTTTTTCATAAATTTTCCAAATTTCTCGACAAACAGCACCATTGCATCATTGCATATTTGTTTAGGAGTCATCTCTGTTGTGGTAGACAGGGACTCTGATGCAGTAAGAGCTTTGGTTGGTTGACTGGTGCTGGGTTCATCTTCAATCCGAATGCCTAGTTCAAACTCGTATGCCTTTAAGTCAGCAAATAGATCATGTAGATCTATCTTGTTTAAATATTTGGATTCTCTCATGGTAATTGTTTTACATCCCATTCTCTTGGGAGACCTCTCATGACCTTTATGGTGACTTCTCTGTTGGATAGATCCTTACCAAGGCTACTGACTTCATCGATGATTCCAGTTACTCTTTCATCATACTCACTGAGAGTTTCTCCGGACATCATTTTGATGTTTTCGAACTTCTGTAGAGTGACATTGAGCTTGTTTTCCTTGGTTTGGTCATTTCCTTCGCACAGCTGAGCAATCTTTTTCTAAATGTCTTTTGCAGTGGGACAAATCTTGATTTTGTTGAACATGTTTTTGTCCAATGTTTTGAACAATATGTCTTTAGCCACATTGTCCAGATTTGCTTTTTCTTTTCCTCATTTGTCCAGGACGCTCTGTACTTCTCGACCATCTGAGGTTCGCCACCAGTAATGGTAGCTGATGTGTTGATCTTCATTGGTCCATCAGTGATGACGAACCACATGTCATCGTCTTGGGCACTCAGATGTGCTTGCATACGAATTCTACAATCATCGTATTCGTCTTTCTTGAACATAGGAATCTTGCTGAATGAGGCCATCAATTTTTAGTAGTTCTCAAGATTGAGAAGACCTTGCTCTGATACCACTTGTTAGGATCGGAGTAGTGTTTAGGGGGGGGTTGAATAAACACTAGAATGAATTTTGATTTTCCTTCGATTGCTGCAGATTGTTAAATACTGCAGTAGCTTCTCAATTTGTTGCAAGTCAGCAGACACTGATAATAGTGCGGAAGACGTCTGCTGGACTTGTGAGTAGTAATAACTGAATGGTAAATTGCAGTAAGTAAACGAAACAAGTATTGTTTCTGGAAGTTCGAAGCACAACGCTTCTACGTCTCCCCTTCTTCCTTTGCAGGAAGGTTACACTAGAAGACTTTGGTTTACACTTTACAGTATACAACCTCCTTAGGCACTCACACAGCTTGGCCTAAACTCCTAGCAATCACAACTTTCTAAGTTGTTTACAACGTATTCTATAACACTCACACGAGATATAAAACTATTATGCGTCTAGTGTTCTATGAGCAGCAGACTCAGTTGTATTTAATCTTTCAAGATTACAGTAGTAGTTCTTTGCTGCTCTTGCTGAAACTTCAAAGTATCTTAATGAAGCGATTAGCATGAAGTTGATTTGGGTCTTGTGTTTGATCAGATGGTTCAGCTAACATCTTCATTCTTCACTTAGATGTATTTATAGACACAGTGGTCTAACGACAACTTTTCTATATTTAGAAGAGATCAGTTTCCTGTCTTCATTCCAAATTCTGATTGTCTTCTTTCCAATTTTGTTAAGCAACAGCTCTTTTATTCTGACGCTAATGGTGGCGCTGATATTGCATGGTGCGGCGCTCTGTTGTACCTTTGTCGGAATGAGTTGTACTTGTTTTGTCTTGTTGCCTTATGCACTTGCTGGATAGTTAGACGTCTATTGATATTCTTCTTACAGTGATCGTTCATTCTTCTGTACTCGGTAGATGTACACTCTTGATATCTTTTCACTCGGTAGATGTCTATGTCCGGTAGATGTCTATGTACTCGGTAGATGTTTTGTCCAGTAGGTGTCTGTGTCCGGTAGATGTTTGTGCACTTGGTAGATGTTTGTGATCACCAAAACTTAGAAATGTTTACCCAACAATTTCCCCATTTTTGGTGATGACAAAACTTAGCATTGCAGACTCTTGCTTGATTATTTGAACATCAGATCCTGTTAAGACTTGGAAACAAAACAGAGTGGACTTGCAATTTGTTAGATAGATAAGCAGATTACAAATAGTAATCAAACTGAGTATTTAAAAGAATGTCATTTTTATCTAAAATGAATTCTGATACCATAGTACATCTTACATCAAACCTACTTCTACAATCTATTCGACTGGGTAAAGACAACTTGAGAAACATAGCCAGTATGGAATGATCCGAGCCAGCTAGTTTCAGAGTTGTTGACAAAAGGAGGGGGATAGAAAGTGCATACAGAGTGACTTAGAACAAAAGAAAACCTAGAAAACTAACTTTATCTTCGAAGTAGTCTTCTGTTCATTTATCAAGGTCTCTGTCTTTAATGAAAATTCCCAATCAACAGCCCGAACTCATAGATACACAATTCATACCAATCCATCCTTTCAATAACAACAATATCACAATTAATAATTTACAGAATATAAAGCTGTAAATTTAAAAGATACTCCCTGTATAGTATCGTTATCATATGGGATTCTTTGTTCTCACAATAACCAAAATCATCAAATTCCCAAAATCAGCTAATCATTTCATTGATTAACTATGCCCATCTCAATTACCGGTTCCATAATCACTATATTTAAATCATTATATTAATTATCACAGATATCACATATATCTAAACAATGATTTCTAATTTCATCTCTCGATCAACAATAGCGGCATTCTGACCTCTCGCACGCTCAACAGCAACGGCATCATAATCGATGTTCGCTCAACAGCGACAACATCTCAATCATTGCTCACTTAATAGTGGCACCACATAATTCGCCACGCATTCCAATTCATTGCCGCAACAGTATATTATTCATTCAACAATGAATAATATATAAAGCTATGCTTGTATGTTATACGTACCTTATAGTCCAATAGCCAGAACCAATCCTTGCCTTAGACCCGAGATCCAGTGAATTATTCGCTATACATACTTAATAGCTCATAATCAAACATAAGCGCACAACTACATGCACAAGCACGTACCCGACCCCCAATTATATCATCCTACCCCGATGATTAATCACAATTATCGAACCATGCATACTACTCAAAATATCTCATTTATGTTCAATGATAGTCCCTTAAACAATTCAGTAGTCCGACTTTATCAAAGTTCGACTCAAACCATTCCATTTTAAAGTGTAATATTCCATTTGAAATTTAGACATTGCCATGAAAATCTACTAAACAAATCCCCATTCCAAAATCCCAACTTTTACCAAAAGTTTGAAAAAAACACATGTCTTCGAGCCGCGATCGATCGCCGTTTCTCGCGATAGATCGCGCAAAACTACTGCCAAGTTAAACATCCTCGCGATCAATCGCTGAGTCTCAGCGATCGATCGCCAGACCCCTCACGATCGATCACCGAGACTTCGTGATCGATCGTCGACACTGTACATCTTCTTCAATTTCCAGCGTAATGCCGCGATCGATCAGCGCCACGAGATCGATCGGGACCTACGCTTTTCCAAAAAATACTTTGCTTCCATGGTGTTTTTCACACCCAAACTCAAAACCAAAACCCCCAACTCCTTCAATACCTCAAAAACCCCATTTAAACTCAATAAAAACACCATAAACTTTACTTTAAGATTTTTACCAAAAATCTCCAAAAACCGAATAGTTTACAAATCTTAACCAAAATCCACAATACCATAATCAAAACGAAGATAAAGGCGAGGGGAAGAACATTACCCAATTATCTTCGAGAATCGTGCCCCAAAGTCAAGCCTTGTTCGATTTCTCTTCCAAGAGAAAAAGGGGAAAGGGGAAATGGGGGGGGGGGGGGGGGGGGGGGGCGTGAGGGAGGAGAGGGAAATGACTGAACACCGAGCCCACTTGTTATATATACTACCAAGGCTCCAAAAACCCGAGTCTCAAATACTCACACCATGACTCATTAAAAATCACATGTGTTCAATAATTATCTCTCACTCAATATTTACACTATCAATCTCAATCCAAAGCACCCAGACTCCATATCTCACTACCAACACAATTCCAAGGTTTACACGTCTCGGAAATCCATACACATTCGCCACTTATTTCCTGATTTGGGTACTAAAACCACATTTGAAAGCCATGTAGGAAAACTGATTTCCCACATGTGGCCTGCTTTCAACAATTCTTCCACTTGCTTAGCAATAATTGCATCCTTTTCAAGTCCAAAATGTCTCCTCTTCTGCTTGATTGCCCGAGCGTTAGGATCAATGTTAAGATGGTGCTCGGCAATTTCTGGTTTTACCCCGACCAAGTTAGTAGTATTCCAAGCGAACACGTTCACATTCTGATTCAAGCAGACAATCACTTTTCTCTGGATCTAACTGGGAACCCACTCTGCTGGTCTTAGTCGGGTGGCCCAGCTCAATCGTGAGAAATTTCACCGTGAAGAAGTACTTGTTCTTCAATGTGATATCAATAAATTATTGTGTTAATCCCGGAGTGATTATAATCCTTAACGGATTATGATTGTGGTCATTATTACAGTGTTGAGACTCCCGATGATTTTAATCCGATATCGGGGTTGTTGGGTCGAAGAGTTGAGATTTATTCTAATTGAGGTGTTAAATTTTGGCATTGTGTTGGAAGTGGGATCTGGAGTCTGGGGAAATTTTGATTGAGGTTTGTGATGTAATTAGTGAGTGGTAGATAATTATTTAACATGCATGATTTTTAATGAGTTATGGTGCGAGTATTTAAGACTCGGGTTGTTGGAGCATTGGTACTATATATACCTAGTGGACTTGGTGTTCAATCATTCCCCACTTCACTCCCTCTCTCCTCCTCTACGTTTCCCCTCCCACATCTCTTTCTCTCCCTCTTCTCCTACAATTTTCCATGAAGGAAAATCGATGGGGCTCTGTGTTGGAGCGTGAATCTCGACCAAATAGTTGGGTAATCTCATTCCACTCTATATTATCTAAGTTTTGATAGTATTTTGCAAGTTTTGGTTAAGATTGTGTTGGGTATGAGTTTTAGGGATTTTGAAGAAATTGTTAAGTTGTGTTTATAGTGTTTTTATTGAGTTTAAGTGGAGTATTTGAAGTGCTGAGGGTGTTTGGGGTTGTTGAGCCTTAAACGCATGGTTGTGTTTAATGCTTTAATTTATCCCCGGATTATTTTTGAGTTTTGATGATCACAAAACTTGTGTTTGTTATACTAATGTGTCTACTTAGTGTACAGATTTATTGATTAGAAAGTGGAATGATTGAAGAAAATCAAGTGTGCAAAACCTGGGCTGGATCACCCCAGGCGATGGTGATCATCACCCCAGGCGATGGCTGCCAGGAAGGCATCGCCACGCGCATCGACAGAGGCGACACTGAGGCTCGCGTGCAGCGGAGTTCACCCGAGGCGATGGGCTGATCGCCTGAGGCGATAAAGACTTCGCCTGAGGCGATGGAATATTTTGAGCAGCTGAGGCTACGGCATTGATTTGTGGGACTGATCGCCTGAGGCGATCCAGGCATCGCCTGAGGCGATGCGTGAATTATGCTGACCGTTGGGGCGAGGCGATCGAGGAGTGATTTCAGCCTTTTGTGTAGCAACGGCTAGTAGGAGCCTAGGGGGCCTCATACACTATAAATATTGATCTTTTGGAGCTTTTTGAAGACAAGAAACAAGCCTACAAACTTCTACAAAGCTTTGCTTATTCAAAATTCATATAGCTTTGCAATCTCCATACATTGTTGTTGTATTGGAGTTTGTGATTCTTTTATTTTGTGTGAGTCTTGTTTTCTTCGTGTTGGTACACCGTGAAGGTGTTTGTTGAGTTGTTGTAAGGTCCTACAACACCAAAGCAAGTTGAAAATTGTAAAGTCATCAACAAGTAAAGTTGGTGCATGTGTTGTGGCTATCCTTGGAGCCCTTAAGGCCAAGAAGACTCGTGAAGAGTGTTGGTAACTCGGGAAGAGTTTTTGTGTGGCTATCCTTGGAGCCCTTAAGGCCAAGAAGACTCGTGAAGAGTGTTGTGCTCGAGAAGAGCTTTGTGTACTCGGGAAGAGTTGTATTGTGGCTAACTTGGAGCTCTCAAGGCCAAGAGCATTCGTTCTAGTGGAACCTCGGTTAAAGGTTTTCTAACCGGGAAGATGAGACGTAGGCGATTTATCGCCGAACTTCTATAACAAATCCTTTTGTCTTTTACCGCTTTATTTCATTACGCATTTATTTATTTATTTACTTCTTCGTTTCTTTTATTTATCGATTGACTTGAAGTCTTCCGCTTCGCAAACTCTTTTATTTTTGCAAACTCGTTTTAAAAAGCTAAAGTAGACAAGGAACCTCATTCACCCCCCCTCTTCGGTTCCAACAAGTGGTATCGAGCTATTTGATTTTTGTTTTTAAATCAAAATTTTTATGACTAATCTAGCAAATGACTTTGCCCAAGTCAATCGACAAATCGTCATCCGCTCTTCACGAGTGATAATTACGGTTATTGGAAGAATAGAATTTCTCTATACATCCAATCCGTAGATTATGAACTATGGAAGATTATTGTGAAAGGTCCACATATTCCTTTAAATGAAGTTGGGGGAATAAGTGTTCCCAAAGAAATGGACGACTTCACAAGAGCGGACATGATTTTAATATCTCAAAATGCTAAAGCTATTAATATTTTACATTGTGCTTTAGATATGAAGGAGTACAACCGGATCTCGACGTGCTCAACCGCAAAGGAAATTTGGGACAAATTGCAAATTTGTCATGAGGGCACTAATGAAGTGAAGGAGACCAAGATTGATCTATTGCAACTCAAGTATGAAACTTTTGAGATGGAGCCCGGAGAAAACATTGATTCATGTTTAGAAGGCTCACTCAAATAATCAATGAGCTTGCCCAACTTGGAGAAAAGTATCCTCCAAAGCAAATATGGAGAAGAGCCCTACCACAAGAATGGGATGCCAAGAGGACGTCCATCATTGAGTCCAACAAAGGAGAAAGTGCATCTTAAGACCTTGATGAACTTCATGGCACATTGGTGACCCATGAGCTTGAAGTGTCAACAAGGAAAGGAATAAAGGAGGAAGATAGATCCAAAAGAAATGGGATTGCCTTGGTTGGGAGGAAAGATCAATCCGAGGATGAAGATGATGATGATGATGAAGAGATGATCTTGTTCACTAGAAAGTTCAAGAAGTTCTTCAACAAACATAACAAGCCAAAGACCTCTAGTGCTACCAATGATTCCAAACACGAGGTAACTTGTTATAATTGTCAAGATAAAGATCATTATGCTAACAAATGTCCTAGGAAGAAGAGTGAGGACAAAGGCAAGAAGAAGTCCCTTATAGCCACATGGAGTGATAGTGACTCCGATGAAGAAGGAACAAATCTTTGTCTCATGGCAAAAGATGACATAAATGATGAAGGAGATGAAAGCGACGATGAGGTACAATCTTTTGATGAACTTTTAGATTCTTATCATGAGCTTATTGATGTTCTTGGCAAAACTAAGATGAGTAACAAATTACTCAAACTTGAGGTAGCCAAGAAAGTTGAATAAAATAATTTATTAAAAAATGAGTTAAATTCTTTAAAGAAATCTTTTTGCAAATTTAGTGAGAGTAGTTTAAAGATGAATGAATTGCTTGGCTTGCAACGTTGTAGCTTCGATAAAGCCGGGCTAGGCTTCTCAAGCAAAACTAAAACATTTTCAAGCTTGTTGGCTAAAGCCAAGCATAATTCTCCTACTTGCACTTATTGTTGCAAAGATGGTCATTCTAAGAATAAGTGTAGGTTTGCCAAAATCCAATACCAACCTAACAAAAGGTGGAAATGGATTCCAAAGGAGCCAATGAAAGCTAATCTCAAGGACCCAAAAATCAAATGGGTACCAAAGATCCTCATATTGTAAACTTGTTTTGTAGGGACAACAATGGGATGGAGGATGAAGGCACAAGCAACTCAAAGGAGGAGATTATCTCATTCACTACAATAGAAGAGGCGTGAGGTATATGACCAATGACAAGAACGCACTCTTGTCATCAAAGGTAAATTTATTTTGTGCATTTAAAGAGCAATTCAAAATTTAATTGGCACAAATTAATTGTGACCAATAAATAATGAAGCTCAATATTCATTGGTAGTAAAATGCGTAACCCCTTAGCATGTGCACATATACATTGCTTTGTTGCATGATGTATGCTTATCCTTTTATAGTAAGTATCTTGAATTCAAATTTGAATATGCTATGTCAAAATGTGAAATTATGTGATTAAACATGCTATAAGTGTTTAGATGCTCTATATTTGATATAATACTATCACGATCTTAATAAATTTATCAAATGATGATTTGAGAATTCTAATGTGTATTGGGCTTAAGTAAATGAACTCTTGGTAGAACATATGAACATTTTGCACATTTAGAAATCATTGTTAATTGCCTTAAACGCATGTTTGTATTCCTCTAAATGATTTAATCTTATGCTTGTTATGGCAAATACATGCTTGATGAGGAACATGTGTAAATTGTTACGTGTCAACATATACTTATGTTTTGATTATTTGATTTTTTGTACTTTTTGATTATCACAAAAAGGGAGAGAATTTTGTGATAAACTTGAAGCTTAATTCATGCATAATTTGAAGGGGAGAGCTTTTGTATGCATGGTTTGAAGGGGAGAGTTGTTTGTTGTATGATTTACTTGGTAATCTTGTATGTGCTATGCAATTGTTAAGGGGGAGTCATGTTTACTCACATTTCATGCATATTACATATTCAAGTTTATCAAGTTTTGTGATCATCAAAAAGGGGGAGTTTGTTGAGCCTTAAACTCATGGTTGTGTTTAATGCTTCCTCGGATTATTTTTGAGTTTTGATGATCAACAAAACTTGTGTTTGTTATACTAATGTGTCTACTTAGTGTGCAGATTTATTGATTAGAAAGTGGATTGATTGAAGAAAATCAAGTGTACAAAACCTGGGCTGGATCGCCCCAGGCGATGGTGATCATCGCCCCAGGCGATGGCTGCCAGGAAAGCATCGCCACGCGCATCGACAGAGGCGACGTCGAGGCTCACGTGCAGGGGGAGTTCGCCCAAGGCGATGGGCTGATCGCCTGAGGCAATGCATTGAACGCCTGAGGCGATGAAGAGGCGATGGAATATTTTGAGTAGCTGAGGCTACGGCATTGATTTGTGGGATTGATCGCCTGAGGTGATCCAGGCATCACCTGAGGCGATGCGTGAATTATGCTGACCGTTGGGGCGCGGCGATGGTGATCGCCCGAGGCGATGGCTGAGGCGATCGAGGAGTGATTTCAGCCTTTTGTATAGCAACGGCTAGTAGGAGCCTAGGAGGCCTCCCACACTATAAATATTGATCTTTTGGAGCTTTTTGAAGACAAGAAACAAGCCTACAAAGTTCTACAAAGCTTTGCTTATTCAAAATTCATATAGCAATCTCCATACATTGTTGTTGTATTAGAGTTTGTGATTCTGTTATTTTGTGTGAGTCTTGTTTTCTTCGTGTTGGTACACCGTGAAGGTGTTTGTTGAGTTGTTGTAAGGTCCTCCAACACCAAAGCAAGTTGGAAATTGTAAAGTCATCAACAAGTAAAGTTGGTGCATGTGTTGTGGCTATCCTTAGAGCCCTTAAGGCCAAGAAGACTCGTGAATAGTGTTGGTAACTCAGGAAGAGTTTTTGTGTGGCTATCCTTGGAGCCCTTAAGGCCAAGAAGACTCGTGAAGAGTTTTGTGCTCGGGAAGAGCTTTGTGTACTCGGGAAGAGTTGTATTGTGGCTAACTTGGAGCCCTCAAGGCCAAGATCATTCGTTCTAGTGGAACCTCTGTTAAAGGTTTTCTAATCGGGAAGAGGAGACGTAGGCGATTTATCATCGAACTTCTATAACAAATCCTTTTGTCTTTTACCGCTTTATTTCATTACGTATTTATTTATTTATTTAGTTCTTCATTTCTTTTATTTATCGATTAACTTGAAGTCTTCCGCTTCGCAAACTCTTTTATTTTTGCAAACTCATTTTAAAAAGCAAAAGTAGCCAAGGAACCTCATTCCCCCCCCCCCCCTTCGGTTCCAACAGGGGTGTTGGATTTGAGTTTGGGTGTAAAAAATGTCATTGAAGCAATTTTTTTTTTGGAAAATCACAGGTCGCGATCGATCGCGGCGATGGCGCCAATCGATCCCGACATAACACTGATTTTTTATGGCGATGAACAGTCGTGGCGATCGATCGCGGGGTCTCGGTGATCGAACGCGGGAGAGCGAATTTTGGCAGTAAGATTTTGCGATCGATCACGAGAAAACGACGATCGATCGCGGCCCTTGTTTCATTTTTGAAAAGTTTTGTTAAATATTGGGATTTTGGAATTGTGGTTTGTTTAGTAGATTTTCATGATGATGTCTACATTCCAATGGAAATATTACACTTTAAAATGAAGTGGCTTGAGTTGAAGTTTGGTAAGATGTATTACTTGTTTGAGTTAATCGATAACTCAATGAACAAAGTGGGATGCCTTGGGTAGTATACATAGTTCTATTGTGATTAATCATCATGTTAGGATGATGTATTTGGAGATTGAGTACATGCTTGAGCATGTGGTCGTGTGCTTTTAATTGATCCTGAGAAATTAACTGTGTATAGCGAATAATCAACTGGATCTCGGGGCGAAGGCAATGATTGACTCTTGCTATTGGATTATAAGATGCGTATAACGTACAAGCATAGTTAAATATATTATTGTCATTGTTAGATGAATAATATTGTTATTGAAATCAATTGAAAGCTTGATGCTGTTATTGAGCGAGCAATGAGTATAATGTTGTCGCTGTTGAGCGAGCATTGGTTATGATGCCGCCGCTGTTGAGCGAGTGATGTGATACGATGTGATGAGATGGTGAAATTATTAATAAAAATATATTAGATTTCTGTAAATCATTAGTATAATGATTTAGCTATAATTGACTATGGAATGGACGGTTGGAGCATGTGTATAGTTAATCAATGTAATGATTAACAGATTTTAGAGTTTGATGATTTTGGTTATTGTGAGCAATAACAGCATGAGAGATCTCATATGGTGATGGTACTATACAGGGAATATCTTTTAAATTTACAGCTTTATATTCTGTAAATTATGAATTGTGAGACTAATGTTCTTGAGATTGTGTGAATGGTATGCTCACCCCGTGTGGGGGGCTGTTTCTGATGAAACATGTAGAACAAGTACATCATTTGCTCTAGAGTTGAGTTCGAGCTGTTGATTGGGAATGCTCTCAGGGCTGATGTACCAATGTTGATATTGGTTATATGCTTATACAATAGATACACATTTACTTATTCAATGCTCGCATGTGAGCATTCTTGTGTGTATATGGATTGTATATGGGCTTTGAGATTTCTCTTTTCATTTATGATTTGTACGCAATTAATTATGGAGAATTGCATGATGAATTGAGAACATGTTAGTGCATTATGAAGTGTATATTTATGATAGTTGAGCTGTATTGGGAATTGAGCATTGAGGATTAATGTCGAAAATTTTATAGATGGCATGATAATGTTATTGAAGTATGTATAAGAATTCCCTAATGGCATGAATATATGCACTAATATAAGTGATAATGCACTAATAGCGGGTTAATGTAGTGAGGCCTTACATTCAACCGCATCAAGCTTTTCTCGCTTCCTCTTATTATTGTATCCTCATTCGTCAGCCCCTTTCTTCTGTCCTTTCTCCTGCCTCAACTCCTGCACATCACATTTCCTCTTACTTGTCCAACTTACTTGTCCAACTTCCTCACCTACTGAGAATTTCATCGTCAAGTGATAAGTGGACCTTACTGCATGAAAAGCAGTTAGGGCTGGTCGGCCCAATATTATGTTGTACGATGAAGGAGCATCTACTATGAGAAAGTTGATCATCTTGGTCTTTGTCCTTGCTTCTTCACCCAACATAACTGGTAAAAAAACTTGCCCCACTGGACTTACAATCTCTCCAGCAAATCCATGAAGAGAAGTGTTCACCCTACGTATGGTTATGCTCCCCAATTCTATCTAGGTCAACGTACTTAGGAAAAGCACATCTGCCGAACTTCCTCTATCCACAAAGATTCTCTGCACATTATAATTGGCTACTATGACAGAGATAACCAATGCATCATCATAGGGGAAATGGATTCCTTGCAAATCTTTTGGCCCGAAAGCAATGGCCGGCTCTTCTGGTGTGTTATCTGGAACAATTGACATCACTTGCAGCTTCTGAGCATTCCTCCTCGGAATTGTCCACCTCGGAAATATCCACCTCGACCTCTCTTCGGTCCCCTTTGATTCATGGCTACTTCTCAAGGAGGTCTTATCGAGAGATACTGCTCGAAACTCCTTTTCGGCTGTTCCAATTGTTTATCCCTTCAATTTGGCTCTATTCCTCTTTTCACCTCTTTTCTTTGTTTCATTTTTTGGGCTTTTTCTAAGTTGATATATTTAGAAGCTCTTCCCAGCAGCTCGTCGTAATCAGAAGGTGATTTTTTAGCTAAATATCTAAACTTATCTCCTTCTCGTAGCCCTTGAGTAAAGTCACTGATGAGTATCTCTGAGGTAACATGGGGGACATCGAGGCATGCTTGATTAATCTTTTTAGGAAGTCCCGAAGAGATTCCTTTTCTATTTGCTTCAGTCCGAATAGACAGATGGATGTTCTTTTGCAACTTCTGCTGCTCGAAATTGATGTAAGAACAACGAGCTAAATTTTGGGAATGAATCTATGATCCCCGATGACAGTTGATTAAACCAAGACTGAGCAGCCTCGGCTAGGGTAGTCAGAAAAACTCTATATTTCACTCCATCTGTAAGTTGGTGAAGGAGCGAACCATTCTCAAATCGTGATAAATACTCCTGGGGATCTGTGCTGCCATCATAATTCCCCGCATTCAAAGTTCGGAATTAGATGGTAAGGGATCGTCGACAACTTGAGGAGCAAATGGCGTGCTCCTCCGTATTGGGTAGATACGCCCCTTCATCTTGTTGAGCACCTGTTGTAACTCATCTTTCGGATCTTCCATATGATGGTGCAAAGTTTTATCACTTTCTTCGCCCATCCGACTTAAGATGTCCTTAACCTCCTTCGCTTCCTCTTTCGGCCCTTTCGAAGAAGCCAAATCTTCTTCCTCTTCAATGGTTCACTCTTGCTGGGGCGGGGTCATAAATTGCTTCATGACTTCCCCCACAGTTTTTGCAACTATTTCAGTTAATTGCTCCATAAGCATTCCCCTAGTAGGAAATGCCTGAGGAACGTTTCGAGATGACTCCACATCATCTTATTCTTCTTCGTGCACCAGGGACGAATATGAAGAGGGATTTGATATATACCCCCTTGAACCTCCGCGGCCTTTACTTCTAACCATACTTCTTTCCTTTAATCTACGCTGAAAATTCTTTTTTCTTCAAAGTCTTAGCTCGAAGATTCCCACAGTCGGCGCCAATGTTGTGATCCAATATTTTATGTGTTCGGTAGAACTAAGTGTTTGCGAAAAATAAATGAAAGAACACCACAATTTTTACGTGGAAAACCCTCAAAAGTGAAGGAAAAAAATCACGAGGCCTTGTCTAATATAAATTCTTCACTATAATGATGGATCTATTACAGGACTTTGACACGAAATATGAATAACAAACTTTTTAAACAAGAATGTTAGAAAAATACAGAAAAAAGACCGAACGGACTTGATGTGCTCTATTCAGAGTCTTTTCTTGCCTCAAAAGTCCAACCCTTGTCAATGAGACCATCAGTATGTATTTATAGGGCTGATCCTGGTGGCTAGCTCATGGGAAATCCAGAACACGATCACATCTGACCGTGACGTTATTGGGGTAAAGCGTGTCCGAGAAATCCGTGTCTCATTACTGCACGTTTATTTACGCCGGTTGATTTGTTGGTTATGTCCGGGTCTTCCGCTACTTTTTGACCAATATGTCGAGTAGGGTTTAATAGTGTTCTGATACTTTGTACTCGAAGTTATGTTCTCGGGATATTTCTGTTTGATATTTATAGAGGATTTTACCCGAAAAAACTGATATATCATATTACATTAGTTACTATTCTAAATTTGGTTATGGCCTACGTTTGGCCAACAGTTAGGCCGATGACAAAAAACCAGCTGCCATTGAAAATGACAGATAAATCACGGGCCCATAGTTTAACGTGACCGTGTCATCACTGACACGATACACTCGTGTCTTTATGTGAACTATTCCCACGAAGTCGTTGTGCACGTTTGCACTTTTACAAAGATTTTCGATCTGGGCCCACTTTAATACACGCTTTTATTTGTACATATACACGCGTGCGGAGGTCGCTTGGCTCTAATAAGTAATAACATAGTCATTGGCGCGTGTATTATTCAATTTATAATACATTTTTAATAATCATATTTATATACTTCAACGATTAAATAGATTTGAGAATGAGAAATCCTATTAATTTAGTTACTATTAACTTATCGTAAAATAATAAGGGAAAATTACCAAAATTATTATATAATTTGTTTGAACAATTAGTTATTAACCATTGTTTGAACAATTACAGTTTATTAATTCTCGTGAATTGTAACACTTTGCATCATATTGACTCGATTTTGTGTTTTTATAGAAAATGTATCGATGCATTCATCATCGCCTAACATATTCAAACTTATATCCATATAAACTAGCTATTGCAAATAGTTTAAAAATCAAAATAAATATTTGGGGTGTCGAAATTCAATTTTCCGTAATCATTAACAAGAGAATTTCGATACTAGAAATATTATTTTTGTTTTTAAAAAATTTGGAATAACTAGCTTAAATGGATCTAAGTTTGAGTATATAAGACAATCGAATCCAGTGATAAATATTCAATAAGAATACAAAATCGAGTCAAATGATGCAAAGTGTTACAATTCATGAAATTTTGGGATGTAAACTGTAATTTGTCAAACAATGGATGCAAAGTGAAATTTGGACCAAACTGTAGGATGTTTTATGTAATTTTTCCAAATAATATATTAATTAATACAGTAACTACCTTGAATTATCGTAATGAAATGAATGTCGAATGCCTCTTGAAGTACACTGGAGAAAATAACAAACTGCAATTATATTGACTGACGAGTACATAATTAAGAATATCATGGGAACTAGTAAATGTGATAGAGTTGAAGATTCTACTAAAGAGCCATCTTATCGAGAGAGAAAATCTCTTTAAGCAACACGACATTGAATAATTTTTTGTTAAGCTGTGAGAAAATCATAACAAAAGATAGACTATATTAAAAAAGTCAAATATGAGAGTCAATGTGGTATTAATTTTAACGAAAAACAAATGATAATTAAATCATTTATATAAAATCTTTATAAATTAATCATAAATGTAATATGTATTAAGAGTTTATTAATTTATATATTATATCGTCTATATGAATTCTAGTATATGTATTATTTTATAAATTTAACATAAATATTAATTTAGCAAGTTGTCCATAAATCAGACTTAACCAAACTATTATCTCAATAAGATTATTATTAATCTTTATTAATATTTTGATTTGTCCCAACGACCAAATATCAGCTAGTCAATAAAATATTTATGTGGAAAGCGTGCTTAAATTTACACAAAACTCGCACGTATTTTACATAGCGGTCAAATGAAATCGCGCGCAATTTTGAAACTTTCTCAGCAGCTTGATTTAGTTGTCTCCGGTTTCAACCATCCAGTACTCTGCAATTTCCTCTCGCCTTCCTGCCCAACTCTCTTTCTCCTCCTATATATACTCCTACCAAAATGTTATTCTTCTTCTTTCCCTTTCTGATTCGATTTTCATCCAGAAGTATACGCGCGAGGATACGCTCATCTCCCCCCTGATTTTCAAATTCTACACATTTTCCCTTTTGGAATTCTGCGTTTTGTTGGAGACATTGTTCTTTGAAAAGGTGACGTCAGCGCTTTCTTTGTGAGCTGGAATCTTGATCTTTGAGCCTTGATGATTTCTGCAACTTTTTTTTTCTTTCCAAATCTGATTCTTCTTTTTTTTATTATTGCATTCGGTATTATTTTAGGTTTTGATCTGCATTTCCCGTTTTTTTCTTGACCGGGTCGGGAAACATGTTGTAAGAATTTCTACATGCATTTGTGAATACAGAATCACATGATTTTTTCTTTATTTGATAGGTGCATGTTTTCTTGGTATTCAACATGTTTGTAGACTGTATTTCTTGGTTTCGGTATTGGGTTTGTTTGATATCCTTTGGGTTTTATTTATATATATTTTCTTTGATTCTTATTAAGAATTGAAGCTCGTTTCTGTTCGAGTCTTGAATATTGGAAAGGTTGAATTTATAATATGATTGTGTTCTGACTCTATCCCCCTTCCCCGGCCGTTCTGAAATGTCTAAAGATCCAAATTTTTATCTGATGCATTTCTTGTAAATTGTAATGAAAGAAATTTTTTTTGCAGCCCATAATTCCTCTATATTCTTAAGAAAATATTCTGCTTATGTTTGCTGGAGTCACAACAACAATGCTATTTTAATGTTTTTTTTTTTTTTTTGAAAAAAAAGATGATGTGACAAAATCTTGGCTCAACTTTCTTCTGAATAATGACTCAACATTTTTTATTCATGTCAAGTTTTGAATCTGCAACCATTTTTGTCTTACTACTTTAAGTTTGGTTCTTTCTGTTTCTCTCATAGTGACTAGACAGACTAAATAGGAGACTGATATGTCGGCCTTATAGTTGTGTTAGTGCTAGTCCTATTCAAGCATTAGTTGTCGGCTGGTTCATTGCCGAAATTATTTCTTATATGTTAAGGTATTACCTAGTAAGGACTATGGAACCATAATGAAGAGGGCCAAAATGACAATGGACTAATTAATTTGCATAGGTGATCTTTGATGAAAGCGGTGGCTTGACAGCGACAACATTAAAGTGGCATCTACCTTACTTTTTTTTTTCATATACTTTCATGAATAACTTGGTTTGTTGCATTTTTGTGAATTTTTATGAAGCCGGGTCCATATGCTCAATGATTCCTTGTTTCTTTGTAGGACCAATAATATGTGGTTGTACGCGGTTTTCTTTCCTCTGTATATTGTTGGTTAGTAAAACATGATACAGCTATAAACCATCGTTTCTCAAGCCTTATATGCATTAGTTATCAGCTCTGTATACCAGTCTTTCAACTCTGTGACTGTGTCCTCATATCATTCGTAGCATTCAAGTGGTTAAGTTCTCAGACAATGGAAACAACTTGTATCATGCTTTGGTCAAATGGAAAGAACGTGTAACATTACTATTCCTAATATATGACATATCTAGATAAGCAAGTAGCGATTAGTTAGGCAAAATTTATGTTGTATTCATCCATATATACAGATAGCAATACAAAGAAGGGACATTGAAAACCAAAAACCGTGCAATTACCGTATATCATCCTATGTTTAACATGGTACCACTTCTAAGGAAATGTGGGATTATCTTAAGAGGATTTATTATCAGGATAACACCGCTCATAGTGTTATGACCTAGGGTTTCCCGATAAAAGTGCTTCTTTGTCTTAATTTTATATTATTATTTTATTTTATTGTTTAATGTAGTTTGAAATCAGCAATATGTAGTATATAATTGGTTTTGTGGGTCAATTAGTGTTGAAATCAGCAATATGTAGTATATAATTGGTTTTTCATTCATGGTTCCAAACGCCAATGGTAGCTTTATTATCAGTATATTATTATGTTATAATTATTGAATGCATATATTTAAGCACAATGAAAATGTGTGAGAAACGTCCAAGGTTTAAGTAGGTTTCTTGTGTTGATTGATTTTTCTTTTGATTATAAGTCTTAGCATCTTGATGCGAACCCATGATATATATCACATTTTGTCTGAAAACCCAGTTCTTGAAAATTTTGCAGTTATTTCTGTTGGATGATAAGAACCTTTGCAACGACGTAGAAGAAAGAGAAATGCAAGAGTAAGATTTGACTTATATTTGCTATATAAATAAGTTTTTACATTCCTCTATCAATTAATTAACATGTTCTTTGATTATTATTCACCAGGATTCTTCTTCTTGATGCACTGTTTTCCCTCCAGCAGTGATAAATATAATCTGAAAAAGTGATTCTTTATTGACAAACTGGTTGGTTAAATTGAGTTCAAGATTTGCAAATAATCTCATCCGATTTGATTCTACAAACTGACACATTATTTGGAACTCTATACCTTTGAGCCTGAAATCTGGATATAATGGATCTAAAATCAAACCATACATCCCCTGTTCTTGCTGATACTGCCCCTATGAACAACTCTAGATTAGGCATCCACTCTGCTCTACTGCCATACCCAACCAATGGCCTTACTTTCTCTTCAAATCTCTTCCTAACTATCCCGAGGAAAAAGCCGGGAATTCTTGATGATGTCCTGTCGAGCCTGTTTGATACTATGAAATCATCATCTCCAACTCATAATAGGTTAACAAAAGAGTCGAGCGCAGAGCCTACTTTAAGTGATTCTGATATTGCTTACCGTGACTGGATGGTAAAATTCCTTACGCCCTTTCGGTTTTCCTCTGGAATACCATCTTTGACTATTATGAAATGAGTATGATGTTGTAATGCCCTGTTTGGATCTGCAGCTTAAATATCCGTCAGCACTCGCTTCATTTGAACAAATAGCAAATAATACAAAGGGAAAGAGAATAGCATTATTCTTGGATTATGACGGGACTTTATCCCCTATAGTTGACAACCCTGATCAAGCCTTCATGTCAAATGCGGTAGTTCCCAATTTCATATCATCCTAAAAAAATACAGAATTTTCTTACCAATATAGCAGCCTTTGTTCTCATCTCCTTGAGTTGTTTCTGAATCTTGAATGACTTGTTTTCCAGATGCGTACCGCTGTCAGCGACGCGGCTAAGTATTTTCCCACGGCAATAATTAGTGGCAGAAGTCGTGACAAGGTGACAATTTGATGGTTTTTGAATGATTACTTTTGTGTCCTTGCTATATTTTAGCAAATTTATATGGAAAGATCATTGTTTGAAGTTTTTTAATTTGTGTCTCATGTCATTCATTCAGGTGTATGAGTTTATAGGACTAACTGAACTTTACTATGCTGGAAGCCATGGTATGGATATCATGGGCCCGGTTCGGCCCTTTAGCAGCGATTATAAAAATTGTATTAGGTCGACTGACAAGCAGGTAATGATTTGAGAGACCCACCTTTCTTGAATGTGTAAACTCCAGCGTTTCTGCACAAATTTATGAACAAAATGTTGACATCTTTAACTGTGGTATATAGGGCAAGGAAGTTAATTTATTCCAACCTGCTAGTGAATTCTTACCTATGATGGAAGAGGTATGCTAGTAACGATCTTGGCGTTTTTTACCATTTAATGCATCAGTTCAAGAAAGAAAATTTAAATCTTATTGGAAATCTCTTTGTTTTGTGGCTAAACTTAGGTTTTTAGATCACTTGTTGAAATTACTAAAGATATAGCTGGTGCAAAAGTTGAGAACAACAAATTCTGTTTATCTGTGCACTACCGTAATGTAGATGAGAAGGTATACAATGGGTTTCAAGATTTTAGTGGTTCAATAAAGTGCTTTTATCTTATTCTATTTCAACTAATCAAATGTGTTATCCCTCTTCTTCTGTGTGGGATTGACAGAGTTGGACAACAGTTGGTCAATATGTTAGTGACATTCTGAAACAATATCCTCGTTTGCGACTAACTCATGGTCGGAAGGTATTTTTTCCATTTTGTTGTTCTTTATCTTGACTTCTTACTTTTAGAACTTCTCAAGTTTTGTACCGATTTCTAGTTTCTTGATGGTATGGTTATGATATAGGTTTTAGAAGTTCGACCAGTTCTCAACTGGGACAAGGGTAAAGCAGTTGAATTTCTACTCGAATCACTCGGTGAGTGGTTCTTTATATCAGTTAGAGTGCTAAAAGGTTAACGTTTTTTAGCGACGTGAAGCATCTCATGAAATCTATGCATATAACACTGCAGGTTTAATGGACTCTAATGAGATTCTCCCAATATATGTTGGAGATGACAGTACGGACGAAGATGCATTCAAGGTCGCATGTCAAACTCATGAATAAGCTTTCTGTAATTATTTATAATTACTTGGAAACAATTCTTAACAAAACTGGAACAATGTACAGGTTTTGAGAGAGGCTAAACGAGGCTATGGTATCATTGTTTCTTCTGTGCCGAAGGAAAGCAATGCATTTTACTCTCTCAGGGATCCATCTGAGGTATAACAATATTTCTTCCTGAATTTCGCGTCGCCCTCTTTTTTCTGTTGTCTCGATGTATTCATCGTTTCTCCGAATGATGATGCAGAATTTTCTTTGGCATGAAGTTTTAAGTGAATATCATGTTTCTTATACATAAATTGTCTCAAGATTGCCCAATAAAAATGCTTCAAACTTGATGGACATGCATTTAGAACCAATATTTCTCCCTATTCGAAGAATAATTTGTATTTCATCACCGTTTGCAGGTCATGGTATTCCTCAAGACCTTGGTGAAATGGAGGAAGAAAAGCGTGATACCTTGATGTATGAAAAATAAGTTTTTTTTTCTTTTTATAGTTGGGGAGGGGTGAAAGTTTTTGCGCACACGGGGCAACTCGAACTTGACTCGAAAAATATGTCCCTTTGATGATATATATACGGTAGAAGATGGAACATTTTAATAACAAGTACAAGGTTTAAGGAGCAGAGGTTGCTTTTTCTAGTGCCGAGGATGCCCATAACCTTTTTCTCCCTAGTTTGTAGTTCAGTTCCATATATTTCAAAATTTTGTATCATTGGCAATGTTTTAAGATCTCCCCAAGGGAGGCTTCAAGGATTCATATGTTGATTTGTTATTGTGTAATTAGTTTAGGTTTTGCTTATTCTTGTTTTATTTTCAAGAAAATTGGACAAGTGAATATTTTCACATGATAATGGAAATAATTAAATTAATAATAAAAAAAGTACTTTGGTTGTTTATGAATATGGACATAAAAGAATAAAGAAAAATTACAAAACGGTATCGCTTACAATACTTAAATTCAATTAATGATGAGCAAAAAAACTACTTTTCTTGATAGTCCATGTTTCAAAAAATATATTCACATAGGAATATTTTCTTGATTTGTTTTACTATTAGATATTTTTTGTTGTGCAAAATACCCCTTACAAACCTAACCACAAAATGCATGAAAAATTTGGAATTAGCGCGACCATAGACCACCGCATACAAAATCACCATCGTCGGCCCTCGTCCGGTCGATTCACGGTGAGCCCGACCTACCGTTGGCTTCACAACGCAATTTTGCATTTTTCTACACTATCGTAAGCTCGCCGGAATCTGGTTGAAAGTAATGAAAACACATGACATTGGTTTATGCGATTATGGTTCGAATTTTTCGATTGAAGGATCAAATCGCCGAAGCCCATGCACCTTGTAACACCCTTTTTATTTTTAATAATAATGAAAATAATAATAATAGTAATAAAAATACTAAGAAAATGATAATAATAATAATAATAATAATCATACAAAAAATAATGATAATGATAATCAAGTCAATAATACTATTAGGAGTTGGTATTGAACTTTGACCATGACAAATGTCATCTTGCATGTAACTTATTTGATCAAATTTGGCCTATAAATACACTCAAAATCCATCACTTTCAGCCATAAATTCGTCCAAAAATTCCTTAGAAAAATGGCAAAAAAATGTTAGAATATTGGGCCAAAAATAGGCCAAAATCCATAAAATTAACCAAAAACTCTCCAACAATTCTGAAAATTTTACCCAACCTTCCTTATCAACCCACAAACAAACGTATGTGGGTGGTGTAGCAAAATCATTAGGTAAAATTGCTAAATAAATTCTGAACCGTGAAGAACGCACAGGAAAATCTGCCAAGAAACATCACTTTGAGGTAGTATGTTCAGACCCGTGTTCTATACGATTATTTCCGTTTTAAGTCTTAGGAGCGAACTTAAACTTTTTTAAAATATGTTATAGTATATATTCACGTCGGCCGTTTGCCCAGAAAGTTGCCGGACGTACAGGTTTCCGGCGACCAAAGTACCCTACTTAATCATTCCGAAAAATCAGAATCTGGGCAAAATCGGCTGCGAATTTTAAAACCGTTTCTGAACAAAAGTTGTAGATAGTAGTGAGACGGTCATTCCCTGAAAATCTCAGCCGCGCGTGGCTCTTGAGCGATGGTCACGCGCCGGCAAGTCGGCGCGTGTCGTTCACGCGCCTCCACGACTTTGAAGTTTCCGGTTGCCGAACGTTTCTGCACTAATCTTAGGCATTTCTGGAAAGTTTCATGATTTTTCGACTAAGTCTTGAATTATTATGAATTTTTAAAGTTTTATTCAAAATTACCCGGACAAATTTTATACAAAAATGATCTTTAAGAATGTTCACCATGTATTTGGGTCCCTAATCATTATAAATTACTTATATTATGTTTATAGGAATTTCCTTGACAACCGGGTTCAAAATCAAGTTAATCCAAGTAAAAATCGTAAGCTAGTAAGGTGAGGTGTACTACCGATTTCTTTCAAATTAGCCCTTTTGGCATTTGGCCTGGAACTTACATCATTTGTTTATTCATTATCGTACTTTTTATATATGTTGTCATATTGTGCATCGCAACAGTTCATTGATCATATTGTCTACATACCTTGTTACATGTTCATCATTATTCTCTTCCTTCGAATGAATAAATGACTATTGGAGCCCTGGACAACAGAAATATGTCTGCATATTGTGTCCACTGGACAACGTGGCTTCGGCCCGGAAAGTGAGTCCAATGAACAACGGATGACAGTCCGGGTATATGGTTCATCTGAACAACGCGCACCGTTCTACGGTCCGGAGAATGGTTCACCTTGGCTCATAAATGAATGAATGTACGAATCATATCTGAATATGTGGGGAAAAGTGCTACACCTAACTGTCGGGTGGGAGCCACCTCTTTAGCCCACAATATTCATCATAACGTCTTTAATCATTATGGTTCATTGATAATTTCCTTAAAATGCAGCGATATTTCTTTATTACATTACATGTCATATTGTTACATTGCATCATTGATAAGTACAAAATACTAAACATTATTGTTCCCTCACTAAGTCCTTAAAGACTTAACCTCTGTTTCCTTGTTATTTTGTGAGTTCCAGATACAGGAGAACCGGAGGCAGAACAGGAAGAAAATTAAAAAAAAAAAATGATGAACATTTTGGCTTACCAGTAATTAGTACTTTATATTTTGCTGTAGTGTCGAACCTTTTTCTTAGGAGTTATTTTGAATTGTACTTGTTAAAAAGTTTATTTAAACGCTTCCGCTATTGTTAAGTAACATATTTACTATGCATAAGTAAATCCTAAAAATTATATTTATATATATTTATGAATAGATTGTGGTACCAGATAAGGGATAAATTTATATATCCCGAGTCGGGTCCCACAAAGGTGGCTTCAGAGCCAGGTTTACATGGATCTAGGCATTAAAGTACATTATTTACATTTTTATGTTATATAACTTGTTTGTTTGACTTGTTTCACAGATGACTGCCCCGTATCACCCACCTGCAATGAATTTGGAAAACGAGATTACCTTTTTACAAAATGAATTAACTGACTTGCGCAAAGAAATAAGGGTATTAACTGAAAGAAACAAGGCTGGAGAGCGTGAGTTGGGTCGGGTCTTGGAGGAAAGGGATAGACTAAGGTTCTATTTGATTGATATCCAGGAGTTCTATGATAGTCGGCTGAGGAGTTTGTTGAGTGGGTTACCTGCAGACTTGATACATACCACTATAGTTTCTGGTCGATACATGTTAGATGATGCTTTTCAGGCTCCGCAGGAAAATTTCATACCCACTCCTATGTTTGAGGTAGGGGAGTCGAGTGCTCCAACCTGTCGTCGCACTGCACGTATGTCCGTCACAAAAATAGACCCTACTAGGGATCCACTTAGATGGAATCAGTACGCAGATCCCCTGTTTCCTAATACAGTATATTCCTTTGACCCACTGATGGAGTATACTGATGACATGCTTCTTGATGAGTTTGAGTTAGCCCCGGGGATGGAGTTGGGAGAGTCTGCACTGAGTGGTGACATAGCAGTACCAGTGACCACCACTACCACAGTATCACCATCGACCTTGACAGCCAAGATAGGGACCCAGGTAGAAAAGGAATCAGAACCATCCGAGTGCACGCCATCAGAGTCTGAGGAAGAATTACGTTTCACTGCACCACAGAGATCACATTCACAGCACCATGTTGTCATGCTGTCCGATGATGAGGATTAGGATAGCATCATCTATCACCATATCGCATCATTAAGAACCAAGTAGTTTAAATCGTCCTTTTTGGATAGGCTGGCGATTATTTTGTTGGCATCATCATTCTTTTGTGTTTATTTTGTCTTTTGTAAATGATGATGTACTAACTAGTAGCTGATATTAAATGATTAACGTAAAAAAAAAAAAAAAGTTAATATATATATATGTAAAAATGTATGATGAATATGAAAAATTATGCATATCAATAAAATATGCAATTTTGTTATATTCAGTAGCATTTTACTTTGTCAGTGGCATTTTACTTATGTTGTCTCGTAATTTATATATCATAACTATGTGATAGGATGTCATCTTCACATGATAAATCTAGCATGGGAAATCACAATAATGAAAGGAATTCTCCTGAGGAAGTACGGAACCCAAGAGAAAACGACGAGCAAGAAGAACAACATCCTCGACAAGAGCTACCCAACAGGAATACGATGGAACTTTTACTACAGTTCATGCAATTCTGTCAGCAAAATCCACCACGAAATATTACGAGGAATGAGGAACCTTTAGACCGAGCACTGGAGCGATTTCTAAAGTTCCATCCACCTAAATTCCATGGAACCCCGAATGCTCATCATGCAGAGGAATGGCTGCTCAAAATTGAGAGAATTTTCACTGTTCTCAACTATTCAGATGAACAAAAGGTCAGTTTCGCTGTCTATCAATTTGAAGATGCAGCTCATCATTGGTGGAGGGTCATAGATCACCAATGGAGGAGAAATCAAATCCCGAGAACATGGGAAAATTTCGTTCGTACATTCGAGGAAAAATATGTTACGCAAGTGATACTGAATACCCGTGAACGGGAATTCATGGATTTGGTGCAAGGAAACCGTACAGTAGCAGAGTACGAGGCAGAATTTCATCGACTAATTCACTATGCTCCACATTATATGGATGATGAACTAAGAAAAACTAAAAAGTTCATCCAGGGATTAAATCTTGACATTCGTTGGGCCACATTGTCCACTGAGTCCACTAACTATGTTGCTGCAGTCAATCAAGCACTACGGGTTGAATCTGACATCAAATCATTGATCCAGAGAGAACAAAGGGATAAGAGGCCCTATAACCCCAATTTGGCTGAGATAAGCAACAAGAAGAGAAATTTTGGAAAAGAAAAGATTGGAGGACAAGTTGGACAGAAACCACAAAGAGATCCAGGAAACAATTACACTCCGAAGTGTAGTTATTGCAAACTTCCCAATCACAATGAAGCTAGTTGCTGGAGAAAGAATGGAAAATGCTTGATCTGTGGAAGTGAACAACATCGTATCCAAGATTGCCCGAAAAGAACTCAAAAGACCCCTCCGCCACAAAAACCTAAAATTCCAGCAAGAGCGTATGCCCTAATGGGAAATAAAGAAGTTGACCCCACTGCAGTGGTTGAAGGTACCATTACTTTACTTTCAAAAGTAGGGAAAGTTTTGTTTGACCCTGGAGCTACGCACTCCTTTGTTTCTCCTGCTTTTATCTGTGATTTATATCTGCCCTCAGAACAATTACCCTATCATCTAGAGATTAGATTGCCGATAGGGATTAAGGTAATCACTGATACTGTCTATAAGAATTGCCCACTAAATTTTCACAATCGAGAACATTTAGCAGACTTGATCGAACTACATATACATGATTATGATATAATATTGGGCATGGACTGGTTGTTCAAACATCAAGCCCATGTAAATTGTTATACAAAGGAATTAACTCTTCCAGACATCACTACACCAATCATCGAAGGTCCCAAAAAGCATATAGGACCAATGAAAATTGTATCTACATTAGAGATGAGGACAAATGCAAGATATGGAGAACTAGGATCTCTGGCATATCAGATCAACAAACCCAATGATCAAGTCAAGATTATAGAAATTCCTGTTGTCCGAGAATTTCAAGAAGTCTTTCCCGAAGAAATTACCTCTCTGCCCCCTCATAGGGAAATTGAATTCTCGATTGAACTAACTCCTGGAGCCTTACCAAAATCAAAGACTCCATACAGAATGGGACCAGCTGAGTTAAAAGAACTAAAGACACAGCTGCAGGAATTAATCGAAAAGGGTTACATTCGACCTAGCATATCACCCTGGGGAGCTCCGGTACTATTTGTCAAAAAGAAAGATGGCACTTTGAGAATGTGCATCGATTATCGTGAACTTAACAATCTTACTGTCAAGAACAAGTACCCACTACCTCGAATCGATGAATTGTTTGATGCTTTACAAGGATCTGTAGTGTATTCCAAGATGGATCTCCGACAAGGGTATTACCAATTGAGAATCAGGGAACATGACATTCCGAAAACGGCCTTTAATACTCGTTATGGGCACTACGAGTTTGTAGTAATGCCGTTCGGCCTGACTAATGCCCCAGCAGCATTCATGGACATGATGAATCGGATATTTCAACCATTTCTAGATAAATTCGTTGTAATCTTCATTGATGATATTCTGGTCTACTCAAAAAGTCGTGAGGAACACATACATCACTTGCGACTTGTCCTTCAGACTCTAAAAGAACATCAACTTTTTGCTAAATTTAGCAAGTGCGAGAGAATGTGACATTTTTAGGACACGTCATTTCGGGAAAAGGACTTGAAGTGGATCCAACAAAGATAGAAGCTATCACCCAATGGAAACAACCGAAGAACATCACAGATGTACGTAGTTTTCTTGGATTAGCAGGATATTATCGAAGATTTATCAAGAATTTCTCAAAAATTGCTGCTCCATTGTCTCATTTAACCCGCAAAGACCATCCATTTATATGGAATGAGGAATGCGAGAAAAGTTTCCAACAGTTGAAGGAACTGCTGACACAGGCTCCAATTCTTACATTACCCGATGGAATAGATGGATATGTAGTCTATACCGATGCATCCAATGAGGGCCTCGGATGTGTGTTGATGCAAAAAGGCAAGGTCATCGCCTATGCATCTCGGAAATTAAAAAGTCATGAGCTTAATTATCCCACACATGATCTAGAATTGGGAGCTATAGTATTTGCTTTAGCCAAATGGAGACACTATCTGTACGGAGCAACTTTCGACATCTTTACCGACCACCAGAGCTTGAAATACTTGTTTACTCAAAAAGAGCTCAATATGAGACAACGAAGATGGATGGAATTTCTGGAAGATTATGATTGTTCCATACTCTACCATCCAGGAAAAGCCAATATGGTGGCAGATGCATTAAGCCGAAAAATTGGTCTCGCTCATGTGGATGTTAAGAAGACTAGCATCATATCTAAGGAAAAGTTGCAGATTCGGTCTCATCGTCGCTTGGCAGGATTGAAGATCGAATCGGAATTTTATTCACGCTTAAAGACAAATCAAGATTTGGATCCTGATATTATAAAGATAAGAACATCAAAAGAAAACAAAGCCGATTTTACTACGAACTCTGTCGAAATATTGCTCTATAGAAACCGTATCTGTGTTCCTAACTCCATGAAGAAAGAAATCTTGGAAGAAGCTCATAAATCGCGATTCACCAATCATCCCGGAGGTTCCAAAATGTATAAGGATTTGAAAGAATATTTCTGGTGGAATGGAATGAAGCGAGATGTCGCTGATTTTGTAAAGCACTGCCTCTCATGCCAAATGATAAAAGCCGAGCACCAAAGGCCATCCGGACTTCTACAACCTTTACCCATACCAGAACGGAAATGGGATCAGGTCACCATGGACTTTGTAATTGGACTCCCAACACTACGAGGAGGTCATGATGGCATATGGGTGGTAGTAGATCGTCTCACCAAGTCAGCTCATTTTATACCTATCAGTCAAAAGTATGGCGTGGAAAAACTCGCAGAACTCTACCAAAAGGAGATCATCCGGCTACATGGAATCCCTACTACCATCGTCTCAGACCGAGATCCAAAATTTACATCTAGATTATGGAAAAAACTACAGGAATGTCTCGGGACAAAGCTAAGTTTTAGCACGGCTGCTCACCCCCAGACTGACGGTCAGTCTGAGCGTACTATTCAAATTTTAGAAGACATGCTTCGTGCGTGCGTGCTAGATTCTGGATCAAATTGGGAGAAGCATTTACCACTCGTGGAGTTCGCCTATAATAACAGTTATCAAGCCACTATTCAAATGGCTCCATATGAGGCATTATATGGGAGGAAATGTCGCTCTCCTCTCAATTGGGATGTGGAGGAATGGCGAAGCACTAAAGATGGAAAGAACCGAGCAATACCGCCAGACATCATACAAGAGGCCATTGATAAAGTGCATATCATTAAGCAAAGGATTCAAACAGCTCAAAGTCGGCAGAAGAGTTATGCGGATAAAAGACGAAAAAATTTGGAATTTGATGAAGGAGACCATGTGTTCCTGAAAGTATCGCCAAGAAAAGGAATCCGGAGGGCTGGGAAGAAAGGTAAGTTGCAACCTCGATTCTTAGGACCATTTGAGATAATTGAACGAATAGGTCCTGTAGCTTATCGATTAGCACTACCAGAAACTGTCATTGGAATACACAACGTCTTCCATGTGTCACAATTACGGAAATGTCACATGGACGAGAAACAAGTGGTCGACTCCAATCAACTAACATTAGAACCAGATCTCTCGTACGAAGAACGACCTATTCAGATCCTTGATCAGAAAATCAATGAACTCCGTTCCGGACCCATCCAATTGGTAAAGGTACTCTGGAGGAACCAAAGCATCGAAGAAGCTACATGGGAAAAAGAAGAAGATATTAGACATCAGTATCCCGAACTCTTCCAATGAAAATATTTGAATCTGGGGACCAGATTCTTTTAAGGAGGGGAGATTGTAACACCCTTTTTATTTTTAATAATAATGAAAATAATAATAATAGTAATAAAAATACTAAGAAAATGATAATAATAATAATAATAATAATAATCATACAAAAAATAATGATAATGATAATCAAGTCAATAATACTATTAGGAGTTGGTATTGAACTTTGACCATGACAAATGTCATCTTGCATGTAACTTATTTGATCAAATTTGGCCTATAAATACACTCAAAATCCATCACTTTCAGCCATAAATTCGTCCAAAAATTCCTTAGAAAAATGGCAAAAAAATGTTAGAATATTAGGCTAAAAATAGGCCAAAATCCATAAAATTAACCAAAAACTCTCCAACAATTCTGAAAATTTTACCCAACCTTCCTTATCAACCCACAAACAAACGTATGTGGGTGGTGTAGCAAAATCATTAGGTAAAATTGCTAAATAAATTCTGAACCGTGAAGAACGCACAGGAAAATCTGCCAAGAAACATCACTTTGAGGTAGTATGTTCAGACCCGTGTTCTATACGATTATTTCCGTTTTAAGTCTTAGGAGCGAACTTAAACTTTTTTAAAATATGTTATAGTATATATTCACGTCGGCCGTTTGCCCAGAAAGTTGCCGGACGTACAGGTTTCCGGCGACCAAAGTACCCTACTTAATCATTCCGAAAAATCAGAATCTGGGCAAAATCGGCTGCGAATTTTAAAATCGTTTCTGAACAAAAGTTGTAGATAGTAGTGAGACGGTCATTCCCTGAAAATCTCAGCCGCGCGTGGCTCTTGAGCGATGGTCACGCGCCGGCAAGTCGGCGCGTGTCGTTCACGCGCCTCCACGACTTTGAAGTTTCCGGTTGCCGAACGTTTCTGCACTAATCTTAGGCATTTCTGGAAAGTTTCATGATTTTTCGACTAAGTCTTGAATTATTATGAATTTTTAAAGTTTTATTCAAAATTACCCGGACAAATTTTATACAAAAATGATCTTTAAGAATGTTCACCATGTATTTGGGTCCCTAATCATTATAAATTACTTATATTATGTTTATAGGAATTTCCTTGACAACCGGGTTCAAAATCAAGTTAATCCAAGTAAAAATCGTAAGCTAGTAAGGTGAGGTGTACTACCGATTTCTTTCAAATTAGCCCTTTTGGCATTTGGCCTGGAACTTACATCATTTGTTTATTCATTATCGTACTTTTTATATATGTTGTCATATTGTGCATCGCAACAGTTCATTGATCATATTGTCTACATACCTTGTTACATGTTCATCATTATTCTCTTCCTTCGAATGAATAAATGACTATTGGAGCCCTGGACAACAGAAATATGTCTGCATATTGTGTCCACTGGACAACGTGGCTTCGGCCCGGAAAGTGAGTCCAATGAACAACGGATGACAGTCCGGGTATATGGTTCATCTGAACAACGCGCACCGTTCTACGGTCCGGAGAATGGTTCACCTTGGCTCATAAATGAATGAATGTACGAATCATATCTGAATATGTGGGGAAAAGTGCTACACCTAACTGTCGGGTGGGAGCCACCTCTTTAGCCCACAATATTCATCATAACGTCTTTAATCATTATGGTTCATTGATAATTTCCTTAAAATGCAGCGATATTTCTTTATTACATTACATGTCATATTGTTACATTGCATCATTGATAAGTACAAAATACTAAACATTATTGTTCCCTCACTAAGTCCTTAAAGACTTAACCTCTGTTTCCTTGTTATTTTGTGAGTTCCAGATACAGGAGAACCGGAGGCAGAACAGGAAGAAAATTAAAAAAAAAAATGATGAACATTTTGGCTTACCAGTAATTAGTACTTTATATTTTGCTGTAGTGTCGAACCTTTTTCTTAGGAGTTATTTTGAATTGTACTTGTTAAAAAGTTTATTTAAACGCTTCCGCTATTGTTAAGTAACATATTTACTATGCATAAGTAAATCCTAAAAATTATATTTATATATATTTATGAATAGATTGTGGTACCAGATAAGGGATAAATTTATATATCCCGAGTCGGGTCCCACACACCTAGTCTCTTCCCCTCACCTTGGCCGAGCTTTTGACACGGCCACCACCTTTCTAACCACCAGTAGCCGCGGAATCGGAGGAGGAAGGCAGCGAGTTGTGTTCACACGATTTTGATGAACCAAGTGCACTTGTAGCAAGTGAACCGCGTGCCCCGGTGCACGTGCGGTGCCCCGGTGCACATGCTATAGTACAGCGGTGCACTTTGCTGCAAGTGCACCGTGCATATGCTACATACATTGTTCACTTGTATCAAGTGCACCGGTGCACGTAAAGTAGGGTTATGATTGTCCTTCAATCAGAAAATAGACATAAATGAATTGATGATTTTTCTCGGACTTGATCAAATTAATGTTGTGTATTTGGATTGGCCCATAAGTCTCCAAAATAATAATATATTCACAATAGAAAATGGGTAGTATGTGCTGACAACAAAATGGAAGAAATTTAATTATATGTTTTAACTATTAAATTATCTAATTTCGTCATGTTGTATTTTAAATCTGCGTAAAGAACGAGGGTTGCATGAAAATTTGATTGAAAATATGGAAACTTGATTGAAAATGTCCTTGCCTAATATGTTGAACTCGTATTATAAGAATTAGGTAAATAATGTACATTTTTATGGATTTACATCAACGTGAAGATACAAGTTAGTATACATTTTTAAAGACCAACAAAATTTCAGTTGGTGGATGTGCCTTTTATCAAATTATTAAATTTGAATAATTTAACATGATAATTCAATCTGCATTTTCATAAATTAATTAATAAATTTTAAAAATCAAATAAATTAATTTAAAATTCATATTTTGAATATTTCTTTTTTTAAAAAAAAAACAATATTTTGAATATTTCCATAACATGTAAAAATTGTACGTATGGAAATTGATTTATTACCACATTGGGCCTTAATCTGGGCTGGATTCACCTACTCTGGGTTTAGCTCTTGATATTAATGGGCCAGATCACCCCCTGAAAAGTCCTTGCTATGTTGAACGAGGTTCAAGGTTTTGGGATGAACATATATTCAACACAAAATTCTAATTTCAATCACTACAAAATATGCTTTTAAAATAATCAAATATAATTATTAATCACAAAATTCACTTAACGCAAGAATCTTTAAAACTCAGCATCATTTAAAAATAAAAAAATTAGTAATTAGCTTCCTTAAAATCATTAACTTTTAGTTATGATTTTGTCCACATTCAACAAATTTTAAATTTAATAAAGTTTGTGATTTATAAAATTTTTTATCAGAAAAGAGGTGGAGGTTTATTTTAACGTAGATTGAACTCGTATCTCTTCCATATTGGCAAAGGTCTATATTCATCTACATTATGATCAAACGCTTATCATTATGTCAAAAGTTATAGTTGATAGCCTTATACAGTATTAGCGGAAAGCCTTTTATCAAGCTTGGTATGCCAGAGATAATGCAGGACTATCCATCTACAAGTGCATAGAAGAATTTTTGGGAGCCTTATTCAGATAATCCAACATTCCCCCAAGATGAATCCCTATAAAGCTTTTTGGTCTGCTCGAACTCATGATCTCGCACGGATACCAATTATTAGGATCAAACGCTTACCATTAAGCCAACAGTTATAGTTGATATAGATGCACAACTTTATTTTCTAATATAGTGGCAGCGAAAAGCCCATATTAAGCTACAAATGTACATAAGAGGTTGCGTAATGCAGGTGTCAATGGGTCAGACTTGTTGTGTAATAGACAATGCAGAGCTATCTATCTATATATGTAAAGCTGAATTGATGAAAATCTTATTTCGACACTCTAACACTATATACATGGTCATTGCATAGATTTTGAGATTAAAAGGAAATTTTTAACAGTTACTTTTTCACCTAATAAAATAAATAAAAAAGTAAAAAATAATTATAACTGGTAAATTATGGAGAGTAAAAGAGAGAGGCTATTTAGTATTTAAATGTCCTGTCCAACCTAAGGAAACAAATATTAAATGCCAAATTTGCCAACCATGCAAAGAAAAATTGGGGCCATAGGGAGCGGATAAATTTGGTGGGCCCCCATAAAACCATGTGAGTGGAGCCCACAAATTTGCAAAAATTTGGGGACGAGCTCTTTGGTGGGCCCACATAAAACCGTGTGCAGAGGAGTTGAGCCCACAAATTTGCACGTGATTGATGGTAATAGAACCTATTAGAGCTCCTCCGCCTTATTGAAATGGATAAAAGCTTATGTCTGAATTTTGGACAGACTCGACTTCGAATCGTGTTTGATACAAAAGATTTGATTTAGCCACTCGCTACTCAAAAAAAACAAAAAAATAGAACCTATCATGATTTCCTTCATAGTTGTAAATCAACGGGTACTGTTATTTGATGATAGCAATTGCGCATATTATGATCCAATGATTGATCTGTCGAGAGTTGTTATTATTGTAATTCAAAAAATGATATAAATTATAATCTGACTACATCATGATTTAAATTAATTAAAGCTCTGTTTTAATTATCAGAAAGTAAAATAATTATATGTAAATTTTGTTTCAAATCATTTTGAATCAAAACGGAAATTGGAGTCAGAATTGAACCGTATCCAAGTAATCAGTTCCACATTAATCAGAATCAGACATAAATATTGATATAATCCTCTTCTCCCATATCTAGATTTTCCAAGAAGAGCGATGTGTTGGAGAAACGAAGAAACTTGACAGAAATATGGGTAAAGAAATGAGAATATTTATAGAAAATTATGTATAAATATAACTTTTGGTTAATTTAGAAGTTCGATACATGGGAAATTCTTGCATGTCCCGAATGTGGCCTCGGACCATGCAACAACACACAGATAGGGTTGAGCAAAAGTTCGATTTAAACCGAAGTAGCCGACCGAATTATTTCGGAAGTTCGTTTTGGTTAATTCGGAAGTTTGGTTTTAATTTTTAAAAATAACGGTTAAATCGGTTCGTTATCGGTTTTCATTTCAAAAATATTGGGCTGACAGATTTTTTTTATTTTTTTAAATTTTAATAATTTTAAAATCAATTTTTTATATTTTTTAATCAGTTCGATTAAATCACTTTTTGATGCATAGATCAGGGCCACACTCAATCCATACAAGAATTTTCCGTCCCTCAAATATATTTTAGGTCGACATCAACTGAACCCATTATAGGAACCCTCTCCTTTGTAATAATATTAATTAGTAGAATAATCTGAACGTTACCGGTGTGGGGTAGCCTTTATTATGACCGGCTATAGCCCGTTTCCGTTGGAACCAATCTCAGATTCCAATTTGTGACTTTTGTCGTCCACATTGGCGTATAAATGTTTCATCTACTAAATTAATATATCGACTTTTGCCTTCCAATTTTTATTTATTTTTTAACAAAACTAAAATATTAATTATTGATACCATATAATAATTATATAATTAATTTAGATTTGGTGTTTAGGTATATATATATATATATATATATATATATATATATATAGCGGACACAGAAAAATTCGGAAGGGGACAAAAAAATTTTAAATAAAAAATATATGGCAAAATTTTTGTAGGAGGTCAAAAAAATTTATGGGGACAAAATATAATTATTTATGGGTAAATTGCATTTTTTGGGTCTAAAATATAATTTTTTAGATAATTTTTTTTTGTGGTAAGAGGAACTGCCACTATGTACGTCTGCCCTTAGATATATAGTTTTTTTAAAAAAATAAAACTATATAAAAGAAGAATTTTGTGGAAATCGACCTATTCATTAATAGATACGTAATGGCTCATTAACGAAGCATTAAAATTAAATTGTAATAAAAGATCTTGAATGCAATGAATACTTTTTGCGGCATAATTAGAAAATTTTGATACTTACATCAATGGGTGTGTAAAATTACACACCAACGATGGATAGTGTCCTTAAGAACAATATCAAATTAAACGTCATATGGCAATGTTATGGAAATTATTAAAAACTAAAGATAATTAAACATAAAAAGGGTTTGTATGGTCCAAATAAACAGTTTGTTTATGATTTATTTATTTATTTATTTATGTCACTTTTTCAGAATTTGGGAGCATGTATCTCTTGAGAAATAATTTTAAAGTAAGATGTTTCTGTTTATTATAATATACTTCATAAAAAAGGGGGTAGATACATTTTCTATAACCAAACAATTGATAATGATTAATTATATGCTATCTATTAAATTGCAAACCATAGTTAGGGATTGAATAATTTAAACTACCAAAATATAAAATTTATAATAATCTTTTTTATCAAAGTTGGAAAATTTATCTTTCATAGTTTCTCATATTTCATGTACTAGGGTGTGTCACCATGTGACCCAATCTTACACGGAGTGGAGCCACTCTAGTGGCTCGGCTCAACCCTAGGTAATATTTGAAAAAAAAAATTAGTTTGAATTTTCGAAAACTTAGTCTTTAAGTCCAAACCTCAAAATAATGTTAGCCCAATCTAATGCACGATCATTCATAATTTTAAATCCTGATCTTACACAAGATTTTATTATCTCTTAAATTATCACCGGTTATAAGTTTTCTTGTAGTTCAAAAACTATGTAAAAATGTCAAAAACTAACAAAATGATCAATGATATTTCAGTGTAAACCTTACCTATTATATGTATGTATATATATTATTAGATATAGGAAATTACATAATAGTATCAATTACAAAACAAAAATTTAAATAGGTCAAGGAAAAAATTTAACATTACATAAAAATACTCAGTACAAAAAACATAATTTACATAGGTCAATATTTTAAGTTTTTTGGTTATTAAATCTCTTTTTCAGACGAAAATACCCCTCACTTGAAATCATACTCACATCCGTTTTTCGAATTCAAATTCAATCCCCCAAAACGCCGACATCAAGGCGCTCAAGGAACCCAAACGTGATAGCAAGAAGACGAAGAACATCAAGCTCAATGGCAACATCTCGCTAGATGACGTCATCGAGATTGCCAAAGTAATGAGGTCACGATCCATGGCTAAGGATTTGAGTGGCACAAGGAAGGAGTTTTTAGGGACGTTTGTATCCGGTGGATGGAAAGGATCCTAAGGATCTTTAGCCGGAGATTTTCGATGGGAGATGTCGATATTCTACTGGATTGAGGTGTATGGAATTTTTGTGATTTGAAGCTGAACTTATGTAGGGTTCGTTTTTTACTTTTGATTTGGTATCATTTCGTTCCTTTTCAAAATGTGTTAAAACGATTGTTAGCACTTCTTCTTAGAAATGGACTTGGTTTATTCTTGATAATGGTGGTTGTGAAACCAAATTTTTTCAATCAAGTCAATAACTAGAGTTTTGGTCAACTCAACTGTTTTGGTCTGCTCAACTACCCAGAATTTAGTCAAACATAACTACTTTATATAAAGATAATATCATAGATTAAATGATAATATCGACATTTGATACATGTATTCTAGCTTATTGATGCAAATTTTTTTTTTGTATATTGGGTGCACGATTTTTTTGTCTTGTGGTGCACGATTTTTTGCCTGGTGGTGCATGATTTTCTTTTGGCCTGTGGTGCACGATTTTTTAGGCCCGTAGGTGCACGTGCTACAGTAACCGCGCGTTGATGCATTAAAATGGACATTGTATGCACTAAAATTTGATATTGGTGCACTAAAATTGGACATTGGATGTACTAAAATTGGATTTTGGTGCACTAAAATTGGACATTGGACACACAATTTTACATTTGGTGCACTAAAGTTGAACATTGGATGCAATAAAATTGGATATTGGATGCACTAAGCTTGTGGTGCACGATTTTTTAACCATGTGCTGCATGATGTTTTGATCATAAACGTGCATTAACCTAAAATTGGATATTGATGTAGTAAAAATGGACATTGAATGCACTAACATTGGACATCGGTGAACAAAAATTGGACATTGGTGCACTGCACCAAAAAAATTATTGGTGCACGATTTTTTGGCCTTTAGTGCACGATTTTTTGGCCTGTGGGTGCATGATTTATTTTGGCCTGTGGGTGCACTATTTATTTTTGCCCATGGGCACGTTTTTTTTTGTCTGAGGGTGCACGTGCTACAGTAACAATGTTGCACACACTATATTGTCCTCCAAATGATAGCGGCTTGCAAGTGCCCCTAAATTAAATATACACTTGTTTTCTTATTACATTATGTGCTTATACTATAAGGAAGGGGAGATAGATCTCGAACTCGAGACCTTTTGGCTTATATAAATGAGCGTGTAAGCTGGGCCAACTGTCTTCTGCTATTCATTTGTTAAATTGCTTTGTTTGAATTATAAAAAAAATACTCATTATTATGGTCAATTGGTCCTGACAAATTTCTTCTTCCTTTCAAATGGCACACAAAACTCAACGGGCTTAACAAGTAACCGGTAAAGAAAAACGCCCATTACGCCCCACATTTCTAGAACAAAGAGATTTACGGAATTCAATTCAAAGGGCACCATTTCACAGCAGAGCACAGCAAAAAGCCCAGAGCCTCTACTTGCTGACTTACTCTCCCTGCATTTCTTTGCTGTCAAACTCGGAACGCACACATTGTTATCCTGGATCTGTGGCTGCATTTTGCTTGAATCTGTGCGTGTTTTCATGTGATAATTAACAGAAACTGATCACATCCTTTTTCAATATTGGAGTTTGTAAACTGCAGCAAATTGTTTACTGTAATGGGTTATGTTGCTCTGTTGCGTTTGGTTTGCGTTGGCTTGGCAGTGGGAGTGTGTTTGGGTGCGGACCCATTTGCTAACTTTGAGTTGGAGCTCTCATACATTACTGCGTCTCCACTTGGTGTTCCACAACAGGTAAAAAAGTTTTAGTTTTCAGTTTTTGGGTGTAGATTCGGAAGTGGGTTGCTTTTGTTTCCTCAGTTTATGGGCTGGCGTTGTGTATTCGGAATGTTTGTGTGAAATGTGAATGGATCGAGAATGGAAAATTGTGGTTTTGTAGAGCGAGATGGGTTTGATACAAATGAAGTTGGGAGCACTTTTGAGATTAACTTTACTTGATTTATTATACAAACACCCATTTACTTTTCGCCATTGTGTTTAATATTTGTATGGCTGAAAGGAAATTGGGCTTGATAATTGAAAAGTTGGTGACGGACCACAAATTATAAGGAAAGGAATTCTTGTAGTGTTCTGTTCTAAAATATATATTTGTACAGATAAAAGTAATGCTTAGCAGACATTGTTGTTTCTTGTTTCGTTTGACTATTTTTGGCTTACATTTTTAAGTTCTTTCTTGGAAAAGCAACGTAGATTTGAATATTTTTACTTTGTCGTTTCAATTTCCGTAAAGTGAAGCCTTATATCTTGTTTAATTTGCTTTGGGTCTCAAGTTTGTATATTTGGTTATCCTTTTACCCTCCGGGCTTATGTTGTTTATTTTTTGCTTTTGAAGTAAAAGAAAAAAAAATTACTGCTCAATATTCTTTCATGGTATTTGTTTTCATATTTATCTCTTCCTTTCTTTTGTTAAGTGAGGTGTCTTTATAATGCAAGAGATGAATTTTTTATTGCTATTAATTGCATTTTGACAGGTAATAGCTGTTAATGGGAAGTTTCCAGGTCCTGTTCTCAATGTCACTACTAATTACAATGTTGTGGTAAATGTCAGAAACAAATTGGATGAAAGTCTCCTAATGACATGGTATGTGTACCACAATGTATGAACCACAATGCTTCATAGATTATAAGCTGAACTGATTTTGACCTTAAGGATCTGATTGATATGAATTTAATGATAGGTCCGGAATACAGATGCGTCGTGCATCATGGCAAGATGGGGTTTTGGGCACTAATTGTCCCATTCCTCCAAAGTGGAACTGGACTTATCAATTTCAGGTCAAGGATCAGATTGGTAGCTTTTTTTACTACCCTTCACTTCATTTGCAGAGAGCATCTGGTGGATTTGGTTCATTTATCGTGACAAATCGTGAGATTATTCCTATTCCTTTTGCTGCTCCCGATGGTGATATAGTCATCTTGATTGGTGATTGGTATACACGTAATCACACGGTGTGTATTGATATGGTCCTCACGACTACTATTTTGTTTCAGCGTATAATGTTATTTAATCTTGATTGTTGCTCGAAACACTAGGCCTTACGTAGAGCGCTTGACAAAGGACAAGATTTGGGCATGCCAGATGGAGTTCTTATTAATGGAAAGGGGCCATATAGATACAACACGACTCTTGTTCCTGATGGAATTGATCATGAGACCATTAAAGTTGATCCTGGTAAGGTTCTTAAACAAGTTCTTGGACACAACGGCAGTTTAAATATTTGAATCTTGAACTGTAATCTCCCAAACTTAATAAAAATGACACGGCTGGTTCTCTGCATTTTCTGATTACCATACTGTTAAATCTTTTATGAATGTTACCTTGCAATGTTGAAAATCTTCTGGACATTAATGGCATTAATGTATAGAATTCTTTGTGTTCTGTCTTAGGAACTACATTAGTTGTTTTGCTTTGAATGGTAGGTTATTCGTTTTGTAATATCACATCGTGACATTGCAGGCAAAACATATCGAATTCGAGTTCACAACGTTGGAGTCTCTACTTCTTTGAATTTTCGAATTCAGAATCATAATCTGCTACTAGTTGAAACAGAGGGTTACTACACATCACAGCAGAACTACACTAGCATGGATATCCATGTTGGTCAATCTTCCTGTTTTCTGGTCAGTATGGATCAAAATGCAAGCAGCGATTATTACGTTGTGGCTAGTCCTCGATATGTGAATCAATCAATCTGGCAAAGAGTGACGGGTGTTGCAGTTCTGAGTTATTCCAACTCAAAAGGAAAGGCCTCTGGTCCCCTCCCGGACCCTCCAAATGACGTTTTTGATCCATCATATGCACTGAACCAGGCCATGTCGATTAGGTGCGCACATTTTTCTTCTTTTTTAAGCACACTAAATTATGTAACCTTGTTTGTACTCATAATGAATTAAGTTTCATTAAAGCCTGTTTATTGGATAAGAAGACCACAATTCATGTTTTAAGGAACATATCTCGCTTTAGAAGGTTTCTTGGAATTGGTTTAAAGCTCATGTGTAGGATGCATTAAATCATGTATCTGTCCTACAAAAAATTCACTTGGGACCCGTATATCCTTTGAAAGATGTTATACCGGGAGTATCTATGTGTGATATACTCTTGATAACACTAACTAAAAGAAAGTCGATTAATTTAATTTAGTTCAACTTTTTGGAATTTTAAAAAATCTTTCTGACTTCCTTCTTGCGGCAGTTTGTTGTGTGAAGAAACTGATGCTACTTCTTTAAATGACTTTATATACCCATGAGGTAGTCAATTGTACGTCTTTTGACCCTGATATCTTGTAATCTGTCTGGCTTTACTTGTCTCCATTTTCAAATTCATTAGGCAAAATGTGACTGCTAGTGGAGCTCGTCCTAATCCTCAAGGTTCCTTCCACTATGGTTCAATCAATGTCACTGATGCTTATGTGCTCAAGAGCGTGCCACCAATGAATATCGACGGGAAACTTCGAGCTACATATAACGGGATTTCATTTGTCAAACCTGATACACCAATACGGCTTGCAGATGAATTCAAGGTGAAGGGTGCCTACAAGCTCGATTTTCCAAGTAAGCCTCGGGACAGGGCACCTAGCCTGGACAGATCTATCATCAATGCTACTTACAAGGGGTTCATAGAGATCGTATTGCAGAACAATGACACTGTTATTCAGACCTTTCACTTGGATGGCTATTCATTCTTTGTCGTGGGGTACTGTCTGATCTGAAGTCTTATATGTAATTCTGGAATTAGTGGATATTAGGATTTAATTCTTGCATGAATATGGATATGCAGGATGGGTTTTGGTGAATGGACTGAGAATAATCGAGGTTCATACAACAGATGGGACGCCATATCTCGCTCTACTGTTCAGGTATGAGAAAAAAGTTTCCCAACGGTTTTAGTTTTTTAGCTTGCACTCAAGAAACCCTTGGGATCCAGTTACCGTTCGCCCCCTTCTTGATACAACTCGAGTATAGAGTATAGTGGCACATTATCCCGAGATATTGCCATCTGTAGCCAATCATAGTTTAACGTTTAAACATTGTGAAATCACACGTCGACCCTCAAACGCAGTACTATTTTAGATTTGAAAGGAGTTTAGTATGGAAAATAGAATGATCAATATAACCTATAAATAATGATCTTTATTTTAATATTTGGATTGTCGACATGATAACAGGGCTTGTGCAAATTTTGCCCCAGCAAAAGGACAAGATTGTCACTTTAATAATATCGGCTGGTTTAGGCCTTGGCTTCAACCGTGTTTCTGACTGGAAACATCATTTAGCTTTCTACCATACTTGCATTCGTTTATGAACAGGTTTATTCTGGAGGATGGACTGCCGTTTATGCGTCTCTGGACAATGTTGGCATCTGGAATCTTAGAACTGAGAATCTCGATAGATGGTATCTTGGCCAAGAAACATACATGAGAATCACTAATCCCGAAGATGCCGGAAACAAAACAGAATTACCCTTGCCAGACAATGCTCTCTTTTGTGGTGCTCTCAGCAAAATGCAAAAGTATGGAACAATTAAACTAGAACTAGCAGTAATGCACGGAATCCCATTAAATCTTTGATACTTAACTTAATGATTTACTATTTACTTGCAGGCCCCAGAAAGCTTCTGCAGATTCCACACTAGTTCATTTCTCCACCAAGCTCCCAGTTGTTCTACTTGTGGCATTCTCGACATTGATTTCCATTACGGCTTGAGCATTCTTTTTCTGGTTGGTATGTGTTGTGCTTTAGGATGTCTGAGTTGAATTGACCTGGTTTACTGGATTTTTTTATGAATTCTCAAATATTTCAAAGCAATCTTCTCCGGTTAGGATTTAGCAGAAGCGATCATGTTCTGAGTTTAGGTTAATTGTGTATTCTGTTATTATTGGTGGAATTCATCATTCTTTATTTATCAAGAAACAGTGATTTTCTGATACATTTCATCATATATGCTGATTCTTTATTTCCTGGTGGCCTCTCTGTTTATGGAGTTCATATTTCAGGTTGAAACGGTATTTGATGCACTTGAGCTGCCAATAGGTCGGGTCCTTTTGGATTCGAGTTATTTGTGTTAGTATGATACACTTTATGAAATAAATAAATTTATTAATTTTTATGTTTAATATAGTTTGAGTTGGATTTTTGGTAGCATCATTTTATTAGAAATTAGTTTCTGAATATTCATTCAATTTAATAAGTAGAGATAAGTTTCCAAATAAGCTCTTTCAAGTCTAATGGGATACTATATTGAGGCATTCATATACAATATATAGTATAAGATGCGTTAATGTATGTTTAGAGCTTATATAAAATGTAATTGTGGATTGTGCATTCATAACGAGAGTACAACTGCTATTAAGCCTTTAATACCAATAAACTGGTGTAGGATACATGACCCATATAAGGAATCAAGCCTGGTCGTGCACGTCTGACAGTCTTCTCCGAAAGTTTTTTCAATCATAATATACTCTTTGGGCTCTAAATCTTTGTATATAACTTCGGGTCATGTCTTTTTCGGTCGTCCTCTTGCTCTTATGAAAAAAAACTTCTATTATATTATTCATCGAAAATTCTCTCTATGAGAGTCCTGTAGATAGCTTTTCCTTAGTTTTCTCGTGAAGCTTTGAAGCTTTGTTTCTCTCTGCTCCTTCTTTAGCTTTCCTGCTGATTCTAGACGGTAAATATGTTTCTTTGGTGTTTTTGGGTGATGGTTTTGTGTTCTCTTGGTGTTGTGGTTGGTGATTTTGGTTGTGGGGTTGCTGGTGGATTGGGCGGTGGTGAATCTAGGCTAGTGGTGCTGGCCATGGTGGTGGAGGGGGGCTGTTTGAGGGTGGTGGCAGTGGGGTTGGGTTCGGATGCGGTGCTGGTGGTGGGCTAGGTGCCGGCGGCGGCGTGGGTGGAGGTTCCGGGTCTGGTGGTGGTTTGTGGGGGAGCGCTTGGCTGCGGCTCGGTTCTCGGGGACGGAGATGGCGCTTGTCATGCCCTGGGCGGTGGTCTTGGTGGCTGGTGGTTCCGTGGCGACGAGTTCTGTGTTTTTGTCGGTGGTGGACTTGTCATGGCCTGAGCTCCTGTGGGAGGCTCTCTAGCGGTGGGGGAGTCGCTAGGGGAGGTTCTGGTGGGTGGTTTGTTGGCGGTAGCTCTGGTACCCCTTTGGTGGTGGCTGCGCGGCTGCCCTATTGTGTGGCCTGAAGTTTCTGTGTGGGCATGTGCGGGATTGGAAGGACTTCCGTGCATTATTTTTGGATCTGACTAGCTAGTTGGTTGGGACCTCCTATTTTGGCGCTTTTAATTACCTCTCTACTTGTGGTTATGGTGTCTTGTACTTATGGTCTAATGGTTGTTATTGGTGCGTGACTGTGTTTGCCTTTTTCTTGGTTGGTTTCTGGGTTTCACTTCTCTGATGAGAACACTGTTTGCGATGGCTATTGGGTCTTTCGATTTCGTGCGCCATGCATGTTTCCCGGGTTGATGGGTACCAGTGAGGACTTTGGAAAGGAGAGCCTGTGCGTTTGGTGTCCAATTTCAGTTTACGCTCCAACCTTTCTCCTCTCAGTTCCTTCGCTTCTGGAAGGCAGTTTTCCTTACTTGCTTTTAATCTGGAATGTATGATTTGAGGGGGCTTTGACAGACTCAGAGGTGTCTTGACACTTTATTAGTCATGGCTGTACGGTTTTCGACGTTGCGCGTTACTCGTACGCCTTATCATCACTTATTTACTAGACTTCTGTTTGTCATTCTCCTTGTTTGTTATTTGTAGTTCCTGTTCACTTTGGATTGTATAATCCGTTCTGGGTTGGGGTTTGTTTATAAACCGCCTAATCTTTTATCTAATATATTTTTCCTGTTAAAAAAAAAAATCCATGGCCCCCTAAAAAATATAGTAGAGGTCCACATTAAATTTTCTTTCCTAGTATTTGGTTGACTGTAAGCGATAAGGATCACACAAGCCACCCCGTAAGGGACATCAATCATTGAGTGAAGAATGTGCTGTCTCCATGTTCGCAGGCGTATTGCTTTTTATGAAAATTTCAAAAGTTATTGAACCATGGTTTTATTAATATTTCCAAAATATTTTTAAAACATTTGGAAATTAAAAAGAAAAACTTATTTCTGCTTTGCTTCTGTTTTCCCCTAAAATATAATGTCAGTTTATTTCTCATTTTCTTACATAGTTATTGTTTTCAATTAACTTTTTTTTTGTCAAATATTAGAAACAAATGTATTATTATATTATATACAATATCCCAAAAAATAATATATTTTAAAATTTTAATATAATTGAACCCAATTAAATAACTTTGTGCTGTATATAGACTTAGGACACTAATTTACACAACAAATGCCTTGTTTTATCGGGCTTTTCTTTAAAACACGAATCCAGCTGTCTCACGTATACAAAAAATATTACAAATTTTGATTTTTAATTTGATAATAACGGAACCTCCTACAGAATAGTTGCATTACAATATCATCATCCCATCTAGTTAGTAATAGATACAGAAAAAACTACAATTATATCCCGTATGATATGACAAAAATAAGTGGAGGTAGACGTGATTGATTAAACTAGAGTAGTTAAGTTTGTTATTGTTCAAACTAGAGAAATCAATTGGTAATTCTACCAAAAAAGAATAGAGCTAAACTGAAATATAAATAACAATCAGAATATACAATTTAATTTATTTTATGTATTGTATCATTGCTTGAAGGGGAAAAAAAAGTATTTAGAAAGTTTATTAATTAAATTAACTGATATTAGAATAGAGTTACTATAAAGGGTACTTTTGAAAGTTAAAAATAACATATTAGCCTATTAAATTTATCACCAAATTATTTGTTCAAAACCCTATTTATATTTTTCATGAATAATAACTCTCAAATTATTTTTTTCAAGTCTTAAATTGACAGAAAAATAATTCGAACATACACTAAATTATAGTATTAATTTACACAAGTCTGAATTTTTCACACTCTAACAACATTATAAATCTTCAGTTATAAATCATGTGTACTTGACTAAGAACAAGAAGAAACTCAATGATGATTTCAAAGATAAGCCTGCTGCAGGCCTGTCCAGAGACCATGTTCAATCAACACATACACACAAATATATATATATATATATTATATAAAAAAAACTGATACATTAATTATGGCAAAGTCAGTTGAAGTTTTTCACGCTGTTAATTAATGATGTTAACTTCATTTGCAAACAAATATTATAAATTTTTGAGAGCCATCACCAGATCATATGAACATATCATGCATGCGCAGCAGCAGCTCATGATTCTATGTATTTAACAGCTAGTCCACATAGCCGATGACCTCTGACCCATCTTGCACCACTGGCTATTGTAATTGCGGAGGTCATCTGGCACCACTCGTTATTGTCAGTGCAGAGACTCGGGAAATCGTTGGAATAGTGCTAAACAAACAGTTAGTCCATAGAGATTTGAGCATGAGCAAACAGGAAAAAATAGTTGTAATAGTCATTCTCATTAAAATTACTATGTCGTCCATCTTATGTATATGTAAGCATTTATACCTATACTTTTGACCTCAACCCTACATTCGAAGACAGATTGACTTGAAAAAGCTGATTGCTTTTACTTCCTAGGATACCAAATTCTCGCATCTTTCCCAAGATCGAGGTCAATGAGTTGAAATGGAATTACGCCGATTCAATTAATGAATATATATATATCCCATTATACTGCATGAGTTTTACAGTTTCTTGGAAGGGACTGTTGAGCTTAATTTCCCGCGGAAATGCATGATATTTCTTGGATATGGTTCATGTTCTTGGCTGCTTTCGAGTTCATTCATACGATGGAAGAAATTGGAATTTCTGCCCAGTTCGAGAAGAAGACTTCATCAAAGGTATATAGATTTTCTCCATAGCTAGTTTTTGATCTTCGTGTGTCTAGACATTCGCTGAGTCAGAATTTTTGCATATATATAAATTGTATGTAATGAAAATGCGAGGGAGAAGACCATGTCTGCCCGCTCTTCTTCGACCCTCCGTTACTATGTCAAAAATGTGTAAAGATGAATATATATTAACTAAGAAATTCCATGCATGCCAAAAATTTTCTTTCATGCATGTTGAATCCTTTTTTTCCACAAATCTATGCTAATTAAAAGTTGATGATTTTGAATGTGCATATAGATGCAAGAAACTTCAATTTGCGTGCTTTCAAAAATGTTTTCTTAGTTAAGGTTTTCTCCCGAGTCACCGTCTATTTACCCCCTTGTGGCATAAATAATAGACAATTTATCGTAACTAGACAGGTATTTGAAAATATACATTTTACCACAATCTGGTCGTCAAAATAGGTATTTTACCACTGGTTTGTAAAACATAACACAATGTCCCGTGTATTTTGTAACTATTCACAAACCACTAAACTGCATATTTTCAAAATACAGGAGATAAAATCTGTCTATTTTCAAAACATACGGCTCTCTAAAAAACCAAATGGGTTCATTGCCAAAAACCATTTTCTCCCATATTTGTCTGCAATATGGCATATCAAACTCTGATCTCTCAGGGTGAAATAAACCTAACAAGCAGATGGTCTATTTTTATTTTGTCCAGATTTTGAGAACCTTAATGATTTGTATAAAAGCATGTCTAGCAACCTGTTGAAATTTATAAATTTCATGCATAAATTTTATTAAAATGTAAGCTTCACGTTAGCAAATATGATACTACGATATAAGCCGTTTCTCTCCTGGTAAATTTGGTCCTGCTCTTGATAGTCTAATTTGAGCAGTTATACAATAGCCATTGGACTAAAATGATTGCCAAAAAGAATTTTCATTTTCTCTTACTGAGTGGTTTAGACATTGCCTGAGAATTTAGTTGTGCCATTTTTTTTGCGAATTTATTGTAAGATTGAAGGGAGGAAGACTGAGAGTATTCAAGAGGATCAGTGATAGATCTTTGAGGGGGCTTGAATATTTCTAAACGCTTTATTGTACTTAAACGGGTTGGAGTAGCCCTTGTGCTCCTCTTAATAAAAATAAATAAAATTTGCCGTTAGACAATTTTTATCATTCTTCATTTCGAATATCGTGGCTTTCACTACTACAAGTTCACTTGCATGTAAAGTAGAAGAAACCCTTTTTGCATAAAGGTTTTGGAACCTATAGTGCCAAACACCCAAGAAATAAAAACAAATAATTGCATGAGGCTAGCCTTCGAAGTAAAGTTATAAGTAGATGGACAGCAAAACAAAAGGGAAATTATATTCCTTCACTTGAGATCGCTTAAAAACTTCAGTGTATTGCAAGATTACCATTGATGCATGCCACCCTCAAATTGCCTTTTTATAGGGCTATTATTATCCATAGTACGAGAGACGATGACCATGTCTATATTCCAAAACTCGGTATTTTAATAAATGGTTCTATAGAATATGAGGTTTTGCAATACAAGTCTCAAACTTTTATGATAATCAAAAATCATAGAACTTTTTTTAATCACAATAGTCCTAAATTTTTGTTTTTTAATCAATATTATGTCCCAAACTTTTGCTTTTAATAAAAGTGGTCTCAAAATCCCCTATTCAATTAGGAGACCATTTTTGTTAAAAATTAATTTTTGTGGGACTAAATTTGTTAAAACTATTATGTGAGATTATATTTTGATTAAAAGCAATTTTCGTCGGACTATATTTGATGAGTCTTAAAAGTTTGGGACTAGTATTGAAAAAGTCTATATTCTGTGAGACCATTTTTGAAATTTACCCTAATTCTATCTTTCTATATGGTAGAAAATTCGCTATATATACAATATATAGATTTATGTTAATGGAAAACATAATTTACAATCAACTGGCCAGTCTAGCACATGATCATAAAACACCAAAATGTGAAAGCAAATCGCATCGAGAGACTAGACTAATGAGCATATATGTATTTACCTAATATTACTCAAAATTTCCAGAATAATCATCAACATTAGAATTATATGGCTTGAACACTTGCTTTCTTCTATTTAACTGAACTTTTGCCTTTGAAAGAAAAAAATGTTTCAATATATATACTTTAACAGACTATGACAAAATCTGAAGGGAAATTACACATACATTCACTTTAGCAGTGCTCCATTCTTCAAATACAAAGACATTTTGCAGATATAGAATTAACCACAGTTTAAGAACATAAACAGAACTGTGGTTATCATCAGATCATTATATAAACATCGTCTATCTTACGATTAATAAGATAACTTCTTTCCAAGATTTAGTTAGGTTTTATATAATATGATAATAATTCAGTTTTCATTATTTACAAGAAACTTATAATAGTAATAATGATGATCATGATAATTCTTCTTTCCCATCCATGCCCACATATAAGTACTCTTGCATTTCTTTGGCAGATCTATTCACTTCCACAGATCAATCTGGCAACTTGAAGAGGTCGAATTCGAAGCATTGTCCAATGTCATTTCTTGCTTCTCCAAGTTCCTAGCAATCATATTCGAATCATCAACAACCGGGAATGTTTCGTTTTCTTTAGAAACTTCTTCTTGGCTGAGTTGGGATGCCACAAATTTGTCAAGGACCCTCCAGTCTGTAACCTGGTCGCTTGAATTTTCACCATTATTTTTGAACATCGAGTGAAAATTTTGATCAATGTGATGCAATTCTTGATTAAGCCCCGATGAGTGCAAAAAATTGCTGCCAATATTCATGTTAAGGCCCGGAAAAGAAGCCATTTTGGGACTTTCTAAAAGAGGAAGCTGGAGGAAATGATCTTGTGTGACTCCATACTGCAAATCAAGCTCTTTCTTGCAAGAATTGTAATTAGGGTACGGATATTGGAGATTTGAATGAGAATGCTGATTTGGGGAGCCCATGTCCTGCATGAACGAAACTTGATCATCATACCAGATTGGTGAGTCGTGCTCGCCCACGAGTTTTCGAACCATAGCTAATCTTTTCTTGAAAACCTTACAAACAACCCATCCTTCTTCCTGTATAATGGTCAGAAATTACATGATCGTATTAGATGCTGTCACCATGTATACTTTTTTCACTTAAACTGTGTTTATTCTGTAATTAGTCTCAATGATTGTGCTGATTTTTTGCTAAAGTATGATCATGAAAACCCTAATTACCTGTGGCACGGTTAAAGGAAAAAAAACAATCTTCTATTCTTGTTTTTATATAAAATATAGTAGTTTACTTGCCTGAGGGGTTCCATTTTCATCAGTCTCTAGACGATATTCGTGCATAATCCAGTCTGATTTTTGACCATTTGGGGCTCTTCCTTTGTAAAAAACCAAGGTTTTTCTCATACCAATTAAGTCATTCTTCGAATAAATCGCCTTATCTCGTCCAGTTGCCTTCCAAAACCCTGCTGCCGTGGCTCTATTTGTGCGTGTTCCGGTTGGATATTTCTTATCTTTGTGGCTGAAAAAGTACCATTCACTTTGCTCTTCTGTTCCTATTCTGCATAGCTCTATGAAAAATGAACAAATAATGTTAGATTTATTAATATTACATTAGCATATCTACATATACATATTCTTGATAATGATTATGAAACATATTAAAATATGAACTTTTTTCAAATTTATAGCATCATACCTTGAAGATCCCAAGGTTCAATTTTATAAAGATCAACATCTTTGATTACATCCAAGTCAATTCGTCTTGAATTAACCTTTCTCCTTAGATAATAATCAACAAGTTCTTCATCGGTAGGATGGAACCGGAATCCGGGAGGAACATGCGAAAAAGTATTCATTATTTCTTCAATTATTCTGAGACCTGGCATTCAAACTTACAGTTAATTTTTAGCTGATCATGGCCCTTTCCTAGAGATACTTTTGATAATTAAAACAATGATATTTACGCTCTGCTATTCTTGTTTCTGATCTTTTTAAATTTAAATATGACAGATACCGATTGTGTAATCTTCAAATTCCTATTCAAAATGAATTTTAAAAAAATGGGGCAAATGAAATGATATAACACATGATCATGCATGTGTGTTTGTCTACACGCGCGCGCGCATACACACATAGAGCATCATCAATAAGTATTCTTAAACTTTTTTGAGCTTACTGATATATGTATGAAACCAAGAAAAATAAGAAAAGAAAGAGGATAAAATTAGAAAAGTATTCAGGATCGCTGACATAGTCCCTAAAATTTTTAAAAAAATCCATACAATCAATTAATTATAAATCAGGTATCATAAAAGAATTTGACTGCCATATTTCTGAAAAAATGTTGTCCAATTTATCGTAGAAAAAAATACTGAGTAAATAAGAAAAATAATCCAAGATCAACTACAGATATTGGCTGTATGACATCAAGATTTATAAATTTCCCCCCCATATGACATTATCTTAATAAAAGAAACCCTCAAACATAATAAGTGAAGGTGCTCAGCATGCAAGTAATCATGGTAAACACAATCACATGTTTTTGATGGTTCGAGCTAAAGTTCTTCGAAACATTGATAAGATCCACCCATTCAGTAGCATTTTAGCATGCCTTAGCCTACTAAAACAAGAAATCCATGCCATACATTCTCGGTTAACTTTTTTTAATAAAGGCAAAAATAATATTGATAACGAGTTCATCCCATTACACAGTCATAATCATAATCAACCCGTTACAAAAAGGAAAAAAAAATACATTTTTGGTTATGCCAATAATAATCCCTTCAAAAAAGAAATTAACCGTGCAACATATGTGGATTTAAAAAAAAAAAAAAAAAAAGAAGAAGAAAAAGAAAGAAATGTTCACTTGATTGCTAGAAATAATGCATATGAGACATTTAGTGCTTAGGCTATTATACATACAAGTAGAAATATGACATGTGATGATAACTTTTTTTGCATGAAACCTAACTTATCATCACTTCTTTAGATCACTTTACACATCATTGGCAACAAAATTATAGACACGAAAAAGGGTTCCAAGAATGAAGAGAATAAAATTTTAAAAAGGCAAAAAATGAAATCGAGTTCGATGGATCACTTTTAGTACAAATTCTTAACTAAAAAATTAAAAAAATTGTCAAAACCAAGGTGTTGATACTATGAGGAGTGTAGTTGAGAAATTAATCAGCTTCGATCGATCCATATTGGTGAAATAAAAAACTTGATTCAACGCATATCGAATAACATCGATTCACTTTAAGATTAAGGGATCGATCTTGTTTATATGTAAAACATTAACAAAAAAATTATATTAAGTACACTCTAAAGTAGTTGATGAGCAAAAAACATTCTTACACACACTGAAATGAATCAAGATATTCAAACCTTAAAATTTTCAAATCCAAACTCACAACTCGATCTGATCCACCCAAAGCAGAAAGTTTCTCTTAAAACCCGCGTAAGCTAAAGTAGAAAGTTTTGGCACAAATCCCAAGAAAATTGTTCCGAAGCTATAGGAATAGATTTAGAAAGCCAAGACAACAACAAGACAAGAAAGACAACATATGTTTTCCTCGGGAACTGAAGAACTGCACGTATTGTCTTGTTGCTGTCTCAACCGGTCGGATCCGGAGAAAAGATGGGTGCAGTTCTCGTGTGAATGAATACAAAAGGCAAGAAAAAAAAATACCCAAGTGGGTGAGCAAGGGAAGGATGGAAGAACAAATGGATTTGTATATATAAGGGAAAAAGCAGTAAATTTTTTTTTTGCAGAGATTGCAGAAGAAAAGAAGGGAAACCCTAAATGATGATTACTCTTACCTAATATATTCTTGTTTTTTATTATAGACACTCACTATCAACAGAGAGCAGAATTGTGGGGAAAGTTTGATGGGTGAGAGAGAAAAGGTGGCGCAAAATAGGCATTAGAGAGAGAGAAAGGGAAGAAGAGAGTGTGGGCACCTCCGCCAACCGCCATTGATTTAGACCCTTGTATTTTTTCATAAGGCTTCGTTTCAGATAATAATCGATGTATTTGCAAGTTCTAATCTTACTATCGACTAAGCATCTCTAACTTAGTATACTATTTTGTAAATTCGAAAATACCCCTACTATTATGTACTAAATGACGGTAAGACATCGGCTAATTTAGATAACCACAATAATATCAAAAAAATATTTGGGACAAATCAATTTAAAAAAAATTTATTACATCCCAAAAGCAAAAATTAAAAATTAATTTATAATTACCACCTCACTTTACAAAACAAATACCGTATATGCATGCAACGTGTGCAACGGAGCACTAGTATCTATAATTTTTATGTTGATCTTATATAAAGATGATTTATATACGTATATATCTATACTATATTATAAATATTATAAAATGTGTAAGCCTTTTTCATAATTTTAATATTGCACCTCATGTTATCTTATGCCAATTTTCTGCATCCCAAGAATACCATCATATACAAAAACAAAACCTATCAATCGCAAGCTTCATTGATAATTTAAATATAAATAATTTAAATAAATAAAAAACAAAAAAAAAACTATTAAATTTTATAATACAAATAAATAAAAATAAAAAACAATTATTAAAAATAAAGTAATTTTTATAAATATTTATTTTTAATAAAAATATATATATTATATAAAATAACTGATTGTATGTGCATGCAACGCGTGCAAGTGTCGCTAGTAGATATTATGGTTCTATCGTAATCATGTTCTTTGGCACGAATTTTTTTTAAAAAATTTAAAATAAAAAAATATAATTTAGACAATTTTTTAAAGAAAAATAAAAAAAATGGAAAAAGTTTTAAAAATATTCCGCAATGACCGTGATGGCCGCGAATCATCATTCCGGACCACAAAATCGACTTTCCACTTCCCGACGACCGTAAAATCGCCGTTATAGCCACATATCCGTTTTAGTCTGTAACTTTATCACGACGGCTGATGTTCCCGTTTACGATATATATTGCGAACCATGGTGGTAATTGACCAATAGGATACAAATAAAAACTAAGCATCTAATCTCAATAGATTGTGGTAAGCTTAATTGACGAGTAGGGTGAGATACAATTTTTTAGCATATAATCCTTTAGAAAATATTTTGTTTTTATAGTTAGCTTTGACAGTTGACATCAGTAATTACATGTTACAGTTAGTCTACAACTCTATGATATATTTTAGCTAGTTTTGGTTTCATTTTCAGGGGATGTTTGCAATTGCTAATCAAATTATGTTGGAATCGAAGAGGGGGGTGAATGAGATTCATTGGCAACTTTAGCGTTTTAAAATGAGTTTGAAAAACTAAAAGAGTTTTGCGCTTGCGGAAGCCTTGAGTCAATCGATAAATAAAAAGAACAAAATAAATAAATGCGTAAAGGAATTAAAGCAATAAAAGACAAGAGATTTGTTATAGAAGTTCGGCGATGAATCGCCTACGTCGCCTCTTCCCGGTTAGATAACCTCCAACCGAGGTTCCACTAGAACAATTGGTCTTGGCCTTGAGGACTCCAAGTTAGCCACACAACAACTCTTCCCGAGTTACAAAGCTCTTCCATAGCACACTACTCTTCCCGAGTACACAACGCTCTTCCCGAGCACAATACTCTTCCCGAGTACACAAAGCTCTTCCCGAGCTACCAACACTCTTCACGCGTCCTCTTGGCCTTAAGGGCTCCAAGGATAGCCACAACACATGCACCAACTTCACTTGTTGGCGACTTTACAATTTTTCAACTTGCTTTGGTGTTGGAGGACCTTTACAATAAATCAAACCAAAAACACCTTCACGGTGTACTCACACGAAGACAACAAGACTCTAACAAAAAGAGAATTACAAACTCCAATACAACAACAATGTATGGAGGTTGCAATGCAATTTGAAATAATAATAATCAAGAATTTGTAGAAGTTTGTAGCTTGTTTCTTAGCTCCAAAATGCTCCAAAGCATCAATATTTATAGTGTAGGAAGCCCCCTAGGCTCCTACTAGCCGTTGCTACATAAAGATGAAATCACTCCTCGATCGCCTCGGACATCGCCTCAAACGATCTCCATCGCCGCGCCCCAACGGTCAGCATTTTACACGGATCGCCTCAGGCGATCGCTGGATCGGCTCAGGTGATCAATATCAAAAATCAAGGCCGTAGCCTCAGCATGTCCAAAAACTTCATCGCCTCAAACGAACTCCACATCGCCTCAGGCGTTCATCGCATCGCCTCGGGCGATCAACCCATCGCCTCAAACGATCTCCCCCTGCGCGCATGCCCGCGCATACCTCGGCGTCGCTTCAGTCGATGTGCCAATGAATTTTGAATTGCCCTTTTAATATGTATAAAGTAAATTTTACCCTCGATGACAAAAGTTCATTCTTGTCATTGGTCCAATGCCTCGCGCCTCCTCTATTGAGGTGAATAAGATGAACTCCTCCTTTGAATTGCTTGTGCCTTCATCCTCCATCTCATTGGTGTCCCTACAAAGCAAATTAACAATAGGAGGTTCTTTGGTACCCATTTGATTTTTGGGTCCTTGATGGTTAGCTTCCTTAGGCACCTTTGGAATCCATTTCCACCTTTTGTTAGGTTGGTATTGGATTCTAGCAAACCTACACTTATTCTTAGTGTGGCCAATTTTACAACAATAGTTGCAAGTAGGAGAATCATGCTTGGCTTTAGCTAACATGTTTGAAAATGATTTTGATTTGCTTGAAAAACCTAACCCGGCTTTATCCAAGCTACAACGTTCCAAGCCAAGCAACTCATTCATCTTTAGACTACTTTCACTATATTTGCAAAAAGATATCTTTAAAGAATTTAATTCATTTTTCAATGAATTATTTTCTTCATCTTTCTTAGCAATCTCAAGTTTGAGTAATTTGTTACTCATCTTGGTTTTGCCAAGAGCATCAATAAGTTCATGATAAGAATCTAAAAGTTCATCAAATGAAGGTACCTCATCGTCGCTTTCATCTCCTTCATCTCCAAGCGCCATTAAACAAAGATTTGTGGCTTCTTATTCATCGGAGTCGCTATCACTCCATGTGGCTATAAACGCCTTCTTCTTCCCTTTGTCCTCATTCTTCTTCCTATGACATTTGTTAGCATAATGGCCTTTCTTGACAGTTATAACAAGTTGCCTCATTTTTGGATTCATGTTTGGTAGCATTAGAGGTCTTTGACTTGCTATGTTTGTTGAAGAGCTTCTTGAACTTCTTTGTGAACAAGATCATCTCTTCATCATCATCCTCTTCTTCATCCTCGGAATGATCCTTTCTTCCAACCAAGGCGATCCCCTTTCTCATAGATCTATCATCCTCCTTTATTTCTCTTCTTGTTGACACTTCAAGCTCATGGGTCACCAATGTGCCATGGAGCTCATCAAGATCATAGGAAGCATTTTCTCCTTTGTTTGACTCAATGATAGCCGTCCTCTTTGCGTCCCATTCCTTAGGCAATGCTCTTAGAGCTCTCCTCCATATTTGCTTTGGAGGGTACTTCTCTCCAAGTTGAGCAAGCTCGTTGATAATTTGGGTGAGCCTCCTAAACATTGAATCCACCTCTTCTCCGGACTCCATCTCAAATCTCTCATATTTTGAGTTGTAGAAGATCAATCTTGGTCTCCTTCACTTGATTTGTTCCTTCATGACAAATTTTCAATTTGTCCCATTTTTCCTTAGCGGTTGAGCACATTGAGATCCGGTTGTACTCCTTCATATCTAAAGCACAATGCAAAATATTAATAGCTTTAGCATTTTGAGAAATTAACATCATATCCGCTTTTGTGAAGTCGTCCATTTCTTTGGGAACACTTATTCCCCCAACATCCTTTAAAGGAGTATGTGGACCTTTCACAATGATTTTCCATAGATCATAATCTACGGATTGGATGTATAGAGAAATTCTATTCTTCCAATAACCGTAGTTATCACCCGTGAAAAGCGGAGGACGATTTGTCGATTGACCTTGAACAAACTCATTTGCTACATTAGCCATAAAAAAGATTTTGATTTAAAAACAAAAATCAAATGGCTCTGATACCACTTGTTGGAATCGAAGAGGGGGGATGAATGAGATTCATTGGCTACTTTAGCGTTTTAAAATGAGTTTGAAAAACTAAAAGAGTTTTGTGCTTGCGGAAGCCTTGAGTCAATCGATAAATAAAAAGAACAAAATAAATAAATGCGTAAAGGAATTAAAGCAATAAAATACAAGATATTTGTTATAGAAGTTCGGCGATGAATCACCTACGTCTCCTCTTCCCGGTTAGATAACCTCCAACCGAGGTTCCACTAGAACAATTGGTCTTGGCCTTGAGGGCTCCAAGTTAGCCACACAACAACTCTTCCCGAGTTACAAAGCTCTTCCCGAGCACACTACTATTCCCGAGTACACAACGCTCTTCCCGAGCACAATACTCTTCCCGAGTACACAAAGCTCTTCCCGAGCTACCAACACTCTTCACGAGTCTTCTTGGCCTTAAGGGCTCCAAGGATAGCCACAACACATGCACCAACTTCACTTGTTGGTGACTTTACAATTTTCCAACTTGCTTTGGTGTTGGAGGACCTTTACAATAAATCAAACCAAAAACACCTTCACGGTGTACTCATACGAAGACAACAGGACTCTAACAAAAAGAGAATTACAAACTCCAATACAACAACAATGTATGGAGGTTGCAATGCAATTTGAAATAATAATAATCAAGACTTTGTAGAAGTTTGTAGGCTTGTTTCTTAGCTCCAAAATGCTCCAAAGCATCAATATTTATAGTGGAGGAAGCCCCCTAGGCTCCTACTAGCTGTTGCTACATAAGGCTGAAATCACTCCTCGATCGCCTCGGACATCGCCTCAAAAGATCTCCATCACCGCGCCCCAACAGTCAGCATTTTACACGGATCGCCTCAGGCGATCGAAAGCAAAAATCAAGGCCGTAGCCTCAGTATGTCCAAAAACTTCATCGCCTCAAACGAACTCCACATCGCCTCAGGCGTTCATCGCATCGCCTCGGGCGATCAGCCCATCGCCTCAAACGATCTCCCCCTGCGCGCATGCCCGCGCATACATCGGCGTCGCTTCAGTCGATATGCGGGGCGATGTCACTCCTGGTTGCCATCGCCTCAGGCGATGGTCATCATCGCCTGGAGCGATCTTCCTGGTATGCTCGCCTAGCCATAGCCTCTGTCGATGTGCGTGGCGATGCCTCGCCTGGCACCCATCGCCTGGGGCGATGATCACCATCGCCTGGGCGATCCAGGCCAGAATATGCACTATCGATTTTCTTCATTTCAATCCACTTTTCATCACTTAATCTGCACACTAAGTAGATGCATTAGTATAACAAACACAAGTTTTGTTGATCATCAAAACTCAAAGATCAACCGGGGATAATTTAATGCATTAAACGCAACCATGCGTTTAAGGCTCAACAAATTGAATAAGTACTTTTATGTTACTTTTGCTTAAAGTTGGAAAAAGTTGTTTTTAAGCAAAAATATTGAGTGTTTGCTATTAAAATAAAACAGTAGCTTAATGAACTTCAAATTTATTACAAAATTGTCATCACACAAATAAAAGAAGTGAAAAACATTCTGCTTCTGCTTTTATCTGCTTATTTGTTAGAGAAGCGATAACATAATCAATGAAATAAAACACTCAAAATCTTCTTTTTTGGTCTGAAAACAGTCAAGCTGTTTTAAAAAGCAATCGCAAACACCCCGTTAATATATTGAGAAAATTTTTTGGTGAATATTTGAGAACATGTTTAGTTTGCAGATCAAAATATGTAAGATTTGTGAGAATATCTTTGGGGTATAAAATGTACATGGTCAAAACATGTTAGATTTGTCGTATAAATTTTTTAGATCATATTTGGAATAATATGAATTACTACTAGAATACTTTTTGAAATCATAAAAATAGAATGTATTTAATAAAGTTTTAAAATAAATTTTATTTTTTTAGGATATATGTTACAATAATAGAGTATTTTTTTTAAATCATAAAATTGAAATAAATACAATGATTATGCTGAGAGTTGTAGAATTTGATGGGAATGAATATTTAGGACAAAGTTTAAAATGATGTGTGACAAAATAGGTTTTTAGAAATGTAACCAAACACAAAATTATTTTTTTAATATGTGGGAGTCTATTTATTTTCATTTTTTTTCTCATACTACTATGTAGAAAAATCAAAAGTAAATTTTGTATAGTGCATGTCATGTATGTTTAATAAAGATTAAGAGCAATTAGACAAGAATTATTTTTCTGTATATTTGATATCTAAGAATTTATCTGTTTACTCTATCATATTTTATTTTTTTAATATTTAAAAAAATAAATAATAAAAAATAATTTAATGTCTCTCAACATAATCATTACTTTTTTCATCCATCCCAAACGTTACATTTACATAGCCTCCGGGCTTAACTGGATAGTAAGGGCTTCTCCTTTGGATAACTGGGTTCGAGTTCGGGCAGTGAACCAAAAATATTTACAAAATCTACATCTCTTCTTCCAAAAAAAGAAAAGAAAAAAAGAAACAACATTACATTACATTCTAACACACTAAATTATGTTTCTGAATCTAAAAGCACACAATATATATTTAAAAAATCAATCACCAATAAAAAAATTAATCGATTCAATCTCAATATTCAACTTTTTTTCACAAAAAACATACACGAACAATAGAAATTGACTCTTTGGGAATCCCTGTTGAAAAGAAGTCAATAAAAGGAGCTTACATATAAAAAAGTTTCTTCTAAGAATCCAAAAAGTGCCAAGAAACCTTGCTTACTCAATGCCTTATTTAACTTGTTGTTTATCTGATTCGATAAAACAACAACTAAGTATTTAATCAAATAGCCTCTTTGATCCATACATCACAAAAATCGTATCAAATGAGCAACTTCCAACTTTAATTTTTTTTAAAAACATCACACGAAATGTCAAATATTTATTTACCACAAATAATTTGTTTCCACTAGTTTTCACAAGTTAAGCAAGCCAAAAAGGACAAAAAGGGGTAAAGTGCATATGGGCAGGGATTGTGCTCTTGATAATTGGCTAAAATCCCATAAAAAAATATAATAGATACAAAAATCTCCATGTGATTTTATCTTTATAATTGGCTAATTAAGGTGGTTTGAGCCATTTACTAAAAAAAAGAAAAAAAAGGAGCCAAAAAACATTTTGCCTGAAAAAACCCATCTGTCCAACTGGGGCAAAATGGTCCAATTTGGGCAAACAATTTCCCTAGTCCCTACCATTCTTGTTCATCACTAATGGCCAATTGGGACCCGAATGCGCACGGGGAACACTTGATTCTTTGGCTACATATTTCGATTTCTCGAAAGAATTGTAATTATTTCAAGAAATTAGACTTTTGTATGGTGAAAAACAATAAGTTTGGGTGTTTGTTAATGTTAATGATTGTAATTAATTCGATCAAGTGGCTGTGTTGTTAACAATTTCAATTATTACCATCATGATTCAATCCGGAATAGTAAAAACCCATTAATAATAACCCAAAAACTTTGTAAATGGGGGAGCCTCGGGTTTAGCCGAATAATAAATGCTCATGTTCTCTTTTAGAAAGATTTGAGTTCGATTTCGGACAGTGGCAAAAAAATGTTTACAAAAAATCCTCCATATCAAAAAAAAAAAAAAACTTAGTAAATAGGGGTGCTATTGGGTAATCTGTCCATTTTTAAAATCAAGTCACGTAATACGCCACTTGCTCATATATTTCCTGTTGCTCATATATTTCCTGGAAAAGATTGAATATAGACCAGTCATCTCCTTCCTCGTCGCCAATACGCTTCCTCACCACCACCGACTGTCATCATTATACACTGTAATTCACTGTCATTTATACAATTGTATATGAATCATCATCTACTTTTCGGCAATATTTAATTCTTTATAAAAAATACAGTTTAATATATATATATATATATATATATATATATATATATATATATATATATATATAGGCGGATCTTAGGTATGGGCTAGAAGCCCACCAGCCCTATCCAAAATTATTGTATATATATCTGTTATAAAAAATTATTGTATGTATATGTTTTTGTTTAAAACAGACGGTCAAAAAAGTGTAGCGCAAGTGGCCAATTTGTTGGCTTGGGTCATGAGTTCTAACTCTACGACCTTTTTTCTTAAAACATTTTCATAAAACTTTCGATTTCTCATTCAATAATATTTTTGGATTATTTATTTGTTCAAATAATATTAATTTTTAAAAAGTATGTTGATAAAAATAATTTCATACTTATTTGTCCGATTTTCTCATTTTAAGCTATTTTTTAAAAATATGTAGATATACATCATTTTTTGTAAAATTTATTTCTTTTTAAAAAAATTATGGTCACGACAAGATTATGATTGGTTAAAATATATATATTTGCTTTCAATGTGGTCCAGAAATGAACATATTTAACATTTAGTGAACCCATTTTTTTTTATTTTCACCCAGTAGAAAATGAAGGGATGGAATGAGTTACGGGCAATGATCTCCAAAACTTCCTTTCAGGAGCAGAGCCCCCGAACCCCTGCAAGTGGGCATTTTCCTCCAGGCCCCCATATGCAAAATTCATATCTACGTCCATATATATATATATATATATATATATTTGAGTTGCAGGAGGGGAATATAAAATATAGTTATATATTGTGAAGCTATCATTAATACATTCTTTATGACCTTTGTATTTGAATTTATGTTTCCATTCAGTGATATTTGAAACTAATATTCTTGATATATAATTGCTACTGTTAATCAGAACGGTTTAAGGACATTTGTGCATATGAATGTATATGCTCCCACGATGAGTATACACTTGACCTGTCTTTACTCTAAATTTGATTTTCATTGGATAGATAAAAGAATTTGTATTGATTTAATCGGATCCTAAGATGGAGAAAAATCATATGCAGGTCTCAAGTTTTGCTGCTACATTCTGAAACTTGCAGTAGGCGTTTATTATGTTATTTCGAGCATAACTTCTCAGACAGACTCGAAATCGAGCGATTCTTGATTCCGTAGAAAGGTAAGAGAAAGGGTACAACTTTCATCTTGATCACTTTGCCCAGATATCAATGAGTCAAGAGTCATAACCAATAGAACATAGCAGTAGACTTCGAGAAGCGGATTTCAAGCAGCGGACTTCGAGCTTGAGCAGTAGACCTTCGACCAATAGACTTAAAGCTAACCAGCAGCGGTCAACCAGTAGACTACCACTCAACCAGTAGGCCTTGACCAGTAGAGAACCCCTGCTGGAGCCAAAAAACCTCATACTAGCATAAAGTAGCCTAGAAGCAGAATATGACAGTTGCAATGCTCGAAAACTTACCAAACTTTCCCAACGGCTATATTATTATATCTGACATATCTCATTATTTGGGGCTATATATACAAGACTTAGAAGCTCAAAAACAACTGATTGAAGATCAATCCAAGCCTTCCAAAGAAAACCCAATTGGGTTTGAAATGGGGAATTTCAAAGATAATCTCTGCTAGATGAAGAACAATACACAAACCTTTTGACACGTCTTTCAAGCTTATATCCTTCTCCGAGATCATTTGTGTCTTTGTATTCACAATATTCATTGTATTTGTGAGCTAAAATAGAAGAGTGAATATCATTGTAACAGTGGTGATTATTCTTTGCATATGAGACTTGAAACAACATGAATATGTATGAGCTGTGTGGATTAAGAGTTTAGACTATCTGTGTGGTATTAACCTAAGTGGGTTGTACATGTTTGATAGTAAACCAAATATTCTAGTATATCATTTCATTCGAATGGAAGAATGAGTGACGTAGAAGGGTTGCATCACATTCAAACTTCCATAAATAAATTATTGTGTATTTACTTTATTGCATTATTTACCTTACTGTTTTTGGATTGCATTGTGAAGCATTTTATGTACTTGATAAACACCAAAATGTAGCTCACTAAGTTTTTACATATTTCACTTTCATATCTTTAACATGATTTTCAAATGGTTAATCGGTTATAGATGGGGTTATGTCGAGTGTTTTTCGTTCGATTTTGAAACCGAACTTGATATAATATCTCGCTATAATTATTTCAAGAACACGAGCTATTGAAGCTCAAATTGGTTAAACTCGCGTGTGAATTGGCAACCCAATTGTTGGGTTTTAGGAACCCTAATAATCTTGATTTTGATGTTAACAAACCTTGTTATTGTGTCGCTAACATATCTCATCAAGTGTGCAGTTCATAGATCATAATTAAGAGCTTGATGAATTACAAAGAAATAGCTTGAAAATATCAAGCTGGACCAAGACTGAAATCCTGGAATAGCAGCTTGTTTCGATCTTATCCCATAGCTCGGATATCGAAATGGCGTGCTTCCAAAGAGGTTGAACAGCCAAATCAAAATACTAAAAGTCATATTTCACAACAGATAGGCTAGTTCGAATGTTATCAATGAGAAAAGAAAATCTGCAAGATCGTGCTGTACCGCGAAGAAACATCAAGCTGTTACAGCAAGCAATTGTCAGTATGTTGGGCATAACTCTTAGCTCGCTTATCGGAACGAGACGATTCAGTATGGGTTGGAAAGCTAGGAAGAATACCTACAAGTAATCTGCAGGAGTCGAGAGCTGAATCAGAGTTTAAGAAGGCCAAAAGACGTCTGCAAGTTGATGATCCTGCTGCTGAAACATGGAATATTTCAGCATGCGCATGGTCTGGTATATCAAGCATCCCGATCTCATACAAACTCGGAATCGAGTGATTCTTAATTATTTGGAAATCCAATACAAAGGGCTACAACTTTCATGTTCATCACTTTGCCCAGAAATCAAAGAATCAAGAGCTACAAGCAACAGATCGGAAGAGAAAGTTTATCAAGCTGTTTTGTATCAAGCTTGTCTTGCACCAGACTGATCCGGCCAGAAGACTGATCTAGACCCAGACTGATCTGTCCAGAAGATTGATTCGGCCAGAATGATCTGTCTAGAAGATTGATCTCGACCCAAACTGATCTGTACAAGACTGATCCGGCCAGACTGATCTGTACAAGACTGATCCGACCAGTCCGATCCGAAATAGAAAGATCCCAGAAACCAGAATATGATCGTCGCAAGCTCGGGAATGGTGCAGAACCTTTTCCAACGGGCATATTCTTGTTTCTAATCTATATATCATTGTTTGGGGCTATATATACAAGTCTTGGAGGCTCAAATAAGGTGATTGAAGATCAATCCAAGCAAGATCAAAGCAAACCCACTTGGGATCCAAAATGGGCAGCTTACAAGAAGAGAACAGCTTGAAAGAGAACAAGCCCAGATTTTAGGCACCTCTTACCTTTCTATATCAGATCTAGTTAGAGATCATTTGTGCTATATATATTCACTCTATTCATTATATTTTAGAGCTTAATAGATGAGTGAATATCATTGTAACGGTTGATGATTTATCACAACCGATAAGAGGTCTTTGTATGTGAGACATTAAAGAACATACATAGTTGAGTTGCTAGGAGTTCTAGTTGGATGAGGAATGTCCAACTGGATCGGGTTTGTACGAAGAGTTGTATAAATCAAAGTCTTCTAGTGGAATCCTTCCATGAGGTGGAAGAAGGGGAGACGTAGAAGGATTACACCACCTTCGAACTTCCATAAATAAATACTTGTTTATATTTACTTGCATATCTTTAAAATGCCTTTCAAATGGTTAATGGGTTTAGAGCTGGTTATACCGAGTGTCTTCCGCTCGATTTTGTCGAACTCGATATAATATCTCGGTGCATCATTTCAAGAACACGAGCTATTGAAGCTCAAGTTAGTTGAACTCGGATGTGGACTGGCCACCCACCCCGATCGATCCTGACACCAACAATGATGTGGTTTAAGCTCACGAGACCCTAACAAACCTACTCTGATATTGATTAAACAAAGTAAAATAATTCAAACAAAACAACAAGTAAAATAAAACAAAAAATAAATGAGCACTGGTTTGTTTCTGAAAGTCGAATGTGGTTAATACTTCTATTTCTCATGGTCTTTCACCGAATGGAAGGATGCACTAAAAGACCTTGATACAGGTACTCAGTTGTATAAACCCACCTCAGTTGAGTATCTCCACTCAACTGAGACTCCTAATTCCTAAATCAACCGGTTCATCTCCTATACACTGTCCAGACAACATGTCTAATATTTACAAAAACACTCATTACAATTAAGCTCACTAGGTATAATGAATAGAGTGTTTGCTTAAAATGTTCTACAAATGATTAGATATTATCTTCACTATGGTGCGTGTTTGGGATGTGCTATCTACGAAGTTAATGTTCTGATAAGCTCCTCATGTATCGATCTTTCTCAATTATACTTCTGATGGATGCGTGAGATGGTCCGTCCTTTTGATCTTCGATCTTCAAGTGCGTGTTGTTAACCTTTGGGTAAATTACAAAGTTGGTCTCATAGAATATGGATATTTAAGATAATAGTCCCAAACTTTTATGTGAGATCACTCTGGGTAAACCTTTGATATTATATTTGATTTACTATTCAAAAAACTGTTATTTATATTATTCGTCACTTGGAGTAAATTTTACAATTACTTTTAGTACACTTTTGGGGTTGGATCAAGCAAGGATTTAAATAAAAATTTATGAAATTTATATATTATTTATTATAAATTTCATATCTTAGCTCTAACAATATTCTGTATATATAATACCCATCCATCCGATCTCATCATCTCCCTAAATTCCAAGTCTCATGTATGAAATGTATATGGTCCGTTGGATGATACTATAGAATCAAGTTATCCAAGACAATAATATACTAGTCCAAAAAAAATAATGAAAAATTCGGTTGATGTTTGGTTTATTCTCGAGATTTTGATAGTAAGATTTCAGAAAAATAATTTGAAAGAACATTTTCAAGAAAATATATTTTATTCGGAGGAAATATAATGGTTAGATTGGATGAGAAATCACGTAGACAATATATTTTGCATTATAGTATAATACAATTATAGAGTATTTCTGAAAGAAAAAATGATGAAAATTTGAATTAAAAATAATAATTATATTAAGATATGTTGAAATGAGGAAAAATTAATAATGGAAAAGAGTATAAAATTTTGGGGATGAAAAATTGGTTTGAAATTGCTTTAAGATTGAAATAGCAATTCGGTCCCTACAATCATCGAATTTGAAAAAATCAAAAAGAAAAAAAATGAATATTTGACATTGACGAGAAGAAAATGTGTAAAATCCCATTAATGTGCATCACTAACAAATTACGAATAATATATTGGGTGTAATAATTGTCATTGCAGAGATATCAATCAAAACGTGGCATTGGTTGCTCTATAATTTATAAAATTTGAATTGCATCATTACCACAACTAAAACTTTTAGTAAAACGATAATCGTTTGATCCTACAATCAATATCATAGCCGATATTATGTGTTTGACGTATGAGTTACAAGATAGAGTAATTATTGGGATGTAGAATGTTGTGGTGCAACAGAGAGTGACTTTTGATAAAGCATTAAGCGTTTGATTCTATAATTGAGGTTGAATTGAAGTCTAAAAATAAATTATGAAATTATGATATACATGGATTAATAAATTGGTAGGGAGTATTTTATACATGCAATGAGTACATTATACTCGAGTATAGAATATGAATACGTATGTAAGAGTAATGCTAATATTCAAACACATAATCATTTTGTATAATACATTACATGAGAAGATTGTTTACCACTCACCTCAAATGTTCTTGAGCAATATTAAATGGAAGCTTGTATTATATTGTTTTAGCATATGATATATTTATACCATTAAAAATAATTTCATCCGAGTGTAGTTTTGTTTAAATGTTTATTGATAATTGATGTATGCTTTAGTTGATGTATTCCAAATATATTGTTGAACTTTATTAAATGTGATTACAATATACATAGAGAGAGAGAGAGTGATCTACTTTTTAGTTATACAAAAGTTACTGACTTCATATATTTTTTTGGTAAGGCAAAATATTATTGATAATGAATTATAAGAGATACTCTAATCCTAACATAAGTAGGACAGAAAACAAAAATTCTTACATGAATAGAACACTCCGTTAGCCACAAATTAACATAAACAAGTTTTTAGTAACCAATCACTAAAGAGCAACAAAATCAGGTCACTTTGCTTTTATCTACATCCAGGTATTAACTTTTATAAGTGCAATTTTGCACTTAGATTGTCTACACTTTTATGAGGGTTTCTGCCAGTTATCTTTCAGAATTACATGTTTTGTTGTTGTTTTTGTGTCAAGCAAGAATTTCAATAAGAAATGAATTTTTGATTCAAGAAAGACATAAAAAGATGATGATTGGCTTTAGTGAAGTAAAGGGATGAAGGCGAAGAAGAACCGATAATTTGAAGAAAAAGGGCAGGCACCCTAGGCACATGAATGTAGGCGACATAGGCGCCAAGTATGCATTTTCCTTTTTAGACAAGAATCTATGTGCAAGGGTGCATGAATGAAAGCGCCATATGCGATAATTGTGTAGAAAAATTATGCCCAGGCAGAAATATAGGCGCAAAGGCTTATACATATCCGCGCCTATGACGCCTAAATAAGGCAACTTCTTTAATTTTACATAAGCGCCTGGGCACATGAAATCAGGCTCCCTGGGGCGCCCATGTGTTTTAAGCCCACGATGATTCTATCAAGTCCAGGGTATAAAAGGCAACATATCAGACTTTGGATGAACTTTTGACCTATTTTCCAAGGGAGAACAGTAGAGGGGTGGCTGCTACACTTTGAAGGCTAGAGATCAAGCAAAAACGAAGGCGTTTTCATCCGAGAATGAAGAATTGCTTGCAAACTCGTGTTTCCTTATCACTTCAGATCAGGGGCGGAGCCAGAAAAAATTATTGCTTTTGAAACTACGTTTTGAATGATTTATCAATTTATTTGGTTTTCCAATTGGTTTATTTGTCTTTTCTTGTACCTAATGCTTTTAATCTACTGTCCATAGATTGAATGATATTATATTTATAATCTATCACTCGAGAGAGGGGATTGCGAATTGGATCATAGGAAAACATATCATTGGAAATTTATATAGTCGACAAATATATAACTCCATCGAAACCTTAGAATGAATCTAGCACTATTGAAATTGTTTAATAGTTTATCTTAGGTAGATATATCGAGATAATTATTGAATGATTAATTTTATTTGGCATTCAAGAGGGATAATAGAATACTATAGGATTTGTGGCTAATAAACTGGGATATTCCATAATATTGAGATTGATGAATGATTAACGTAGTGGATGAGCAAGTGAAATCGAACTCCTGGATCTATCTCTCATTGATTTTCTCTATTAATCTTGGTTGAAAGTCATTAGCTTAATTAATTATTATATCACTCGCTTATTTGTTTATCTGGATAAAGTGGAGATTAATTTAGTACCTAGTTTGAGTTACATAATCAATCCCTGTGGGTTCGACATTCATATTCAACATACAATATCTTGCAAAACTTGACACCTTATACTTGAGGTAAGAAATCTCGCATCATAGACATACCTATCCAATCATAACATCTCATCCAAATTTATGTGAAATGTTGCAAGAGAAAAATAAGCGGTTCATATTTTCTTCTCAACATAGAGAGCACACACTTCCTCAGATCCCTTTGAATCTCAATTGCCCTCAAGACCAGATTATCCTATATTCTCAGTAATTTAGTTACTCCGAAGGTTGGCCCGAGCTTTGCCCTCTGCGGTCGGATACCGTGGTCTCCTCCACCCGAGCTCCAGCTCATCCACGATAGATCCTTTGGTCAGTTTGTGGGCTCGAGTCATTTGTTTCGCCTCAACTGGTTAACTCTTGCCATGGTCAGGCCTTCCAAGTGGCTCAGGTCTCGCCAGGGCTGGTCTTGCAGGCCAGACTTGTATTCCCAAGGCCAGGTCATCCCTAGGCCAGGTCTTTCCATGTCCAACTGTGAGGACCCGTTCCTAATCAAGTGTAATTATCAGACAATGATTATTTATTTGTAAATAACAAAAGATTAGAAAAAATCCTGCCAACAAGTGGCTATAAAAATTTCGGCATGACCTCCCCGCACGAGGAACATACCAAAAAAATGGAACGCACAAAAATCATATCCAATGCAGCAAGTAAATCCATAATACTAGCATGCATCATAGACATCCAGCACATAATCCATACTAAAAATATTTACATCATACCATAGCACGCACAATAAGTATCCAGCACACATTTCATACTCAAAATATTTACATAATACCCTCAGCAGTAAGTACACACCGAATATTAACAAATAATCATGACTAAACTGAAATAAACTTAATTTACATAGTTAAACTATCCAGGACACATCCTGGTATACTTAACTATCCTACGATTGGGATAGACAAAAGAAAACAACCTCAGGATGGCTTCCATCAAGCATTCCCTCTTTGGGATCCTGGTTACATGTAATTACTACAATTGTCCACACACAGACAACAACATCCCCCTTGGGGGTGAGCCAAAGCCCAATATGAAACTATCAAGTAATTACAATATGTATCTATAAAATGTGATAGATGATGCAATGCAATGTAATGCAATGCATGTAAGGTACAATATATCAAAATCTCAAGATACCAAACTATCGGAGTCCAAAGAAATGTATCATCACTCAATATCAAGCTCGAGCAGAGGGTGACAGCACAAACACTTTGCGCTAGGAGAATCATCATGTGTTGTGCTCGTCATCCCTCGTGTCTAGGTACGGTAGAAACGCCCGTGACTACAGTCGCTACCTAAGCTGCATGTCATCACCGTGTATGTTGTCCCCTACATCCAGAGTAAGTCAACTCAGTTATCATCATGGATATCAAAGAAGTAGATAGATCAATATGATATGCCCATGTGTATGTCATATATCGATGTATATTTATCAAAATGATGTGTGTTAACAAAACATTTATTTTCATACATCGATATGCCAATTATGAATGCTATGAATGCTCATAATTCAATTTAACTCACATAGCCAAGTAAATTCACGTAATTCACGTAAGTTCAGAAAATCATGTATCAAATAATACAGACACCTGTCGTATGTTACCGATCGCAACATACCTATTCTTAGTTGTCCAATCTCGATATCTTCGAACACATCAGTGACATTTCAGCATGGAATTTAATAAGATCTACACAATTCCAAATATTCATTCAATCATACTGTGTCATTTAATTTGTTAAAATAAAGTAATTATACTCATACAACTTCAGATTTGTTTCGTTATCAAAGCACTTGAGTCTTAATAATTCGCTTCCACAATATATTCAGCTTGTTCATCACATTTTCATCACATTTAAGTGATTAAGCTCAAAGTATAATAATTAATGTATTCATATTTGCCTTATTGTTCAAAAGATATCACTTTATCATTAAAGTGCATCATTTAGCTTAAAATGCATTTCAAGTCTCGTTCCTTACCTATATTTAGTTAAGTTTTCTTCGTGGGTTCTAAGGTTTTGTCGTTTGATCATTTGATCGAGTCAATCCCCACAATATCAAATATGTGATATAATTCCACCATATCTGTGATATCCCCGAAATGATTATGTGATTTTAATCATTTATTTAAATTATGATGATTTTGGGTGTTAATTCATGGGATTGAATTAATATTATTGAGGAGATACATTTCAGGGTGCATGTGATATATGTTGGGATTTTGGGGTTGTGGCATGTTTATTTGGGGTGTGTGTTATTTGTTTTGGTGAAGCATGTTTAATGGGAATTGAGATATTTTATTGAGAAAATACTATAAATATCATGTGAGGATATTTTAATACATCTTGCTAAATACCGAGACCAAAACATAACACATCATACCACCCAACACCCAACCACCCCCCCCCCCCCCCCCCCAACCCATGCTGATGACACAGCATAAGCTGGCCATACCCCCCACTTGGCACAATGATTCATCCCTTCTCCTCCATTCCAAATCTCGCCCTTTCTCTCCCAAATAATCTCCAGCATCTGCTAAGCAAAATCGTGTGGAGCACTTCCATTTTCATTGCTTGGAAGCCTCTCAAAAATCGGAGCAAAGTAGGGTGAGAAACCATGCTCTGTTTTTGATTTAAGATTGATTAAGTTCTTGCTTTTAAGTAGTGTGAAAATGGCATGTTAGCTTAAGTTTCTTAAAACCTTCGATTTAAATGCTTACATGGTGTTGTTAGGAAGCTCTCAGTATTTTATCTTGAACATGTTACATGTTTTATGTAAAGGATTTAAGCATGTAAAATATGGTGTTCGGAAATCTGGGTAGAGGTATGCCCTGTTTTTCTGGAAAATAGGGGATGGGAGTGATATTGTGAAGGTGTTATCATGCATGTTAGATAGGTTTTTGGTAAACCTTTGATTTGAGAACATGCATGGTAGTTTTTTAAAGGCCATGGCGTTTTTGTTCGAGCATATTTTATGTTATATGTTGTAGCTTTAATAGCATGAAATGAGGTGCTCAAGAAATCTGGAAATGAAATATGTTACCCTGTTTCCGGAAAGATTGGTTGAGTACTGATGTAAATGGGCAATTTTAATGCATGTGGGTTGGAGTTTGGGGTATGAATTTGTTATGAATACACTCACGGTAGTGTCTTGTAGCTGCTAGCATGTTGGGTTAGGCATGTTGTATGTCTTACATGCTAGATCGAAGGGTATGAAAATCAGTGTTAGAGAATTCTGGAAAAATCGCACTGAAACAGAGCGACCGATCGATCGGTAAAGAACACCGATCGATCGGCAAAAGCCGTAGCTTTTTTATTAAATTCGAAGTGATCACCGATCGATCGGTGATGAGGGCCGATCGATCTGTAGTGCCTGATTTTTTTTAAAATGTGGAATTTGTTTAAATTTGATATTGGATTGTAATGAGACATCTAATATTGTGTTGTACACTGGTGTAGAGCCTTCACAGACAGCTACACAGCGCAGGGGATAGAGTCCCGCAACACACTACATTTTGGAAAGGTACGTAAGCGACGTACGGGCATCCCAACGGTAACATGTACTTTATGTTTGTCTATTTGACACATGATGAATGCAATGTGATGCATTGAGAGTATGATACATGTTATTATGCATTGTGATTGCATATTGTGATGTGGAATAAAAGAGGTGTATTCCACGAGTCAGGGGTGATCACAGTGAAGATTTTAATGCTTACGCTTTACCGCTAAAAATGTGGAGCGGGAGGGGGGAGGCTCGCTTGCACATGGAGGTGGGGTATACCATACTAAGCGAGGATGAGATACCGCTTGTATGAAGAAGCGAGGATGAGATACCGCTTGTTTTGAGATTATGAAGCGAAGAAGCATTAAAATAACTGATGATGACTGACTCAAGAAAAAGAGATGATATATCATGACATTTATTTATGAAGCCATATATTCATATAGTGTTTTGATTATGAATTATGGTACAGGGACAACCAATAGGCGTTGTAAATGCGATGGAAATACAGGAAATGTTTTGTATTTATGATTATGCATTTACGTCTTACATTCATATTATGTTGAATATGAATTATGATATGTTCATGTGTTGGGGGTTGTCTTTGTAGGTGCTTTTGATGATGAGAACCAGGGTCGGGGTTGAAATGCTGAGCTGTAAGGAGTGCTACAGGATTAGCATGTTAGAGAATTTTTTTGTATAGCTTCTACAAGAAGTAGAGTAAGACTATAATGTAGTACCTTTTGTAGGAATATGCGAAATTCCTTTTTGAACTTTTGGTACTGTAATCTCTTAAGCTCAGGTTAATCAACACGACTTATTACTCTGATATTTACACATGAATGATTAGTTCTCTTAATTGCACCTTAGTGTCTTGTTTAGATAACGGGGTCTCACATTTAGTGGTATCAGAGCAGTGGTTAGATAACCAGGGAACGAGTAAAGGGTAGCCTTTAGAAACAAGTTGGCTAGGTAGTCATTGTTGGGCATGTTATGCATGTGATGCATATTGTTGTATAAGTGTTATACTAACATGCTTTTGAATATGATACTCTTGTTATCTAACGGCTTATATTATGAACTTCTTCTGGTATTGTTGTTAACTCTTGTGTTGTAGCATGGCGGCTATTAACCCGGAGAACCTCAATGAAGAGGTAGGGGATATGGGCAGTATGAACGCTAGTATTGCTCAGACGAATCCGTTACCGCCACCTGCTGTAGGCTTGGAGCCTATTGCAGATACTGCTACCAGGGGAGATAAGTCTGACCCAGTTCTTGAGCTATCATCCACCGCTATTTGAAGGGACTGAGACTGGGGAAGCAGCCGAGGAATGGCTTGAGAGACTGGAACAGATATTCGTATCGGCACCCTGTGCACGAACTGCCTGGCTGAGGTTGGCAGAGTTCCAGTTGATAAGTGTGATTTTCAAACTTATAATTCTAGTTTTTTTTTATACTGTTTAAGTTGATTCCTGTACGATATTATGCGCTTTTGTGTTGTTTTTGTTTATTTTAGGAATCAAGGTCGGATATTTTGGAATTGGAGAATTTATGCTTAAAATGATGAAAAAGACTCAACTGAGCTAACCGAGCGAAGAAGCGGCGAAGAAATTCAACTTGTAAATTTTGAAGATTCTACCGATCGATCGGTACATCTTACCGATCGATCGTAGATGCCGTAACTTAAAATTTTAATTCATGGAAATACCGATCGATCGGTACATCTTACCGATCGATCGGTAGCCGCGAAAATCTGAAAAAAAAATTACCTTTTAAGAGTTTGGGTCTTACACGAAATTAGGGGATTCTTCTCCACTATTTCAGATAAAAAAGTGGCCGGCCCTAGCAGTTTTTTAGACTGACTTTTCACCATAGAATTCAACTCTCCACCATCTTCAAACCTTCAAGAGGATTCAAAGGAACGCAGCTAGAGACGGGAACAACGGATCGACGCACGATTCAACATCGAGTGTTCATTAGTATTTCTGAACTTTTGTTTAGTTTTATTTCGAATTCCAATGTTTATGATGCTGTTAAATATTATAAAACGTTGTGTTTCCGTTAATATGCTAGGCTAAGTTTGTTATCGAGACAAGGGGATCTTGTGTATGAACCCACAATTTTAAATCTAGTTTTTGATTGAGTTTTTGTTATTTTTGAGTTTATGTTTTGATTTTAATGCTTTTAAAGAATTAGCTACTCTTTGAATGTTGTTAGTTTGCAATTGAGATCGAGAGATGATATTGTAAGACGGAACAAATAACATAAACCGTGGATTTCAGACCGAGATCGAGAGATGACGTCAAATACACGAGTGATAGCTATAGATATCTAGTAATCGAAGGCTAGGGGTTTTCATAGAACGTATGCAACATTGAATTGTTAAATAAGTGAACGAGAGTTACTTACTGCAATTCAGTGTTAGGTTTAATATAGCTCGAGAGAGTATATTGGATATAACCGGAAAACTTGTCACCTTAGATGCATTAATTCTAATTAGAACTAGTAGGTAAATTGTGGGGGATTACTCAAGTGAACCGAAGTCTCGATATTTATCTCTACTGTTTATTATCTTAATTCTCTGTGGTGCGTTGAATATTGGAGTTGATTAAATTAGTTCATCTTTCAACCAGTTTCGTAGGTTAAATATAGAACGCTAGTTAAATTTGGTAATTACTACTAGTCCTCGTGGGTTCGACAATCCTTACTTCTAGATCATTATACTAAAACTTGACACCGTGCACTTGCGGTCGAATCGCTCGAAATAACTGTTTAAAATAAAAGCGATCAAGTTTTTGGCGCCGTTGCCGGGGACTAGTTTAAGTAATATCATAAGAGATTAGTTGACTATAATTTAGCCATTTTTTCTTTTATAATTATTTTTATTACGGTTTATACGATTTCATTACTGTTCTTCCTTCGTTGTGTTGAATTTTGCAGGGAGTTGTCTTTGTAGTGCATGCTACGAAGTGACAGACCTATATTAGAGCCACTCGACTTAGAGATTGAACGAACTTGCAGAAGACTTCGAAAAGAAACAAGAGAGATGGCTGAGAACAATCGAGGGAATGGTGAACAACATAATGATGAAGTGCCAATTATAAGGTCCGTGATGGACTATGCACAACCATCTTTTCAAGGCACCATGTCTAGCATCACAAGACCAAGGATCCAGGCTAATAACTTCGAGATCAAGCCTGCCATAATTCAGATGATTCAACACTCTGTGCAATTCGGAGGATCGCCTACTGATGATCCTAACGCTCATATCTCCAACTTTTTGGAGATATACGACACATTCAAGCACAATGGCGTCACTGACGATGCCATCAGGTTACGACTCTTTCCCTTTTCATTAAATGATAAAGCTAAGAGCTGGTTGAATTCATTGCCTGCAGGGTCAATCACTACTTGGGAGGGGATGGCTCAAACCTTCCTATCAAGATACTTTCCCCCTTCCAAGACAGCTAAGATGCGCAATGACATCACCACATTCATGCAACATGATCCAGAGACATTGTATGAAGCTTGGGAGCGCTTCAAGGATCTACTTCGAAGATGCCCACATCATGGCCTTCCGATTTGGCTTCAGGTACAAACATTTTACAATGGGTTATTTTCTGCTAATAGATCCATGATTGATGCAGCAGCAGGAGGTACGATTATGAGAAAGTCACCTGAGGAAGCTTACATACTCTTGGAAGAAATGGCAGCCAACAGTTACCAGTGGCAGTCCGAAAGAAATGTGCCCAAGAGACCGATAGGGGTGCACCAAGTTGATGAGGTAACAGCAATAAAAGCTCAATTGGAGGCGTTGAATAAGAAAATGGATGGCTTTAGCATGACAACGATGCAAGCTCAAGTGGTCATATGTGATTTGTGTGGAGGCAACCATAAGAGCATGGAATGCCAGGCAGGTAATCCTTTTGTGCAATCTACTGAAAATGCTAACTTTGTAGGAAACAGGCCACAACAGGGTAATTCTTACTCCAACAACTATAACCAACCGTGGAGGAATCATCCAAACTTCTCTTGGTCCGACCAAAAGAATGTTTTGAACCCCCAACCACAACCAGGTTACCAACCAAAGCCGAGCATGGAGGAATTACTTGTCAAGTTTATATCATCTACTGAGACCAGGATGAGTAACCAAGATGCATCTATCAAAAATTTGGAAACTCAAGTCGGACAATTGGCAACCATCGTGGCTGGAAGAGCACAAGGAACTCTGGCGAGTGACACCTAGAGGAATCCAAGGGAGCAAGCCAATGCCGTGACCTTGAGGAGTGGAAAGGAACTTGGTGCTGAGAAGGAAACGGAAAAGATTTCAATGAAGCAAGAGGAGAAGGAACAACCTTGCAACAAGGGTAAGTCCACTGGAGCCACTGTACCGATCTCACCACAAGAAAAGGTACACATTCCTCTCCCATTCCCTACAGCAATTAATAGGGCGAAGGTTGATTCAAACTTTGCCAAATTTTTAGACATGCTTAAGAATTTGCATATCGATATACCCTTTATTGATGCATTACGAGAAATGCCTAATTATGCCAAATTCTTAAAGAAAATGTTGTCTAAGAAGCAGAAAGTGGGAGAGCATGAGACTGTCTTTTTGACTGAGGAATGTAGTGCTATGGCGCAAAAGAAATCGGCCACGAAGTTAAAAGATCCAGGGAGTTTCTCTATTCCTTGCACTGTTGGGCCTATTTCTTCTATTAAATCATTATGTGATTTGGGTGCTAGTGTGAACTTGATGCCTTTGTCTGTTTTTAGGATACTTGGATTGGGAGAGCCGAAGCCCACAAGAGTAGTGTTGCAAATGGAGGACAAGTCTATCACCTATCCACTAGGAATCATTGAAGATGTGCCTGTAAAGATAGATCAATTCACCTTCCCGGTGGATTTCTTAGTGTTGGATATGGAGAAGGATGTGAGAATGCTATTAATCCTGGGACGCCCATTCTTGGCTACTGGAAGAGCCATCATTGATGTTGAAGAAGGGAAGTTGATCCTCCGTGTAGGGGAGGATCGGGTTACATTCAATATGTTCAAATCTTCAACACACGCACACAACGAGCATGATTATCTAAAAGTTAACATGATTGACACTTTGCTTGTTGATGTGGTGCAAGGCACTAATGAGGTGGACGTGAAGACCGAGCTAGAGACTAAAGAAGGCAAGAGCCATGACATGATAAAGTCAAAGAAGGCTAAGAAGCTCAAGGAGAAAAGGACATTCATGAAGGGAGAGACAGTGCAATTGCATAAAGCGCCACCACCTCGCATTTTCCAAAGCAAGCGAAAAGCTTCATGGGTTGGACCATTCACGGTGACTACTGTCTATGCTCATGGAGCAATTAAGGTAAGTGATCATATTCTAGGCACTTGTGTGGTAAATGGTGAGCGGTTGAGACACTGCGACGTGCATGACATTAATCCACATACTTCGAGCAGTTGAAGCGATTGGGTAAGAAGTCCAGCTTGGGATTATAAATCAAGAACTAATTTTTTTTTCTCTCCTTCGTTGTTGAATTTAGTAGGTAGTTTCGCATTTTTAATTTGGTTGTTGACTCTTGATTGTTATAATAATAAAAAAAAATCAGAATGTTACCGATCGATCGGTTAAAGTTACCGATCGATCGTTAAGTCGAGGAATTTAAATAAAAAGCTACGGCAATGGACCGATCGATCGGTAAAATCTATCGATCGATCGGTCAATCTGGGAATTTTTTAAAAAAGGCTACGGCAATGTACCGATCGATCGGTACATCTTACCGATCGATCGGTAAAGCGCTTTTTCAGTTTTTTAAAACCCGAACTCACACACTAACACACACAATTACACACACTCCAAACGAAAACCCTCCCCAAAAAAAAAAATCGCCTCTTCCAAATTTCTTCACATTTTACTCCAATCTTTGCACATTTTTTCAATTTCACAACTATATTATGCAAATTAGACTCAAATTGTGCTAATTGTTCCAGATTTGCAGATTTAGAAGACTAAATCATCACCAACCTACAAGTTTGACAAGGTGCAAGCCAAGGACTCCAACCTACTACAAATTTCGAATTATTGAGGTACTTTGGCAATGCACTTCTTGGAATTTCAGTTTGTGTAAGTATTTTGTGTTGGTGTTGCTAAAGATTGGATTTTTGGATTATTGGTGGAGTTGGATATTGAAATTGTTAAGTTTGGTGGATTTTTGTGGAATATAATTGTTGAATATTGTGGTGGTGGTGGTGGAATAATTTTGTTGGTGATATTCCTTTTTGGTTGGATTATTGGAGTGTCATGGCACCAAAGAGGAAACCAACGCGTGAGGCATCTACTTCTGTAGCACGCCCGGATATCGATGAGCAAAAAATTGTTAATAAGTCTGCTGTAGAGTTCTACCATGCAATGCTGAGAAAAAAATTTTGTTAGAGAACGAGGCTTGGAGTTTAACTCCACAGTCGGTGCGGTGTTTAGAGAGGCACGGAGACGTGATTGGCTAACTTTTTTGAGAACTCCATGGGTCGCAGTGGTGCCAGTAGTAAGAGAATTCTATGCCAATCTGAAGGCATTCCCAGATGCGGCTGATACATTTGTCCGGGGAAAAAGAGTAAATTACAACCGCCGCACGATCAATGCCCTCTACAATGTACCTGACATTGTGGAGGATCAGTACTCGGTGTATGCTCACTCCCAGGTGGATTACAATGAAATCTTACAGACCATCTGCATCGAGGGGACTGAGTGGAGGAGAAACAACGATGGCGAGCCACTCAAAGTTCTAAAATCCGAGCTGACAGAGGAAGCAAAGGCTTGGTTTTCTATTGTGGTGTCCCGGCTCATACCAGCTACCCACACTTCCGAGGTCACCACAAATCGAGCTATACTGGTTTTTGCCATACTTACCGGCAAATCTGTCAATTTGGGACGACGTGTGGAGTTGTCTATCAGGAGCACCATCCGAGGCTCACCTATCTCCGGCCTGCCATGTTCTGCCACTATCACAGAGTTATGTCGCCGGCAAGGTGTTTCTTGGGACGACGGTGAGGATATTTTAGCGCCGATGTCAGCTATCGTTATTCAGGATCCTGCCGCCGCCGCCGCTGCTGCCGCACCCGCACCGGGGAGAGCACGTGTCTGACCTTCAAGCAGTCAGACTGCATCTCAGCCGACTACATCTTCTGCTGTGCCTGGGACTCCCACTGTCACTCTAGATTTGATCGTCAAAGAGGTACGAGCTATGCGTCTACGACAGGAGGAGTTCTTGCAATATCAAGTCGGCTGGAACAATGCAATGGCACAAGGCTTTCCAGCTATCCAGTTTCCACCACCACTTCACTTCCCATCATTACAGCCGTTCCCACCATATCAGCCACAACCCCCAGTGCCACCACCAGAGCATGAGGAGGAGGATGACGATTACTGACGATCGTCGCCCAGGTATGTGATTTGCCATTATTTCTATTGTTTACTGTACATTGAGGGCAATGCACGTACCAAGTTTGGGGGGTGTTTATCCATGATTTTATGTTGTGTGATTTTTGAGTTATGTTGGTAGTCTTAGCATGTTTAACGGTGCGTTTGATATCATGTCTACTGCTGTGGAGTCTATGATTTAAGCTTAATATTGATGAGTCCGATGAAGAGCATGAAAATTTGTTTTTAGTGTAATTGGATTAAAATAGTGTCTCCATGCCATGATGATATTAGTTTTACTCTATTTATGACTTGAATCTTGATGATTGTAAACATGTTGTGAATATTTTTGAGTCGAGTTGACATGTTGAAAATGAGGAATAAATTGAGCACATTGAGTCATGAACTTGTTGATTACATTTAAAGTAGTGATGATATGTGTGAACTTGATGACATGTCTTGAGCATCTTAGAGTAATCATAGAACCTATTTGATGATGGCACTTCGAGGCGAAATTTTTATAATTATGAACTAGACTTGGATATGATTTAGGCGATCTTTGGAACGTTGAGCCTTTCAAGCCTACCTTATTTACATCTTTCCCTAGTGTCCAACTTTGAGCTTGATTGAATAAGAATGGAAATTAGCCACCATTCGACATTTGTTGATAAACTCATTATACCTACCTTGTTTAGCCAAAAAAAAAAAATGAAAGATTTTATCTTCAACCCAAGGGAGTATGATGAATTCCATTCGATGCACGTAAATTGTTATATCCTGATGAGCTTATTGAAAAATATTGATGAATGAGAAAAGAAAAACAAAGATAGACAAATAGCCTTGAAAAGAAAAAAAATAAAGATATAAGACCCAAAGTGGCCAAGGCTATAAAAGAAAAAGAAGAGAAGCTCGATGTGTGCGAAACATTTGAATTGTAAAAGATTATACTCTCTTCTTTGCGCTTATCCTATCTTTTCTTTGTACCCGACACCAAAAAGGCCTAACATTATAAGCTTTAAAAGTCCTTTTGATCCAAGTCTAGGAATTGATTACATTAGTGGAGAAGTGCTTGAAAAATTAGGTATATGAGATACTCAATGAAAATCTGACCCAGTTCTTGAGCTATCATCCACCGCTATTTGAAGGGACTGAGACTGGGGAAGCAGCCAAGGAATGGCTTGAGAGACTGGAACAGATATTCGTATCGGCACCCTGTGCACGGACTGTCTGGCTGAGGTTGGCAGAGTTCCAGTTAGCAAAGAAGTCTTCCATGTGGTGGAAGACAACAGTCATGGAGCTGAGAACTCTGGGTATGACGGTTGATTGGACTGTATTCAGGACCCGGTTCCTTAACCGGTACTTTTCTGCAGCTGCCAGACAATTAAAGGAAGACGAGTTCAATAATTTGAAGCAGGGCAGCCTGTCAGTGTCAGACTATGCTATGCAGTATTCCTCACTGCTGAGGTATGTACCTCATATTGCTGTCAGCAGTCATGCCAAGATGAGAAATTTTCTGAAAGGACTGAGGCCAGAGCTATTTGATCGGGTTGTCTCCAACAACCCCAGCTCATTTGATGATGCCTTGATTAGAGCAGAGTTGGCAGAAATTGCAATGGGTGCGTACAAGGACGTTGTACCCCATTTCGTACCACCACAGAGGCCTGTTGTTGATAGCCTGAGGCCACGAGGGGACCAGTTCAAGCCTCGTGGGACCTCTTCATCTTCTAGATTCAGTGGGAAGAAGTCTCAAAGTCATAAGCAAAGTAATCGGGGACCTACACAGGGGAGTAAGGCAGGAGGGGACAGGTGTGACCGCTGTGGAGGATTTCACTTGTCACGTGACTGCCGAGGTTGTTATGTTTGTGGCAGGGTGGGCACCTAGCTCGGAATTACCCCAATCGGGCAGGTCAGGAAGACTCAGGACCGAATAGGCCAAGATTTGACGCTAGGACGGCACCACAGAGACAGCAGTTTGCACCCCGACCACAGGGAGGTCAGGCGGCAGGACCGCCGCAGGGTCAGGTGTATGCACTGACTAGGGAGCAGGCTGAGGCAACCCCGGAGGAGGTCATTGCTGGTACGTGTCTTTTGTTTACGTACCCTGCATTTTTATTGATAGATACAGGTGCTTCCCATTCTTTTGTATCTGCTGCTTTTGTGGAGAGACGCCACTTGTGCTCGTCTCTGTTACCCACGCCTCTCATGGTCTCGACACCCACGGGGAAGCATGTGATTGCAGACCGACTGTTATCTGATTGCCTCATTTATTTTGAGGGCAATGATCTGAAAGCCGATCTGATTCAGTTAGAGATGACAAATTTTGACTGCATTATCGGCATTGATGTGTTGAGCAGATACCGAGCTGTGGTAGATTGCCGACAGAGGATGGTACGTTTTCTGTCTGATCAGGGGTTCCAATGGACTTTTTATGGGGACGGCTCTCGTCCAAAGATTCCAGTAATCTCAGCGGTTAAGATGCCGCGGTTATTGGAACGCGGCCACACGGGCTACCTTATTTATGCCGTGGATGCATCAGAAGAGAAGGAAGTGAGAGCCGAGGACATTCCGGTTGTGGCGAAGTTCATTGATGTATTCCCGGATGAGATTACAAGGTTTCCGCCGATCAGAGATGTGGAGTTTGCCATTGAGCTACTGCCGGGGACATCAGCCATTTCTCGTGCCCCATATAGGATGGCACCAGCAGAGCTGAGAGAGCTGAAAGTACAGTTACAGGAGCTCCTCGACAAGGGATACATTCGTCCTAGTGTATCGCCTTGGGGTGCGCCAGTTTTGTTCGTAAAGAAGAAGGATGGTTCAATGCGTCTGTGCATTGACTACAGGCAACTGAACAAGGCCACAGTGAAGAACAGGTATCCACTTCCGAGGATTGATGATCTGTTCGATCAGCTTCAGGGTACAGAGGTTTACTCAAAGATAGATTTGAGGTCAGGCTATCACCAGGTGAGGGTTAGAGCTGATGATGTCCAGAAGACAGCTTTTAGAACTCGGTATGGACACTATGAGTTCTTGGTGATGCCTTTTGGTGTGACGAATGCACCTGCAGTTTTTATGAGTTTGATGAACAGAGTATTTCAAGAGTACCTTGATCAGTTCGTGATCGTGTTCATTGATGACATCCTTGTCTACTCAAGGAGTGAGGAGGAACATGCCGATCATTTGAGGACAGTACTACAGATTCTCAGAGATCACCAGTTGTACGCCAAACTCAGCAAGTGTGATATTTGGCTGAGCAGTGTATCATTCTTGGGTCACATTATCTCTCGAGAGGGGATATCAGTAGATCCCAGGAAGATTGAGGCAGTTATGGATTGGTCCGCCCCTACTTCAGTCAGTGAGATTCGGAGTTTTCTTGGGTTGGCTGGCTATTATCGACGTTTCGTCGAGGGTTTCTCAAAGATCGCCAAGCCACTTACACAACTGACTCAGAAGGGAGTCCTATTTTGTTGGTCAGAGGCTTACGAGCAGAGTTTCCGGGAATTAAAGCACATACTAACTACTGCACCAGTTTTGGTGATTCCCAGGGAGAACAAAGGATTTGTTCTTTATACTGACGCATCGCTACAGGGCCTAGGATGCGTACTGATGCAGGACAGACATGTAGTGGCTTATGCTTCGAGACAGTTGAAGCCACACGAGACGAGGTATCCAGTCCATGATCTGTAGTTAGCAGCTATAGTGTTCGCCTTGAAGATATGACGACACTACTTATATGGTACCTCATTTACCATCTTCACTGATCACAAGAGCCTGAAGTTCTTGTTTACACAGGCTGAGCTGAATATGAGACAGAGGAGATGGATGGATCTGCTGAAGGATTATGATTGTGAAATCCTATACCATCCCGAGAAAGCAAATATGACAGCCGACGCTTTGAGTCGGAAGGTGAGGAGCACAGCAGAGGATGCCATGTGTCTATCAGCTATGTTGGGCTCCTACTGCCATTTGGGATTTGATTATGATGTATCTACTTCACCAGTACAGGTATTGACCTTGCTAGCTGAGCCAATCATTTATGAACACATCCGGAAGGCTCAGGGGACCGACGCAGAGGTTCAGAGATGGATGTCAGTGGTTCATTCAGGTCAGCCATCGAGATTCAAAGTGGCTGAGGACGGTTCTCTGAGGCTAGGCAACAGATGGGTGGTTCCAGATACACCCAAGTTGCGACAGGGTATACTACAGCGAGCTCATTGCAGCATGATGAGTATCCATCCGGGCGGGAAGAAGATGTATAAGGATTTATGCAGCCAGTTCTGGTGGAGACGAATGAAACAGGATGTTACCTCATTCGTCAAGCGCTGCTTGATTTGTCAGCAGGTGAAGGCTGAGAGGCAGAGGCCCGGTGGTGAGCTAAGGAGTTTGGAGATACCCGAGTGGAAGTGGCAGCACGTGTCTATGGATTTTGTGACCCACTTACCGAGGACTGTTTCGGGTTTTGATGCAATATGGTAGTCGTCGACAGATTGACTAAGAGTGCTCATTTCATTCCCTACTGTATGACCTTCACGTACTTGAGGATGGCACAGTTATATGTCAGAGATGTGGTGAGACTGCATGGGATCCCTGTTTCGATTGTGTCTGATCGAGATCCGCGGTTTACATCTCACTTCTGGGAAGGTCTTCAGTCAGCTCTAGGTACAGAGTTAAGGTTGTGCACTACATATCATCCCCAGACGGACGGATAGACCGAGCGTACGATACAGACGCTCGAAGATATGTTGAGGGCTTGTGTGCTGGAGTTCGACACTTCTTGGCAGGACTCGGTAGCCTTGGTGGAATTTTCTTATAATAACAGTTACCAGGCTAGCACAGATGGCTCCATTTGAAGCACTATATGGCAGGCGTTGCAGGTCGCCTTTGTGTTGTGATGATGTGGACCGTAAATCGGTCGGAGGGCCAGAGTTGGTCCAGGACATGGAAGAAAAGGTAAAGGTTATCAAGAGAAAGATGAAGGCAGCTCAGGACAGACAGGCAGCATATGCCAATCAGCGGCGAAGACCATTGGAGTTTCAGTTGGGCGACAGAGTCTTTCTGAAGATCTCACCTTTCAGAAGTGTGGTACGGTTTGGGATGCGGGGAAAGTTATCCCCAAGATATGTAGGGTCGTACGAGATCTTGCAGCGTGTTGGTACTCTGGCTTACCGGTTAGCTTTACCGCCCTCTCTGTCTGGTATACACGATGTATTCCATGTGTCTATGCTGAGGAAGTATGAGCCAGATCCTTCGCATGTGTTACAGCCTTCAGAGGTGCAGTTTGAGTCCGATGTTTCCTATGTGGAGCGGCCTATCAGGATTTTGGATAGGGCAGACCGCAGGCTTCGGAACAAAGTTATTCCTATGGTCAAGGTTCAGTGGGATCGTAGGGGTGTTGAGGAGGCCACGTGGGAGACAGAGCGACACATGGTGCAACACTATCCAGAACTGTTTTCTGGTATGTGATTTATGTTTTGTTTTACATTGGGTAAGTGCATGCTGATTTCGAGGGCGAAATCTTATAAGTAGGGGAGTATTGTGATATCCCCGAAATGATTATGTGATTTTAATCATTTATTTAAATTATGATGATTTTGGGTGTTAATTCATGGGATTGAATTAATATTATTGATGAGATACATTTCAGGGTGCATGTGATATATGTTGGGATTTTGGGGTTGTGGCAGGTTTATTTGGGGTGTGTGTTATTTGTTTTGGTGAAGCATGTTTAATGGGAATTGAGGTATTTTATTGAGAAAATACTATAAATATCATGTGAGGATATTTTAATACATCGTGCTAAATACCGGGACCAAAACATAACACATCATACCACCCAACACCCAACCACCCCCCCAACCCATGCTGATGACACAGCATAAGCTGGCCATACCCCCCACTTGGCACAATGATTCATCCCTTCTCATCCATTCCAAATCTCGCCATTTCTCTCCCAAATAATCTCCAGCATCTGCTAAGCAAAATCGCGTGGAGCCCTTCCATTTTCATTGCTTGGAAGCCTCTCAAAAATCGGAGCAAAGTAGGGTGAGAAACCATGCTCTGTTTTTATTTAAGATTGATTAAGTTCTTGCTTTTAAGTAGTGTGAAAATGGCATGTTAGCTTAGGTTTCTTAAAACCTTCGATTTAAATGCTTACATGGTGTTGTTATGAAGCTCTCAGTATTTTTCCTTGAACATGTTACATGTTATATGTAAAGGATTTAAGCATGTAAAATATGGTGTTCGAAAATCTGGGTAGAGGTATGCCCTGTTTTTCTGGAAAATAGGGGATGAGAGTGATATTGTGAAGGTGTTATCATGCATGTTAGATAGGTTTTTGGTAAACCTTTGATTTGAGAACATGCATGGTAGTTTTTTAAAGCCCATGGCGTTTTTGTTCGAGCATGTTTTATGTTATATGTTGTAGCTTTAATAGCATGAAATGTGGTGCTCAAGAAATATGGAAATGAAATATGTTACCTTGTTTCCGGAAAGATTGGTTGAGTACTGATGTAAATGGGCAATTTTAATGCATGTGGGTTGGAGTTTGGGGTATGAATTTGTTATGAATACACCCAGGGTAGTGTCTTGTAGCTGCTAGCATGTTGGGTTAAGCATGTTGTATGTCTTACATGCTAGATTGAAGGGTATGAAAATCAGTGTTAGAGAATTCTGGAAAAATCGCACTGAAACAGAGCGACCGATCGATCGGTAAAGAACACCGATCGATCGGCAAAAGCCGTAGCTTTTTTATTAAATTCGAAGTGATCACCGATCGATCGGTGATTAGGGCCGATCGATCGGTAGTGCCTGATTTTTTTTAAAATGTGGAATTTGTTTAAATTTGATATTGGATTATAATGAGACATCTAATATTGTGTTGTACACTGGTGTAAAGCCTTCACAGACAGCTACACAGCGTAGGGGATAGAGTCCCGCAACACACTACATTTTGGAAAGGTACGTAAGCGACGTACGGGCATCCCAACGGTAACATGTACTTTATGTTTGTCTATTTGACACATGATGAATGCAATGTGATGCATTGAGAGTATGATACATGTTATTATGCATTGTGATTGCATATTGTGATGTGGAATAAAAGAGGTGTATTCCACGAGTCAGGGGTGATCACAGTGAAGATTTTAATGCTTACGCTTTACCGCTAAAAATGTGGAGCGGGAGGGGGGAGGCTCGCTTGCACATGGAGGCTGGGTATACCATACTAAGCGAGGATGAGATACCGCTTGTATGAAGAAGCAAGGATGAGATACCGCTTGTTTTGAGATTATGAAGCGAAGAAGCATTAAAATAACTGATGATGACTGACTCAAGAAAAAGAGATGATATGTCATGACATTTATTTATGAAGCCATATATTCATATAGTGTTTTGATTATGAATTATGGTACAGGGACAACCAATAGGCGTTGTAAATGCGATGGAAATACAGGAAGTGTTTTGTATTTATGATTATGCATTTACGTCTTACATTCATATTATGTTGAATATGAATTATGATATGCTCATGTGTTGGGGGTTGTCTTTGTAGGTGCTTTTGATGATGAGAACCAGGGTCGAGGTTGAAATGCTGAGCTGTAAGGAGTGCTACAGGATTAGCATGTTAGAGAATTTTTTTGTATAGCTTCTACAAGAAGTAGAGTAAGACTATAATGTAGTACCTTTTGTAGGAATATGTGAAATTCCTTTTTGAACTTTTGGTACTGTAATCTCTTAAGCTCAGGTTAATCAACACGACTTATTACTCTGATATTTACACATGAATGATTAGTTCTCTTAATTGCACCTTAGTCTTGTTTAGATAACAGGGTCTCACAATATCACTAAACATATGCATAGTTAAATTTTATATCAAATTTGATTAAACGAGTGAAGCAGTTCAAAACATGATTGACATCACACTCGAAGCATATCTATGCTTAGTCCAGTTCTTCTTGTTCTATTTGCTAATTCTTATATCAATACCAGGTGTTTTACTCCAAATCTTTTGAAGGGATAATCAAAATAAACTAAGAAAGATCACTTCAATTTACCTCGCCATGATTCACTATGTTCTCACAACATCATTCAGCTTCTCTTTTCTGTTTTCGATTCAACTATAGACTCTCGCCACTATTTTCTTACTTGATGTGGTGCCTTACTACAAGGGGAGTGGACCTAACTTAAGTTTGAACAAAAGATCGATCAAAATAAGCAGTGATCAACTCAAACTTCACTCACATGCAGCTATACATGCACTGTACACGCACATGCATCTTAGGGTAGTAGATTGTCGAACATGCAGCCTAATGTTTGATAGAAAGGTGCTCCAAAAACACGACAAAAATCATATCATAATTCATACAACAATTTAAAGCTCAAAATGAAGGCTAGATTTCAAATTAAAGCTGGAAATTCGAAACAAACATTTTCTCCAAAATTCGTGAACAGTAGCCGAACCTGTATGCAACATTTTTCGGCTACCAAGGTGGTGGTAAGGGCGGCAACCGAAGGGGCGTGTATTTGGAGTTCTAGCAAGATAGGAAGGAGAAACCTCTTTTTCTTCAAGAATTGGAGGTTTAGGAGCTTAGAAATTAGATTGATTGTGGAATTCTTGGGACTACAAGGGTATGAATCTATTTTTAACTATATTTAGTTGAATTTTGTTGAATTTAAGTCGAAAAAATCTAGTAAGAGACATGAAAATGTTGATGTCAATTTGTTTAACCAGAATCTGCAAATTTTTTATGTTTCTTGCAGTAAATAGTTTTGTATTTTCGATTCACTTAGAGTCCGAATTTGATGTTGGTCTTCAAATAAAAGTTGTATATCTTTTAATTTTATGCAATTTTTTTTTTAAAAAACGAGGCATGCGATTTGGATCTACGAAGTAAGAGTTATGTTGATTTTACTTTAAGTGCTCATTTTTGCCATTGCATGTTCATGCATGTTGCATGCATACTGTATTTCGACTTTCTGGGCAAATTTTGTTCCAAATTTGATGTCGGTAATTAAATGAAAGTTGTAGAAATTTGAATTCTGTTAGATTTTTAAAAAAAATGAGAGAACTTATTTTGAACTTAATTTGAAGAAGTTATTAATTTTTCACTATTAGTGCTCATTCTGAGCCCTACATGTGGGCGAAAATACACATGCAGTGTGTTCTTCAAATTTCTGAGCATTTTTGGCTAGGAATTCTGGACAGTGTGTAGAAATAGGAATTGTAGTGTTTAAAGTTGGCTGCAATTTTCCATTGTAATCACTCAATTTGGTTTTGAAACGAAAAAGTTAAAGTATTTTTACTTGCATTGCTCAAGTTGGAAACAGGTTTTCAGATGCTACGTTTTTAGTATTCAAACCCTATTTAGATGGTTGAACCAGCTTGACATCATAATAGATGAATTGTAATATTTTGAATTTCTGAACTTCAAACACTGGAATCGAGTCGTTTTGATGTCGTATGAAATTATAGCGATATTTCTACGAAAATGGGACAGGCTGAAAATGTAAGAAAATAGATAAGGGTCATATTTATAAGTTATGTTTGATTCAATGCACTATTTGAACACTTAGTGTCATTTTAGAATTTACATGACCAGTTTAATAGATTCTGGAGTTGACTCGAGAAGTTCTCAGTAGATTAGCTTTGGTTGAGAAACGTTGAAATGAGTTTTATCATGACGTCCGATAAAGACGTGTAATGATGCTAATGTATGATCTTATATGTCATTAGTTGATTTATATGATTTAATTGTTACTATATGATTCTTATGTGATTATATGATATGCTGAGATGCATTGGATTACATGATATGTGAAATTACATGATATGTATATACTTTCACATGAGATTGCATGATATATTGAGTTGCATATGTCATATAATGCATAGATGATTCATGGGCATATCATATTGATCTATCCATTTCTTTGATATCCTTGATGATGACTAAGTTGATTTACCCTGAGTGTCGGGGACGACGGGCATGGCAATGACAGACAGTATAGGTAGCGGCTGTAGTCACGTGTGTTGCTACCAGACCTAGACACGAGGGATGAAGAGCACATCACATGATGATTCTCCTAGCGCGGAGTGTGTGTGTTGTCACCCTCTGCCCAAGGTTGATATTGATTGATGATACCTGCCTTTGGACTCCGATTTTGGTATCTTGAGGATTCTTTATACCCGTTCATACATTGCACTCATACATGGTATGCTTTGCATGATACTTTGTCACTTGACATTATTTATTTATATCTCGTACTGGGGTACTGACCCCCTTTGTGGCACGACGATGACATGCAGTATATGTAGTGATTATAGTCACGCGCGTTGCTACCAGACCTAGACACCTAGACACGAGGGATGACGAGCACAACACATGATGATTCTCCTAGCACAAAGTGTGTGTGTTGTCACCCTCTGCCCGAGCTTGATATTGATTGATGATACCTTCCTTTGGACTCCGATTCTGGTATCTTGAGATTCGCTTCTTTGTACACATTCATACATGGTATGCATTGCATGATACTTTGTCACTTGACATGATTTATTTATATCTCGTACTGGGGTACTGACCCCCTTTGTGGGGGTTGTCATGCCTTTTGTTGTTCGGGCATGACAGGATTTACATGAGGGCATGGTGATGATGCTTACGGTGACGCATCGAGAGATAACCGAGCTCTGGTTATGTTTGGCTTTATAATCCCAGTAATATTATATGACTTTTATACAAAATAAATTTACCGGGGTATGCCCCGTGTATGTTATAGTTGGGATATGATATTTTCGAGACTTTGTGGTGATGTTGAATAACGTTTGCTTTATTATTTGCAAATGAAAGGCCTAACTGGAATTCTATATATATATATATCAATATATATGTATCACTTAAAAAATGTAATTTTCAGCCTGACCCATTTTCGTAGAAAAATCACTAAGGTTCAATATTTAGAAGTTGCATTTGATTCAATGCACTACTTGAACACTTAGTGTCATTTGGAATTTACATGACCAGATTAATAGATTTCGGGGTTGATTCGAGGAGTACTCGGTATGAGTTTTATCATGACGTTTGACGAAGACGTGTAATGATGCTATTGTATATACATGTCATTAATTGATTTATATGATTTAATTGGCACTATGTGATTCTTATGTGACTATATGACATGTTGAGATACATTGTAGTACATGATATGTGAATTACATGATATGTATTGATTTTCACATGAGATTGCATGACATATTGAGTTGCATATGTCATATGATGCATAGATGATTCGTGGGCATATCATATTGATCTATCCATTTCTTTGATGTCCTTGATGATGACTGAGTTGATTTACTCTGAGTGTCGGGGACGGCGGGCAAGACGATGACAGGCAGTGTAGGTAGCGACTGTAGTCACGTGCGATGCTACCGGACCTAGACACGAGGGATGACGAGCACATCACATGATTATTCTCCTAGCGCAAAGTGTGTGTGTTGTTACCCTCTGCTCGAGCTGATATTGATTGATGATACATTCCTTTGGACTCCGATATTGGTATATTGAGATTCGATTCTTTATACCCATTCATACATCGCATTCATACATGGTATGCATTGCATGATACTTTGTCATTTTTGACGTGATTCTATTTATTTCTCGTACTGGGTTCTGACCCTCATAGTGGGGGCTGTCATGTCTTTTGTTGTTCGGGCTTGACAGGTGTTACAGTTAGACAGATGTTGGATGATCGTGAGGAAGTATCTTAGAATACCTGAGTTCGGTGTTGGTATGTTGAGTCTGAGTCCCAGTAATTGTTAAAGTACTTTTTAATTACATTTTAAATTACCGGGGTATACCCCGAGTATCTGTATTTTAAGTATTCTATTACTGATTGGTTGTATACTTGCTTATGTGATGAGCAACATGTTGAATTGAGAAACTGAAAATATATATTTTCAGTATCATTATATATGTATCACCTAAAAGCGAAAATTTTTTAGGGCCATTTGACAAGACATTTGAAATAAATCTTCCGTTGTTTACGCAAATTAATCATTATGTGCTAATTAAACACCACATTAGGATCAGACCCTCACATTATGGTATCAGAGCAGGTCCTCCCTAGACTAGATCTTGCGAAGGCCATACTTTTATCCGGGTATCAACTGTATTTTGCCTCCTAAAATATTTTACCCATATTTTAATGTTTTTTTGCTCCCCCTTGGCCAATCAATCTAAATTCTAAAGTCACCCATGACACACACATTGCACCATCATTACTAAGGATGACAATGAGACGGTCTGAACTCGACCCCATATTAAACCTGTCTCTATGGGACGGGTCTAAACCCGGTCAAACGGGTCTCGGGGCAGGTCTGGACCCTTTTGATCGAGTTTCTGATGCGGGGCTGGCAGGTCCTGGTTTTAGCCAAACTAGAACCGATCCCGCGCCGTATAAATATTAATTAATTTAAAATATTATCTTATTAATAATGGTGAATCCCTACCTCAGCTAATTATCGTAATTGTTCGAACATAGAATCATGAATTTATTAGTGGCATACTATGAGATGTAAACAATTAGCTACTGTAGAAAAGAAAATGATAACTCAATCTAAATAATCTCAAAACAGATCAAGTCAAGGGGGTCTGAGAATCTAACTCATCATCTAGTTCACAATTTCATTCTTCATTGCTTTTAATGTACTAAAACATAGAGACTGAGATAGAAGATGACAAAGGAATTTACTGTATTTTGCCATAAAACACTCGATCTAAATGCTGAAGCGTAAAATTTCTATAGTCTAATACATACTGATTGGGCTGGTGGGTAGAATCCGATGGTCGCTGGTTGAGGCGAGGCGAGGCGAGGCGGGAAAGATCCAGTTTTTTTTCTTCTTGTGGTGGGTCAGGTCCCGAGTTTGGCCAAACCCGTCCCGCCGCCATCCCTAATTATTACTCTAGTTTTAGGTATATCATAGTTGTCACCATTTCATGAAAAAGGAACCCTAACCTATGACACATGATTATGTATAACAATTGAGGATTATGATTGCCAACTGGTTTAAAAGTCTCCTTCATAAATATTATCACCATTTAGATTAAAATGGATGACTTATTAAGAATACGTATTGCCATTTAGTTGGAAGGAATTGACTTAGGGCCAGCCTTAATCTAGTCCAACAAAATGTATGGACTTCGCCCATAGCCCTGCAATTACAATCATTTGGATCTTATTCAATGTGAATTACTTAAATCTGAAACTAGAATTAGTTTGAAATTGATTTCATATAAAGTCGTTCTCCCTTTAAAATTGGCAAAGTTGTAACTAATTACTGAATCTAATTTTAAACTATATTATTTATTTAATCATTATTATTATTCTTATATTTTTTTTTTTGATAGGCAAAGTGGAGAAGAAGGTTTTATCGAACCTGGTATCTCTCCCAATTGATGGAACTCCTGATATTGATGAAATTCTTGGTATCAATTGAGCTAGAAGCTCTTGGCTAATCACTATATGATTGTGGGAGAGTCATCTGTAATAACTTGACTCATCAATGTCTTTTTTCCGTAAATATCATTTCGTAATATATATATATATATATATATATATATATGAGGGGGTAAAGTTTTTTTTTTTGCATACCGATAAACTTGAACACGAGTATTTCCCAAATGGTTAATATTTAATAATACACCTTTGATAGGCTATTAGGGCATACTCATCTTATCTGTCACAATTATTTAATGCATCTCACATATACGTAGCACCCACGTTTTTTAATGAAATTATGATTACTCAGTGACATTTAATGAATTAACTTAGTTTTTATGAATGCCATGAATGTAAGATCAAACGCTTATCGTTTTACTAAAAAATATAGTCATTGATAACGGTACAACTCAAATCCTTTAAACTGTATATCAACACAAACATCACGTTTCACTCGAACTCGCAGCGAGAACAATTGTTACACCCCCAACACAACATATATGAAATGCCATCTGAAAGTTATTATCGATCCAGAGAAAATGGTAAATCGAAACTTAAGTTTGATACATGTAGGGGTGTACAATCGGTCGGTTCGGTTACCTACCAAACCGGACTTTCATTTTTTTATAATAAATGAGCCAATTTTTTTTACCTAAAACCGATTTAACAAAACTGATAAAAATACGGTTAATTCGTTTGCTAACCGAATTAACCAGTATTTTTTAAAAAAAAATTAAACGATTTCTAATGGAATAAAAAAGGTAAAATTAAAGTAGAAAATAATAATAAATGTGAAAATGCATTTTTCTAATTAAATATAAATAAAAAATCCACCAAACACATGAATGGGAATCATCCAAGTCAAAGCCCGTTGAGTTTGCCTGGACATTGATAACAAGGCCTAGCATTGTGGCCCAATTCTAAAAATTTATTAATTTTAACAATTTTAATCGGTTTTTTCGGTTAACCAAAATTTAAAATTTAAAACTGTAACCGAACCAATTTAACCAGTATATTTTTGAAAAAAACCGAACTTTCGAATTGACCCAACCGAAGTTCCAAAATAGTTAAGTTCGGTCATTAGTTCGATTAAAATGAACTTTTGCTCACCCCTAAATACACATGACCAAATCAGGTTTTACTGAAAACTTTAAATACTGAACCGGGAATAAACCCAAATATTATCCCAATATTATGTTTTGTCTTTCCGCCCGCCTGATGAGCGGGTCAAATTAGGACTTTGCTATATTAAATCAAACATGTTATCCTTGCTAAAAATTTGTTTTTTTAGGAGGGCCGGTGCCCCTTGTCAACGTGTATATTCGCCCCCGAATAAACAATAAAGTAATATTAAATAACAAGTTAGAAAAATGTAACTAAATACTAATTATTTTTTGAAAAAAAATATGAGAAACATATTTAAAGACATATCTTGTACGTTAAAAGATAAAGACAAAGAACTCATCATTCATAACCCATAATTGTATTTTATACATATTAGTACACATTTAACATTGAAAGCTTCAAAACACTAAACACAAAACTAAGCCACGCTAATTACTTTTAAAATTTCCCAGCAAACTGATTGCATAGAGCCAATGCATTACTAGTAACATGTGCCACATTAGTCATTCGGGCCCTGACTGAGGTCTTGATCCTCCCATCCATAGCCCGGCCCGCAAACCCATCCATGCACGTGGTGTCGTAGGTGAGTGCGGAGCTAACCCAAGTTTGTAGGTTGCTCATGTGCCAAAAGTATTCGGGCCCTCGGGCCCGGCCAATTTTCTTGAGCTCTTGTGCGGACTTGGTCAACTGATCCACACCATCAGCAATCTCTTCCAAGCAATCCTTGAGGGCCGCATACTCTCTAGGCTCGAGCCCGTGAAATTTAGTGAGCCTTTGGATGTGTTTTTTTGAATATATGGCGCGATCGATGCTCACAGACACTGCGGTCGTGACTAACTGTCGTGGGCTTTTTCGAATGATCGATGCATACTTAGAGAGCGATGCGATGCAAAGGTTGGGGTATGTTGTGGCACTGCATGAGCTTTAATGAAACTAATTCCGATGGCCGGGGTAGCGGCGGCCGCGGCCTTGTGACTGGTAAAAAGGTTGGAGAGGGAGAGAATTGTAAGTGATATTATAAGTTTAGCTCTAGCCATGTTTTTGTTTTCTTGATTTCTTGTAAAATGTTTATGTGACAAATTTTAAGTTTCTCATATTTATAGGAATTTGAAATTTCTATTGATAATTGTGCCATCACGTGTAAATAAGGACCCATAAATTATTTATGGCCTATTTTTGGGCCGATTTTAATATGTCGATCTATAGGTATTTGGCAAATAGTGGAACTATAAGAACTTAGTCACAGCCATAAGAAAGAAAAAAAGATAGAAAAAATCTCCACTTTTGTTAATTTTTTACGAAATAAGTCTAATTTCTTTTAAATTTATAAAATATTATTAATTATTCATAATGGCCAAAATCATACTTGTCTACATTAATGGTCGGCTTAAGTTACGCTATAACGAATTGTGACAAATTATATCTTACATATAGTGATGCTATCTATATACCAAAATTTTTTAAATTTTTTTATATCAATAATGGGAATGGAGGAAACGAACTCGAGAGCTCTTACATTTTGGGAAATAGATGATAATCACTAGCAAGGGCGACAAGCTAGTCCACTAAGATTTTAGTGGTAGTATTGGCCCACAATATTATTTGCAGGAGTGTTTGTTCGGGACAAAATAGTATTATCCTATTACTGACAAAATTTTGTGTTTTGGCGTTCATTAGTGCTTTTTTTTTTTTGTTGAGTTTTGGTTAATTTCAAATTAATTTATTTCTATTCTCAAATTTTAATATGATTCAGGAATTTGATTGACTGTGATGACTAGTTTTCACCCGCACTCACACAATTCGAACCCTGTAACTTGGCAACCAATTGTACCTCGTACCTAGAGATGTCAAATGGAGCGGACGGCATGAGGCACGACACGAGCACGGCACGACGCGGAGCGGTACGGCACGGCACGTTTTGCTACAGTGCCGTGCCGTGCCAAGCACGGCCCGGAATATGGGCCGTGCCGGGCCAAGCCATGCCAGCCCGTGGGCTGGCACGGCACGGCACGGCACGACACTGTTTGCATTTTTTTTTTAACCAGGCGATCGATCGTCACATAAATAGCGATCGATCGCCTAGAGGCAGTAAGCTAATACAGGGGGTGGCGATCGATCGCCGCAAAAATGGCGATCAATCGCCAATGTCCAACAGTCCGAAAAATAGCCGTTCAACGGCTTTTTTAAAAAAAATTAATTTTTTTTGGTTGTTATATATGTATGTGTTGAGGAAACATTTTATCCTCTTAATCTCTAAGCTCTATATACTTGAGACGCTATACTCTCAATTTGTTTAGAAGAAGAAAGAAATTCGTCTTACGTTTGCCAAGACAAGCACAAGCAACAAAGCCAACACTCCTCCTAGCAAATATTTGGTAACTTTTATATTTGTTGCATTAGATAATTGTAGTCTATATACATAATGGTCGATTCATCTTATAATGTGAATTATGATGATGAAATCGATCAATTCCAAGAAAATGAAGAAAGCACACCAAATATTCAATCATCAAGTAGAAGAACTTCAAAAAAAAGAACTAGCAATGTATGGCAACTATTCGATGTAGAAAATGTTGAGGGAAAGAGATCAAGAGCAGTTTGTAAAAAATGTAAAAAAGATTATGCATATGCTTCTTCTGGTGGTACAGGTCATTTACTAAGACACATGGCTAAACATGAAAGAGAACCAACTGATGGTAACCAAATTACTCTTTCACAATTTGGTACTGGTAGTAGTAGTTCAAGTTTAGGTATTTTCACTTATACTGTTGAAAGAGATATGAGAGAATTAGCTAAATACATCGTATGGGCGGAGAAACCTTTTTCAATGGGGGCGGATGCCAAATTCACTAATTATATTCATTTAGGTTTGCAACCTCAACATAAACGATTTTCAAGGAATACTATTAAATCGGATGCATTCACAATTTTTAATGAATATAAAGCAAATTTAATTACGTATTTAGGTAATCTTTCATCGAAAGTAGGACTATGCATCATATCTCTGTGTTACAGGACATTGGATTGACGTTAACTGTGTGTTACATAAAAAAAAATTAGGTTTCACAAAAATTGATTGGCCTCATACGGGTGGAGTTATTTCCAATGCCATTATGCAAGTTACTAATGAATATAATATTAGTAATAAAATCTTCTCTATTTCATTTGATAATGCAACTAATAATACTGCTGCAATTACTATATTAAAAACTTATTTGAAACCAATTTTCAATGGTGATCTTTTTCATATTCGTTGTGCATGTCATATTTTAAATTTGTGTGTGCAAGATGGATTGAAACCACTTGAGCTTCATTTAGAAAAAATAAAGACTACTCTTAAATTTCTTAATGATTCAGTTGCTAGAAAACAAGACTTCAAAAGTTTATGTATTTCTCATGGTATGAATTATAAAGATTTTCCTTATGATGTTCCTAATAGGTGGAATTCTACATATTTAATGTTGCAAGCATGTTTACCTTATAGAAATGTGATCACTTTATTTTTTAATGAAAGGATGGCCGAACATTTTCATATTGAAGAAACTGATTGGGAAATTGCTAATATTTGTAATTTTTTCGAACCGTTTTATGATGCTACCAATTTATTTTCGGGCTGTTATTATCCGACTTCTTCAATATTTTTGAATAAATTTATGAAATTAGTGAATGTTTTGCATTACATAGATCTGATCCGTTTTTTACAGGTATTGTCGAACCAATGGAGTATAAATTTAAAAAATACTGGAAAACTATTCCGATGTTGAATTGCTTGGCATCAATTTTGGATCCTAGATTAAAATTATATAGTGTAGAAATTATAATAGAATCTTATTACACCAACATGGCTTATGAGAATATTAATATTAATCAAGAGAAAGAGCGCATTAATAAATGTTTGTTTGCTTTGTTTTCTTTATATGATTCGTTACATAATTCTAGAGCAATTCCACTAAGAGAAAGTGGTAGTAGTGGTGCTAGTAGTAGTAAGGGTTCTGTGTTGACAATGTTAAGAAGAAGACAAGACACTACTTCCGCTTCTTCTAGTTCTAGTTCTAATACATCTTCATTTACTAAGTTTCAGTTATATCTAAACCAAGTCATAAATTTCAGTGAACAAGAATTAGAAACTTTTGATGTTTTGGCATGGTGGAAAGGCAATGCTAGACTTTGGCCAGTACTTTCCATAATGGCACGTGATCTACTAACTCCTCCGATATCCACAGTTCAATCGGAGTCTTGTTTAGTGCAGATGGAAGAGTCATTGATGAAAAAAGAAGTAGAATGAAACCAAACACTGTGGAGATGTGTATTCTTTTAAAGGATTAGTTGGATGCTGATAGCCGCTTACAAGGTTTGGGAGGACATGATGTTTTCGGATGAAAATGAAGAAAATTAGCATATTTTTTTAAACTCTTTTGTAATTTATTATTTTCTTTTGTTCAATGTAATTTGTAGTTTTTTAATTCATAGTCAATAAATTTTGATTTTACAAGTATATTGTGACAATCTATATTTAAATATAATATTATTATATTTAAATAAATAAAATTAAACAAAAAAAAATTAAAAAAACGAAACAAAAATATATATATTTATTTAGGCCACGGGCCTATGGGCCGTGCCGGGCCAGGTAAATACCGAAACGGGCTGCGCCTCGGTAGAGGATCGTGCCAGCCCGACACGGTTTGACGGGCCGTGCCGGGCCGGCACGGTTTGACGGGCCGTGCCGGGCCGGCACGGTTTGACGGGCCGTGCCGGACCGGTACGGCCCGTTTGACGTCTATACTCGTACCCACTAAGTTTGTAAGATTATTATTGGTCTATTAATTTTTTCACATTTGACCAAGTCTAGCCCATTAATGTTACCCACTAAATTTTAATAATAATAATTAGGCTCATTAGCAATTTATTTTGTATATTTCAAAAAGTCCAGCTCATTACCCACAAAAAGTCTATAGGCAATTCCAAAGAAAAATAAAAAATTGTTTGTTATTTAAGGTTTTTGTATTTTACTTTTTGATTTCATTGCTCACTTTATTTTTAGAATAATATGTTGTGATTAATTATTAATTATTGGATTTAATAAATAAAAGCCCAATAATTTGGTATAATTTTGTTATGAGAATAAAATTAAGATAAGTTAATTATGAATAGTCAATTAGGCTAAAGAAATCCCACATTGAGAAATTGAGACACTTATGGTTTGTTTATAATGAGATACAAATCAATAGAGTGTAGTTAAGTAGAAAAGATGGGTGCCCATCGCGCGTCGTTCGTCCGTCAGCTCGGCTCGCCGCGCCACTCCGTGCTGCCGCGAAGGCAGCCCTATCTTTTTACTACTCGGATTTCTGAAATGACTTTTCATATACCCGACTTTTCATATTCTGCTGAGTTAAGTTTGCGACTTTTCACATACCTGCATAATTGATTTCAGATTTAAGTGTGAGACTTAAATTCGAATTAATCTGATGTTAAGTATTGAGACTTTTAATCAACCCCACTAAACATTACCTTTAATTATCTGTGACTTTTGGAGAGGTCTGTTGCTCAGCTATATAAGCTGCACCAGCTCTATGCTTTCTTCATTCCAAAAATCTCCATATATACATATAGCATTCTGCTTTGAGAGTATTGCACACTGCTAGTGTTCGAGGTAGTCTGCTCGGAGGTTTTCTTCAATCCGAATAGAGGTTATTGGGCGTTGTACCTTGGAACTCACTTGTCTAGGAGGCCATAAGCTAAGACGGACAAATTTGGGTTTACGGGCACACGGCATGTTGTGGCCTCGTTCAGAATTGTTTCAAATTCTTGTTGAAAGTCTTCAGTTTATAACTACTGCTGTAAGTCTAATGCTTTTTAGTTTGATTGTTTGATGCTTGTTTACAGTATAATTTCTCTTCTTATTACAATTATTTAAACTAATTCAATATTTCGATTTGAATAAACAGTACCAACAAAATATATTATAATAAAGTACTGTAATAACCAAGTATTCTATCATTTTCTAATATTCTCAAAATTTAATGTTATTTTCCATACCAAATATTTTATGGTGGTCAAAAATAAAATTTAGTAACTAAAGAATCAAATAGATTATTCAGAGTTGTTTATTATCTATTAAAGATGATTGAACTTAAGATTATTATGGAACTGAGATAAAGTAGATGAATTAAGTGAGTAAATTGTTGCTTGTGATTCTCAAAATCCATAATTACCTATTATTTTTATTTCTCGTCGAAGGAGTCGAATGTTTATTTTTTTACTTCTTCATTTATGTACTTGATTGATATATTATATTTACATGTATTTTAATGTATTAATTTTCTTATTAATAAATTTTTTTCATATAAATTTTTTTTTATTTGAATTTAGTTTTAGCCTCCCCAACTTTAAAATCCTAGTTTCACCCCGTTCATCCTACCTATCATGATTATTTTAATGATTATGATATTCTATGCTACCCCATGGGGTAGTGCCCCATGGGGTACATCCAACCATTCATTGAGAATATTCCTACTTAACATCTTTGAGAATATTCCCAATGAATGGTTGGATATACCACATGGGGCACTACCCCATGGGGTAGCATAGAATATTTCCTCACAGTATATGTAGCACCCACGTTTTTAATGAAATTTATGATTATTTAGTGACACTTGATGAATTTTTAACTGATTTTTTATGAATGTCATGAAATACACTTAAATTCATTAAGTGTCATTAAATAATCATAAATTTCATTAAAAACGTGGGATCGACATATAATGTGACATGCATTAAATAATTATGATAGGTGGGATGAATATGCATCCTGATAGTGTATCAAAAGTGTATTATTACACATGATTCTCCCTCAATAACATAGTGATTAAACGAATAATATATTTTAAAATTAGTTTCAGTAATTAATTATAACTTTGTACAATTTCAAAGGGAAAGACAACTTGTATGAAATCAATTTCAAACTAATTTCAAGTTAGCTCTAATTCACATGATTATTGAATTTCGAATAAGGGTGTGTTTTGTAGTGCTTATTTAAAGCACTTCTATGTTGTTTTTACCTAAATTTGAAAAAAATTTATTTTTAAGCAAAATCAGAGTATTTGATATTAAATTAAAAAACAGTTTAATAAACTTTAATTTATTACAAATTTGACATTTCTCAACCTAAAGCAGTTAGAAGTATCTCATAATTTGTTTATATGCTTCTGTGTTTTCTTATTTATTTTTTTAAAGAAGCAAGAACAATTGCAAGGAAATCAAACACTCAAAATCTATTAATAAATAGTTCTTTTGTCAAAATGATTAATATTCGCCTCTGAATATACAATCAAGTAATAAATACTATTTTTTTTTTAAAAAAGAAAAGAAACATAATTAAAGACATATCTTGCATTTAAAAGATAAAGACAAAGAACTCATAATTCATCAACCCATAATTGTATATTATACATAATAGTGCACATTTAACATTGAAAGTTTCAAAACACTAAGCACAAAACTTAGCCACTCCAATTACTTTAAATTTCCCAGCACACTGATTGCGTATGGCAAATGCATTACTAGTAACATGTGCCACTCCAAATATCATTATTGTGCGTAGTAATTATTATATGTACATCAACATCTTGTGAGTTGTAGATCGTCCAATTAAACCGCAAATAATTAAATTAGGCATGTCGGATATACAACAGTGACCAATATATAAATATAATATGTATATATATAAATTTATTTATCTATATATTCACTAAATAAATATATATCTCGACGTCAACCATGTGGTCAAAACAATGTCTTATGATTCTGACCGTATGTGTTGCTTTATGAGTATACTAAACATTCTATTCCACATATTATAAGCATAAATGATATTAAATAAGCAATTACTATATTATAAAAATTAAATTTTATTATCATGCACCATACAGAGCAATTAGAAGGATTCCATTGGGATCATCATAAGGGACAACAGTAGTTTGTAACGCTCGATCAAGGTTAACAGATTGTATCATGATCCATGCCCATATTTGTCAATAAAATATCAACTAGTTAACAAATTGATTTTTTTATAAATTTAAGTTAATATATTATATATACCTGCAACATATACAAATGCCTTGTAATTGTACGTTTTCAAATACACAATGCTCTGCACATTTGGCGGTACAAGAACGCCAACACTGCACTACCCAAACTATAAGAATTCACCTGGTCGATATCTTGGAGTAGTTGTGAAAACATGAGCTTCATGGAGCCTCCCTAATAATCTGTAAACAAAATTCCTCCAATAATCATCAGGGCGATAGAACGAGAGTAGTTTATTACATCCAATTCTGAGCTCATATTATTGACAGGAGAAGAGACGCAGTGTTGATATATCACATTCATCGATAAATGCCCATCTCTGATATAATTTGGTGATGACTTAAATCCAAGTAAATTTAAACATATGTGTTGTTATTCTACCTTTTGGTGTGTGTGATCTACGCTGGAGATAGGATCACCATTGACTCTCAATCCCCACATAATAGAAACATCCTGTAAGGTGATGGTCACCTCACATGTTCTGAAGTGAAATGTATGTATCTCATGACGTCATCTCTCGACAAGAGCACTAATCAAATGATTATCAAAAAGTCGATATCTGCAGCGCAAAACACCATAAAAACCCATATAATCTATGTATCTCAAAACACGTCCATCTATAATATTTTGACCATATAACCCTCATATAAGATTATCTGTTCGCTTCATTGCTATTATACTATCAATGTATCGACATTAATATCATTTGATATATGTGTAGCTTGTAAATATAAAACACTTGAGTCTTGTGGGCCGGAATATGATGCCATTCTATAATAAACAGAATATTTAATGCATTAATGAAAATTAAATAAATACAAATTGATTATACTTCAAACAAAGACAAAAAAATATTACTAACCTTCCAAAATTTCACATGCATGTATAAATTGATACGATGATGATTACTGAATCTGTGGAGCTTAGAGGCAAAGGAATTAAGAAGCGATGAAGCGAGAATTGAGGCAGAGCGTAGAAATGGAAGAAAAGAGAGATAAATAGAGCCGAGTTGCTGTTTGTAGCGGGGCTTGGTCAAAGTTGCAGGCCACATCCTGGCCCCTGCCCCCCAAAGGAATTTTTTTACCCCTATTTTTTCAAAAAAAAAAAATTTTTGCACCCCCAATTTTTTTTAGCCCTCAAGTATGATCGGAAAAAAAAAAATTCGCCTCTTAAATTTTTTATTCTAGTTCCGCCCCTGTAACCACTGGCATCTGTATGATGCAGCTCATCATGCTCACATGTGGCTTAGTACGTGATTTTGCACTGCCACTATAAAGAAATAAAGTTGTGCATCTGTTACCAACTATAACTTTTAACTTAGTGGTAAGCGTTTGATACTTCAGGTTACATGCAGGACTAGGATTATAGGTCTCACACATGTATGTCAATGATAGGCACAAAATATAGGTTTTTTTTTAATGTCGTCTCCATATCAGTGGACACGCATGAAAAGATGTGATAGTCAATGAAATTTATTTGTAGCCATGATACGGTACATGGAGTGTAATAATTGTGCCTACTTGGAGAGCGATTGGTGGTTTGGCTGCTATACGGTTCAAAGATTAGAGTTGTACCGTTACCACCAGCTATAACATTTTGTAAAATAGCAAACGATTGATCCTATATTTCGTATCAGAGCCAAGATCACGTGCTCGGTTCCCATGAGTTATGTAAGGACCCCCGTGCCCTTAAGCCGTTATTAGTGTATTAATCCATGCCATTAGTGCATACAATCATTCATGTAGGGAAAAACCACTTGTCATTATAGCCAATCATGCATAATTAAAAAGTTCTTCACATTATTCCATATAATGTAAGTTTCCCCCAACCAATTCCACATACATCATGCACCAATAATACACTAACATGTTCTCAATTCATTTAGCAGTTCAATAAATAATTGCATGCTACTCATAAATGAAGAGAGAAAGGCCCTTGCCTTTTTATACATGCCATATACACATAATAGTGCTCACATGCAAGCATCAAATAGGTATGTGTGCATCAATGTATAAAATACGGTGCTCAATACCGTCACTGGTATTTCGATCCCTGGTAACACCTCCAATCCATAGCTCGAGCTCATCTCCAAAGCCATCGATGTACCTAATCACCTGCCCCAACAAAGACAGCCCCCACACGGGGTGAGCATACCAATATCCCAAATCCAATAATCACAATAATACAATTCATAATTTACAAAAATGTAAATGATATGAAATATAAAGATGCTCCCTGGATGGTATCATCCTCATCATGGATTCCCTGCACTGTCCCTGTTCTCAAAATCATTGAAACCATCAAATTCCCAAATGCCAGTTAATCATTACATTGATTAACAAATTCATTGTCACATACCGATATCAAAATCAATAATACCATATCATTAAACAATGATTACAGATATTCCATGTACCTCACTTATGGTTCCATATTTCTATTTCATTGCTCGCTCTACAATAGCGGCATTTCATTCTCACGCATGCTCAACAGCAATGGCGTCATAACCGATGTTCGCTCAAAGGCGACAACATCCCATCATTGCTCGCTCAAAAGCGGCACCACATGATTCCCAATGCATATATGTACATTTGTAGCAAATACCATAAACCATGCCTTTTCACATACATTCATCGTAATACAATGTACCAAGCATTCAACAATTGCAAATATATTAAGGGGCTATGCTCGTACGTCATACGTACCTTATCATTCCGTAGTTCGAGTCCAACCTTGCCTGAGTTCCACGACCCGATGAGTTAAGTGCTAACATGCAAATAACTCCCAATTAAACATAGGCATGCAATCACGTGCACAAGCACGTTCACAACTTCCAAACCTATCGCCCATCCATGACGATTACCAAAATAAAAGCCCTCCGGCTAAGCATGCATAATACCCAAAATATTCCATTTTATATGTTTACAAGATAGCCTAAACTCAAATCGAGAAATCCGTTATATAAAAGTTTGGCTCCAACCAATCCATTTTAAAAGTATAGAATTCCCATTGGAATGTAGACATTGCCCCGGAAACGGCCCCTTTAAACCTCGATTCCAAAATCCGGACATTTCCCAAAATTCCAAAAAAACAAACCAAACAGTGCCGCGATCGATCGCCCATCAGGCGCGATCGATCGCGCGAGTATACTGCCCGCAGCACTGCCAACCGCGATCGATAGCCAAACCTCGCGATCGATCGCCAAAGACCCTCGCGATCGATCGCCCACTTTTCACGATTGATCGGCGAGACTGTTCATCGCCTTCCCAAATTCAATAACATGTCGCGATCGATCGGCGCCATGCCGCGATCGATCGCGACCTACAGGTTTCCAAAAATTTCGAGCTTCAATGGTGTTTTTCACACCCAAACTCCAAACCAACACCCCATACAACCTCAACACCTCAAATACACCATTTAAAACCCATAAAAACTTCAAAAACTCAACTTTGGTTTTTTTTATCAAAAACCCCCAATTCTCAAATCCAACCCAAAACCCAACCATTTAGCACAAAACTATAATCAAATTGAAGCTAAAGGTGAGGAGAAGAAGATTACCAGCATTTCTTCAAGAAATCGGGCTCCCAAAACGAGCCCCCATCGATTTTTGCTTCCAAGAGGAGAAGAGGGAAGGGTTTGGGGTGAGAGAGGCGTGAGGGAGATGAGAGAGGGAAGTGATTCCGTATAATGACGGAATACCGAGTCTATTTGGTATATTAGCTCCAAAGCTCCAAAATACCGACTCCTCCACAAATACATCATGATTCATTAAATATCATCTGTTTTCAAAAATCATCTCTCTAACCTCAATTCCCATTACCAGCCCCAGTACAAAGTACTCCGGACCCCAAATCCCATCAAAGACCAAATTCCAAGGTTAACGCCACGACGAGAATACAATCTCATCTCTTGGATCCAAAGACTCCAAATATCGGATTTAAAATCCCCGAGAGTCTCGGAACCACAATTAATTCATAATTGCCACAATTAAAATCCATTAAGGATCATTACCACACGGGGATTAACACCATTAATTCCCGGGTATCACAAGTTAGGTAGTGCAATTATTGTGAGAAAGATTGTTGAAATGTAATAATTGTCCATACTTGAAGAGCGATCGAAGCGTTACGCTTGAGTTGCTATACGATTTAAATTTTAGAGTTGAATCTTTACTACTAGTTATAACTTTTGGTAAAACAACAATCGTTTGATCTACAATACGAGCGCATTTCGTGTTTCAAAATTGGGACATTAATTGAGTAAAAGGATGAGACCAACTACTCGTGTCACATGTAATTAATTAATGCGACTAACTAATTGTGTGAATTAAAGAGACAACTTTCAATCTATTGTAGGAGTGTGCTAGAACCGCATTGCGTCGAATATTACGAAAAATTTAAAGCTTGTATGTATCTGAGCTAGTTCGATTCAAAATTCGAAATTTTAATTTTTTTGCCTCAAATTTAATTTGGATCAAAACTCGAGTTCGATTTCGGTTCGAAATATTCAAATTATTATTCCAAAATAAAGACTCGAAAGGTTCGAGTTTTATTTATTTAACATATATTTTAAGCCGGCTCAAAAAGTTCGCTAGCCAACTCACTTCGTTTACATCCCTAATCGGTCTGCCTAGGCCCATAATCATGGCTATGACAGCTGGACCGTACGAAATTGGACTAAACTACGTTTGAAAATGACGACAATAGAAATCCAAACAAATCAAGTTACACCAAACATTAATTAGTTTATATTTTAAATTATTGAAATTCAAACATGATTCAACCCATTATCAAGATCAAATAAATGAATTAAGGGTCCATTTGGATGGAGAGATTTAAGCCATAGATTTCAAATTCATTTGATTATTTGGATGAATTTATGTTGGGCGGATTTAAAATCCACCACTTTCTTAATATATGCAGCTGTAATGATAATTATGATGGATTTGAAATACGACTGTCTCATTTCAAATCCATTTGATTATTTGGATGAATTTATGTTGGGCAGATTTAAAATCCACAACTTTCTTAATATATGCAGCTGTAAGTAATTATGATGGATTTGAAATATGCATGTGCCATTATTCAAACCCCTCTCCATATCAAATCACTTCCTCTAAATGAAATCCATAAAGCTCGAATTGAAATTCTAATTCAATATTTCATTCTTCAAAACTCCAACCAAGCTTCAAAGGTTTCTAGATAAAATTAAAGCTCGAATGTAAAGAGAAACAAATTTTTTTTTTTAAATTTAGAGGAAAATTGTGGAAGAGAAAAGTTAGTGTCCTCTTCGAAAGTTCCCTCATTCTAGAAGTAGACACCTTTCTTATTGTACGGCAAAGCAATCAACTTTCTTTTACTTAACTTTCACAGAATATTCGTACCACTTTCAGCAGGAGAAAATGAGATAAAATTTGTCATGCATTATGTACAAGCACAATACAAAATCTCCATAGAGGGAATATATCGAAAAAACACCAAGGGTTGAACAATAGGCTGATGAATACTTAATTTATCACCAGATTTCGAGTTCCTCCAAAGGTCCATTTCCCGGGACTGCCGGATTAAGTAAGACTAGAGGACTATGGAGATTTAGAGGGTTGAGCTAAAAAATAATTTTTTTGAAAATTAATACGCAAAACTGCATACCACAAGGCAACAAAAGTTGGGCGAACTCTTTCAAATATTTCATCTTCTAATCCGATGGCGTCAGTCTGCAAGAATTTAATAATTGTTATGTTGCATGCTTAGATTCATAGTTTGTAGAGTAAATGAAACAGAGATCAAGTTCAATGTAACAAAGGCAAGACAAACAAAGATATGTCATATCACTGTAAAAAAGAAAAAAAGTATTGATCATTTCTACCATATTAGCTATGTGCTAGAATTTCTTTGCTTCAGTATAACGTGAAAATCATTATAGTAAGTAGTTAGTATAGTTGTGTAACAATTTCATGCAAGGATCAACCCTTTCATTCATATATGAAGATTAGGAAATATTAGGAAATGTTACACAATTTATAATAACTAAGTCGTTAATATCAGTTCAAGAACATAATGCATCATGCTGAAAATTGTCCCAGATTGGGTGTTTAGAAGCTATGATAGCTCTTTATAAGATACATGAGCTACTTCACTCAGTGCCAATTGGTTTTGAGTTGGAATTTATGTATTCATGTTGGTATCACAGACATGTTTCTCATGAGATTGATTACTCCACCAGGCTACTCCGACAACATGCTCACCGCCACCAGCGTATCAGTCCACATGCTGACTTATATAATGTCACACCTGAGGGGATATGTTGAGAATTGTCTCACATTGAGAGTTTAGAAGCTGTGCTAGCTCTTTATAAGATGCATGAGCTAATTCACTCAGTGCCAATTGGTTTTGAGTTGTATTCTTAACACATCACTTACTGCTTATCCATTAGAAACGTGATTACATGGATAACATTTTCAATCAATCAATTATAACTTGTAAACCCCGGAAAACCAGCAAACATGAAAAACTATCAATAATTGCTTTAGATAAAAATAAACTCACAACTCATTTGTACATAATGCGGTTTTCTTCACTTCTGGGAAATCCATCAATAAGAAATCTCTCATTTTTGCTTTCTTCAATGTCCTTCTGTAGCAGTTTTACAGTCATCTCTGAGAGGACAATTTTTCCTTCCCTGATTGTATTAAGAATCATGGTGATATAAAAAATTTCGATGTCACAGTCTTGTCAAGGGTATATACCTATCAAAAGATATCTGTTGGTCCCACCCATTTTCACTGTTCGAAGAAATTTAGCTTCGACAATCTTTGTTCATTGAGTCCCTTTTCCACTCTCAGGACCCCCTGAAAGCCCAATTATCCTATCAGATTCATTTCTTTGTGAATCAATTGGTGTTAGTGTTAGCATAAATGCCCAGCAAGCCAAACGTTAGCCCGGTGGGTCTTATGGATCTTAGCCCTATAAATATAACATTCTCTCTAGGGTTAAAACACATGATTCAATACACTATATCTCATAGAAAAAGCCGACATCACACAAGCACTGTTGTTGACTTGAAGATCTGGTCAGGTTGGTTGGACTCGAGGGACTACCGCTATCAGATTCAAGTCGGTGAACGGTAATATCTTTTCGTGCATTATATTCGATTTACGTGTGTTTATATATGAATTAGACGTGATCGTCCGATCATGGGTCAGATCTGTTTATTGTTTTATTTCTGCTGCTTTTGGATCTGGCGCCGGGGGATGGAAACCCAACAATGGTATCAGAGCCAGGTTGCGTTTTGATTTATATATTCGATAATTACTTTTATTGGATCGTTTCCCATCGATTCTAATCTTATTTGAATTTCAGAAATTATGAAGTCCTGAAAAACATAGAAATTGAGTTATAAATTGTTTTTAATTCTTGCATGGCTGCCAGAAATTGAATGCCTGGCCGCGGCCGCAGGCTAGAACCGCAGCGTTGGCAGTGGAGGGTGTCACCTCTATACGCGACGTTGATGGATTGGCTGCAGCGTGGTGGTGACGCCGCGAAGAAAGGGGCTGAACTTGGATTCTGCAATTGTTGCATACGAATATCGCATGACCATGTATTCTGCAAATGTTGCAGTCGAAAATCGCATGACTCTGCGACGAGGAGAGGCAGCGTTGTGGAGCGAGTGAATCTAGGGCTGCGGAATGGTTCCGTGACCAGGATGGAATCACATGGCCTCTTCGATTACTCTTCTTGTTAATGTGCGCGGTTATGACCGGCTATCGAGCGACGAGAGTGAGGTGTGGCGGCTCTTCTTCAGGAGGCGAGATGGCGACTGGGCGCTAGCAAAACCCTAAACCTAATGACTATTTTGAAGAAGATAATGAACAGTATTTTCGAAATTAAAAAAAAATGAATTTTATTAAATCTGAAAATAGGGCATTTTGGGTTGAAATTGATTTTCTTATTTTGGGTCCAAATTGTTTGGAGTCCATAAATTATTTTGGGTCATTTTAGATGTTTTGTCCGGATATTATTTTTGAAACAACAAATAATAAACTTAATTATTAAAAATATGATTTTTAATTTATTATATGTAAAATGGAGATTTTACAATTAGTTGAAAATTTAATTAATTGAAAATTGAATGAAAACGTTTAATTTAATTTGTTAATTTTATTTTCGATTAATATGATGGTTAAAAGGTAAAATAGTGATTTTACCAATTAAGTGAAACTTAAATAATTAGAAATTAAATAAAATCGTTTTATTTAATTTGTTAATTTTTTTTAATTAATGATACGATTAGTTGGAAACGATAGAATAAATTATTCATTGTGATCTAAATACATGTGATGTGATTAGTACAATTATATATGATGTAATTGTTTTGTTTAATGTTTAATTACATATGATGTGATTGCATGATGGATGACTACGGGCCTTGACCAATGTGTTTAGGTGAATGTTTAGGTTTTCATTATTATTATTATTATTATTATTAATATTAATATTATTATTATTATTATTATTATTATTATTATTATTATTATTATTATTGATGTGGTGGGAGAAATTAGACCACATTGGGTAAAATCATCGCCGAACAAAAAAAGTGCCCAAACAGGAAAATAACAGAAGATGATGATACTCTGCTCGGTCCACGTAGTCAAATAGTGACACATGACCTGCTCATAACAGCTAGTCAAGCCTAATTTCCCGGACATGTTTTGAATTGAATGTGTCATAAATAAAAGAGCTATTCATGGAGGCGTGGAGGAGGAATTGGTGGGTGGAGAGGATCATGTAGATATTTAGTCTATTATCTCCATTCTTCCTGAATTCTTGGATCTAATGGAGGGATATGCATGATCATGGGCTGTAGAGGTGGGAAGTCTATTTTGAAGGAGATATTGAAAAGGAAAGCCAATGGGTTGGGAAAAGGGGGAGATTTTTTGACTATCCATTTTTAGGGGAAAAAGCTCTCGGCCATTGAAGAGGCAGAATGCATATTTTGCTTCATTCTTATATGTAATCATTGTAAAATTCATAGGTTGATAGTGAAATTTTAGATTGGACTAAGTCCCGTGGTTTTTCCTTCAATTTGAGGGTTTTCCACGTAAAAAATATTGGTCTCTTTCTTTTATTTTCCGCAAACACTTAAATCTACCGAACACGAAAAAAGTCGAATCACATCAATTATTATTATTATTAGTATTATTATTATTATTATTATTTTGTTTATCGGGCCTGCGGGCCTACTCTCTCTATTTTCTGATGTATCACACTCTGGATTTGTATCCATATTCTCTTCTTTGCACGATTTAAATATAAAATACTTAGAATTAGTGGGAGATCGAGATTGAAGATGGAGCACCAAGAATCAAGACATGTATAATGGAAGCAAAAATATAATAGGATTGTATTACATACCTGCATCACCTTAGACAGACTTGTGATCCACGTATGGCGCACGTGGATCAATTAGGAAAAGGCCGGAATCGTCCATATTTATTTTTTATTATGCATATGATGTATAATAAATGTTTGTTTATATGTTTTATTAGTACGTATGACGTTGCATGAATAAAACATCGTTGCATGAATTCGACAAACAAACAAATGCACACTTGATGAGATTTATAATAAATAAATCCCTCTTTTGCATATGATTCAAAATTTTAATATCAAACTGATAAGGGAGCTCAAAAAAGTTTGGTGCTTTTTGTCTTCCATCAACAGTTAAGCCATGAAACGCTAATTTTGTCATATTGCGTTACTCACCCACGTGGGGGCATCTAGCATGAGAAAACTGTGTTTAACTACCACTTAATTACTCACCCACGTGGGGTCTTTTGGGCGTGGCATCTCCATCCGTGGGATGAGTTAGTTTGACATGAGAAGACATAATTGTCCTTCCCATGTAGGGTTATGCCAATCGCGAGACAAATATATTGGGGGTTGCATATGATGCAATTGTGATCTACCTTTAGTATCATGAAGCCGGTGGGCCCACGTCCGATGTTTTCATGAGCTAATTGGACTCCAAGCCCACTAAGAAAATATGATTTTCCGTTAATTTGTCATGTGTGTGATGAATTCGAAAAATTTAGTGGGAGTATCCAATAACTAAAGGCCATGGTTTTTTGAATTAATTAATAATCAAACAATTTGTTTATATTTTCTGTTTATTCTCAGTATTATGATGGCCCTGAATCCGTTTACATCAGTTCTCGATACAAACAAGTTAATCGTACCAAATTATTCTGATTGGTAATTAATTTTAGAAAAAGCGTTTGCTTCTGAAAGTTGCTTTATATCCTTGTTGGGAAACCTCTGGTTGAAGTGTTTTCTAATACGTCTAGTGAAGAAATCACCACACTTGTGAAGTGGTGGGACGGTGATTTTGAGACTAGGTCCTATTTGATAGCATCAATGTCACCAATGAGTTTCAACACAGATATGATAAACTCACTCTCATTGCTGATATTTTCCAACACCTACAAATGTTGTTTGGTAAATGGACGCGATTACTGAGACTCGCGTCTTCAAAAGAGCTATTTTTATTTCACATGCAAGATGTGGGTTCAGTTTATGAGCATGGTATAAGAAAAATATCTCTTCTTGAGAAATTGGAAAATCTGAATGTGACAATACCTCATTAACTGACTATAGATTTGATCTTATAGTCAAAATGTTGGAAACTCACGAGTCCTTGATTCAAAAGGAGAAACGTGTTCTTCTTGTCGAATCTTCTACCAATGGCAGGAAGAGTTTAAGGATAAAGAAGAGAAAGGGAAATGGTTCCCAACCTCAAAATAAAAAAATGGATATAGTAGCAACTAAGAAAGAAGATGCATCTATGTTTTCACTGCTGGTCACTGTCGCAAAACTGCAAGGAATACCTAGACCAGAAGCGTTTTGGAAATGGTGTATTTTATACAAATTACTGATTCTATTGTTTCTACTTCTTTGATATATGATACCAATTGTGCTCACATCTTTGCAAAGAGTTGAAGATGTTGAGAAGAATGAGGAGCCACAGGAAGGTGAAACCTACCTAAGGTTAAGTATTGTAGCAAGAGTTGTTGCAAAGGTTGTTTGAAACATTTATTTAATATAAAATCTTGAACTGTCTAGGAACTGGTTTGAGCAATTATTTATTTGTTCTAGATTTAATCATGAACATTGTTCCTATTTTGATAGAGAATGATATTTTTTAAATTTGCGAATGTGATTTGCAATATTTTTAAGAATGCAGGTGTTATTGAATCTGATGAACTTATGAACGATTCATATGATTATGTTCAAAGAATATAAAAAGAATGATAACTTAAATCCCACATGTCTTTAGCGTCTCCTGAATGCCCATTGAATTTGATTCATATGGACGTATGTGGAGCTCTAAATGTTAGTACAAGAGGATGTTGAATTATCTTAAAGAGAATGTAATTATCTCTGCGTAATCCTCTAAAGTTACATATTTGTTGAACATAATTCATACCAAAACAGTGACCAAAAGTCCATATAGAATATTGACTGAAAAATAATCCAAATATAGATTTGAGATTGTTCTGCTTATGTGAAGCAGCCAGTGGAAGATGAATTGGATAATTGATCCATCTTATGTTATTTTGTGGAAATTTATATTATTAATTGGAGACAAAGTGTTTGTTTCACAAATGCAGTCTTTTTAGAGAAAATATTTCTATTAGAAAGGAATGACAATATAATATAACTTGAAAGGGTTCATGAACCACAAACCACTAGAAAAGTGAAAACGGTGAAATTAATTGAGTCAATCATAATCTTTGAACTACACATACCAAGGAGATCTGAAAGTGTTTCAAGAACTTCTGATAAATTGAATTTACTCATAGAAAGTAGTCAAAATGATTTTGACCATGGATGTGATCTTAGAACTTTCAAGGAGACGATGTTGGACATCGATTCGGGACATTGGTAAGATGCCATAAGTTTCGAAATAGACTGCATGTACTCTAAGAAGGTATGGACCTTAGCAGATCCTCTCGAGGGAATTGTTTGCATCAGCTGCCAATGGATCTATAGCGAAAGCTTGGAATGGATGGGAAGGTAAAGACCTTCAAAGCTAGACTAGTGGGAAAAATGTTATTCTCATAGGAAGAGTTGTCTGTGAGAAACTTTTTCAACGGTTTTGATTCTAAAGTCTATTCAGATTTTATTAGCTATATCTGCATATTATGAATATGAGATATAACAAATGGATGCGAAGACAACATTTCTCAATGATGACATTGAGGTAGAAATGTAGCAGCCAGAGGTGTTCACAACTTATTGGAGTGGGAAAAATGTTTCAAACTCCAGAGGTCCATTTATAGGCCTAAGAAGGCATCCCGAAGCTATAATATCCGGTTGATAACATTATTGGTTTTGTTGAAAATCCGGAAGTATCATGTGTGTACAAAAGGTTAGTGGGAGCGTGATTATATTAGTAGTGCTTTAAGTCGATGATATTCTACTCATTGTGAATGATATTGGATTAATCGATTAAAGCATTGTTATCTACTAATTTCTCCATAAAAGATTTGTGAGAAGCATTCTATATGCGATAAGGATCTATATGGATAGATCTGAAGGATGCTTGATGTCTCTCAATCTACGTACATATACACTATGCTAATAGGGTTTAACACTGAATAGTCGAAAACTAAGTTACTTAATAATATGCCATAGTATTCATCTCTCGAGTCAAGGGGTCTTAAGATTGACGAGGATAGAGAAAAGATGACATTGGTACCTTATGTTTCGATTTTTAATAGCATAATGTATGCTATGTTATGTACTTGGCCCGATGTATGTTCTTAGTGTAATGAACAAACATCAGACAGATCTCGATGAAGGTCACTGGAAAACTGTGAAAATAATCCTCAAGTACTTATGAAGAACTTAGGATATGTTCATGTTTTTTGGATCTGTACGTGGAGGAATAAAAGCTAAAAGCTAAAGCTGATGCTAGTTTTAAGTCGGATGTAGATGATTCCAAATCGATGTTCAGATTTGTATTTAAACTCAATGATGGTGTTGTCTCTTGGAAACGTTCCAAGCAAGACACCACATCGGATTCCACCACTGAAGCTGAATACATTGCATCATACGATGCAACAAAGAGGCAGTTTGGATATGAAATTTCATCCAAGAGTTGGGTGTAATTTCTAGTGCGGTTGACACAGTTCCTGGTATTGTGACAACAGTTGAGCTATTATGAATAGCCAAGATCTCATCAGTATCCAAACATATGAGAAAATACCATCTAATAAGAGAGATGGTAGATGCAACGTTATTATCGAGATAATTGCTTCAACAGAAAAATATATCGAATCTACTAACAAAGCCTTTACAACGATTGATGTCTGTCAGACATCTTGGGAAGACGGTCTTGAGATGCATAAGTAGTTGGCTTTGGGAAAGTCAAAGATATTGTTGTCATATATGATTAAGTAAATCAATAGTTGGTTGATTGTACTTATAATCTTATTATGACAAATCTTTGTTTGAATATTTATATTTACGCAACTTCTTCATATGTTTATCCATGCATCTTGATGCATTGATGAAGTCCTTGAGATTGCTATAGTCTATAGAATGTGGTTACGCATATGATGGTGACCATGAAATACATTCTTGACTGCGATTTCTAAATGTTCCTGGTCGATGAGCTTTTGAGAATGAGATATCGAGATATGCTCGTTAGAGACTGGTATTCATGATGTGTCTAGTGTAGAGAGCCGTGTTTCATCGGCATTGGCTTGGAGAAGTCAGCACACATGATTAGGTGCTCATTAGGAATGAGTTCACTGAAAGACCCTACTCGGAATTCTATAAGTGGTTACCATTTGTCGAGTATAGAATTCATAGTCATAGTTGTGCACCATTACTCTTCATGACCCAATGCGTCATTGAGGTCTTACAGATAGCTGTGTACTTTGATTTAATGACTGATCACTTGTGGGGTCATAATGTTATTATTTGAGTATTCAGTGATGTTGTCAGAGGCATATGATTGTCGTTGGGGATTCACCATTGGTCTTGATGAACCAGGATGTCTTATGTGTTTTTCTGTATATGATTCAAGGAATCTCTGGCCAGAGTGTGTAGTACTTGTGAAAAAGATTTTCATATACGCATACAATGGATCATATAAAGTGAAACAAATACATAGTTATTGAAATCATAAGGGGCCTCGACCAACCAATGCCCTAGATTCAATCGGGATAAGTGACAGGAATGTGCATCACGCTAACTATGGCTGACATGTTCTCCTATGCTAGATGTATTTGGGTCTTTGTGAAACGCAGATGCTAGGCGCTACCCCACGATCGGTAGGTTGTTACTGGAATTATATTTCGGTCATTATCTATAAATGAGTGTAATTGACAATGAGGCATTCATGGTAAGCCCAAAGAAGTTGTTTGACTTCTAAAAATCACAAAGGTTGTGATCCTACTGCTATGATACACTTGAGCATCGCTGGGTCACAATCAACCCGCCGCCGATCTATCGATTATAATTGAGAGTTAAATGTTAAGTGCTCAAATTGAACGATTTAGAAGAGATGAATTTAATTTTTGAAAGCTCCTCACTTTAATAGAGTTTCTATATTTGAAAATGTTGCATTTATAGAAAGTTCTAAAATTAAAACGTTGATATATTTATGTCTCATAATTATGTACATTGGTAGTACATCAAGTTGCACAATTGGATTGAGTTACTTGGATTATGAGTTTGTAGTTTTGTGTTGGCTTTTGGGCAAGTGAGAGATTGTTAGCATAAACGTCCAGCAAGCCAAACGTTGGCCCGATGAGCTTTATGGACAATAGCCCAATTAGCTAACTCATTACCATTATAAATATAGCATTCTCTCTAGGGTTATATACATGATTCAATACATTCCATCTCATAGAAAGTGCCGACATCACACTAGCACTGATGTTGATTTGAAGATCTGGTCAGGTTGGTTGGACTCGAGGGACTACCGCTATCAGATTCACATCGGTAAACGGTAATCTTTTTTTGTGCCTTATAATCGATTTATGCATGTTTATATATGAATCATGCGCGGTCGTCCGTCCATGGGTCAGATCTGTTTATTGTTTTATTTTCACTGTGTTTGAATCTGGCGCAGGGGGAAGGAAACCCAACAGTTATATCCATCCTACCACTCAAATATGTGCACACATCCGAATTCTATGGATATAAAATTACCTAAAATCCTAATAAATTGTTGTGCAGTTGCATTAGCTGTGCATTGCTAGGGTTTACTACTTCACGTTTTAAACTTAAAGGGCCATACTCATGGTTTTCAACCAAAAATTCGGAAATTAAATCTAGACACGATGACAACTATTAGGATTTAGAAGCATCAAATTGAGTCCTCAGCCAGCAAATAAAATGATGATAATTTAAATAAACAGCTTAAATTAAGGTCAATTACCCAAGACAAACGTTATAAATGGGTTTCTTCCTCCATCAGATTTTCCACCTTCTGCCTGTATCCATCAAAGGAAATGCACAGCAATAATATCTCAATCAGCATCTTGCTGAAAAGAAATAAACTACTTTCAGAATTAACCTTCCATATGGAAAAAATAATTGATACAGGTTTTGGACTTTTACTATGGTCATCATTAAAAACCTTGTTTTTTTCGTAGGAAAAATTATATCAAATGAGCATTAGAAATGCTCAAACCAAAAAGTACAAGAGACAAAAACTAGAACAAGACCAAATTTAGGAAAAAAGCCAAAAGCACAAAAAATCTACACTTGTTCTGGTAATCTCAAGCAAACTAAAGGATGATGAAACCAATCTCGAGCAGAGTATGGATAAATTCCAAGTTTATTCCCTGTAATCCACTGCCAAGAACTTATTTCACCAACTCAATTGTAGTAGCAACTGAAATCTTCTCATTCCTAAACAAGTTTTTATTACGAGCTAACCAAATAATCAAAACAATACACTCCCAAATGGTGAGTCACTCCCCTTTCCCTAACGAACCATTCAAAAGATGTAAGTGATGCAAGAAATTTATAACCGAGTCTTCATGAAACACTATTATAAAATCGAACCATCTATAACACTCTTTCCAAACACTGTTAGCGTACTGGTACTAAAAGAACAAATATTTGCATTCCTCATCTACTTCACCACACAAACCAGCATTTGAGTCTAGAATAATACATCTTCACAGCAAATTAGGTTTAGAAGGTACCCTGCTCGATAACAATTTCCAGGCGAAACTATACACTTTCGTAGGGATCATTGAGTTTCAAACTGTCCTTATAGCTTTGACCTCGGGGGATTGATTAATTGCCCCTCCACTTTTCAATGTAGACTGATTTTGTGTTATATGACCCACAAATATCAAGCTTTCACCTTTAAGACTCGTCCATATTACTATTCCTGTTAAACCTGTCAATGAAATTCACAATATCGTTAAGTAAAATTTTCTCCCATTCAAACAAGTCTCGTCTCCAATCCCATCTCCATTCCCACAATGAAAACCTTGTGAGATAGTAATCGGAAGAAATCGAGAAATCTGAAAATTCATGTTGCATGAAGTAAATTTTATTGAAGGGTATTGTCAACTACTCCACATGAGACATGGCAAACATTAGTTCAAGAGATGAGCAATAAGAGCTAACAAAATAAACTTGAAGATCAAGGTCCTTGTAGCCTTGTAGATAAAAGATTCCGATTCAAATTTAACGTAAGTCAAAACCATGGATTTAAGTGTTGTGCAGTGAATTCAATGAATAAGAAACACGAAGTGAACATTCTTTAGTCCTAGCTTAACCATGAATTCAATTCCTCTAAAGTTGAAACTCATTAAGATTTAAGAATGAAATTCGAAAAGCCATTTGAAATTACAGAATTACTTCCAAGCCCCAGTGGGAGTAGTGACTAGCGTTATAGGTCGTTGGGCGGCCGGAAGGTTGCCACAAAAACTGTTGTAAAATCCCTCTAACTGAACCAATGACAAGAAGAAAGAAACATTTAAGATAACGTATACAAAATTTGCGTACCGAACGCCCGCCAAATATTATATCCCATATGCCACCTGACTCTAATAAAATCATCAAAACCAGATTTTTACCCCATGAAATAAATCGGTAACAGATTGTTTTGTCTCTCTATCTTTTGATTCGTTTATGAATTTTACAAACATGTCTATGTATTTTATTGATTCTAAGACGAACTAATCTTTTATTTTTTAGGCGAACGACGTAGCTTGGTTGGATATTATATTTTGTTTTGATTGATTAATATATTTGGATTTATCGTTTGGTTTATTTGTGTTTTTCTGCTTTGAATGTGAATTAATTAATTGGCCACTGATTGTCACTGGGAGATGGTATTGTGAATATGACATAGAAAAACACATTGTGTGTGTTTACATAGCTGACATATGTATAACCCATTGAAGCCTTTCAAGGAATCATAGTACTTTTCATATTGTTTGATAGTTATCTTGGATAGATATATCAATATTGTTATTGAATAATAACTCATATTTAATACTCGGGAGAGGGAATAGGAACACGTAAAGATTCTAGGCTAATATTGCAATTGATCAATAAAGAAACATAAGTGATAATCAAGTGAAATCGAACCTATAGAATTCTTCTCATATTAATTCTCTCGGAATTTGCGATTTTCTGTTTAGTAGTTGGTAGTATTGACAACCAATGTTTCTACTTAATTTCTATATAAGGTTAAGATTATTATAATAGGGTATTTAGTTTAAACTGTATCTCAATCCACGTGGGTTTGACATCCTTATTCAAATCATATACTAAACTTGACAAAGTACACTTGTGGTAGGCTTTGCATGCATCAAGTTTTTGGTACCGTTATCGGGGATTGAATAATATAGTTATAATATAGTTTAATTGTAATATTGTGCCAAGAATCTTAGTTTTAATTAGAGCTTTTATTTTGCTTTATTTTATTTTTTTACGTGGGTATTTTTTGTTTTCTTGGTTTTTGCAGTTTGTGCGACCATCATCCATGTTCATCCTTGAAATTGGAACAACCCAAAAAGGGAATTAAAGAGGCGATCGAGCAGGAAGCGAGAGAGAAAGCTAGTATCTATAAACGGAGTCGACGATGTGAGTTTAGTCTTGTCTTTAAACATCAGTTTATGTTTATTTACCAAGATTATGAGAACCTTATGGCTTGATTATTGCTTGAATTCATATATCATATGTGCATAATTTATGTTCTTAATGCTTTTACTGGAGTAACTACATTTGAATTGATATTAGTTATCGTGATTGAGGTTGACATACAATATTGTGATACGATCTAATAAATAATGCTGCGGATTTCAAACTGAGTTCGAGTTATGAGATCAAATACACGTATGATAGCAATAGCTTACTCAATATGTAAGGACCATCGTGCCCTTAACCCATTATTAGTGTATTAACCCTTGCAATTAGTGCATACAATTATGTTTTCAGGGGAAAAGACTACGTGCAACCATGGCATCAAATATCATCTATAAAATTTCTTGCATCCTTTCATTAATATCAAGCCTCTCCCAACCTAGTCCATTTAACATATCATGCACACTTGTAATACACTAACACGTTCTCGATTCATTTGGCAATTCCTAAATAATTGCATGCATCACATAATGAAAAGAGAAAGGCCCTTGCCTTTTTATACAACCCATATACACATAATAGTGCTAACATGCGAGCATCAAACAAGTATATGTGTATCAAATGTATAAAACATTGTGCTCAATACCGTCACTGGTACTTCAACCCTGGAAGCACCTCTAATCCATAGCTCGAGCTCAACTCCAAAGCCATTGATGTGCCTATTCACCCCCCAATATAAACAACCCCCACACGGGGTGAGCATGCCAATATCTCAAATCCAATAAGCACAATATTACAATTCATAATTTACACAATGTAAAGGCTATGAATATTTAAAAGACACTCCCTGGATGACATCATCCATCCAGAATCCCCTGTGCTGTTCATGTTCTCAAAATAACCGAAACCATCAAATTCTCAAAGCCAGTTAATCATTACATTGATTAACAAATCCGTTCCCCATGTACTGATACCATAATCAACAAAAATGAATCATTAAACAATGATTACAGATATTCCATATATCTCACTAATAATTCCATAGTTCTATTTCATTGCTCGCTCCACAATAGCGGCATTTTAATCCCACGCACGCTCAACAGCGGCGGCGTCATAATCGACGTTCGCTCAACGACGACATTATTCCAATCATTGCTCGCTCAAAGGTGGCACCATATAATTTCCAATATATCTATCCATTTATCGCAAATACAATTAACCATGCATTTCACAGCTGCAATAATATAAAAGGCTATGCTCGTACGTTATACGTACCTTATGATTCCGTAGTCCGAACCAAACCTTGACTGAGTCCCGCGACCCGATAAATAATGTGCTACCACATAAATAACTCACAATTAATCACAAGCATGCAACCACGTACCAAAGCACGGTCACAACCTCCAAACCTATCGTCAATCCATGACGATTAACCATTTTAAGATTCCGGGTTAAGCATGCATAATACCCAAAATATTACATTTTAAGTTGTACAAAGATTAACCAATTACCCAATCGAGTATCCCATTTTATTATTAAAATTTGGCTCCAACCATTCCATTTTAAAGGCATAGCATTCCCAATGGAATGTAGACATTGCCTCGAAAATCGCCTAATTAAACCTCGATCCAAAATCCCGACATTTTCCCAAAATTTCAAAAAACAAAGGAAACAGGGCCGCGATCGATCGGCGCCGCGATCGATCGCCATATCCCACTGCCCAAAAATTGTACACCGCGATCGATCGCCGAATCCCGCGATCGATAGCCGAGTCCCCCGCGATCGATCGCCCATTCTTTGCGAGCGATCGCCGCTACTGCTCACCTTCTTCCCAAAATCAGTACAAAGTCGCGATCGATCGGCGCCAAGCCGCGATCGACCGCGACCTACGGGTTTCAGAAAAATTCGAACTTTAATGTTGTTTCACGCCCAAACTCAAAACCAACACCCCATACACCTTCAACACCTCCAATACTCCATTTAAAACCAATAAAAACTCCAAAAACACAACTTTGGATTTTAACCAAAAATCCCCAAATTCTCAAACCCAACTTAATACTCAACCAAAAACCACCACACTACTATCAAATCGAAGATAAAGACGAATGGAAGATCAATACCTAATTATTTTCGAGAAATCCGGCTCCAGAGCCAAGTTACCAGCGATTTCTCCTCCATGGGAGAAAAGAGGGGAAAGGGGAAATGGGTTTGGCGTAGAGAGAGGGAGGAGAGAGATGAGAGACTTTTGGCAAATGACGGAATACCGAGTCCATTTGGTATATATAGCACCAAAGCTCCAAAATACCAAGTCATCTAAAAATATATCATGATTCATTAAAAATCATCTATTTTCAATAATTACCTCTCAATCTCTATTTCCATTACCAGCCCTAGCACAAAGTACTCCGGACCCCAGATCCCACCAAAAACCAAATTTCAAGGTTATCATCACGATGAGAATACAACCTCATCCCTTGGATCCAACGACTCCAAATACGGGATTTAAAGATCATCGGAAGTCCCAATACCTTAATTAATTCATATTTGCCATAATTAAAATCCATAAATGATCATTACCACACCGGGATTAACACCATTAATCCCCGGGCATCACAATTATCCCCCACTAATAAAATTTCATCCCCGAAATTTGCACAGGCGTACTCCACGCATCGCCGATACCACACAATCCAAAGTACTCCGGACCCCAGTCCCACCAAAAACCAAATTCCAAGGTTATCATCACGATGAGAATACAACATCATCCCTTGGATCCAACGACTCCAAATACCGGATTTAAAGATCCTCGGAAGTCGCCGTAATTAATTCATAATTGCCATAATTAAAATCCATAAAGGATCATTACCACATCTTAACACCATTACTTCCCGGGCATCACACAATATTAGGTTTGGTATAGCTTGAACATATTATATTGAATGAATTAGGAAAACTCGTCACATTAGAGATATATTGATATTCAATCGAAAGTTATAGGGGATTACATTCGTGAACCAACGTCTTGATAATCTTCTCAAGTTGATATTTCTAGTTAACTTTGATTTGCTTGGTTGGGTTAGTAGTTTAATTTAGTTAATTAGTTTAATTGTTAATTCGTTATCGTAGGTTAAATATAGTTAAAAATGTCTTATTTGGTACTTACTGTTAGTTTCTGTGGGTTCAACACTCGTACTTCTTGTTATCTATACTAAAACTTGACAACCGTATACTTGCGGTATAAATCATGATACTTGAGTCAAAGCATCGATATAATTTATTGTTAAATAAAGCGCGATCAGTAAACCAAAGTCTTCTAGTGAATCATTTCTGCAAAGGAAGAAGGGGAGACGTAGAAGTGTTGTGCTTCGAACTTCCAGAAACAAGCATTGTGTCATTTACTTTCTGCATTTTACTTGTTGTTTATACTTTGCTATCTAGTTTCATTTCTCAAAATCGGTAGACTCTTTCCACACTACTTATTTTAGTAGTCTATAGACTTGCATTTGCTTGGGACCCTACCGCAACACTTAACAAATCTGCCGTTAGTCGAGAAATTTTGATTTGCGCCCGTGTTTATTCAACACCCCCTTCTAAACACATAACGAAATAAAAGTAAAGGTGGGGTGGGGTGGGGTGGTTTTGATTCAAATATTACTAAAGAAATTAAAAGATAATATTTGGTTTTAGGTCAACTTTACTATTGGAATTTACCATCTCGATCCTCAATTCTAAAAAAAGATTCAATTCCTTATTTGAATATTTATCATTGAAAATTCAATTCCTATCTCACTTTATTCTTAGTTAAATAGCCAAAGGTTCTAATTTAATACTTATCACTCAATCAATCAAAATATAAGCGATTAAGATGTAAACCGATGAAAGCATTCAAACTAATGAGAATGTAAAAGCTAAACAACATACGCACAAGCGGTTACATTTAATTTAGTTAATAGTTTTCCCTAATATTTAACAAACTCACAAGCGAAAACTTATTAATCTTAGTTGTTCTTAAATTTGAGTGATCAAACAATTACGGATTCGATATCTAATTTAGTAATAGATTGAATGGAAATTATTAGGTTGTCAATCTAATAATCAAACAAACAACCATGTCAAGAAAAAAATAGGAAACTATTTATATTCAATAAGAAATCGATAAATAAGAACATAAATCTCATAAGAATCATACATTCCAATGTATTGTCTTCCTTATCCAAGAATTAAAAAGATATAGCTACCCATAATCAAAGAAAAATAATTAAACATGTTTCTGGAAAGTATAAAATTAAACTAGGGAAGAAAAACTAGTCAGATCGTCACGAGTCGAGGTTTTCAATCCCACCTTTGTGCCAAATTTCTTGCTTCTAAGGTGTACCCGTCTTCAACATATGAGTGTAGGTCAAAAATATGGCAGAAGGTGTAAAGAAAATAAGTCAAAAATCAATTTATAAATGGAAACATCTAGTTCCATGTTCTGCACGACATTGGGAAATCGATCGCCACTTTCCAAGGCGATCGATCGCCACCCACTAAAAAGAATGTTTAGGACTTAGCGATAATGATTAACATTGTGTATACGCCAGTGCGTGCAGTACAACCTTTTTATTTTTCAGAAATCCTCATATGGCGATTAATCGCCACTTACAGCCAGTGACCGATCGCCGCTTCCCATTAAATTATTTGCCTCTCATGATCAGCTGCATCGATTGCCGCATTCAACTTTAATTTTTTTTTTCAAATCTATGGAACGGGCGATCGATTGCTGGGCTACCAGCGATCGATTGCTGCTTGGCAAGTTTTGTTGGTCATTTTTCTACGACGGCCAATTGATCCTTTGGTTTTATGGCGATGGATCGTTGTATGTTGGCTCTTTTTCGTCGCCCTACTTCGATTCCTTGTTATCTCTAAATCATTTTCTGACCTTTATTCATCGTTTTAACTCATTTCGCTTCATTTTCACCTAAATAACCAAATATATGATTACGTAATATAAACATCAACTATTAACATGTATAATCATTGATAATTAAATCACATAAACTTATCTATTTCTAGACATATCAATCATCTCCAATACTCAGCAAGATGACACCGTGAACCTTTGAGTCAAGACTCTTTGAATGTGTTACATCTTTCATTGCTTCTTGATGATTGCATCTGCCAGGCCATGATGCACCAAGAGAGCTTTCATCTTAATTCTTCGAAGGCTGAAGTCGTTTGTCCCTGTGAATTTATCAATATCGAATTTGATCATTATTGAAGCACCTGGCTCTTGATGCCACTTGTTATGAATATCGCACTTAAAAAATATGTAAACTTGATTCCAGATTGATACTTCTTTCTTGGTTCAAATTTGTAGCTGCTCACCTAAAATGAATACACATCCTTAAATGTTTTTCCTAGGTCAAAATGGTCCTAAATGTTTTCAATTTTTCCAAATCAGTCATCCATCAATATTTACGTTTGACAAAAACCATTTTAATCCACAAAATCCCAAACTAGAGCTGTCAAAACGGGTCAATTCACCTAACCCACGACCCAAACTTTGCCCAGTCCGTTTGGACCTGCCTCCAAGCAGTTTGGGAAAACCCTAACACAACCCGAAGCGGGCCGCAGATTGGGGCGGACCAATAAAAAAAAAACTAAAATTTTTTTTTTGTAAAAAAGCTTCAATTCATGTGAGATATCCTTAAATTCCCAAATCTATCTTATGGGGATAAAATATATAATGCTCGTGTTATAAATTCGACATAAAATAAATATCATGATATTTCACCGATTTAAATGATGAAGAGATTCTACTATGCACTTTGGATGGAATGTACTGGAAGTTGATGTAAGAAATGATCGTGATGTGAGTAATTTTGAGTAAAATTTTCCAATTTAATGCATGATTTTTTTAAATATTATGTACTGTATATTTTCAAAGATATAATTAAGTTGTTCATGTATTAAAAAAATTATGTTCCAACGTTTAATTTGATAATTTTTCCAATTAGTGACATATTCTTAGAGGTGGTAGAGCTTCAATCTGTATGGATGCGAGGTCCAATCACAAATCCTTCCCCATAGAAAAACCTATGAAGTAAATCTAGTATCAAATTTGCCAAAAAATTCAAGAGTCTTGAATCAGCCAAGGCCATGGTCCGATTCATTAGTGATGAGCCAGAAAAAGATGCCGAAAAACGAGCTCGTATGGTGCACTTTAAACTTTTTTTTTTAAAAAAGGACCGACCCGTGGGCCAACCCTCCAAAACCCGCGGCTCAAATGGATTGTGTGGGCCTAAATAATCATGTCACAACCCGACGGATCTAACCCATTTTGACACCTCTACCCCAACACGACCCTAATTTCATTCCACCAAAATTTCGTAATCGGGAAAGTGCTGAACCGAGGATTGTTATAAATAACAAAGCCTCTAAATTTTGCTAATATTTTACAAATCTTGTAATTTTTTTTTGAAAGAATGCCAATATCGTTTGGATGGGTAAATGTAGATATATAAATCAAAATGTGTTTCAACATATATGATATATTGCTACGAAAAAAAAGTATGATATATAAACAAAAAAAAATTAATAGTTTTCTTCTGCACCACCATTCGGGTAATATTTTCTCAATCTTTTCTTGGGTAAAATGTATTTTTGGTCCGTAAATTTCTTAGTCCATAATGTTGGTCCTTATAATTTTAAATCCTCTATTTTGGTACTCTATATTTTTTATATATGCGATTTAGGTCCTTTATCTATTTCACCTGCAATTTAATCCTTTAATTATCATAATCCACAATTTTAATTCTTCAATTAGCAATAATTGTAATTTTAGTCCTTCAAAATTTATCATAAATATTCACCATGAATCTTTTCGGTTCCAATCCAACCATGTGTCGCAACAGTTATCCCGACCTCTTCCCTCACTTCAAACCTCAATGTCTCATAAAAGTGTATGAGTGCTGATTTAATAGCCTATTCATGCAATACATTAAATTAAATCGTCAAGTAATTCTGGCAAAAAAAAAAAAAAGCATATTCCACATGGTGAAATAAATTACTGTTGGGTACCAATTATATTTGATGAATCAACTTTGAATTGGAATTACAATTGCAAGAATAAATTTGATACAAGCATTTGGCATAAGAAAATTGAGGAATGAAATTTACAAAGGATATTTCAAATCCTTTACTCATCTTTATCAAGAAGATTTTGAGGAGCCTGTGACTTGGAAGCTCTGTTTTTAAGTCTATTACTTCACGATAACTTTTAACAACAATGATCCTTCAACTTGAATAACCTGATTTATTTTCATTCATTGCTAGCGTCATTCTCTTAGCTAATCCGTTGAATCCCAACTGGCTAAAATTATATTCTGCCATAAGCCTTGCAAACGCTTCTCTAGTTCAATCATGCATCTGTATCATTGAGTTTGGTATCCACACCTCACAATTTCGTTGGATTTAACGATCACTAAATCTCCAGAAATTGTTGAGATACCAGAAATTGTTGGGATACCTGAAGTCACTAAGAAGTCTCGAGCTTTTCGATTTGGTAAAGACATTTTCCCCACCCGAAGCCCTAAAGCACCTCCCTTCTCTGTATTATCTATCCTTACACAACCTTCCTCAGCTAACTATAGTGTCAGCATGTACATCTCTTCGTTGCCTGGTAACACATGCCCAAAGCAAACATCGCTTCCTCATGGTTGGGTTGGGGAGGGAGTGGAGAGGGAAAGTTGAGAAGATGTGGCTCAAATAATTTGTATATGGTTGGGGGAGATCTTTTAAATTTATAAGGATTAAAATTACAAATTTTGATAGTTAAATGGTTAAAATTATCAACTCAGATAATTAATGGACCGAAGCAAGTGAGAAAGATAAATGACCAAAATTACTGATATAAAGAATATAAATGACCAAAATTATGGATTAAAATCATAAAGACTAAAATCGTGGACTAATTAGGGATGGCAATGGGATGGGTCCAAACCCAGACCCGCAGTGAACCCGCACCGTCGGGGCGGGTCTGGACCCGCTTCAACCAGGTTTGGAAGCGGGGCGGGGCGGGTCTTGGGATTGGTCCGAACCCGCCCCGGACCCGCCCCGCTATACATTTTTAATTTTTTTTAAAAAATATGATATTGATTATACATTTTACTTCTTTGATTGAACAATAAAGTGTCATTATTTAATTTTATATCAAAATTCATGTGTTCATGACAAAAAAGTTGGACATTTTGAAGGAAATAAGAGCAAATTAATAAATATTTAGTAGTTTAAAGATAGTTTTACAATGTTTATTATAACTATTTACTAGAGAAAACATGAAATTTAATCACAAAACTCAACTTTTGTGTTTCAATATTGATTTCTAGCTAATTTTTTTTTAAAAAAATAAAAAAAATTGGAACCGGGGCGGGGCGAGTAAACCCGTCGGGTTCACGGGTCTAAGCGAGGCGGGGCGGGTCCGGGTTTTATGTGTAGCGGGACAGGTCGTGGGATTGGCCAAACCCGTCCCATACCCGATCCATTGCCATTCCTAAGGCTAATGAAATTTACCGTACTAAAATTGCATTTTACCTACTTCTCTTCAAAACGAAAAGAAGAAATCAAGAAATACCATCGCCATATCTATTAACTTCAACAACCATAACAGATGATAAAATAAAACATTCTTTGTTTTCTTTTCCCCATTAAACATAAGTACTTTTTGTTCGATCTTTATTTACTCTCTCCCCAAATTAATCTGGGATGGGACAAGCCTTTCGCAAGCTCTTCGATACCTTCTTCGGCAACTCTGAGATGCGGGTAATTTTTTTTTTTTTTTTGGATTCCTATTGTTTTATGAATTGAATATCTAAATGTTTGTTAATTCTGATTATTTTCGAAAAAATTAAGTAGTTTTATTGTTTCAGGAGAACCTGGCTGCACACATGCATTCACACATATTTAGGTTTAATTTACCTGTGGTTTGTTAAATGAATTAGCATCTATAATCTAGGAACTTAGAAAGCTAATGTAAATCTCTTAGTTTTAAGATTCTAGGAATCGACTTTTTTGGCAATGAGGTATGCTCCTCCTTCCCAATCACCCTGTGTGAATAATACTGCGAATTGACTGTGCCCCCGTGGTATGCAAAATTGTTTGTGCACTTTGTCGCAGGGTAAGACGATTTTCATATGACCGTCGATTCAATTGTGAAATGGGAGGTTTTGGCTTGGTAATGTGTTTAATGCATATTCCCTTTATAATCGTTTCATGGGCTAGTGCAAAATGGTAATTGTGTGGAAAAATTGTTGTGATCATATTACTATTTTTTGCTTGTTCTCTGTTATAATCGCACCAGTCCATAAATTTTTTTGTTGTTTTAGTTTTTCTTTAGTGTTTACTGATAATCAAGGCCTCATGCTTGTTTGTGATGTGGATTCTAGTTTGCTGGTCTTTGGTTCATGTTTGCAATTCTTCTTGAAATGTCATAGGTTGTGATGCTTGGCCTAGACGCTGCTGGCAAGACAACTATACTGTACAAGCTTCACATTGGAGAGGTTCTATCGACAGTTCCTACAATTGGTATACTATTTTAGACAAGACCATATCTTTAAATCTTAAAAGTGGCTATCGTTTCTGTTATTGAAGAGTTTATTTACCTGTGATCACTGTAATATTAGGTACGCTTTTCAGCCTGTTTATTTTGGAGTTTGGAGTTTGGATTCTGAATTCTCTTTTCTGCTATTATATCCATGTCTATCTTGACCTGTGAATTCTCATATAGCTTGAATTTAGATGTGAGAAACGAAATGTCAGATGGTGGTTGCCAGATTCACACTTACAGCAACCTCATCGATGTATTATATTTGTGGGAAAACCGAAGTCTTCTATATTATTGCTTTAATCCCAGTATTCAATTTAACTTCTTTATTGGTTTCAGGATCATCTTGTGATTTTAATGTGAAAATTGCAAATATTATTGGTGATTATACTAAATAAAAGTATTTGCAGTCTGTTTTAAAATCTTTTGATGCTAAAATTGTTGAAGGAACATGTACGCTTAAATGATATGATCTCTGTTATCTGGTAACCTAAATTGCTAGAAAGTATGGTTATTTGGCTTATTCCTCTATGCATTTTTTCATGTCTTAAACACTTGTTAATGGTCATAACATTAATATTAGGCTACTCTTTTTTTAAATTATTAGTCTTGCTTGGAAATGTTGAACACGGAGTTGTTTCTTCAGCAATTCACTTAGGATACAACGAATAGATGTCACTCCATTACGCATATTCTAGTAATGCATCGTCTGTATATGATATATCCTTGGATACTGCAGTGTTGGTCTTGGTGTGCTTTCTTGCGTTAAATTTAACAGAAATCGAACACATTTTCTTGAAAGATTTAAATTTAACAGAAATCGAACACATTTTCTTGGAAGACACCCAACGAAATAAGACAATTCAATATTTGTACATTTGTCTACTCGCGTTGAGTCTCATTAACTTTGATTTGGAATTAAAATGATAACGATAGAATCGTTTATAAGAGATCCAGGAAGACTGCATGCTTTTGAGATTAATCCTTAATTAGTACACACTACACAATACATGGATGGTCTTATCTTTGGAGTTCTTAATGTTATCCTTGGGTCCACACCTGTGCTTATGCATATGAGTATTTAAATGGCCTGTGGTTGGTTACATATTACGGCAGAGTCCAATATGATGGAATTTATGGCTGTCATGCAGGTTTTAATGTGGAGAAGGTTCAATATAAAAATGTCATTTTTACTGTGTGGGATGTTGGTGGACAAGAAAAATTACGACCATTATGGAGGCATTACTTTAATAACACCGATGGCCTGGTAAAATTTCATAGCTTTCTAATCCCTGTCATGATTTGTATGGTATAACTTTGGCTTCAGAAGTTATATGTTGCGGGAAGAATTTTACACGCCCAAAGTATGAAACTATGGGCAAATGAAAGAAGCCAAGAGATGAGGAGGCCCACAACCCACCAAGTCATCAAAGAAGAGGAGGATAACGTGGGGAGGGGAGGGAGTTTGTTAGGGAGAGAGAGTGAGGAATAAAAGGAGAGGGGAAGCATGGGAGTGGGATATCAGAATTTTAGCTGTGAGAGTTGCAGGCTTTGGCTTGGGCAATAGGGATTTCCTCCTTGAGTAAGAGAGAGTGTTCTTTTCATTGTAGTTCATTTCATTTCAGCAAATATTTCAATTCAGTTACCGTTCATATTTTACTTGTTGCAGAGTGTCCTTCTTCACTGTTTTCCTTCGATCATTTTGTTGTTAATTGTTGGTTTGTTTGTTTCTTGTTACCTGTTCCAGCTTTAACTTTCTGCTTCCTGTTCCAGAATTATATTATCACATTTCTTCCTGTCCTTTCTTGTTTGTTGATCTCGCAGTGTGCATTGTTGTGGTCGTAACATTATACTTGTCCTTTAGCTCCTTGTAATCCCCCAGTAATGCTAACTGTTAGCTATTTTTACCCTTGCAGCATCAAACTTCTGTAAAAGATCCACCAAAGCCATTAAACCATCACTGCCTACTGCTGCCGTTCCTTGCATCTTTTATGTTTCAGAATGACCAGCTCCTATTTTTAAGGCCGTTGAGAACATCTAATTTGATGGTCAAAGATGTGCATGAAGATTTCTTATCTTTATGTAATTATTGAGCCAGTAATTGGAAGATAAGGAATATTATTTTTTGCAGGGAATGTTGGCCAGAGTAACTATCTTTGTTTGATGGAGAAAAATGAACTTATGTAAAACTTGGTTTAAATGAAAAAATGTGAAAGTTAACATTGAGAACGCTATAAATGAGGATTCTCACTTTGGGTGGCATGACATGGAAGTGAATAGGATAAATGAGGAGTTCTCATCTGATTTTCAGTGGCTCTTTTATTTAACTAGTACTCTATATTCTGTCACTGCCATGTGTTATAGGACTATTTCTATGTATGCATCCCAATTTCTCTTGTTATAATGAGTTGCTTGATTGATTCTTTGCTGCTTGTCTCTTCTATTATGTAGATCTATGTCGTGGACTCACTCGATAGAGAGAGAATTGGGAGAGCAAAGGCAGAGTTTCAGGTTTTTTTATAATCATTGATATATTTATGCCTCAACATCCCCACCTTGTAGTTTTCACTTGCTTTATTCTTTGCTCAGGCCATCATCAGGGATCCCTTCATGCTTAATGCTGTTATATTGGTCTTCGCAAACAAACAAGACATGGTATGCCGTTTTGATGCTTGCATTGAGTTGAAGTTACGTTTGTGGTTGGCAATATAATTCAGAAAAGCAATTAGAGTTGGAGTAAGAGAATCTGATGAGCAAATAAGAGCTCAGCAATTAATGTTTAAGATAACACTCAAATTTGAACCAGCTTTAGGTTTTAAATGAACAAGGTTTAAATCTTGGAAGAACTTGATACATTTTACACTTTTAGATGAGTTAATCACCGTGTAGGCAGGCCAAAAAGGAGATATTATGCTCAATTGTCAGTGCTACCCATTTATGAAAAAAGAATTTTGGAAGAACTTCACCCAATTTAAACTTTTAGATAAGTCAGTCACTGTGGTATATCAAGCCAGGCCAAAAAAGAGTTACTATGTTAGATTCTGATCGCTACCCATTTATGAAAAAGAATTCTATATGCTAAGCTAGACTAAATGATAACAGATTCCATGTATGCAAAAGGAATTCAATGTGCTTGGCTGGACATAATGAAGACAATACTGTTGTTATGTGGGGCCATAATACAGAACAAATGTTAAAATATCCCACACTTCCGAAACTTGAGTTTTAAGATGGTTTCTAGGTGGATGGTCATTCAAAACTTTTGATTGCATATTTGATTGGAACCTTTCTCGACTCAATTTGTCTTTAAATAAGATTCTATTTCTTTTTCAGGCTGACCCACTTCCAGTCTATGTTATTTCCAAAATCTAGATTCGAGTCAAGCACATAGTTGCCACCCGTATATGGACATTTCTTTTCATTTTGGTTTGTGGAAGATTTGTTCCTTTGTCTAATTTGTTGAGCCTTTTCCGGACTATATAATCAGTTGAGGCAGGGGTACTCTTAAGGTGTTGCATCATTTCTGAAATGTTTTGTTTTTCTCTTGGGAATCGAAATTTAAGTGATTGTTGGCAGGGGTATTAATGGATCTAAACTGAGATGCAGAACACGTAAGAAACAACCATTGGGAAATTCAAGCTATGTACTGATTTCTTGGTTCACTTTCAGGAAGCTTTGGTTTTCATAAAAAATTGTCTACTATGTTTTGATCAACTTTTGGTTTACTCAATCTAATAAAGACCCCAAATGTTCAGTAATCATGTAGGTTATGAACAATTTTTAATGGTTTTTAGCACAAAATTGCCACCCGTATTTGGTCTTTTCATTTTGGTTTGTGGAATGCTGAGCCTTTCCTAGACTATGTGATCATCTGAGGCAGGGGTACTCTTAAGGTGTTGCATCTGTACTGAAATGCTTTGTTTTTCACTTGGAAACCGGAATTTAAGTGATTGTTGGGAGGGGTATTAATGGATATAATTTGAAATTATTTAAATAGGGACCTAGGTAGGTTATTTTATTTGTACCCAAGAGAAGGATTAAAAATCTTATTTCTATATACCTTGTGTTCCATGTTAATCTACATGGTATCATAACCATGTTTTTCGCTAAAAAAAGGTTTGCACTGTAGCGGCGGCCGCGCCTTCAATCCCGCCGGCCTCCGTACTCTTTTCGGTCGATCCACACTTGTCCATGGTTACCCATCCTCTCGTGAGTCAAACGCCCCAACTAATTTTAGATTCTAGTCCGCCGTTTAAATTGATTCCGACGGAGAAGATTCATGATTCGTAGAATATACCCCTAGCTCTCAAACCCGTGCATACGTTCTGAGATTTGTGGTCTTGCTGATTTGCCATTCCCTGCAGCCGCCGCGGCCCTCCTGCCTCGAATCCTAGCAGACGCTGCGGCCCTCCTGCACAAACCCTAGAAGCTGTTGTCTCAATCCAAGCAGTCTGCATCGTCCATGATTTCCACTGAGTTGTTGCCACATTCCAAGTCATCCGCAACTGAAACACTGCTGTTTTTTAGTGTCAACTACAGTTTCTGTATTGCAATGGTGTCTTTTCTTTGTAATTGTTGCTGCTTTTTTCTTATCAATATGAGTTTTGCCCTCCTCCCATGTTCGGGAGTTGAGGTTTGTCCTCCTCCCATATCTGGGAGTGAGTTTTGTCCTCAAACTTGATGAGTTCAGCAACTTTCCAGCTGGAAAAGTTCGATTTCCTGGGATCATATTGCTGCTTTGTTTCATGAGGGATTCTTGGATAGGCAGTTTCTTCTATAATTCTCAAGTGCCCGTCTCATCAGCAAGCTTTGTTTTATCAACGTCTATAGCCTTGAGGAGGAGTGTATGAAATATTAAGTCAAATATTTATGTTTCTAATCAATCTATAATTTTGGAATATTACTTGAATTAGAATTCTAGTTATGTTAAGATTTATACTTCTAGTATTAGAGTCCTAGTAGAAGTGTTAGAGTCCTAGTAAGAATATAATTTAAAAGTCTATAAATAGGGGCCTAGGTAGGTTATTCTAAAGTCTATAAATAGGGGCCTAGGTAGGTTATTCTAAAGTCTATAAATAGGGGCCTAGGTAGGTTATTCTAAAGTCTATAAATAGGGGCCTAGGTAGGTTATTCTATTTGTACCCAAGAGAAGTAATAAAATTATATTTTCTCATATCTTGTGTTCCATATTAATCTACAAAATTGTCTATCTAGTTTGGTTAACTTTTGGCTTACTCAATCTAATAATGACCCCTAATGTTCAGTAATCATGTAGGTCATTTACAATTTTTAATGGCTTTTAGCTATAATTGGTTGAGACTACAATTCTCCTTGAGAGTTTTTCAGGCCAACCGAGTTCTTGTGTGCATTTGGTTCGATGACCGAAAGGAGAAACTTTAAGTTGAGTTTTGTAGTTTGCGTCTTTGTCAATCTCGTGGAAGGAAATCGAACATCTATAGTCATGCCCACAAATTTTTGATGTTTGCATAAATAGAGGCTGCATTGCATACTTTAATTAAGATATTTTGTTGTTGTTTGGTCATTGAATTGTACAATTGTTACATTCCGGGCCCATACCCATGCAAGCGTGTATACACAATGGGCTCTTATAACAACTACTTCATATCTGTTCTCGCTCTACGAAAGTGGTTAACCCAAGTTTATATAAAAGTCTATTGTAACCTCTTGTAAAGCATTTTAACATCCGTTTTAAACCGACTTGAGACATGGGCATTAGATGGTGTGAGTCGACCATTTAGATGATAGTTTGGGGTTCATATATTTTCATTGTATTCAGAAAACGATTTAACCACGAAATCGATATTTGTCACCTCCTTAAGGCCCCTAGGTATTTGTTGTTTGCTCATTGAATCTTAGAATAGTGCAAATTCGGCAATTATGAGGAAAATTTAAGGTTTAATATATTTTGAGACTGTTATGAGAAAACAATCTAGGCAACACTCTTTTCTTAGTGAAGAATATTATGACAGTCAACATTTTTAGGAGTTTCTTCACTAAGAAAAGAGTACTCTTATATCTATTCAACTCCAGTAATAAATTTCCTAGAGACAACGATTTGTTGACGTGGTCTGAGTGATAAGTATGCTTACTAACTGCTCCAAAATTTGTTTGCACAATTACTTTGGTTAGCGTTATACTTATGCAATACCTGAACGTATTCATTAAATTATGTTTATTCAGTTATATACCATCTTTTGTTTAGAAAGGAGCAATGACACCAATGGAAGTATGTGAAGGAATGGGTCTGTATGATCTTAAAAACAGAAAATGGCATATACAAGGGACGTGTGCACTTAAAGGAGACGGCTTGTATGAGGGGTTGGATTGGTTGGCAAGCACGTTGAAAGAACACAAAGCCGCTGGATTTTCTTCAGTTGGTCCTTCATCATTTTGATAAGGTTGAATTGTCTTAGAAGTCTCCATAAATAATTATTGTTTCTTTTTAACGATCATTTGTCAATACCGCTTTGCAGGCTGAAATGAGAACTGGTCAATCTGTGAATTGGAAGATCTTGATTTTGAAACCTCTTTCCCCTCTTTGGGTTGTGTTTATGAAATTCTGGTGTCCTTGATTAGCACACTGATTAAGGTAAATTATACGATGTAACAAGAGGCCAACTGTGGAGAGTCGTTATACCTGGAGTTAATGTTAATATCTCCTCAGTAAACTTCAAATGCAGAAAAGGGCTTAATTTCTAACTCAGACCATTCTTGTTTATATTACATACTCATCATTTTGGAATCCTCTGGTTTTTAATCATTTTGAGAAATAGAGTTGTTAATTTCGAATCACTTCCTTGTATTCGTTGCATTGCGTTTTAGCGGTTCAGCCGATCTCTGTTCTCGCGAATGCTTTCCATTTAAACAAAACCGTGGATGATAACATGTATTCGTTTTATTACTTATAGATTCTGTCACTCTATTATAAAGTCAAATTTCATAATGTGGGAAAACATATATGAAATACAACAATAATAAGCTAATATTAGATGAAAGAATCCATATTTATGATGTTGTGATTGAGTACTTTGACATGTAATAAGATAAATGAAGGCAAGAATGTTAAAAAATGCTGGCGATCATTGGAGACCATAAACTAACAAAGCTCCAACACCACCAATCCCAAGAATAAGTCCAATGATAACAGCAATGGGAGGTGAATTCCCTCCGACAGCCTTTCCTGTATTGACATCATATCTTGAGAACCTCTTCTTTGGGGCTCTACACTGTGGGCAGACATAGTCATCCCGCTGCACTCAATGAAAACATCACAATGTTATAATCTCTTCTTGTTCTTACCTACATCTTATCTATAATAATTAACGACTTACTTGGTCATCAAATGACTTTTGCAGTGTATAGATGTATCCACAATCGAGGCATATGTGAGTAGCACGCGCCTGCGGATCCATAAACGGATTAATCAAATACATGAAAAAAGGTTAAACAAGTATGTTATGGAGATGGATTGCCTTTTGAGTCTCAGTTAGCTTTCTTCCAAAGGTTGGGGGAGCTGGACGCTTGGGTAGCCTTTTCACATCAACTTCCACACCTCTGTACGTACAATCACATATGTGAATAATAGCAGTGATCTAATTAAATTTTGTAGGAATCTTAGAAGGGATATGTATCTTAGGAATAATAACAAACAACGTAACAATGGTTTTGAAGGATGTCGAGACAAGTGTTCTACTATTTGTCCTTGAAACGATATTGCCCCGTTATGGTGTTCACGGTTAGCGGCAATCGTTTCTCAAGATACGACGACTATAATTTGTGATATCAGAACTTCAAATCACAAATTCTTAAACCACAAAGGAAAGACACTCAACTAAGAATTGGAAGATGAACAATATGCATATGCAGAATTTTTGCTCTCAACGATGAATTTGATCTTGCAAAAAGTTTCTCAAGTCCTTTTTAATTCATTCGAGGGTTGTTCTATTTATACTTAACCAAGAGACATCAATGACATATTTGGAAGCATCTAATCATGAAAAATCGTACCCCGGACTCGAACGGATACACCGTTTGAAAAATTCCGCCGAAACGGCTGCCCCTGACTGCCTCGGAATCTTTCCCAGGCAGCGGCAGCGCTCACCCACTGCCCTGGTTTTGCTCGGGAAGTGGTTTTACACCCCTATTCGTTCCTTTGTCATCCGATTGCATTTTTTCGATTTTTCATGCTTAATTTCAATTCATTAAGCACATATTTCTAACAAATTGTTCTTACAATTAGTTATCAAGTTGTATCAACTATACTAGCAAGTGCATGTTTACCTGCTAACAACAAAATACACTGAATCTGGCTTAGCTTGAATGGCAGTTTTGGTGAATCCCAGCTTATCAGCAGGCCAAAGTTCATCCCCGAAGAAGCTGCTAGTGTAGATTACCTGATCTCCAACCTTCAGTCCTGCTTTTGCAGCATTCCCACCACTTTCCACACCCTGCGCATTCATCGATAACCATCACTAAGAAAATTCAATTCTTCGTTATTAACACCACAACGTAACTACTACTTACAACTATCAGCACTCCACCGCCTGGCTTTTGGCCCAGAGTCAGGCCTAATGGCTTGTCAACTTCAACCTCAATATTCTTGGCGGTACCAGCCGCCCTGGCCGTGATCTCAAGACCCCTTTTCCCAATCCTAGTACTGTTAATCCTCTCACCAACCCTTTTCGCATCTTGAAGTGAAAACCCTGTAAAACTGCTCTTCTGCTGATTGTCACAAACACAAACAAGTAAATACAGAATTAAGAATTCGAAACGTACAACGAAATGTTATATGACCTGCAAGAATTTAGGAGTTAGGTAATTGGAATTGGTTTTTGCGGAGAGGTTGGCGGTGAAAGAAGACGAAGATGCACCGGCAGCCATTGCTGATGACATTGTTGTTTCTGCGTGTGTGTGTGATCTTTTTGGATAAACTCGGAGAGCCACACGCCACCACCCAACGAATCAAAGTTTTTAAAGTGACCATAAGCGTGGCTGCTCTTGTCCTCATCATTTATGTATGGACCAAAAAAGAACTTTGATTCAACATTATTTATTTTTTCGTTTCGAGTGAAGGACCCATTAAACTTTTATAAAATCTGCGGTAAAGTTTGAATCTTTGGTGTACATTTAAAAAAAAAACAAGTTACCGAGTTGAAATTTATTCAACGAGGCCTTTCTAATCATAAACAGTACTAAATTGTAATTAATATAAATTGACTTAGAAACATAATTCAGTAGCCCATATCAACTGGATATTGATTTTTTTTAGTAGGGGGAGGGGATGTAAGTTGCAAGACTCGAACACGGAGTTGATTGTTCAAATGAGCATATGACAAACCAAAGCGGCAAGTCGCTGGGTTGTCATCAACTTGATATTGATTATCAGCAAGTCAAACTCGAGTTTTTTTGACTAATTTGAGCTCCACATTCTTTCTTTTTTTTTTTTTTTTTGGAAATCAATTGAGCTTGAATTTCATCGATATAATGGTAATACTATTTTATTTTTTATAAAAGTAGTTGCAACTGGTAGTTTATGAAAAATTAACACGATACAACTACTCTTTGACTATAATGAATCCATGATTCGTGCATGCTCCGTTCAGATTTCAGCATGTCTGAATTCTGAAACTTCAGCCATTGATTTAATCGTCTCTGTCCAAAAAAAAAACTAAAATTCAAAGTCTTGCATGGTTATTTGTTCCAAGTTGTGGATCGATGTTAAGGAAGTTGCAGTTGGTTGGTGTGAATTGGGAAGATTCTATTGGGTTGGGTTTCCTCATGTGGAGAGGGCCCAAACCAATAGCAAAGCGCATGTGGATGACAAATAGTAGCATAACTATACATCATATTCAATCGAACAACCGTGTAACATACCAAAAGAAATAGAGGAAAAGAGAGATTTTTCGAATCTGCACTTCACTGCATATCAGCCTAATTGCAAAAGCATTTTTGACAAACTAAACAGTTGGATCGAGCTGCAATTTGAACATAACTTTCATAAGTCAATCTACTAAATTGTGAACGGTTAAGATCGGGTTTTGTAGTTGTTTGAGTTGGTTTTTGAAAGGTGGAACAAAAGCTACTATTTCTCAAGCCAATTTGGAGCAGTCTAATTGCAGAGGGATTTGACAGAAATTGAACTATTGGATTGAGCCCAAATTTTGACAGCGTGTTCCAGACATTTTGGGTATGTTTTGAATGGTAGAGATCAAATTTGGATATCTTTATCGATGGTAACAGATTGTGGTTTGAAGGCCTTTGGATGATATCTTTTCATTCTTGTATTATTTCAAGATCGTGTTATCTTGAAAGTGAATGGTGATTGTATATTGTTGATTTCTGGTTGTTGACATTTGTATTCTCATTATTCATTATATTGAAGATTATTTGGTGGACTACAGTTTTGTGGTTTACTCCTTGTACCAGAGAAGTTTTCCACGTTAAAAATTGATCGTGTCTTCTATATTGCATTTGATTGTGCTTGCTAGAATTATTGACTCTCCATTTGATATTGTTTCCTGCTTGTTTCATACAAGAGAGATAATTATTATTTCAGATTATTGATTTGTATGTTTATCCCAACAAAGTGGTATCAGAGAACCAAGCTCTGATTTGTATCTTGTAGCGAAAATGAAAATCAATACAAGTAGAACGGTAAATCTAAATGGTTCAAGTTATCATATATAGAAGGGAAACATATGATCTTTTCTACGTGAAAAGATTATTATTTACATGTGTTTGAAATTACGAAGCCTGAAAATAAAAGTTATGGTGAATTGATATATTGCATCGATGGGTGTATGATTTTATAAGTTTGTGGGTAGATGATAATGTCTTGAACTATGTAAGTGTTGAAAAAAATGCACGATCTTGTGGGTAAAGCTAGGCAGTTATAGAAAAATTGGAATAAAAATTTGATCAAATAGGTGACATGTTCGAAATATAAAGATGGAACTCCCATGTAGGGTGGGCAACATGTAAGTTTTTTCAGGTTCGGGTACCCAAAATTTTGGGTAGCATTTTTTAGCATCCGAACCCCAAAAAAATTATAATACCCGACTATTCAGGTAATCGGGTACCCGTCTTTGGGTACCCAAAATTTAGGGAAAAAATAAATGTTTGAGGCATAATTGAAAAGATGGGTGAACAGAAGGATAATTCGAACTGGGTGAAACGTGGCTAGGGGTAGGGTTGATACATGATTGTGAGGCGACGACAATGGTTGGTCGTAAGATGGATATATTTTTGATGATTGAGCTAGGGACGGAGGTTGATAGGTTGTGTGCTTCGAATTGGGGGAAAGAATATGAGTTTTGAGGTTGTTGATACGATGGGGGAGAGGATACGATTTTAAGAAAATTGATTGTAGGAGGCGCAGTAGTCCGCAGAGGAAGGCGGAAGAAGTGCGGGGTTTTTAGCTTCTTGGTATATTACCTGATGCATGGGAGATGTTCATTACTTCTTTATCTAACTTTGCCCAGATGATGTCATTACCATGGATTTGGCTAAAGCAATATTCTAAATGAGGAGATGAGAAGAAAGTCATTGGGTTTTCATTCACAATCAGATATCATGGTTACAAAAAAGAGAGTAACAAATAAAAGCAGGGGTCCGAAAGACAAAGATAAAGACAGAAGCAAGTCTAACATATATGTCAATGTCGTGTGCTACAAATGTGGTATCATTGGACATATAACAAAGTATTGTCGACGACCAAATAAAGAAAAAACAAAAAAGACAAGGGAAAAGAAAAGAAAATTGATTGTAGTACGTGTGAAGATCAAGTTTCTACTATTATTGATGATTTTATCATTCATGATTATGATTCTGTTAATTTTGCACATAATGAGACATGTTGGGTAGTTAATCATGGTACATCTATTAATGCTGAATCACGTAGAGAATTCTTTGTACCCTATATATCAGGTGATTGTGAAAATGTTATGATGGGTGAAAATAGCCTATCAAAAGCCATTGGCATGTGAGATGTATGTTTGAAGATGAATAATGGTACGGATTTATTTTGAACAATTTAAACATGTATCTAACCTTCTTTTGAATTTGATTTCTGTTGGAAAACGATGATGATGGCTTCTGCAACACATTCTCTAATGATCAATGTAAGCTTATTAAAGGATCATTAGTTGTGGCTAAAGGCAAGAAATATAGTTCACTGCATCTGATGCAAACAAAACTTTCTGACGCTCTATAAATGTAGTGGAATTTGAAAACAATGTTGAGTTGTAGCACAACAGACTCGGTCACATCAATGAGAAAAGATTGCTGATTTTGCTAAAAAGAATATTATTCTTGAAATAAAGAATGAGTGTGTGAAAAAGAGTTCTAATTATTTGGCATGAAACAAATCAGAGTTGCATTTAAAATATCTACTCCCCCGAGAAAGCCATTAATACTTGATTTAATTCATTCTGATGTTTGTGGTCCTATGAAAATAAAAAAAAATTGGTGGCGTATTCTATTATTTTGACTTTTATAGATGATCACTCAAGAAAATTGTGGGTCTATACATTGAAAATAAAGGATCAAGTACTTGATGTCTAAGAAGTTTCAGGCCTTAGTTGAGAGGTAAACTAAAAAGAAATTGAGGTGCATCAGGATTGATAATGGAGGTGAGTATACTAGTCATTTTGATGAGTATTGCAGGAAACATGATATTCGTCATCAAAAACCCACCCAAAATTCCTCAGTTGAATGGACTGGCAGAAAGGATGAACAGAATACTAGTCGGAAGATTGAGATGTTTGCTTTCAAAAGCAGGCTTGCTATGTCGTTCTGACGTGAGGCTTTAAGTACAGTTGTACATGTCTTAAATCTTACAACATGTGTTCCTTTGAATTTTGATATTCCAGACAGGATGTGGTATCGAAAGGATGTCTATTATAAACATTACGTGTGTTTGGATGCAAGGCCTTCGTCCATATTCTTAAAGATGAAAGGTCTTAAACTTGATGTCAAGACTCGATAGTGTGTATTTATTTGCTATGGTCTAGATGAGTTTGGCTACATGTTTTATGACCCAAATGAAAAGAAACTCATTAGAAGTTGAGATGCAGTGTTTATTGAGAATCAGACCGTAAAGAATATTGACAAGACAGTTAAGACAGTGACTAAGCACAATGATGATAATGATGGTCACATAGATAGAGGATGATCATGTGGATCAGACTCAAGCATCATAAACTCATGTTCATGTTAGAAAGTCTTTTAGACTGTATATACATTCGAAAACTTTCGCAATGGGTGTTTGTTGTTGACTGATGGGAGAGAAACAACGGAAGATGAGCACAGAGATGAGTGAGTTGATGTCATGCAAGATGAGATGAAATCCTTATATGAAATTAATACTTTTGAGCTGGTGAAATTCTCTAAGGGGAAAAGAGCTTTGAAAAATAAATGGGTATACAAGATGAAGCCGAATGAGCATACTTCACTACCATGGTTCAAAGCTAGATTGGTTGTTAAATGTTTCATTCAATCAACAACTTTTCCCATAAAAAGCGCGCCATCCGCAAACTGTAGATGAGAGATAGATAAGTTACCATTCCCAATCGACACAACCTGGAAGAGATTCAGGTCACACGCTTTGTTCACCATAACACTCAAACCTTCGCCACCATCAAGAACAAAAAAAAGAGATAATCGATCACCTTGTCTCAAACCTCTTTCCACTTTAAACTCATCTGAGGGACTTCCATTAACCAACACTGAAACATATGCTGAAGAAATGCATTCCATAATCCATGATCGCCATTTATCATAAAAATCCATTGCCTCTATGATTCGTTCCGGATAATCCCAAGCCATTGTGTCATACGCCTTCTCGAATTCAACTTTGACCTCTTATTATTCCTTTTCATCTTATCCACCACCTCCTTCGCAAGAAGAATGTTGGGTTTTGGCCCATTACCTTGTTATTGTTTGTTGGGCTTTGGCCCCTCTTCTTGTGCCTTAACCGAGCGCACCCCCCCCCCCCCCCTTTTGCTGTCTGCCTCTTCACCCTTCATCTCCCATTCCAGAAGCTTCCCCAGCATACGCCTCTTCGGCTGGACCAATTCCTTGGGACTTGCTCCCCTCCTCTTCGTCTCCATTGGTGCTATTAAGTTGGCTTGGTTCCATGATGAGAAAACACTCTCTGACAACCGAAAATCCTTAGTGTATTTTCGTCTGCCCCCTTTCCTTTCGTGTCCCTGTTTCAGTGGTGGTTGGCCGTGAGTTTTGTGATCCTGTTGTGAGTGGTTCAGACGCTGGCCGTGTGTTAAGCTTGGTGCTTTTGTGGTCAGCTTCGTGGTGGAACTCACTGTGTGTTTAGGTGTAATCCTTGTGTGGTTTTCCCTACTGTGTTCGGCCTTCTCCTCCTGTAGCCTTCGAGCTGTGTGTTCGGGCTGTGTGCTTTGGGCAGTGTGTTCGGGCTGTGTCTTCGGGCTGTGTGTGTGTCTCCACCTTTTGGATTTGATACCTTGGTTCCCCGGTGACGACGTTGAAAGGAAACTCAGCTCGACCTGAACCCTAATTCCTTACTCTTGTTTAGAATTTCAGTTTATAGTTTAATTGTGAAATTGTATACTGTGATTGCTTTGTTTCTTGATTGCAGGTTATCAATCGAGATTGAAAGCGGAACGTACACCTTACAGTGGTATCAGAGCGTTCCGTGCCTGGTGGAGTGCTCGGTTGACCTCGGACAGTGCTCATTTGGTCTCGGGCAGTGCTCGGTGGACTTCGGGCAGCAGCAGGAGTGCTCGGGCAGACCTCGGGCAGCAACTGGAGTGCTCGGTTGGTCTCGGGCAGTGCTTGGTAGGGCTTCGGGCAGCGGCTGGAGAGCTCGGGCAGCTACTGAAATCTCGGGCAGATTCCGGGCAGAGCACTTCGGTGCTTCGGGCAGTGTGGTTTCGTCACCCCAGAGCTTTGTCTCTGGGTAGTAAGTGATTATTTCAACCTTTAATCATTTTTTACTATTTAGTTTCTAGGTGTTTGTGTCCCTTACCCGTAGGAAAATCTCTATCTTAAAGCCCCATGCTCGTACACCGTTGAGTGTATTGTGATCTTGTGGGTGATAGCGATTTTTCCTTCCCTTAGCTTGATTAGTTCTTTCATATTGTTTTGTGCCTTGTGGTCCTTGCTTCTGCTGATTGGTTGTTGAAATTGTGTGTGCCTCTCTGCTTATTTGTGATGGCTTCAATTTCTGGATATAACCTTGAACCTTTTAATGGAAAATCTGATTTTTCTATATGGCAACAAAAGATGAAAGGAATTTTAATACATCAAAAAGTATTTAAAGCTATTGACGGTAATTGGGCTGAAAACATTACAACTGCTAAGAAACTTGAAGATGACGAATATGCTTATTCTTCTATTATCTTGAACTTATCTGACTCTGTGCTCAGAAAGTGTGGTAAACTATCATCTGCTAGAGAACTTTGGGAAAAATTAGAAGAAATGTTTACTGAAAAATCTTTGCCTAGTAAACTTTTCTTGTTGGAAAAATTTTTCAGATTCAAGCTAGACTTGAACAAAGACGCAGATGAGAATTTGGATGTGTTTACTAAGTTAATTCAAGATATTAAATTGACAGGAGATAAGAACATTGACGACTATTCACCTATTGTTCTTTTAAATGCTATTCCTGAAAATTATAGTGATGTAAAATCCGCCATTAAGTACGGTAGGGATTCTATTACATTGGATACTGTAATGAACGGCTTAAAAAGCAAGGAATTAGATTTAAAAGTGAACAACGGTGGTAAGCAAGATTCAGGTGAAGTTATGCATGTTAGAGGTAGATCTCAACATAGGTATAACAACAATCATAGATCTGATTATAACCAAAATCAGAATAATGATAAGAACAGGGGGAAAAGGTCTAAGTCTAGGCCTAAGAACAGAATGTGCTTTAATTGTGGTGATCCTGATCATTTTATTAAAGACTGTCCTGAAAAGAAAAACCAGAAACAAAATGATAATAACCAATCTTATGAACAAGTGAATCATGCTTCTTTATCTGGTGAAAACTCAGGTGATGTTTTTATGGTGACTGACTTATGTGATTCTGTGAATTATGTGCATTCATCTACTGTGTGTGAAAATGAATGGCTAATTGATTCTGGTTGCTCTTATCACATGTCACCTCTTAGAAATTTGTTTTCTAATTATAAAGAAGTTGAAAATGGTTCTGTTTCTATTGCTAATGAGAAACTTTGTAAAGTTGCTGGCATTGGTGATGTTTATTTGAAATTTGATTCTGGTTATTCTATGACTCTAAAAGATGTAAGACATGTTCCTGCTTTGTGCAATAATTTGATGTCTTGTGCTGGTTTAGAATCATGTGGTCTTGAGGGTAGATGGGAAAATGGAGTTATGAAAATCATAAATGGTTCTTTGGTAGTTTTCAAAGGTAAAAAGAAAAGACATCTTTATGTTTGCAAAACTGAATCTGTATATGATAATGTGAATTCTGTGACTGATGACTTGACTGATCTGTGGCATAGGAGATTAGGTCATATGAGTTCTAAAGGTCTAGAGATTTTGCATGAAAAAGGTTGCTTTGGTAAAGACGGGTTGTCTTGCATGCCTTTCTGTGATTCGTGTGTTTTTGGCAAACAACAAAGAGTGAAATTCCCGGATTTCCCTTCCCCTAATGTGACTATGAGTCCTGTGCACGTTGATGAGTCTGAGTCCAGTGCTACTCCTTGCAAGGTGGAGCATTTAACTGGTGTACTTCCTGTTAATGAACCTGAAATTCATGGAATGCCTGAAAATGATGATAGTGTTGTTGAACATGAACATGTTGTGCATGATGAATTGGTTGCTAATGAACATGAAGATTGGCATGATATAGCTTATGCTATTAGTTGCTTAATGTATTTGATGGTTAGTACTTGGCATGGTATAGCTTATGCTATTAGTTGCTTAAATAGGTTTATGTCTAATCCTAGCATGATACATTGGAATGTTGTTCAATGGTTGTTATCTGTAGGTGATAATCTAAGTGATTATGTGTTTAATCCTGCTGATATGTGTACTAAGTGTTTGTCCCTTAGTAAATTTCAATCATGTTTAAAATTTTTAAAATTTGATACTGATGATTGATGCGTGTTTAGTCCCTTGGTTAGTGTTTTATAACCTGCTGTGTGCTCGTTATAAAAACTGTTACCCTGGTTACTTTCCCACTTTAACTTGTTGTGTGCTTGTTATTGTTTTTTCCTTTGTCTGTGCTGTGTGCTATGACAGGAATTTGGTCCACACAATGCTTGTGTGTTGTGGGGACCCTTTGGGCGATGATGAGTCATCTATGGGTTTTCCTTACGTTGAGGTGGAGCCGCTATTGTGCCAAGGTGGAGATTTGTTGGGTTTTGGCCCATTACCTTGTTATTGTTTGTTGGGCTTTGGCCCCTCTTCTTGTGCCTTAACCGAGCCCCCCCTTTTGCTGTCTGCCTCTTCACCCTTCATCTCCCATTCCAGAAGCTTCCCCAGCGTACGCCTCTTCGGCTGGACCAATTCCTTGGGACTTGCTCCCCTCCTCTTCGTCTCCCTTGGTGCTATTAAGTTGGCTTGGTTCCATGATGAGAAAACACTCTCTGACAACCGAAAATCCTTAGTGTATTTTCGTCCGCCCCCTTTCCTTTCGTGTCCCTGTTTCAGTGGTGGTTGGCCGTGAGTTTTGTGCTCCGGTTGTGAGTGGTTCAGACGCTGGCCGTGTGTTAAGCTTGGTGCTTTTGTGGTCAGCTTCGTGGTGGAACTCACTGTGTGTTTAGGTGTAATCCTTGTGTGGTTTTCCCTACTGTGTTCGGCCTTCTCCTCCTGTAGCCTTCGAGATATGTGTTCGGGCTGTGTGCTTCGGGCAGTGTGTTCGGGCAGTGTCTTCGGGCTGTGTGTGTGTCTCCACCTTTTGGATTCGATACCTTGGTTCCCCGGTGACGACGTTGAAAGGAAGCCCAGCTCGACCTGAGCCCTAATTCCTTACTCTTGTTTAGAATTTCAGTTTATAGTTTAATTGTGAAATTGTACTTTGTTTCTTGATTGCAGGTTATCAATCGAGATTGAAAGCGGAACGTACACCTTACAAAGAATGTTGTCCAAAATCTGCCTCCATCCAACAAAAGCCGATTGACCCTCCGAGATTACTTTATCCAATACTTTACTCAATCGTTTGATAAGATTTTAGCTATGATTTTGTAATCTATTAGGGAGATAGGATAGAATTCATCAATACTAGTAGGATTATCGGACTTAAGAATCAAGATAATGAAAGATGAGTTGCAGCCCTTAGTGATTCTGGGATGCCGATGAAATTCCGACATAATACGAAAAATCATCATTGAAACTGTCCCAAAATCTTCTAATAAATCGAAAGGTGTATCCGTCATGTCCTGGGCTTTTCGAACAATCGCAATCCCACACTGCCAATTTAATTTCTTCATCAGAGAAATTTTTTGTCAAGTAGTTGTTATCCGCCTCTTCCACTTTCCTAAAATCTTCATATCTTAATTGTGGTCGATCATTATTCTGCTGAGAAAATCTTGCCTTAAAGAAATTCTTTGCCCAATTTCAGATTCTGAGCAATGTTCAACCAATGGTCCTCAATGTTCAATCCCACCAATTCATTCCTCTTTCTATACTGTACGAGGATCCTGATTCCAATCTGCGGCAACATTTGGGATGTTTTTATGGTAAAAAAGGAAGAGAGAAATGCTGGTTATTTAGGAATATGTATAGTGTAGAACATTTGGCAATCTTGCAACAAGAAAGTATTCTACAATATGGAAACATCAGCACAATATGTAGTGAAATTGGTGAAATTTAGATCTTGGCATTTGATTACGACGCGAAGAACTTAGGCATTAATACTTATTCGGCTATAGATTGGTTCAATGAGCTGTCTATTTGTTTAAGATTGTGAGCGACATTTTGGTATGTACTGTTGTTTTTGATTTTTTTGAAGGGAGGCTTCTTTGCTTTGTATCATGTAATTGTATTCTCACTTCGGTTTGAGCACCTAGTGCTCCTTTAATGAATTTTTGCATACGAAAAAAAAAAGGCAAATCAAATCGCCATAAATTAGCTAGGATTTTATTTTTGTTAGTTTATTGCTTATTTCTCACCTGGAAATTTATTGAATATAGGTTGATGCTAGTGTTTTTATTATTAAAAAATTGAGTAACATTTACTTTGGATGACTTGCATTAGTTTCGTGATATTTTCCTTTCAGCATCATTATGCATTGTTGCACCATTTCTTTTGTTCTTAGCTATAAATTATGCTCTGGTAAGTGTTAAAACCAGTGCAGTGGTTGCGTTCCTGGCATCTCAGAGTGAATAAGTGCGAAACCTTAAAAACAAGAATACACAAACCCTATATTTGTTACAGAAACATGACTGGAAATAGCCACACCTTTCATTCACTGGAGAAAATTATCAAATTTAATTTATTTGGAAGCAAGTGATCTTTGGGATGTGACTGAACATGATGATCTTAAACATAAGCCGATTATCAGACGATAGCTCAAACAAGAAAGTATAACGAGGAAAGTAGAAGAAGATCAAAGGGCAAGACCTGAATTGGTTCATCACCATGGTTCGTCGTAACGGTCGCGGCACCCATCCTGAGGACCACCGTTCCCGTTCCAATATCATTTCACGGAACGGTCGTGATGCAGATTTTTAAAACAAATTAAAAAAGCAGTAAACTTTTGAAAAAATACAAATTGTATTAATAACTAATTATATAATACATGAAGTCATTGAAATTTAATATATCAATGCATAACTATTTTATAATGCTAGCAAATTAAAAAAAAATACCATAATAATTAAGTACATAACTATTTTCTAATAATAGCACAAGAAGAAAAACACACTAACAATTACACTATGCAAATTAATTGATTCGTTGTGGTTGATTTTTTATATTTGCTACTTTATGATTTAGAAAAAATATTGATATTATTTTATTAAATTGGGCCATTTCTTAAAACAAAATATTGGATTTAAACTTCATTTTCTTTCAAGCCCACTTCTTTAAAAAAAAAATATATTGTGCCATTTCTTTTTGGGGAAATTTTGGGCCGGTACCATTTGGAAAAAGATTTTTCAACTCAGTCACTCAAAAAAATTTCTTTCAAGTAGATCCAATTTTCGTCAAAATGACCAAAATAGTATTCCGTCTTCCTTGGATCACCTCATTCAACCGCAAAACCATGTCTCCAACCCTCACACCAGGCACATGTACCAACCATCAACGCCAGTCGTCGGAAGTTGTTGGTCCTCCAATGGCGTCGGAGCTGAACGCACTGGTCGCGAAGAAATGAGAACAAAAAAGTTGTGCAAGAAGACAAAATCATCTCCTTCTTCTGTTTATCATCTATTTACCAATTGTGTTGATTTTGTTTTATATTTATTACGAATTTCAACTTTTTTGTAATGACTGTTTGTAGATTTCTAATGTGAAACGTAAAAATATAACGTATTTGAGATGTTCGATCAATTGTTTGAATGAAAATTATATATGTATTATGAATTTCAATTTTATTTAATGATGTTTGTAGATTTTTAATATAAAACTCAAAACTATAATGTATTTGAGATATTCGATCAATTGTTTGAATGAAAATTTTGAGAATGTAATGATATTGAAACCATTACAGCCTGAATCGGGTTTGTACAACAGGATTACTAGGCTGAAATCCTGTTGTAATCAGTCGTTCCAACTTCGAGACACCGATTTATCGACAATTTCTGGTTGCAGAACGCCATTACTAGACGATCACATTCACAAGCTGGAACTTCGTCACGCTAGGACTCGTTTTGGCCGTTCCGATACCAAGACTGCAACCCATGTTCATCACCATCCTTAAATGGTTCATTAAACCAATTGGATCACAAGCAAAACATTGTGCTCTGGGATTCTTGATATGTTTGTAGCTGATACATTATGCTTGTGTTCCAACATTCGAACCCACTTTGGCATCAAATATTTGGATATGAATTTCGAATATGCCGATGGCCTTTGGCCCATCTGGCATCACTCATCATTGCGAGTGTTTAGACTCGGGTTCAAGCTTGCCACTCCTTCCCCTTCTAGTTTTAATTGTGCTAAAAAAATTCAATAAAAACTGAACTTACTATGCCGACAACGATATTGTTATCTACATTGTCTTTAAGCATGTAAGTTGCACTCATTGGTAACATCAGCTTTATTTCATTTCAGTAACTTTAACTTCCAAGTTTCTCAATTTCCTTTATCTGGGCTATTTAGTATAGAAACTTGTCTTTGCCATTTGATTAATGGCCAAGAGTTGGTACAGAGAAATTCTTCAAGCCGATTTAAGCTTTTAGAGCATGTTTCCCATATGGCAAGAACTCAGGGTGTTCACGGGCCGGATCGGACCGGATTCGGACCGGATCCGACCGGTCCCGAGCTCGATTTGTGTGGAACCGGGCCAATCCGGTTCTTAACCGGATTGGTCCGGTTCCGGTTCCATGGCACATGCCATGGAACCGATCCGGTTCGGAACCTCGGATCCGAATTATCGGATTGATCCGGGGTAAATCGGTTCCAACCGGAACCGGTTTGACGATCGATCGCCATGTTCGGCGATCGATCGCCAATTGTTTCTGTTTTTTTTAAACCACAGGTCTTGGCGATCGATCGTCATGATTCTGGCGATCGATCGCCAAGCCAAATTTTTTTAATTTTTAATTTTTTTTCAACCCAAATCGTAAAGGAAAAATACATCATTTATTGAATATGAAAAACTACATAAAAGAAACATCATTTGAAATTTATAATAAAAATACATTATTCATCATAATTTATAAGTATAGTCTTGGTCAATTCTTCTTCTTCTTCGGAACTTTCATTGCGAAACTCGTCGATTCCTCCTTCTCTCTTATTTCTTCTCTCAGCATCGAACCAATCTCTTAGCAGCGTAAGCATGCACAATGATTCTGCTTGTCGAGAAACTCTAAAGTCTCCAATGAGCCGAGCACAAGTTGAAAATGCCGACTCTGATGCGACAGTGGATGTTTGGACTGCAAATACATCTCTTGCCATTTTGGCTAAGACTGGATATGGTCTTGCGTGTTCCGCTTCTTCAACATCATAAGCATTATCAAACTCGGCAAAAATATCATAATTTTCTTGGAATAAAGGTGGATTTGAGGAACCACCACGAACAGTAGAAGAAGATGTCATCGTATTAGTGGAAATATGGAACAATGAGATAATTGAATAAAAGATTAGGATTTTAAGAGTAAGAGAGTTGGAGATGAAAAATTGGAGAGGAAAAATGAGGTATATATAGAAGCAAATTTTTTTAAAAAATAAAAAATAAAAAAATTATGAAGCCGTTGCCCAACGGCTATTTTAGCAGTTGGGCAACGGCCGTCCAGTGGCCAACGGCTACAATGCCGTTGGCTAACATTATTTTTTAATTTTTTTTAATATTCTTTTTCACCGGTTTCGGTTTCGGTCCAGAACTGGAACCGGTGGAACCGAAACCGCCGGATTGGCGGTTCCGAATCTCTGGAACCGATCCGATCCGGGTAAAACCAGGATCGGATTCCGGGTAAAACCAGGATCGGATTCCGGTTAATAACCGGACCAACCGATTCCGGTTCGGAACCGGAACCGACCGGTCCAGTTCTGGACCGATTCCGGTTGGTCCGGCCCGATAAGCACTCTGACCAAGAACGCTCTGGCGGTTCAGCTTTAATAATTTATAGATAAGTGACATTTATAGCAAATTGTAACAAAACTATGTGGCATACAGTGGAACACATGATTGTGTATCTTTTAACTTTAATATGATGTAGGGCGGTCATTTGTACCGGTCCCACTTTTACACATTCGATCTCACAAATACCAATACACATACAAACATATAAATATATATATATATATATATATATATAATATATATGTATTTATCTTGATCTTTACAGACATTCTATTTATATAAATATATTTTCATTTGTATCAATGAATGTTACTTTCAAGGCTATAAATCACATATTAGGGTCAAACCTTTCTTGTAGTCTGACAATTAATTCCTCAGAATCTGGAATATAACCAAAGTATAAGTTTTTTTCTAATAATGGTCAAAGAATAAGATAATTATACAAAAAAAGAAAAGAAGCTAACTTTATAATTCTACTCATCATTGAGAAATGCTTATGAAAAATTGTATATCTTGAGGCTATTCTCCAACCCACGCTAAATTTGGCTTGCAATTGTTCTCTAACTATAAATGTTGAACAAATTTGGTGCAGCACTATAGCTGCGCCATTTTTATTCTAATTTTTTTTTGTTAATTTTATGATTGGTAATCTTAATATTAAAAATTAATTAGTTAATTAAATTGTGGTATTCTTACATTGTATTTGGAAATAATTTATTAGTTACTGATTTATATAGTTAGTATCTATTATAAAAATATCTAAAAATTTTAATTTATTTGTTGAAAAATATTAAAAACATAAATTTAATATATAATTATATTATAAAATTTGTTATTGATGATTCATAATTGTTTGAATAAAATAATTGTTATAGATGAAGCTAAAATGAATATTATAAGGATATTCGAAGTTTAAAGTAGATAGATAAATTTTGTGTTTGGTACAGAAATAATTTTGATGTAAAATATACACTAAAATAAAATTATAGATTAAAAATCGTTCGAATATTTTTTTTAGCAATCACAAATTATATAATAAGTTTTATTTTATTAAAAAGAATTGGGAAATCTACGGCTGTAGTTATTAGGGTTTATATAATAATATTTTGTTTGCTACAAAATAGGAAGAGAGAGCCGTGTCTTGTCAGGCTTCTCTTTCTTCCACACCCCCAAAATTGTAGATAAATCTCAGCTTTCACGCCAATTTTCAGCAAACAGAAACCAGGGCTTTTCAAAGTTTCATGTATTTAATTTGTTTATTACTACAACTATATAAATTGTTTACAAATTTTAATAATATATGGAGGAACAGATTCTTGATTATGTATTGGTGCCATTGGGGTTGATTGTGATGGTGGCTTATCACATTTGGCTGCTCCGCCAGATAATCAGCCGTCCCGCCACCACTGTCGTCGGAATCAATGCCATCAACCGCCGCTGCTGGGTTCGGTCAATGATGGAGGTTTGTTTACATGTCAGCTTCTCTGGAAATCTTGTCTTTTGTTTTTTTTATTTTATTGAACAATATATTAAATTATATGCCAAGAAACAAATTAATTAATTTTGTTTTCTGGTTTATGAGATAAATTTAAAAAAATTGGTTGCATAGTATATTGACTTTTTCAGTCCTAAATTTTTAGAAATAACAAAATCTAATCACATACAAATTGTTATCAATCGAAAATAGTATCTGATGCGTTTTTTTAACAAATTTAATCCTAAAAAAATATTGTTTAATAAAAGTGGTACGTGTCATAATTGAACACTTTTGATTAAAACAAAAGTTTGATATCAATATTGATTTAAAAAAGAAATTTTGTGACTATTTTTTATTATAAATAATTTCTACGGACTATATTTGATTAGTAATATTATAAAGACGTCTGTCGAATCATTTTTGAACTTTATTCTTAAAAAACAATTGTATTTATTAAAATATTAAATAAACAAATTACTTTTTTTATAAATAGAATTCTCGAAATTTTAAAGAAACAAACTATAAATGTAGTCTCTTTGACATGCAGGATCCATCCAAGAGTGGGGTTCTATCGGTGCAAACTCTTCGAAACAACATAATGGCATCAACCCTTTTGGCATCGACGGCCATTATGCTCAGCTCCCTGATCGCCATCCTGATGACCGGCAGCGGTGGGGGCAACCGTCATATGCAGATGGTCTACGGTGACCGGAGCGAACTTGGGTTCTCCATAAAATATTTCTCAATATTGGTGTGTTTTTTGTTGGCATTCTTGTTGAACGTGCAGTCAGTTAGGTACTATAGCCATGCAAGTATACTCATCAACGTCAATCTTGGTAATAATAACTATAGAAATTGTGCGACGGCGGAGTACGTGGGATGTATTGTGAACAGGGGGAGTTATTTTTGGTCGTTGGGTTTGCGTGCATTTTACTTCTCATTCCCTCTATTTTTTTGGATCTTTGGGCCTATTCCAATGTTCTTGTGTTGTGTAGTGCTGGTTTTCTTGCTCTATTTTCTTGATGTGACGTTTGATTTTGGATGCGTAATTTCTGCGACTCCGCAAGAAGAGAATGCATGTATAGACGAGGAGGCCACTGTTTCATAGTTTAATTTGCTCTATTCTGTAATTTAACTTTGTCAGCAAATAAGATTATTATATTACGTTTATTTCTCTTCTTAATTAATGTTTTTGATGACTTGTTTGGTGTATTTTTTGATCACATTTATACTGACTAATTGCAATTAAGGGACAATTTACGGACAAGTCTGTACATTCCTGTAAATGTCAAGAAACCAAGTGCGCACTAAAATCCACTCACAACTCGTATTCTTTCTTTTGGAAAAGAACACGAACCCAAAAAGAAAAAAAATATTAAGTAGGAAAAGGGATTCGGTATTGGCTATCCCGATCCTTCCATTAGATTGATACATTCACATCCGATATACCTCGTGGGGCGGCACAACCACATGTCGTAGCCAAGACCATTTCGGGAAAAGGCAACTCCATTCATGATACACTTAAAATTTCAGCCACCCATAACCACTCACAAAAGTTCGAAATATTATTGTCAAACTTCGTGCTGCACGAGAAGATTAACGTCGCTTTGCTGGCATGCATGACGCACACGACTAGCTGTCCCATGGCTGCCTTTAAGTGATGATATCGGTACTCTGCATCGATCCGTCCCTTATTGTCCTACCCATGGAGGGATTGTACTAATTTCTGGTATAAGAGCTCTGCCTACTAAAGGACATATTAATCATTCTATTAAGCCGCCGGGAGCTTTATCATTCTATGATGCTATGTTCAACCCTCGCGCTGGTCAGCTATTAACTGGGTGCCTCGTTAGGCCATAGCAGTTCTCCCTTGAACACATCCCCCTTATACCAGAAACTTTCCTTGAAGTGTTTTCACAATTTTCTTGATAATCTTTAAATGTATTCCCATGATTGTGGCTCCGTGAGCATGAGCATCATCTTCTTTTTTCTCCATCATCAACCAGCTGTGAGGAACTGTAAATGTAAATGTATGTTTATGTTAATTAAGATGATCACATATTATTCATACATTAAACATAAGTTGGGTAATGTTTATATTTTATTTGCTTAAACAATTTGTAAAATAAAGTCAATTAATGAATAGTTTTAATTGCTCCACCATCTTCAGTTACGGTTAGTACTAATAAGAAAAATAAAGTTGAGTTATGCTTTTATTAATTTGCTTAAACAATTTGTAATTGTATACTTGAAATAACAGAGGAAACTCAAAAAATGGAATTGATAAATAAGTTGGAGCAATTGAAACATAATTAATGAAGAAAATAAATTTGGGCAACTCAAGAGTTACAAGAAAAATAATGTATATTATAAATATGAAAAAAAAATATTAAAGTTGAATATAATATAATAAAGTATTGAGTGAGTTTCATTAATTGAATTGAAATGAGTTGCAGGGATAAAGATGATTTGAAATTGTTGAGTGAAGTAATTGCAAAAGCTACTAATGTAGCAGTAGTACTCGCTTTTACAATTGATTTGTAATTGCATTGATAAAAATATCTAATTAGATGAGTAAATTAATTAAAATTCAAGTAGTACAAAATTGATGTACATACATACTAAAAAGGGCGACGAATGGTTGCTGCTTATTTATCATGAAATAAATTAATAAAACAGTTATCACATTAAATTTAAACAATCAATATTTGATCATAGTCCTAAGCATTATAATAATATGTGAGAGTTGGAGTTGGCTAAACAATTAAACCCTCTGTTAGAATTTGCCAAACTTTCAGTACTGACATGCACATTTATATTTATAGTACTTAATTATGATAATAATAGTAGGGAAAATTTCGGGCCAGTATAGTTAGATAAAAAAAATCGGTCAAGTCACCCAAAAAAAATTTTCTTTCAACTAGGTCTGATTTTGGTCAAAATGACCAAAATAGTCTTCTGTCTTCCTTGAATCACCTTCTTCAACCTCAAACCCTAGTCTCCAACCTTCACAACATCCACCAGACCCACCACCAATGTCAGTCATCAGAAGTTGTCGCTCCTCCCATGGCGTCGGAGCTGCGTACATTGGTCGTGAAGAAACAGAAACAAAAACGGTTGTACAAGAAGACAAAAAGATTTCTTCCGAGCAACATGTTTGCCATTTCATCTTGCTGCTTGACAAAAAACAAGTGTATTCTTCATTCATGAGTGAACTTAAGAACCTTCAGACTTGATGAGATAGAAGAAGCTACGAATGGATTCACGGAAGAATTGGGTTGAGGTGCTTGCTCACTAGTGTATAAAGGCACTCTGAAGGTTGAAAATGTCAAGGTAGTTGCTGTGAAAAAGTTGGACAAGACACCCACATAAGCTTAACAAGAAATCAATCCACCAAAAATAAATGTTTTCAAGTAGTGGTGCATGTATATTACATTTACATGCACCGCATGAGTTGTGCATTATTAGTCTCGTGTGGTGCATGTAAATTACATGCACCACATGACTTACATGCACCATATGAGTCTATAGGTGCATGTAATTTATATGCACATCTAGAGTCATATGGTGCATGTATATTATTTTTATTTTTCTATAATGTAAAGTGAGTATTTTGCAATTGAATTTAGTGGGTTTCTTTCTTGTCAATTTAAAGTATATTACATTCACATGAATCGCCTAAGAAAAAGTTGTTTCGGCTCAATCCACCAAAAATAAATGTTTTCAACTAGTGGTGTGGACATGTATATTAAATTTACATGCAACTCATTAGTTATTAGACTCATGAGGTGCATGTAAATTACATGCACCATATGACTCTAGAGGTGCATGTACATTGCATGCACCTATAGACTCATAAGGTGCATGCAAATTACATGCACCTATAGACTCGTTGTTAAATTTCCCAATTTATTTTCAATTTGCTCCTCAATTGACAGACACATAAAATTACATGCAGTGCTAGACACAAGAAAGTGAAAATGATGATACTAATGAATAATGTGAAGATTTTTTAACTGAGATTAGTTTCTGAATATTTGATGATGGATCCCTTTACAAAGGGAATTGAGCATTGATGGATGCAGTTTTGTAGATAAAAACTGTCGGTGGAATCAACCTGTCTCTGATGCCATCACCTCCACTATTCATAGGCAAAACCTTACTCGTGGGAGTGGCCCTATCAACAAAAATCGCAGAACTCAGAACTCATTTCCATTTGACATATCCACGCTCACCGCACCAAATAACCTCTCACTCCATAGTGATTGTAAACCCACGGCGGAGCTTTCCACGCTGCCACGAGAGGAAATCCACACCCTAAAAAATGTGCCCTACGAGGAACAAAGACAAACACCACCAACATAGCCACCACTCTTCCACCTCTTCTGTCGCTTCCACTGCCGGTGACGAAATCCTTTCGTAGAAGCATTCAGAGAGGAAATTTCATTTGAATATGTCGCCGTGAGAATTTAGCTCAAATCTCAGCCTCCAATCCGTGCATGGTCTGCAAGAGATTCAGGAAAACAAGGGTAAATTAATCATGAAAAGGGACCAATTAGATTAAGGTTTATAAAATGGACTTATTTGAAATAAGTTTTCTAAAAGATATATTTAGTTGCAAGAAATTTTTTTTGAAAGATTTAGTTAAAGATGTTTTGAAAAGCGGTACATTTATGTAATTTCTTCATATAGTATGGTCTTTGAGTTGCATGACTTTTGATAGCAATTATAGACTACTATTGCATAATGAACTAAGATTATTATTTTTTTTCCAAAAATCGTCAATGTCGTGACGAGGGTTTAGGCGGACCCTTACCTGTTAACTAGAAACAATAAAATTCAATACATGAGATGAGGACTATAAGGTAAGCAAATACGATCAAGTAAATATAATTATCGAATTTAATCTGATAGTGTTTGAACATGAAGGATATGCGAGCTCCGATCAAGCAAAGCACCATTTGCAAGGGCATCTGTCATTGCATTGCCCTCACGTAGATATGAGAAATGCAAATTGGAAAGTTAAACATGAAGAATTGAATTTTGCATATAAGGTGACACAATCCCCAATTCGAAAGACCACATTTTTAGTGAAATGGAGATCTTCGAGTCCACCTCCAACCAAAGTAGAAAGAAATTGTGTTGGGAGCACAACTCCCGGCCCTTTAGAATAGCCACTAATTCAGCTCTAATAGTTGAGCCATTACCAATGAATTCAGAAGTTCCCATGATAAATAGCCCTGATTGTTTTGAATAACACCTCCAATTGAAGACTCCCTGGGATTACCAACATAACAACCATCCATATTAATATTGAAATGACCAGCAGGAGGTTTGATCCATTTAACGTAAGCGATCTGTATAGTTCTGATGCGATCAAGACATACACCCCAATATGCTGCAACTTTGTAGTAGCCTTTCCACTGTTCAAGGCGGAGCCAAGGGGAACACAGTATGATAAGTCTCCGAATGTATTTGTTTACATTGGAGAAATGAGAAATGACAATTCCATAAAAGCAAACCATTTCTTCCCCAAATCTTAGATTTCTAATATGGTAGGTTTGATTTCTAATATGGTATCAAAGCCAGAATCGAAAAGATAAACTAAGGTTTGGTAAACCTCATGTAGAGCTACCAACCACGGCAACCCGAGCAAACACCAAAAAGCCAAAAAAAGGGCAAAACTCCAGCCAGTAGCAAACCAACCTCCGGGGAGAGCAAAACCCAGACGCGAGAACAATGTCGACACTCCAACGACGGAACTCCAGCCACCGTTCTTTCTAGTGCAAATCCATCCGCGGGTGATGGTGTTGGAACCGAAGAGGGGGGTGAATGAGGTCCCTTTGCTACTTTAGCGTTTTAAAATGAATTTGCAAATAGTCGAGTTTGCGCTGCGGAAGACTTGATGTCAATTGAACAATAAGCAATATGAAGCAATAATGTAAATGCGTAAAGTAAATAAAGCGATAAATGACACAAGTATTTGTTATAGAAGTTCGGCGATGAATCGCCCACGTCTCCTCTTCCCGGCTGGAAAACGTCCAACCCAGGTTCCACTAGCACAACTTTGATCTTGGCCTTAAGGGCTCCAAGTTAGCCACAACACACTCTTCACGAGTTTTCTTGGCCTTAAGGGCTCCAAGGATAGCCACAACCTTGCACCAACTTCACTTGTTGATGTCTTATACAATTTCCAACTTGCGTTGGTGTTGGAGGACCTTACAACAAATCAAATAGCACCTTCACGGTGTAACAACACGAAGAACACAAGCTCTCACACAAGAAATAAATTACAAACTCCAATACAACACAAATATATGAAGTTTGCAATGCTAGATAGATTTTGATTGAACAAAGCTTTCTTGTAGTGTACCCTCTTGTTTCATGTCATCATCTTGAGCCCAAACATCCATATTTATAGTGTAGAAGGCTCCCAAAGCTCATACTAGCCGTTGCTACACAAAGGCATAAATCACTCCTGCATCGCCTCGGGCGATCTCCATCGCCACGCTTCAACGGTCACAATTTTTCACAGATCGCCTCAGGCGATGAGCTGATCGCCTCAGGCGATCGTCCACAAAAAATAAATGCCGTAGCTAAAATTCTGGATCGCCACAAACGAACTTGCCATCGCCTCAAATGTTTCAAGAATCGCCTCAGGCGTTCTAGCCATCGCCTCGGGCGTTCTCTCCATGCGCGCGGTCCTCGGCGTCGCTTCAGTCGATGAGCGAGGCATTGTCTCCCTTGGCTGCCATCGCCTGGGGCGATGATCACCATCGCCTAGGGCGATCCGCCCATGTCCTTGTAGATTTGATCTCCTTCAAACAATCAACTTTTCAACCATCTAACCCTACACTAAGTAGACACATTAGTATAACAAATGTAAGTTTTGTTGATCATCAAAACGCATAAATAATTCGGAGATAAATTAAGCATTAAACTCAACAATGCGTTTAAGGCTCAACAATCCCCCCCCCCCCCCCCTTTTTGGTGATCACAAAACTTGATAAACTTGTAGATGAAATATGCATGAAATATGAGTAAACAAGACTCCCCTTAACAAATGCATAGCACATACAAGTTTTACCAAGTAAAGCATAATACAAAAAACTCTCCCCCTCAAAACATGCATGTATTAAGCTTCAAGTTTATCACAAAATTATCCCCCTTCTTGTGATAATCAAAAAGCACAATGTTCAAATAGACATAGCACAATTATATGTTGACACATAGCCATAATTTAACAATTAGCACATGTTCCTCATCAAGCATGTGATAGCCATAACTAGCATAAGTTTAAATCATTTAGAGGAAGACAAACATGTATTTAAGGCAATTAACAACAATGAATTTTAAATATGCAAAGTGTGCATATGTTCTACCAAGAGTTTATGCACTTATGCCCAATAAACATTAAATTGTTCAATGCATTATTATAAACAATTGATAAGTTAACGAGAGTAAAATCATTGAGGCCATAAAAACAATAAAGTTATATGAAATTCTTAAGCCATATTTCTATGATCCAAGATTGAACATCTAAACAATTAAAGCATGCTTAATCACATTTAATTATATTGCACATTGCATATTCAAAGTTAACTCAAGGCACATAATAAGATTTTTACCATAATGAGTTAAGCATAAATTATGCATTTAAACAAATTTAAATAAGCAACATAATTCATTATCATAAGAAGATATCATTTAATTCAATCATATTGTGCAATAACAAAAAATGAGCATTTAATCAAGTTATACCAATTTTAACCATCCAATAATTACTCACTTTGCAAAATTCAAGCATATAGGCACATAAGGATGATTAAACAAGAGTTCTAATACATGGAGAATATATGTCACACAAATATGCATATGTTAAGGGGAAATGCAATTTACTACCAATAAATATTGAGCTTCATAATTTATTGGTCACAATTAATTTGTGCCAATGAAATTTTTCATTGCTCTTTTAAATGCACAAGAGAAATATAATTAGCTCCCCCTAAATATGACATCATAATAATGTATTTAAAACTCAATTTCCCAAAGATTACCTTCAAGTAATTGAATTTCACCACATAATTATAATATACAATTCAAGGAAAATTAACCAAGCAAAAGAGCTAATTATGCTATTATAATGCTCAAAATAAATTTACCTTTGATGATAAGAATGAGTTCATATCATCGGTCTTTTACCTCGCGCTTCCTCATGTGGTGCATTTGATGGTTTCCTCCATTGAGGTACTAGTACCTTCATCATCTCTCCCTTTGTAGTTCCTACAAAACAAATTTATAATAGGAGGATCTTTAGTACCCATTTGTTCTTTGGGCCATGTTGGTTAGTAACAATGGGGAATTTAGGAATCAACTTCCACCTCTTGTTTGGTTGGTATTGATTTTTGACACATTTACATTTATTTCTAACATGACCAACCTTGCAACAATAGGTACAAGTATGAGAATTATGCTTAGCTTTAGCCAACAAGTTTGAAAAAGTTTTTCATTTGCTTGAAAAGCCTAGTCCGGCTTTATCGACGCTATATCGTTGCAAGCCAAGCAATTCTTCCAATTTTAAACTACTTTCACTAAACTTGCAAAATGATTTCTTCAAAGAGCTTAATTCATTTTTCAATGAATTATTTTCTTCATCTCTCTTGGCTAACTCAAGTTTGAGCAATTTGTTATTCATCTTGGTTTTGCCAAGAACATCAATAAGATCATTATATGATTCTAATAATTCATCAAAAGAGGATACCTCATCGTCGCTTTCCTCTTCCTTGTCATTTGCATCATCTTTGGCCATTAGACAAAAATTTGTTTCTTCTTCTTCATCGGAGTCACTATCACTCCATGTGGTTATTAGACCTTTCTTCTTCCCCTTATCATCATTTTTCTTCCTAGGACATTCATTAGCATAATGACATTTATATTACCTCTTGTTTGGAATCATATTTGGTGGCACCGGAGGTCTTTGGCTTATTGTATTTATTGTAGAACTTTTTGAACTTTCTTGTGAACAAGATAATCTCTTCATAATCTTCATCATCGGATTGTGCTTTCTTTCCGACCAAGGCTATCCCCATTCTTATAGATTTATCTTCCTCATTTATTCCCTTCTGGGTTGACACTTCAAGCTCATGAGTCACTAAGGTTCCATGGAGTTCATCAAGATCATATGACGCACTATCTCCTTTGTTGGATTCAATGATAGCCGTCCTCTTGGCATCCCATTCTTTTGGTAAAGCTCTAAGGGCTCTTCTCCGTATTTGCTTTGGAGGATACTTTTCTCCAAGTTGGGCAAGCTCATTGATGATTTGAGTGAGCCTTCTAAACATTGAGTCAACATTTTCTCTGGACTCCATTTCAAATGTTTCGTACTTGAGTTGTAGAAGATCGATCTTTGTTTCTTTCACTTGGTTTGTGCCCTCATGACAAATTTGTAATTTGTCCCAAATTTCCTTTGCGGTTGAGCACATCGAGATGCGGTTGTATTCATTCATATCTAAAGCACAATGCAAAATATTAATAGCTTTAGCATTTTGAGAAATTAAGATCATATCCGTCCTTGTAAAATCGTCCATTTCTTTGGGAACATTCCTTCCCTCAAACTCGCTTGCTAGATTAGCCATAAAAATTTTGGTTTAAAAATAAAAACCAAGTGGCTCTGATACCACTTGTTAGAACCAAAGAGGGGGGCGGGGGGTGGGGGGTGAATGAGGTTCCTTGGCTACTTTAGCGTTTTAAAATGAATTTGCAAATAGTCGAGTTTGCTGCGGAAGACTTGAGGGCTCCAATGATAGCCACAACCTTGCACCAACTTCACTTGTTGATGTCTTATACAATTTTCCAACTTGCGTTGGTGTTGGAGGACCTTACAACAAATCAAATAGCACATTCACGGTGTAACAACACGAAGAACACAAGCTCTCAAACAAGAAATAAATTACAAACTCCAATACAACACAAATGTATGAAGTTTGCAATGCTAGATAGATTTTGATTGAACAAAGCTTTCTTGTAGTGTACCCTCTTGTTTCATGTCATCATCTTGAGACCAAACATCCATATTTATAGTGTAGAAGGCTCACAAAGCTCATACTAGACGTTGCTACACATAAGACATAAATCACTCATGCATCGCCTCGGCCATCGCCTTGGGCGATCTCCATCGCCACGCTTTAACGGTCACAATTTTTCACAGATTGCCTCAGGCGATGAGCTGATCGCCTCAGGCGATCGTCCACCAAAAATAAATGCCATAGCTAAAATTCTGGATCGCCTCAAATGAACTTGCCATCGCCTCAAACATTCCAGGAATCGCCTCAGGCGTTCTAGCCATCGCCTCAGGCGTTCTCTCCATGCGTGCGGTCCTCGACGTCGCTTCAGTCGATGAGCAGGGCGGTATCTGGGGCGATGATCACCATCGCCTGGGGCGATGATCACCATCGCCTGGGGCCGATCCACCCATGTCCTTGTAGATTTGATCTTCTTCAAACAATCCATTTATCAACCATCTAACCATGTACACTAAGTAGACACATTAGTATAACAAATGCAGGTTTTGTTGATCATCAAAACTCATAAATAATTCGGAGATAAATTAAGCATTAAACTCAACAATGTGTTTAAGACTCAACATATGGGTTTCTCCTCCACTATATAAGAGACTTAGAACATGAAAATTGGGACTTTTGCATATATTTTTCAGTCCTAATAGCAGCCTCCACCCATACCATACCATACCATCACAAGCCTCTGAAGAGCAAGAGCAACGCAAGAGACGGAACTACGTAGCAATGCACGGAGTCACTACCTCGTTTATTAGTATTTCTAGACATGTTTACCTTTTATTATCAGATTTTTATGTTAAATTATTGCCAAACATATTTATGCATTATTATTTGATGATGACTGTGGCCATGCTTGTTTATCAAGACTATGTGATCCTATATTTGAACCCATGTTTTAAAGATTAGTTTTTGATTCAATTCTTATAATCTTTGCCCATAATTTACGTAATTAATGCTTTCAAAAGATTAGATACCTTTTGCATGAATTTGGTAATCGTAATTGGCTTGACCATAAGATATTACGATACGACATAGTGAATTAGGCCGTGGGTTTTAGGTTGAGATGTACCAAGTAAAATCTAGCATACGTGTGATAGCAATAGATTTAAAATTTTCTTCTGTGCATCGGTGCTGTGGCACCTTATATATCGATGCCGGGGGGTCCGCTGATAAAAAAAATAAGCGAAAATCCCCCTTCCTGGCGCCCCAGCGCCAGTCATTCTGCTGGAATTGTCAAAATTCTTTTTTAGGCTCTAGGGCGTCTTCACCCAGCGCTATAGCGCTTCTTGCACTGTTTTAATCCTTCTCATCTTTTCAAGCTTCATATTGGACCGTCTCCACTCCTATGCACTTTTCATCATCATTTGGCTCATTTCTTCATTTCCTTGCATTTTCACAAAGATTACTAAAACATGCAAAAATCATAGAAACAATCTTGATATTGTTCAAGAATCAAATGAAACGTAACGAGAAAATAGACATATAAGTGCAAAAATGGCACTTATCAATCATGTTATGTCTTCCGCTTGCTCTGAGATTACTTGGCTTCGTGGATTATTGGGCGAGCTTGGCTTTCCTCAACTTCACTCTACATAGTTGCATGTGGATTATTCAGATTACTGCTAACCCGATCTTTCATGAGTGCACCAAGCACATAGAAGTTGATTGTCATTCCATCCGAGAAGCTTTCGACAAACATGAGATTACTCTTCCTCACGTTTCCACTAAACATCAAACTGCCGACATCTTCACGAAAGCTTTAACTCGAAGTCGACATTAGTTCTTGATTGACAAATTGATAGGATGTTACCATACGAAGTGTAAATCTCAATTGTAATTTAGTAGATATCATATCAATTAGGAAGATATTTAGGCTATTAAATAAGAAGATATTTAGGTTGTAAATTAGGAAACTTTGTACCCGGTTTACTCTATATAATTGAATGAAACCTGATTGAAAGGGTATTGAGTCAAATCTTGACATGGACATCGGGGTTCTTTCATTCCGCATATGGTCAACATTATGTTTTTTAAATTTTAATGAAGGTTGGAGTCAAAGTTTGCTAGCAATTTTTTTTCCTTTGAATATTTTGAATTAAGTTTGTATCTGTAAGAAAGTTGCCCCCAAGCAAATAGACCATTAGTACCATTTTTTTCTTTTCTTTTGATAATTTATATTAATTGTGTCCATTTCATCCAGAAAATAGGCAGCACATAGGCAGAGAAGAATAGCAACCCATCTTATTGAATCAATGTAATCCCTGGTTCCAAATACGGCATAGGTAAGAATTTTGCAGAACAACTCTGATAGTTTCCATTACATGATTTTATTATTTGAGCCTCGATGCATGCATAATAGACCTGGAAAAGCAGTCCTATCTCACCCGAATGTTTAATTCAAAATAAAACCTAATGCCTTCTTCTTATTATTATTATTAGTTTACAATTATACTTTAGCTACTGGTGTATCATCAGATTTTGGGGCAGATTCCTCAGCTTTTGCTTCCTCCTTTGGTGGCTCCTCGACAGCCTCGGCTTTCTTGTCTTCGGCTGGACCAGCTTCTTCAGCAGCTGGTTTTTCTTCGGTTTTCTCGGCTTCTGGAGCTGGTTCATATAGATCTACCAAAGGTTCTTCTTTCTTAGTCTCATCTCCATCTATGTTCTCCTGAAAAACATAATATGAAGGGGGGAAAAAAATTCCAATTTAAAACTCCATATTTTACTTCTCCCTACCCAATGCATCATTTAGTAGGATTGAAAATGTATAGATATTTGAATGCTTACTTGTGGAACGGCAGCAGGGTCCTCAACGGGGGCTGGGGCAGGTGCCTCTTTGGTATCCAAATCTTTTGGTTTGCTCGCGCAGCCTCCCATGATTGTTGGTGGAAAGCGAGCAAAGAGGCTGGAGAATGATGATGAAACTTTCAGTGAACAGAAGCTTTTTTTTTACTTTAATGCACTTCGTTGGATGTTGAGGCTGAATGAAGAAGAGGCAAATGTAAGAGTTTATATAGAGGTAAAGAAATTGAACCTGTTTGTGGACAAATCTTGTCTCTGAGTTTAGCTTCGTTTTCGGTGGAAGTTGGTTACGAGGGTTGGGTGAGAATGATTTGACGCAGAGGAATTCTCGCATATGGCACTTGCGGCTCACAAATACTTGCGCTTCTTTTGCTTTTGTTGCTTATGTTCTCCCTTTTCCTTTTTCTGCACCTAAAAATTTCCAAAAAATACACATACATAGCCAATGATTTTTATTTGGAAACGCCTCGATCGTATTCTTATTTCATCATCTTGGATATTAGCTGGGCTAATTCTGACCACTGTCCTTTGTATATCACTGCTCCATTTGTTCCCAAACCTACTTCCTCCTTTCGGTTTCAAAACATGTGGACCGAGAATGAGGCATTTCTACAGACAATGAGACTCATCTGGAATAATGTGATGGTTCAATCATAAGCATGTGATTAATGACCACACAATAAATATTTAGATCAAAACAACGAAAGATAAGTTTAAAATTTATCAACACGTGACCCTAAAAATTTCGGTATGACCTCGTCGTTCGAGGAACTAACCACCTGTCGTACATATACCAATATACCCATAATGAAAATATATATAATATAATATCATAGCCATCATATACACACCAAATATCAAACTCACATAAAACATGTCCATACTGAAGTAGAACAAACTAAATATACATAGACGCATCTCACATTCAGGGGCACACCTCTGGTATACATATGCATCTAATTCCACCAGATGTGCCCTTTCTGGGATCCTGGCCATATGTACTACATAGCATTATCCACAACAAAGACAACAACAGCCCCCAATTGGGGGTGAGCAAAAGCCCAATATGGAACGATCATAAAAAATACAATATGTGTATAGATGAAATGAAATGTATGTCATGTCGATATCATATCATATACTCATCCACCAGGTATATCTGAGTCAATAAACGAAAATCCAAACATATCAAAATAGCTCAAGCATGTCATGTATATCACACGTTTTAGTTTTAGTGTCTGTAATAGTGGATTACACCATCTACATATTAATAGCACCATCCCAGCCAGTTATGTACATCATAGTGTCACAGTGTATAGGGATGGCAATGGGACGGGTCCAGACTCGGACCCGCATTGAACCCACCCCGCCGGGGCGGGTCTGGACCCGCTTCAACCGGGTTTGGAAGCGGGGTGGGGCGGGTCCTGGGATTGGCTGAACCCGCCCCGAACCCGCCCCGCAATACATTTTTAATTTTTTTAAAAAAAAATATGATATTGATTATATATTTTACTTCTTTCATTGAACAATAAAGTGTCATTATTTAATTTTATATCAAAATTCATGTGTTCATGTTAAAGAAGTTGGATATTTTGAAGGAAATAAGAGCAAATTAATAAATATTTAGTAGTTTAAAGATAGTTTTACAATGCTTATTATAAATATTTACTAGAGAAAACATGAAATTTAATCACAAAACTCAACTTTTGTGTTTTAAAATTGATTTCTAGCTAAATTTTTTTTTAAAAAAATAAAAAATTTAAAAAAAAACTGGAACCGGGGCGGGGCTGGTAAACCCACCGGGTTCGCGGGTCTAAGCGGGGCGGGTCCGGGTTTTATGTGTAGCGGGGCGGGTCCTGGGATTGGCCAAACCCGTCTCATACCCGACCTGTTGACATTCCTAACCGTGTAATGATACATTAAGTGTACATACGAAACCTGGGGTTTATATTCACAATTATATCACAAAAAATTAATTCTCCAGTCTAATATTTAATAAATCATGTTTACAAATATTATTTGAGTTTATTCGATTATTTCAAAATTTATTTGTATATTGTCATGTTCTAATCCAACTGTCATTAAAAATGTCAATTTCTATTATCATTAATGAAATTCTAATTAATTAAAAAATTAATGTACACATTTATATTTAATGTGCAAATTGTATTTAATTAACATGTAATAAAAAATTCCAAGAATTAACTGCCACCTTATCTATGGAAGAGTTGTTTATAGAATCTTAAGTGAAAAATAATATGAAATGTAATTTGTAATGTAACAGTCCAATTGGTCTTATTGCATTCAATCATTTTGCATTAGTCAAGTTGAGATAAGAAACATTATCATCAAGCAAAGTCAAATGTTATAGGTTTAGTTTGAAATGTTTCATCCGTATTAAAGTTATGTTTTTCTTTGTATTATTGTGTAACAATTTGCCTATAAAAGGCATTTATATAATTCAATGCAGAGTGTCAGAATATTCAATAGATCCTCTCATTTGCCTTCGTTAATTATTTCTTAATTTTATTCTGCCAACTAATTGGTTCAAATTCGTTCAAACTAAAGTTTGCTTCATCAAATATTATTTGGTATCCAACAAATTTGTGGTATCAAGGCTGCATCCAGTATATACTAAAAAGCTTTTTTTGCGTATATAAATATCTAAAGATTCATTAACAACACACATTCCAATATATGATGGGGGAAAATTATGAATTTTGGAAAGTCCAAACAAAGACTCTATTTATTTCTCAAGATCTTTGGGAAATAGTAAATAATGATATACCGGAACCAGAAGATGCTGAAATCTTTGCATCATGGACTCAAACTAAGCAAAATAAGTACTGGAAAAATATTTGGAAAGATGTCAAATCCTTGTTGTTCATCCAACAACGCGTACATTGATCCATATTTCCTAGAATTATGGGTGCTAAAAATTGCAAAGATATCTACGATATTCTAAAATTGGAGTTTCAAGGGTCCGAGAGAGTAATCTCCATTAAACTTCAATCTTTATAGCGAGATTTTGATAATTTAGCCATGAAAGATAATGGAAGTGTCCGAACCTTTATTTCATGTGTTGTTGAAATAGTCAATCAAATAAAGAGTTATGTAGATAATATATTCAAGAAAAAAGATTGTTGAAAAAATATTTGAGAAGCTTGCCATAAAAATTTGAACATATAGTGACTGTGATTGAAAAATCAAAAGATTTGTCAAAACTCATGATGAAACTCGTGAGTTCTTTAGAAGCCCATGAACAAAGAACGAGTAAATTAGCTGGTCCTTCTATTGAGCAAGCATTCGAGTCCAAACTCAATATGACCGAGAAGAAAAAATTTGAAGTCGGAGAAACAAGCACATCCCAACAATTTCAACAAAAAGTAGGAAATAAAAATTATAGATATCGTGGACGAGGACGAGGAAGGCCACGATTCATCAACACCCAAAGAGGTGATTATAATATCAATTCTAACTCTTCATGCTTTATTTACAAAAAAAAAAACGGGTCATAAATCAAAAACTTGTTGGGATAAATGCAAAACTTGTAAAATTTCAAATAACTCATAGCACAGACAAAAAAATGAAAGAAACAATGGCAACTTCACGAAGGAAATGATCAAAAAATCACGGTCTATTCTTGTATGAACATGACCAATAATTCATTAAATATTTTTTTGACATCCATCTGCCAGATTTCATAATCATGAAATGCAGCTATTGTAAGTAAGATCCTAATGGATTAAACTATGGCAACTGATGAAAAAGTTTCATCATAGTCAATACCATGAATTTGTTTGAAACATTTAGCAAACAATCGTCATTTAAAGGTTTGTACGTTACCATCCATGTCAGTCTTCTTCTTGAAAATCCATTTGCACCCTATGGGTTTTACCCTTCAGGTGGGTCAACCAAAGTCCATACTTTGTTTACATACATGGATTACATCTCAGATTTCGTGGCCTCTAGCCATTTCTCAGAATCAGGGCCCATTATAGCTTCTTGATAGGGTGAAGGTTCATTCTCATCAATGAGTAGTAAGTCACCTTGTTGAGTCACAAGAAATCCATATCTCTGTGGCTCCCGGTGTACTCTTATAGACCTACGCTGGGCTTGTGTCTCTTGAGCAGGCATTTCGTCCACAACAACTTGTGGTGACTGCTCTGTTTCCATCTCAATAAGTGTTTTGTTGTGGTTGTACTTCACTAAGTTCTATTTGTCTCCCACTAATTCTTCTAGAAATAAACTCTCTTTCAAGAAAGTTTCTCGGTGGGATAATAAAAGTAGTATCCTTTTGTTTCATTAGGATACCCCACAAATAAAAACTTATCAAATTTGGGTCCAAGTTTATTGGAGGCGTGACGTCTCAAGTAAGCCTTACAACCCCAAATCTTCATAAAAGACATACTATGACGTTTCCTAGTCCATATCTCATATGGTGTTTTTTAACTGATTTAGATGGAACACGGTTCAGTATAAATATTGTTGTTTCTAAAGCATGTCCCCAAAAGAAAATCGGAAGATCTGCATGACCCATCATAGATTGAACCATGTCCAACAATATTCGATTCTTCCTTTCAGATACACCATTCCATTGTGGAGTATACGGAGGTGTGAGTACTGGGACTATCCCGCACTCCTTTAGATAGTCATGAAACTCTTGGCTTAAGTATTCACCTCCTCAATCTGATCGGAGGATTTTGATACTTTTGGCAAGTTGGTTTTATACTTCATTCTTGAAATCCTTGAACTTTTCAAAAGTTTCATATTTATGTTTCATTAGGTACATATACACATATCTACTGAAGTCATCAGTAAATGTAACGAAGTATTGAAAACCACATCTAGCTTGTATGCTTATTAGCCCACATACATCACTGTGTATCAGACTCAATAAATCATTTACCCTTTCAACATGTCCCTTGAAATGAGCTTTAGTCATCTTACCCATGAAACAAGATTCACATGTTTCATATGATTCTAAATCAAATGAATGTAAAACTCCATCCTTATGAAGTTTTGAAATGTGATTCTCATTTATATGGCATAAGCGACAATGCCAGAGATAAGTTGGATTAGAATCATTAGTATTAATCCTCTTAGTATTTAAGTTATAGACTGGCATATCAAGACTTAGAACATAGAGACCATTAATCAATTGTGCACTAGCAAAAACATCTCATTCAAATAAATGGAGCAACATTTGTCCTTTATTATAAATGAAAAATCGATATTGTCCAAACAAGAAATTGAAATAACGTTTCTAGTAATCGACGGCACAAAATAACAGTCTTTTAAATCTAAAATTAAACCAGAAGGCAAAGTCAATGAATAATCTCATATAGCTAAAGCAGCAACTCTTGCTCCATTTCCCACTCGTACGTCAACTTCGCTTTTCGCCAACACTCTACTTCTTTTGAGTTCCTGCACATTAACACAAATGTGAGAACCACATCCAGTATCTAATACTCATGATGAAGAAGTAGATAGATTGACTTCTATAACAAAAATACCTGAAGTATAAGTCACACTTCCCTTCGTCTTCTTAAGATCTTCCAGGTATAACTTGCAGTTTCTCTTCGAATGTCCTGTCTCACCGCAATGGAAGTAATTTTCATACTTTGCCACTCCTCCATTTGGCTTAAGTGCAGTAGCATGAGGCTTAGATTTGACATAGACTTTCTAGTATTTTCTAAAGCCCTTTGCTTTAGCTTTTCCCTTGCTCTTATTCACACTAAGAATATTTGTGGGTTTAGACTTCTTTGTGTTTACCTCGTAAGTTCTCAACATACCAAGCAACTGTGGTAGAGTCTTCTCAATTTCAATCATATTGTAATTCAGAACAAATTGACTATAATTATCAGGCAATGATTGCAAGATCACGTCAGTGGACAACTCTTGGTCTAACAAAAAACCCAGTTTCTCAAGATTCTTTATGTATCCAATCATTTTGAGTACATGAGTTCCAACAAGGCTTCCTTCTACCATTCTGCACTGAAATAACGCTTTAGAGACGTCATACCTCTCTTGTCTAGCTTGCTGTTGGTAAAGTTGCTTCAGATGTTCAATCATATTGAACGCATCCATTTCCTCATGTTGCTTTTGAAGCTCAGAGTTCATGGTTGCAAGCAATAGGCACCCAACATCAAGAGCGTCATTTTGATGCTTCTTGTAAGCATCACTATCAGCCCTTACGGCCGTAGCAGGAGGTTCCTCAGCAGGCAAGGGTTCCTCTAGGACATATTATTTTTTCTCTTGTTTGAGGACAATTCTCAGATTCTTATACCAGTCTAGAAAATTTGTCTCATTCAATTTGTCATTTTCAAGGACCGATCGCAATGATAGTGCACTAGTAACGTTGTTTGATGCCATGGATATCTACAATATAACTATGCAAAATAAGTTTTATGATCTTAATCATTTAATAAGGTCTTATATTAAATGAAACTCCCACTATTTAGTTAAAATCATCAACCCACAAAACTATTAGTGAACCAAGATCATATTTCACATAACCTTGAGTTAGCTTTGGCTAATCACCCAAGACTCGGTTATTTTGGTAGACAACACTTTGTCAATTACATCACATGTAACTCCTGGATGGTTGGGTGAACAACACTTTGTTCTAATTCATCTAATGAATTATTATCCAACCTCATGCCTCTAGGTTCCCAATCCTATTGAGATAACGCTAGTTAAGTCGAACCCAATTTAAAGTCACACGGATATCACTTTTATCCTATCGCGCCTTACTAAGATTGTCACGGTACTTTGCTTTGGCAAACCTACACATGTTCAATCGAAGTCTTGACTAGTACTTTTAATTGGAAGGCATCTAACTTGAGTTAATATTATTAGAGGGATTTAAAGACCTCACGATTTTATTAATATTGATTATGAAAATATGTCATGTATGTTGGGATATGCCCTAAGACAAGTCATTAGATGATTGTTTATGACATACAATGTAATATGATTTTATTTATGGCAAATCATTAGTATATATTATTCGAATATCTGTGCAATAAGAATTAATATATATGTTAATGTCCTTAGAATAATATTGTATTATTCTTAAAGATGTCCCTAGTCAAGTATTATCATGAATAGGGATAATGATAATACGTAGAGACTAGTATGTGTTGATTGATGAACTGTTCATTGATATGAGATATCAAATCAACACATGGGTACATGTTAGAGAACGATGTACTGGACAGACCCACCATGAGAATGCTACATGGATAGTTATATGAGTGTCATAAGCAATTCTCATAGTGATAATAATGTATGTAATCCTTACGACTTGTGATCATCAGAGATCCCAACATAAGGAGTTATGTATCTTGATATTGTCAAACGTTACCCATAACAGGGTATACTATAAAGGCGACTATTGGATACACTATGAATTATGTAGAGGGATGTTGACTGATCGAGATAGGATTTGTCACTCCTATATAACAGGAGATGTGTTTGGCCCTTGATCAAGTGAGAACTAAAATGCATGGCCATGCTCGAATGAGTCGATATGAGATATCGAGCTTATTCGTTTATTCTAGTTCTACTTGGGGATCAAGAAATAAAGATTGAATATACGAGTATGACTATTCCATGACTCGTGTTCAATCTAAACACAAAGGACAAATGGATTAAGTTACATGGTTAATATTATCACAAGTTCCTAGGTTATGTCGAGTCATTGACATTCTTGTAATTTGGGTAGCCTCGATGTGTTGCTAGACACCGCTCCTTGCTTGTAACGTAAAATAAGATTTTATGTCACTGCCAATATTACAAGATCCTATCGGGTCGCACAAAAGATTAAATCGAGAAGGGAAATTAAATTCATTGGATGAATTAATTAATTAAGAAGAGTCTTAATTAAAGATTATAAAGATTTAACTAAATCATGGGTTTGGGCCCATGAGGCTTTAAGAAAGCCTTAAACCTTAATTAAATCTTATAATATAAATACAAGGTTATGATTAATTGTTTGTAACACAATTAAAAATCATTCCAACCTAAAAAATAAGGTACACGGCCGCACCACCTTTTCCTCTCGGCTTCTTCATAACCGAAGAGAGACTAGGGTGATTGGGAGCTATCTTTTGATTGTGAATCAAGTGTGCTTATTGTTCCGGTCTAAGAACGAGTCTAGCAACTTGTTCTTAGACTATCCCTTCACCCGATTTGATCGTGTGGATACCGTTGAGGCAAAACTTGATAAGTTTTGCTAGTGACTCAAAGGAGACGTTGGACGTGGTGCTGCTCCGTGGAATATGCTCAAACACGCTACAAGGGTGAGACCTTCGTATAACCTTCATCCGATATGAAAAGCTATGTATAGATCCGCGGTTTAGTAGTCCAAAATTTTATTCCGCTGCGTTGTATGCTTTATGGATTACTTACAGTGGTATCAGAGCCGTGTACAAGGCTCATATCGGATTTATGTGGTTAAACTGTTTTAATCATATTAGAATAATATTGCATGCTATTAAAACTGTATAAACATATATGATATGTTAATATCGATTTTGTGAAAATCATCGTAAAATTGTATTTGATATAATTGGCGAATAATCAAATAATTGGAACAAAGTTTCGGCCACCCCCTAGCAAATTTACCCACGGCTTGGCCACATGAGGGCTAGGGTTTTCGAACCCTTGGCTCGAGATGGCCTAGTCGTTGTGGCTCATGTTCGTGCATGGAGGTTTCGAGACGTGGATGAGTTTTAAACTCTTTGGCTCGATAATGGTTCACGCATGCATGGATTAGTGGCTTCACCACATGAGAGCTAGGGTTTTCGAACCCTTGGCTCGAGATGGTTGAGCCAACCCCGTGCATGGCCTGACCGTGACTCGTGGCTAACAAATTCCATTGTTTCAATCAAGATGGCTCGATGAAAAACTCAACATGGTGCGAGGCGGCTAGGGTTTGGAACCCTAGCGCCGCCGCCTCTCGAGCATGGTTCGGCCATGGGCTAGGGTTTCGAACCCTAGGCCCATAATTGGTCCAGCCGTGTATTTGGTTGGTTCGAACCATGGTGGTTCGTGACTTAGTCGCTTAAGTTCGAGGCATGTGATGTCCCGAGCGTACGATAATTTTTCAAAAATTATTTTACAGTTTTAATTAGAATTAAATTTATAATGTTTAGAATTTAATTAATTAAATGTTAATGCATGCTTTATGTGTTGTTTGAGCATGGTGCGTGGTTATAGCCCTTTGACCTATTAGATAGGATTTGTGAATGTTTGTAATTTTAATACGACCTGCGTGTCGTGCCTTCTCCTTTTATTCTAAATGTTATCCCTCCCCTATATTCCCCTCGAATGTGAATCGAGGAATTCTATATCTTGTAAATAGTATAGTTTAAATTGTTGATGGTGATCGATGAAGATGGAGCAAGGTGCCGGGACGAGGAGGTCATTCACAAATAGGAGCCAAAGGAAGGTGCTTGTGAAGTTACCTTAGGTTGACTCTTAGGATTTTCTCATTGGCTTGAGAAAATCGCTAGTATGGGCTATAACCATGTCACGTTTAATTATGTATGATGATGCATGATTTGTCTTATGCTTTAGATTGATAATTGTATTACACATATATGTAGATATGTATACAACTATATGTAGTGGATATATTTTAAATTATCAAACTATTCATGAGATCAATAAATCCCTCTAAAATATTAAGTTTTAGATGCCTTCCAAAATTAAAAGTACTCGTCAAAAACTTCGATTGTACATATGTGGGTTTGCCAAAGCAAAGCACTGTGGCAATCTTAGTAAGGCGCGAAAGGATAAAAGTGATATCCTTTATACTTTAAATTGGGTACGACTTAACTAGGTTATCTCAATAGGATTGGGAACCTAGAGGCATGGGTTGGATAATAATTCATTTGATGATTTGAACAAAGTGTTGTTCGTCCAACTATCCAAGAATTACATGTGATGTAATTGACAAAGTGTTGTCTACCTAAATAACCGAGTCTTGGGCGATTAGCCAAAGCTAACTCAAGATTAGGCGAAATATGGATCTTGGCCCACTAAAGATTTCGAGGGTTGATATTTTTTAAACAAAATAGTGGGAGTATCATTTAATATAAGACCATGTTAAATGATTAAATCATAAACTTATTTTGCATATTTATATTGTAGATATCCATGGCAACTAACATTACAACTAGCACATTATCACTGCGATCGGTCCTTGAGAAGGACAAATTAAATGGGACAAACTTCCTAGACTGGTATAGGAATCTGAGGATAGTCCTCAAGCAAGAAAAGAAATAATATGTCCTAGAGGAACCCTTACCTGTTGAGGAACCTCCCCTGACGGCTACGAGAGCCGATAAGGATGCTTACAAGAAGCATCAGAATGACGCACTTGATGTTGGGTGCCTTATGCTTGCCACCATGAACTCTGAGCTTCAGAAGCAACATGAGGAAATGAAGGCGTTCTATATGATCGAACACTTAAAGCAATTGTACCAACAGCAAGCTAGACAAGAGATGTATGACGTCTCTAAAGCGTTGTTCCAGTGCAGGATGGTAGAAGGAAGCCTAGTTGGAACTCGTGTGCTCAAGATGATTGGGTACATTGAGAATCTAGAGAAGCTGGGTTTTTCCATTGGACCAAGAGTTGGCCACCGATGTAATCTTGCAATCGTTGCCTGAGAGCTTCAGTCAATTTGTAGTAAATTACAATATGACTGACATGGAAAAGACTCTACCACAATTGCTTGGTATGTTGAGAACATATGAAGCAAATACAAAGAAGACTAAGGCCACAAATGTTCTTATTGTGAATAAGGGCAAAGGTAAGGCCAAAGCTAAAGGCAATAAGAAAGCAAAGAAGGTCTTTGTTAAATCTAAGCCAAAGTCTTATGCACTGAAGCCAAAGGGAGGGATAGCAAAGGAAGGGAACTGTTTCCATTGCGGTGAGACCGGCCATTGGAAAAGAAACTGCAAAGTATATCTGGAGGATCTAAAGAAAGGAAGTGTGACTTCCACTTCAGGTATTTTTGTTATAGAAGTCAATTTATCTACTTCTTCATCATGGGTATTAGATACTGGATGTGGATCTCACATTTGTGTAAATGTGTAGGACCTCAAAAAGAGTAGATTGTTGGCGAAAGGCGAAGTTGATCTCCGAGTTGGAAATGGAGCAAGAGTTGCTGCATTAACTATAGGAGATTATTATTTATCTTTGCCTTCTGGTTTATCGTTGCTTTTAAAAGACTGTTATTTTGTGTCATCCATTACCAATTACATAATTTCTATTTCTTGTTTAGACAAGTGTGGGTTTTCATTTATAATAAAGGACAACTGTTGTTCTATTTATTTAAATGATATGTTTTATACTAGTGCACAAATGGTGGATGGTCTTTATTTATTAAATCTTGATATGCCTATCTATAACATAAATACTAAAAGGATTAGAAATAATGATTGTAATCCGACTTATCTCTGGCATTGTCGCTTGGGCCACATAAACGAGAACCGCATATCTAAACTTCATAAGAATGGAGTATTAGATTCATTTGATTTTGAATCATATGAAACATGCGAATCTTGTTTAATGGGAAAGATGACTAAAGTCCCTTTCAAGGGACATGTTGAAAGGGCAAATGTTTTATTGGGACTAATACATAGTGATGTATGTGGACCAATAAGTACACAAGCTAGAGGTGGTTTTCAATACTTCGTTACATTTACTGATGACCTCAGTAGATATGGGTATGTGTACCTAATGAAGCATAAGCATGAAACCTTTGAAAAGTTCAAAGATTTCAAGAATGAAGTACAAAACCAACTTGGCAAAAGTATCAAAATTCTTCGATCAGATCGAGGAGGTGAATACTTAAGCCAAGAGTTTCATGACTATCTAAAGGAGTGTGGGATAGTCCCACAACTCACTCCTCCGTATACTCCACAATGGAATGGTGTATATGAGATGAGAAATCGAACCTTGTTAGACATGGTTAGATCAATGATGAGTCATGCAGATCTTCCGATATCGTTTTGGGGACACGCTCTAGAAACAACGATTTTCTTACTGAACCGTGTTCCATCTAAATCAGTGGAAAAGATACCATATGAGATATGGACTGGGAAGCGTCCTAGTATGTCTTTTATGAAGATTTGGGGTTGTGAGGCTTTCGTTAGACGTCACGCCACTAACAAACTTGGACCCAAATCTGATAAGTGTTTATTTGTGGGGTATCTTAAGGAAACGAAAGGTTACTATTTCTATTATCCCACCGAGAACAAAGTAGTTGTTGCTCGGACTGGTGTATTTCTTGAAAGAGAATTTATTTCTAGAAAAACCAGTGGGAGAAAAATAGAACTTAGTGAAGTTCAACCACAAGAAAACCCTGAACCTGAGATTGAGATGGAAACAGAGCAGGCACCGCAAGCTGTTGTGGAAGAAGTACCTGCTCAAGAGACACAAGCCCAGCGTAGGTCTGTAAGTGAACACCGGGAGCCACAGAGATATGGATTTCTTGTGACTCAACAAGGTGACTTACTACTTATTGATGATGTTGGGAAAACGATTTCTAAGTTTTGGTGATTACAAACACCTTGTCAAAGACCAACTGGATAAAGACTCCTACCGGATGTCAAAGACCAACTGGATAAAGACTCCTACCGGATGATAAACACCTACCGGATGAAGACATCTACCGGATGAAGACACCTACCGGATATTGAAGTCTTACCGGGGGATAAAGATCAACTGGATGAACACCTACCGGGTGAAGACATCAACCAACTGGATAGACATCAACTGGATGGCTACCAACTGGATAGACATCAACTGGATGGCCACCAACTGGACAGACATCTACTGGACAGCTATCAACCGGGTAGTCTCACACTAAACAAAGACTTCAACTGGTCATAAGAGGATGAACGACCAGTTGAACAAAGAAAACCAGCAGAAGTCTAAACTTCCAGTAAGAGCACTAAGCAACGAGACAAAATAAGTACAACATTCTCTGACAAAGGTACAACAGAGCGGCGCACCCTGCTATATCTCCGCCACCATTACCGTCAGAGTGAAAAGAGCCGTTGCTTAAACAAAATAGGAAAGAAGACAATATGAATTTGGAAAGCTAATCTCTTCCATATACAGAAAAGCTACCGTTGGACAACCAAACCTATAAATACGTCCAAGCAGAGAATGAAGAAGTGCTGAGCGATTTTCAACAAAGAGATATACTTCAAATCAAACAAGAAAATCATATTACTGATATTCCAAACGTTCAGCAAAGAGCAGACAAACATCGAAACTGAATCCGTGATAGATTATTTCCAATTGAAGTCTGCTGCTCAAAAACACTCGAAGTTAGAAATTTTATTCTGTAAAGAGTGTTATAGAATCTCTTGTAATCAAAAGTTAAGAAGATTGTGATTGCTAGGAGTTTAGGCCAAGTGTGTTAGTGCCTAAGAAGGTTGTATACTGTAAAAGTGTAAACCAAGTCTTCTAGTGAATCCTTCCTGCAAAGGAAGAAGGGGAGACGTAGAAGCGTTGTGCTTCGAACTTCCAGAAACAACTCTTGTGTTATTTGTTCATTGCTTTATTACCTCAGTTTTATTCCTCACAAGCTCAGTAGACGTATTCCGCACTATAACAAGTGTCTGCTGACTTGCCCAATATTGAGAAGCAACTGTAATACTTAACAGTTTACAGTTAATCAGAAAAAGAAATCGAAATTGAATCTAGTGTTTATTCAACCCCCCTTCTAAACACTACCCCGATCCTAACAAGTGGTATCAGAGCCCAGGTCTTCTCAATCTTGAGAAATTACCAATTGCCAAAAACTGATGGGCTCATTCAGCAAGATTTCAATGTTCAAGTAAGACGACTATGATGACTGGAGAATCCGTATGCAAGCACATCTAAGTGCTCAAGATGATGATATGTGGTATGTAATCACTGAAGGACAGTTGAAGATCATGAAATCAATATAGCTGCTTCCATCACAAGTGGTGATCCACAAATGGTAGAAAAAGAAAGATCTCAATGGTCAAACGAAGATAAGAAAAAGGCAAATCTGGACAACATTGCTAAGGACATTCTGTTCAAAACTTTGGACAAAAATATGTTCAACAAAATAAAAATGTGCTCAACAGCCAAAGAAATCTGGGAGAAGATTGCCCAACTCTGTGAAGGAAATGATCAAACCAAAGAAAACAAGCTTACTGTGGCTCTACAAAAGCTTGAGCATATCAAGATGATGAATGGAGAAACTCTCAACGAGTATGATGAAGAGTGACTGAAATAATTAATGAACTGAGCAGTCTGGGTAAGGAAGTTACCCAACAGAGAAGTCACTCTCAAAGTAATGAGAGGTCTCCCAAGAGAATGGGATGTCAAGACCATTGCTATGAGAGAATCGAAGGACATCAACAAGATAGATCTACATGATCTGTTTGCTGACTTGAAAGCCTATGAATTCGAATTAGGCATTCGAGTTGAAGATGAACCAAATACCAGTCAACCAACCAAAGCTCTCACTGCATCGGAGTCTCTGCCTACTTCTACAGAGATGACTCCAGAAAAGATGTGTAATGATGCTATGGCAATGTTCGTAAAGAAATTTGGGAAATTCATGAAGAAGAACCAGAGATCTTATCAATCATATCCTCGAAGGCAGAGTTCCAAAGGAAATTCAGAAGAAGAAGAGCGAGTATGCTTCAACTACCTCAAACCAGGGCACTTCATTGCAGACTGTCCTAAACCCAAAAAGGATGATCACAAAAGAGGATCCAAGGATTACAGAAAATTCAAGGAAACCAGAAGATCATCCAAAAGGGACAGAGATCAAAAGGTTTTAATGGCAGAAGAAAGCAAGAGCAAATGGGCTGATTCTGAATCAGAATCAGAGGAGTTATCTAGCTCATCCAGCGAAAGTGAAGATGAGGAAGTCCACTGCTTAATGGCAAATGATGAAAATGAGGTACACGAATCTAACCTATCTGAATTCACACATAGTGAACTTACCAATGCTTTGCAGGACATGATCAATGAGTATCGGACGCTATATGAATCTTTTGAAAGCTATAAGACTGAGCACTCAATCCCAATTGAAACGCAGAAAAACAAACTTGATTATGAACAATCGAGGGAGTTGAACTGCTTAAGGGAAACAGCCAGTCTCCTAGTGAAAGAAAGAGATGAAGCCAAGTGTGCCTACCAGAAACTTAGCAAACTGGTTAGCACTTGGAATGCGTCCTGTTGGAATCGAAGAGGGGGGGTGAATGAGATTCCTTGGCTACTTTAGCTTTTTAAAATGAGTTTGTAAAAATAAAATATTTTGCGCTTGCGGAAGGCTTAAGTCAATCGATAAATAAAACGAACAAAATAAATAAATGCTTAATGGAAATAAAGCAATAAAATGAGACAAGAATTTGTTATAGAAGTTCGGCGATGAATCGCCTACGTCTCCTCTTCCCGGTTAGATAACCTCCAACCGAGGTTCCACTAGAACAATTTGTCTTGGCCTTGAGGGCTCCAAGTTAGCCACACAACAACTCTTCCCGAGTTACAACGCTCTTCCCGAGCACACTACTCTTCCCGAGTACACAAGCTCTTCCCGAGCACAATACTCTTCCCGAGTATACAAAGCTCTTCCCGAGCTACCAACACTCTTCACGAGTCTTCTTGGCCTTAAGGGCTCCAAGGATAGCCTCACAATTGCACCAACTAGACTTGTTGATGACTTTACAATTTTCCAACTTGCTTTGGTGTTGGAGGACCTTTACAATGAATTAGACCAACAAACACCTTCACGGTGTACTCACACGAAGAAACACAAGCTCTAACAAAGAAGAGAATCACAAACTCCAATACAACAACAATGTATGGAGATTGTAATATAAATTCAAATAATAATAATCAAGACTTTTGTATAAGTTGTAGGCTTGTTCCTTAGCTTCAAAATGCTCCAAAGCATCCATATTTATAGTGTAGAAGGCCTCCAAGGCTCCTACTAGCCGTTGCTACTCATAAGGCTGAAATCACTCCAAGATCGCCTCGGACATCGCATCGGGCGATCACCATCGCCGCGCCCCAACGGTCAGCAAAAATCACGGATCGCCTCAGGCGATCAGCAGCAAAAATCAAGGCCGTAGCCTCAGCATGTCCAATTCTGTCATCGCCTCAAACGAACTTCAGATCGCCTCAGGCGTTCCTGCCATCGCCTCGGGCGTTCAGCCCATCGCCTCGGACGATCTCCCTGCGCGCATGCCCGCGCCAAGCCTCGGCGTCGCTCCAGTCGATGTGCGGGGCGAAGTCCCTGTGGCTGCCATCGCCTCAGGCGTTGGTCACCATCACCTGGGGCGATCTTCCTCGCATGCTCGCCTAGCCATCGCCTCTATCGATGTGCGTGGCGATGCCCCTCCTGGCACCCATCGCCTGGGGCGATGATCACCATCGCCTGGGGCGATCCAAGCCAGAATATGCACACTTGAATTTCTTCATTCCATTCCACTTTTCATCACTTAATCTGCACACTAAGTAGATGCATTAGTATAACAAACACAAGTTTTGTTGATCATCAAAACTCAAAGATTGACCGGGGATAATTTAACGCATTAAACGCAACCATGCGTTTAAGGCTCAACACGTCCACTACCAGAAAGGATGAAATGCTTGAATCTATAAGGCTTGCTGGTGACTTAACCGGCATAGGCTATAATAGTAATGAAAGCAGTTCATCAGGTAATAAACCTCAACTGTGTATAACAAAAAGCAAGGTTCAATCAATGAACTTTGTAAGATCTAGCACAATATATGACCCTTATGAACTGGTTAAAGAACCTGTTAAAGCAACACTCATCAAGGAACAGGCACAGCACAGGGGTATCGGTTATGTAGAACCACTCAAAGAGGCTAAACCGAGGCAAAAGTTCAGAAATGAACTTAAACCCACTGGTCGACCAGCTAGAGAGGTTAAACCCAACTGGTACTACAACTGTAAGCCTGTCCAGAAGAGGTATATGCTCAATAACATGAACTACAAACCAAAAGCACATGCATACACATATTATCACACCTCACAGTCAAAATCATCACCAATATTTATAAATGCACACACATTTCAGAACACACACCGACCTAAGTCACTCAGGGTCATACAAGTGTGGGTTCCGAAAGGACTAATCCTACCCGGACCCAAGTAGGATTGGGTACCAATCATTTTATCGCTTTAATTGCAGGAAACTAGAATGCATCCAGTTCGGAGCTCAGAATGGTTCCTGGACAGCGGATGCTCTAGACATATGACAGGAAATGCGAGCTTATTGTCTGAACTGGTGGACTCCACCGGACCCAGAATAACTTTTGGAGATAACGCGAAAGGTAGAACCGTGGGTAAGGGTAAGATTATCTACGGTAACATCATCATTAAAGATATTCTTTTAGTTGAAAATCTATGCTATAACTTGATTAGCATAAGTCAACTGTGTGACAATGGTCATTCCGTAGAATTCAATCAGCACTCATGCACAATTAAATCTACTGATGGCAGTATATTACTTGTAGGAAGAAGGCATGATAACACATATAAAATTGATTGGAATCTTAATCAGCCTACCTCCTCTACTTGCTTAGCTGCCCTGAATTCTTCCAAAATTTGGCTTTGGCACAAACGGTTGAGTCACTTAAATTTTAAAACTATTGCCAGTCTGCGTAAACTTGATCTAGTTATTGGACTGCCCCAAATTGAGTTCTCAAAAGACAAGATCTGTGCAGCATGCCAACTTGGTAAGCAAATCAGATTCTCCTTTAAGAACAAAGGGAGTAAATCTTCTTCTCGGTGCCTAGAGTTGCTGCATATGGATCTGTTTGGTCATATACCAGTAACAAGTCTAGGGGGAATGAAGTATACTCTAGTGTTGATAGACGATTATACTCGCTTTACATGGGTCTTATTCCTAAGTGGCAAAGATCAGGCTACTCCAAAGCTGATCAAACTACTTAAAAGACTCCAAAATGAGAAATCGTGTGGGATAGATAGAATTCGCAGTGATAAAGGTACTGAGTTCACCAATCAATCACTCGAATCATATCTAGATGACCTTGGTATTAAACACGAATACTCTGCTGCTAGAACGCCTCAACAAAACGGAGTTGCTGAGCGTAGGAACCGCACTTTGAAAGAAGCTGCGCGAACTATGCTCGCGGAATCAGAAATATCGCAGAAATTTTGGGCAGAAGCTGTCAACACAGCATGTTATACGCAGAACAGATCAATGATTAATAAGCGAGCAAATAAAACCCCTTATGAGATCTGGAATGGCAGTAAGCCAAATATTTCTTATTTCCATGTGTTTGGTTGCAAATGTTTTATTCACAACAATGGAAAGACTCATCTCACCGCTTTTGATGCCAAATCTGATGCTGGAATATTCCTTGGCTATTCTACAGTTAGTCAGGCTTTCAGAGTATTTAATAATAGAACTCTTACTGTAGAAGAATCAGTGCATGTAAAATTTGATGAACCTACTGACTGTACTGTATCTAATCTGCAAATCAACAATTTAAGTAATCGACTGGAAAGCACTTATATTGATGAAAAAGTTGATGATGAGATAGATTACAGAAGCAGGACTGACTGCTCCTTGGAACCAGAAGTTCCTGAAGCTCAAGCAGAGGAGTCTGCTGGCCAACAAGCACTGCAGCCAGCTACCAATGAAACTGTTGCATCTACCCCTGCTGCAGTAGAAGGAACAAATGAGAAAGATGAGTCTATCAGAACCTCTGATGTGCCCACTCATATCCAGCCAAGTGAAGAACTCAATCCTCATGGACCTTCGCTCCGGTGGAAGAAGGATCATCCACCCGAGCAGGTCATCGGTAACCCTCTTGCTCCTCTACGCACCAGAGGACAAATGATTAATGTATTTCTTCATGCTGCATTCATATCTCATATAGAACCTAAGAAGATTGATGAAGCTATATTAGACCCAAGTTGGGTAGAAGCAATGCAGGAAGAACTAAATCAGTTTGAGCGAAACAAAGTATGGCATTTAGTTCCACGTCCATCTCATCACACAATTATCGGCACTAAATGGGTATTTAGAAATAAGCTATATGAAAATGGTACAGTAATTAGGAATAAAGCAAGACTAGTTGCACAGGGATACAGGCAGGAAGAAGGCATTGATTTTGATGAAACCTTTGCCCCTGTAGCCCGATTAGAAGCCATTCGCATATTTCTTGCCTTTGCTGAATTTAAAGACTTTAAGGTCTATCAAATGGATGTTAAGAGTGCATTTCTTAACGGCAATCTCCAGGAAGAAGTATATGTTGAACAACCTCCTGGATTTGAAAACCATCTGCAACCATCTTATGTTTATCATCTGAACAAAGCTTTATATGGTCTGAAGCAAGCCCCCCCGTGCATGGTATGAAACTCTATCAAAATATTTGATTGATCGTGACTTCACCATTGGCACGGTGGACAAAACTTTATTTAAATTTACAAAGGGAGACCATACTCTGTTAGTTCAGATATATGTTGATGACATTATTTTTGGCAGTACTAACCCAAAATTATGTGAAAGATTCTCAAAGATAATGCAGGACCAATTTGAGATGAGCATGATTGGAGAATTATCATTTTTCTTAGGATTGCAAGTCAAGCAATCTAGTGAAGGAATCTTGATAAATCAGTCTAAATACACTAAAGAACTGCTGAAGAAATATGGAATGAATACCAGCTCAGCTGCTGCCACACCAATGAGCTCATCTGCCAAACTCGACTTGGATAATTCATGAATACCAGTCGAAGTTACAATGTATAGAGGCATTATTGGATCTCTACTATATTTGACAGCCAGCCGACCAGATATTATGTTTGCAGTGTGTATGTGCGCCCGGTTTCAAGCAAATCCCAAATAGTCGCACTTCACTACTGTCAAAAGGATCCTCAAATATTTGAAAGGCACTGAAAATGTTGGTCTATGGTATCCAAGAGACTCAATTTTTAATCTTATTGGATACTCAGATGCTGACTATGCTGGATGCAAAATTGACAGAAAAAGCACCAGTGGGTATTGTCAATTCCTTGGAGATCGATTGATATCATGGGGATGCAAGAAACAGACATCCATAGCAACTTCCACTGCAGAGGCAGAGTACCTTGCTGCTGGAAGATGCTGTGCTCAAGTGCTCTGGATTCAGCAACAACTAAGAGATTATGGAATCGAATCCACAGAAGCACCCATATTTTGTGATAACACGTCTGCCATTGCTATAACATACAATCCAGTTCTTCATACTCGTACTAAACATATTGACATTCGTCATCATTTTATCAGAGATCATGTTATGAAGAAAGAAATTCGTCTGGAGTATATTTCTACCGAACAACAGGCAACATACATTTTCACAAAACCCCTACCGGACGCTAAGTTTTCTTACTTTCGAAATATTTCTTGGTTTAATTGAAATTACTTCTTGATTATTTTGTTTTGGTAATAAATTCAGGGGGAATCAGTTAGTTTATTTGCATAAATTTAGGGGGAATTTCAGTTATAATCCTATCATGGTTATTTAAGCTCAGCTGGTAATACAATGGTCAGCTGCAGTAGGTGTATCCGTACCAGTAGGACTCTACATCCAGTAGATGCTTTCCTACCAGTCGAACCCTACAAACCAGCAGATGTTACCAAATATGCTTTGACAAAAATAACCCTCGATACTTATTAACCTAATGAACGTCGGAATTCAAAATTACTTTTGTGTAAAATAAAATATTTCACTCCCGCCTAAATCCTGTCCTTTTATTTTGTGACATCCCCGAAATGGTTAATTGCTATTTGGCTTTAATTGTGTTTACATGATTAATTATGTGGTAATTGATTATGTTTTGGGATTTATTTACCTTATGGAAAATGCATGGTCATATGGATAGGGGTGACCCGGGATTGCATTTTAGGGTGCATGTGGTGCATGTTGGGTAAATATTATTGGAAGCATGATTATTTGCCTTGGTTAGCAATTTATTGGAAATCATGTGTTAATTGGTATTTTGGTGCATTTTGAGTAAATACTTTGAAAAATATCATGTTGGGGTGTTTTATACACCATGGGATTATTTTGGTATGCATTTGATTTAATAAACTCATTTTTTATACCCAACCCCACCCCATCCACTCTTACTCACTTTACCAAATCATTTCCAACACCCAAACCCTTCCCCTCTTCACATTTTCGTTTTTGAGGCCAAGGGTGAAGAGAAGTTCTTGCAAAACATGGATTTGTGGAGTTTGTTGGGTGATTTGAGATCCCCAAGAGGTATGGGTACCTCATTGTTAATTTTGTAAGGTTTTGTTTAAGTTTGGGTTGGTTTGAGGGGTTTTAAAATGGGTTTGTGTTGGGTGTTGTGATTTTGGTAGTGTTTTAGTTGGATGTTGTTTATTTGAGTTTGTTATGATGTTTATGGGTGGTTTTGAGTTGTTGGGTTTGTTTAATGTTGGTGTATGTGGGTGTGTATGAGATGGGGTTGAAGATGGGTGAATGGTGCCCAAACCCCGCATGCCCGCAGCTCGGCGATCGATCGGCGTTTTTCTCGCGATCGATCGCGAGCAGCAGTGCTGAGGCAGAGGGCTTCAGCGATCGATCGCGAGATGCGCGCGATCGATCGGCGAGGCCGCGATCGATCGGCGCTAGCTCCGCGATCGATCGCGGATTGTTGAAATTTGTTGGCTGAGACAGTGTAGTCTCGCGATCGATCGGGGCTTGTTGGCGATCGATCGCGAGACACCAAAAAGGGTGTTTTTGGTTATTTTTGTGGGATTTTTGGTATTGGACTATTATTGGGTTCTAATATTGGTATTTGTGAATATGTAGAACCAACCCAGGTGGCAACGCAGCCAAGGAATTGAGGTCCAACCACATTCCACATTTTGGAAAGGTACGTAGTGGACGTACGGGCACCCAACGGTAACATGTATTTTATATACTCATTGTTTATGCATTGTGGATGCGAGTATATATGTGGTATTGCATTGTGGATGCATATACATGTTGATTTATGCCATATGAGGTATTGCATTGTGGATGCATATACATGGTAATTTATGCATATTGATGTTAGATGCATATTATGATTATTGGATGCACATCCCATGAGTCGTGGTCATCCTTTGATGATTTTAATGCTTGCCGCTTTTTGTATTGGTTCCGCTAAATGTGAAGCGAGGGGTGGGAGCGTCGCATGTCACATTTGAGCGTGGTTGTCATATGGGGCGAGGAAAGGGTATTTGCCGCTCTCTGTGAAGCGAGGGGTGGGAGCGCCGCATGTCCATTGTAGCGAGGTTATCCTATGCCGCCCATATGAATATAAGCGAGGGGCATTAAAATACACTGTGATGGACAGACTAGGGAATGGTGACCAATATGTGGTACAGTTGAGATGGTATATGATGTCATGACATGTTTTGGCCATTAAAAATAATCTGTTGATTATACTCATGAGTTGTGGTACAGGGACAACCAAACGGGAAGCGTTTGAAATGCATGGAAAACAGGAAGTGTTTATATTGATTATGCATTTACGCTTTATCTGCATATTGTGTCGAATATGAATGATTATTATTGCTCATGTTTGGGGGTTGTCCTTGTAGGTACTTTTTGGCATGATAGCAAGCTTTGAACGGGTTGAGGTGGTGAGCTTGTGAAGCATTCTTTTGAGGATTAAAGGACAGGATTATCTTGGATAGTATCTACTCTAGGAGTAGTATAAAACTATAGATGAACATTCATTGATTGGAATGTAATTAATCCATTCTTTTTGGAAGTCCTTATTATTATTTTGGCATGTAATGCTTAAGCTCATAGACCCAACATGTTCTTTATGCTCTGATTGATTTACTTTAGCTCTATTATGCCTTGATTCCGCACTTAAGGATTAGGGTCCTTACATTAGTGGTATCAGAGCAGTGGTTAGAGAACCCGGGAACGAGTGAAGGGTAGCCTTAGCATGTTTGGCTAGGTGCTTACATTTGAAGCATGTTTATGCATGTGGTGCATATTTTGTATATTTGGTTATACTAACATGCTTATATCACTCCTGTTATCTAACGACATGATATATATATTGCTTTGGATTGTTGTTAACATTTGTGTTACAGCATGGCTGCTAATGAGGAAGTCGGAGATGTTGGGAGTGTAAATGCGAGTATTGGACAGGCTAATCCTCTACCTCCACCGGCTGTAGGAATGGAACCAGTGGTACAGTTATTGCTACCGGGTGAGATTAGCTTGACTCAGTTTCTGTCTTATCATCCACCCCGGTTTGAGGGGACAGAGTCCGGAGAAGAGGCTGAAGAGTGGTTAGAAAGACTTGAGCAGATCTTTGTATCGGCTCCTTGTGCTGTGACGGCTTGGCTGAGGCTAGCGGAGTTTCAATTAGCCAAGAAACCTCTGATGTGGTGGAGGAGCACAGTGATGGAGATGAGGGCACTAGGTACTGTGATTGATTGGACGCTCTTCAGGACCAGGTTCTTGAACCGATACTTCTCCGCGGCAGCAAGACAGACAAAGGAGGATGAATTTACAAGTCTGAGGCAGGGGAACATGACAGTGGCAGACTATACCACACAGTACTCATCACTACTGAGGTATGTCCCCCATATTGCCTCTGATGGACGTGCCAAGATGAGAAATTTCATGAAAGGACTGCGACCGGAGCTCTATGACCGGGTTATCATCAATAACCCAACTTCTTTTGATGATGCTCTCACAAGAGCGGAGCTTGCTGAGCTAGGAGTGGGAGCTTATGCCATGCCACCACCGGTACCGCAACAGAGGCAGACTAGTGACAGTTTGAGGCCTCGGGGTGAGCCATTTAAACCCCGTGGTGCCTCTTCATCTTCGCGGTATGGTGGAAAGAAACACTTTGGACAGAAGCAGGATAACAAGAAGGGTAATTGGTCGGCCAATCGAGGATCTTCACAAGGGGAGAGGCCGGGAGAGCCTAGGTGCAACAATTGTGGAGGGCCGCATTCTTCAAATAAGTGTCCTGCATGTTATAGCTGTGGCAAGATGGGCCACATTGCTCGGCATTGTCCCACCAGGGGAGACCAGTCAGAGTATCAGGGCAACAAGCCAAGGTTTGAGGACAGGACAGTGCAGCAGAGGCAGCAGTTTGGGCCTCGTCCATCGGGAGGTCAGACAGTGGGACCACCCCAGGGACAAGTATATGCACTGACCAGGGAGCAGGCTCAGGCAGCTCCAGAGGAAGGTGATTGCCGGTACGTGTCATTTATTTACGTACCCTGCTTTTGTTTTGATAGATACAGGTGCCTCCCATTCCTTTGTGTCTGTGGGATTTGTGGAAAGACACCATATGCGCACGTCTCCTTTGCCCACGCCTCTATTGGTCTCGACACCCACTGGAAGAAACGTCGTTGCTGATCAGTTTTTGGCAGATGGCCTCATTTATTTTGAGGGCAACGAGTTGAGATCAGACTTGATTGTGCTGGGTATGTCAGACTTCGACTGCATCTTGGGTATTGATGTTCTGAATAGATATCAGGCAGTGGTAGATTGCCGGCAGAGGACAGTGAAGTTCAGACCTGAGTTGGGCAGTCAGTGGACTTTCTTTGGCAACGGATCTCGTGCGAAGATTCCGTTGATTTCAGCGATCAAGATGTCTCAGCTGTTGGAACGTGGGCACACGGGCTATCTTATTTATGCCGTGGACACGTCTGGAAAGAGTAAAGAACTGAGAGTTGAGGATGTACCAGTTGTGGCAGAATTTGCTGATGTATTTCCAGAAGAGATCCCAGGATTTCCACCGGCCAGGGAAGTTGAATTTGGGATCGAGTTGTTGCCAGGGACATCCTCTATCTCTCGTGCACCTTATAGGATGGCACCGGCAGAGTTGAGAGAGTTGAAAGAGCAGTTGCAGGATCTCCTTGACAAGGGTTATATACGCCCGAGCGTGTCGCCATGGGGCGCACCAGTTCTCTTTGTGAAGACGAAGGACGGTTCGATGCGGTTGTGCATCGATTACCGGCAGCTGAACAAGGCTACAGTGAAGAACAAGTATCCTCTCCCAAGGATAGACGACTTGTTTGATCAGTTGCAAGGTACCAGGGTGTATAGCAAGATTGATTTGAGATCCGGGTATCATCAGATTCGGGTCAGAGAGGAAGATGTGCAGAAGACAGCATTCCGGACTCGATACGGGCATTATGAGTTCTTAGTGATGCCGTTCGGTGTGACGAATGCTCCAGCAGTCTTCATGAGTCTGATGAACAGAGTGTTTCAACCGTATCTTGATCAGTTCGTCATCGTGTTTATTGACGACATTCTTATCTACTCCCGGAGTGAGGAAGATCATGTGAAACACTTGAGGACAGTGCTTCAGATTCTTAGAGAGCATCAGTTGTATGCTAAGCTCAGTAAGTGCGAGTTTTGGCTGAGCAGTGTAGTGTTTCTGGGGCATGTCATTTCGAGCAGTGGGATATCAGTGGACCCCAAGAAGATTGAGGCTGTGATGGAGTGGGCTGCCCCCACTTCTGTACCTGAGGTCCGGAGTTTCCTTGGTTTGGCCGGGTATTATCGGCCCTTCGTCGAGGGCTTTTCGAAGATTGCCAAGCCGCTGACTCAGTTGACTCAGAAGGGTGTGCCTTTCCTTTGGTCAGAAGCTTGGGAGGAGAGCTTCCAGGAGTTGAAGCACCAGTTGACGACGGCGCCAGTGTTAGTGATCCCGACGGAGAACTCCAGATTTGTTCTGTATACTGATGCATCACTGCAGGGCCTTGGATGTGTTCTGATGCAAGATAAGCATGTGGTAGCTTATGCATCGAGGCAGTTGAAGCCGCATGAGACCAGATATCCAGTTCATGACTTGGAATTAGCGGCTATCATCTTCGCCCTGAAGATCTGGAGGCACTACTTATATGGCACTTCATTCACCATATACACGGATCACAAGAGCCTCAAGTTTCTATTCACTCAGGCGGAGCTGAACATGAGACAGAGGAGATGGATGGACCTACTCAAGGACTATGATTGCGAGATTGAGTACCATCCGGGAAAGGCCAATTTGACAGCAGACGCTCTGAGCCGGAAAGTGAGGAGTTCTGCTGAGGACGTCATCCATTTGTCGGCAATGATGACCTCCTATTGCCATATGGGCTATGACTTTGACATTGATGCATCACCAGTGTATGTCTCTACCTTATTAGCTGAGCCAGATATTTATGAGAACATCAGGAGAGCTCAGAGATCAGATGCTGAGGTTCAGAGATGGTTGTCTATAGTGCATCTTGGTCAGCCGACGAAGTTCAGAGTGGCAGACGACGGATCTTTGAAATTGGGTAACCGCTGGGTAGTTCCAAGTACGCCGGAGTTGCGTAAAGGGATCTTGGAGCGAGCTCACAGTAGCAGATTTAGCATCCACCCAGGCGGGAAGAAAATGTACAGAGATCTGCGTGGTCAGTTTTGGTGGAAGAGAATGAAATCAGATGTCGTCGCTTTTGTGAAGAGGTGTTTGATCTGCCAGCAGGTTAAGGCAGAGAGACAGAGACCTGGCGGCGAGTTGAGAAGCTTGGAGATACCGAAGTGGAAGTGGGAGCACATTTCCATGGACTTCGTGACTCATTTGCCGAGGAGTGCTTCAGGCTTCGATGCTATTTGGGTGATTGTGGACAGATTGACCAAGGTAGCCCACTTTATCCCCTATAGCATGACATTTACATTTTTGAGGATGGCGCAGTTGTATATTAGAGATGTGGTGAGATTGCATGGGATCCCCGTTTCCATTGTGTCAGATCGAGATCCGCGATTCACATCTCATTTCTGGGAAGGCCTTCAGTCAGCTTTGGGAACTGAGGTCAGATTGAGCACTGCTTATCATCCTCAGACGGATGGCCAGACCGAGCGCACTATTCAGACGCTCGAGGACATGTTAAGAGCTTGCGTTTTGGAGTTCGATGCCTCTTGGCAGGATTCAGTGCCTTTGGTAGAGTTTTCGTATAACAATAGCTACCAGGCAAGTATTCAGATGGCTCCGTTTGAAGCTCTTTATGGTAGACGATGTAGATCACCCTTATGTTGGGATGATTTGGACAGTAGACCAGTCGGAAGGCCTGAGTTGATCCGGGAAATGGAAGAGAAGATAAAGATTATAAGGCAGAAAATGAAAGCGGCCCAAGACAGACAGGCAGCTTATGCGAATAAACGGCGGAGACCGTTGGAATTTCAGTTGGGAGATAAGGTCTTTTTGAAGATCTCGCCTTTCAGAGGCGTTGTGCGGTTTGGGATGCGCGGGAAACTGTCTCCGAGGTATGTTGGACCGTACGAGATTTTGCAGCGCATTGGCACCTTAGCTTACCGACTGGCTTTGCCGCCTTCTTTATCTGGTATACATGATGTGTTTCATGTATCGATGCTGCGAAAGTATGAGCCGGATCCGTCTCACGTGTTACAGCCTTCCGAAGTTCAGTTGGAATCCGATGTATCTTATGTGGAACGGCCTGTTAGAATTCTGGACAGAGCAGACCGAATACTTCGGAACAAAGTGATACCGATGATCAAAGTTCAGTGGGATCGCAGGGGTGTCGAGGAGGCTACGTGGGAGACGGAGCAGCATATGATGCAGCACTACCCGGAACTATCCTCTGGTATGAGTTTATGTTTAGTTTCTGTTGGGGTAAGTGCATGTGATTTCGAGGACGAAATCTTATAAGTAGGGGAGTATTGTGACATCCCCGAAATGGTTAATTGCTATTTGGCTTTAATTGTGTTTACATGATTAATTATGTGGTAATTGATTATGTTTTGGGATTTATTTACCTTATGGAAAATGCATGGTCATATGGATAGGGGTGACCCGGGATTGCATTTTAGGGTGCATGTGGTGCATGTTGGGTAAATATTATTGGAAGCATGATTATTTGCCTTGGTTAGCAATTTATTGGAAATCATGTGTTAATTGGTATTTTGGTGCATTTTGAGTATGCTTTGAAAAATATCATGTTGGGGTGTTTTATACACCATGGGATTATTTTGGTATGCATTTGATTTAATAAACTCATTTTTTATACCCAACCCCACCCCATCCACTCTCACTCACTTTACCAAATCATTTCCAACACCCAAACCCTTCCCCTCTTCACATTTTCGTTTTTGAGGCCAAGGGTGAAGAGAAGTTCTTGCAAAACTTGGATTTGTGGAGTTTGTTGGGTGATTTGAGATCCCCAAGAGGTATGGGTACCTCATTGTTAATTTTGTAAGGTTTTGTTTAAGTTTGGGTTGGTTTGAGGGGTTTTAAAATGGGTTTGTGTTGGGTGTTGTGATTTTGGTAGTGTTTTAGTTGGATGTTGTTTATTTGAGTTTGTTATGATGTTTATGGGTGGTTTTGAGTTGTTGGGTTTGTTTAATGTTGGTGTATGTGGGTGTGTATGAGATGGGGTTGAAGATGGGTGAATAGTGCCCAAACCCCGCATGCCCGCAGCTCGGCGATCGATCGGCGTTTTTCTCGCGATCGATCGCGAGCAGCAGTGCTGAGGCAGAGGGCTTCAGCGATCGATCGCGAGATGCGCGCGATCGATCGGCGAGGCCGCGATCGATCGGCGCTAGCTCCGCGATCGATCGCGGATTGTTGAAATTTGTTGGCTGAGACAGTGTAGTCTCGCGATCGATCGGGGCTTGTTGGCGATCGATCGCGAGACACCAAAAAGGGTGTTTTTGGTTATTTTTGTGGGATTTTTGGTATTGGACTATTATTGGGTTCTAATATTGGTATTTGTGAATATGTAGAACCAACCCAGGTGGCAACGCAGCCAAGGAATTGAGGTCCAACCACATTCCACATTTTGGAAAGGTACGTAGTGGACGTACGGGCACCCAACGGTAACATGTATTTTATATACTCATTGTTTATGCATTGTGGATGCGAGTATATATGTGGTATTGCATTGTGGATGCATATACATGTTGATTTATGCCATATGAGGTATTGCATTGTGGATGCATATACATGGTAATTTATGCATATTGATGTTAGATGCATATTATGATTATTGGATGCACATCCCATGAGTCGTGGTCATCCTTTGATGATTTTAATGCTTGCCGCTTTTTGTATTGGTTCCGCTAAATGTGAAGCGAGGGGTGGGAGCGCCGCATGTCACATTTGAGCGTGGTTGTCATATGGGGCGAGGAAAGGGTATTTGCCGCTCTCTGTGAAGCGAGGGGTGGGAGCGCCGCATGTCCATTGTAGCGAGGTTATCCTATGCCGCCCATATGAATATAAGCGAGGGGCATTAAAATACACTGTGATGGACAGACTAGGGAATGGTGACCAATATGTGGTACAGTTGAGATGGTATATGATGTCATGACATGTTTTGGCCATTAAAAATAATCTGTTGATTATACTCATGAGTTGTGGTACAGGGACAACCAAACGGGAAGCGTTTGAAATGCATGGAAAGCAGGAAGTGTTTATATTGATTATGCATTTACGCTTTATCTTCATATTGTGTCGAATATGAATGATTATTATTGCTCATGTTTGGGGGTTGTCCTTGTAGGTACTTTTTGGCATGATAGCAAGCTTTGAACGGGTTGAGGTGGTGAGCTTGTGAAGCATTCTTTTGAGGATTAAAGGACAGGATTATCTTGGATAGTATCTACTCTAGGAGTAGTATAAAACTATAGATGAACATTCATTGATTGGAATGTAATTAATCCATTCTTTTTGGAAGTCCTTATTATTATTTTGGCATGTAATGCTTAAGCTCATAGACCCAACATGTTCTTTATGCTCTGATTGATTTACTTTAGCTCTATTATGCCTTGATTCCGCACTTAAGGATTAGGGTCCTTACATATTTATTGGTTAAAAATTTTTTAATCGCTAGATGATCGCCACGTATACATGTGTCCGCTCATCTACAGTACGACGTTACATATACTTTCATTTTAACCGCCATTAGTTTCACTACTCTTCTTCTCCAACAATTCACTGCAACTATCTTTTCTTTCAGAAAGTTTTACTCTAACAAGATTGCTGCTGTTTCTTCCTCATATTCATCCAAAATGTCAAAGAATATACAGCCAAGCTTCATCACCAATGCTGTTCACATAGATTTTCATTCTATATACACATCATCTGATGAGGAGACAAAGGAGCTGATTCAAAAGTTGGATACCTCAGGCCTCTTGGTAATCCTGAGCCAGTCCCCCTCATTCTACAAGGACGAGCTACACGAGTTCTTTGCTACGGCCAAAGTTGTTGATGACACCGTGGTGGCATCCGTCTCTGGACAGTTGGTTAAAATCACCCAACTTGAATTTGCCACACACCTGTACCTTCCCTCTACCGGACTTACTGATTTTTCCACTATTCCAGTGGAACTACGAGAAGAGATGCGCCTCACAGCTTCTGACTCTGCTCATCGCCTTCAACGACCCCCATTCAGGAAAGTATTAATGAAGAGCCATTATCGACAACTGGCAGACATCATCTCCAAGGGGCTTCTATGTAAGGCTGGATCATTTGATATGATCACCCCTGAAAAATTTGACGTTATGAGTGCAATATGCAAAGGATTGGAGATAAACTGGTCAGTTGTGTTATTTCAAACTCTGACTAGTCTAGTAGTCTCTGGCAAGGGTCAATCAGGCTTTGCTCTCCCGCTAAGCAGCCTTTTTGACAGCAAACACATTAAGACAGGGGCTCTCTCCAACCTTCATCCAGGGAGACTTATCACTGCCAAGTATCTTCAGCTTCATCGACAACGAAGTGGCAGAGAAGTTGGGGTGACAAAGCGCCGATTGACTCAAGTAATTAGTGACTCTGAACAAACTGTCTCGAAATCCGCTGAGTCTTCTCCTACTCCTCCACCTCCTAAGAAGCCCAGAACAAGAAAAGCTGCTCCTTCAGCTATCCGACAGCAGGTCATTGCCGCTTCTGATACCATCTCCTCCGCCGGACCTACAGACGTTATTCTTGATAGAGAACCCAGCCCTGAAATTCCTCCAACTGAGGAACCAACTGCTTCATTAGCCATGGTGCCTGCTCCATCAATGGTTCCAGTTGACACTCCGTCAGCACTGGTGAGCTCTCAGCAAGCACCAGGCACTATCAGCTTTAGGACACCCAAGTCCTTATGTCCGTACTGTCATCCAAAGACCACCCCTGCTGGCAAAGGAAAAACTCTTACGGCTCCAGTGTCCACTCCTGTTGCCTTCGAGATCCAAATGGTCATGGATACAGTTGAAGCCAAACTGCAACCACAGAAGATATTTTTTATCGTTGGGTAAAGGCTCGAATAAAAGTTCGATTTGATGATTTCGATCCTATTCTGGATCAGGCCAGGGAAGATGAGAACCAAATCTTGGCCTATCTTCAAATCTCAGACCCCGAGAAAAGCCTGAAGCTACGGGATGTTTTTCGCCTGATGAACTATGTGGGCGAACTTCAAGCCCTTGTGGAAACCCGCCTTCAACATTTCAATGGTGATTCAGGCACAGCGAATCATGATAGAGCCGTTCTCAATGCTCTTGGCCCCAAGCTGGAAATGGCTGAGCTCGCTCTTCATGATATTCGCATATCCACTGGAATTCACTCATGCTCCACTGCTGAAAATGTTGCAAGCCCCGACCAGCCGGATTTACAAATGGCTATTGCAAATTTGGAGATTGTCCCCTCTACTGTGGAGATCACTTCTACTGTCCTAGAGACTACTCCCACTAGAGCAGAGATAGCATCAACTGCCTTGGAGGCAGCCTCTTCTGCTAAAGAACTCTCTTCTGCTCCCAGCTATCATAATGATCAACCGTCCCAACCGATGGTTGTTGATCACACAAATGTGGACACAGTGATTCAGACGGTAGTTCAGCAAGTTACCATTTCCTCTGGCAACCATGAACCCAGTGAGTCTTCACATTCCAATGATCATACCCAGTCGTCTGTTGCTGCGATTGACCAAGACACTGCTGATATGGCTGCCCCACACATTGAAGCAACTGCTACTATCTCAGACTCCCCAGCTGTCCCAATTATTGAAGAAACTTGTTTTCTATCCACTGCAGTTGTAGATGCTCATCCGGATACTTTTGCTCCTGCTACTGATACTCAAATGATTGCCGTGGATCCGTCCTTGGCTCAAGAACTATCAGAGGATTTCTTTGTCTTTACAAACCCTCTGGACGAGCCACCGAACATTGCTGCTCAGCTAGCTAATCTCTCCACTGCAATATCAGCACTAGCCAGCGATGTCAATAAACTTAAGCAGGAAGAGTGGACTGCAACTCTTATTCTAGGAACCCACCAGCAGCACACGGACTCTCAATTCCAGCAAGTCTACAGGGACTTAAGTAGTTTAACGACTACTGTCACCAGACTTCAAACTTTTGCTGAGAACACAATGGCGGACACTCTTTCTCGAATTGGTCAGGCTCGTCTTCAGATAACTCAAAATAATGAATCTCTTCATGCTGCCACCTCCCTGGCTCTTGGAGAGAAGATTGAAGACGCCAAGAAAGTCTTAACCGATCAGTTGGCCACCATGCAGGCAGCATTTGCTTCTCAGATTCAAGATATATGCAACAGCCTGCCTGCCGCTCCTCAAATAATCCACATGCCTGAACCCAGCAGAACTGCTCCTTCAGCACAGCGAGCTTCAAGTTCAGCTGGTCGTTCATCCCCTGCAACTGGAGCACTCACTCAGTCCAGATCAACTGCTCAACAAAGATCTCGAAGTCCGCGCCAACCGCCTACCGAAAAGCACGACTATTCCCAACATTGGTTAGGGAGAAAATAGTATAATTTTCTGATCCCTCTTTAATTACTCCTATCTATTTACTGTTTTTAGTTGACTTTTTCTTTGTATTTACTAATCAACATAAATGCATTCACACTAATTGAAACCTTTTTTGTTCTATAAATAACGACTCTTGTTTACTCACATAACACACATTCACTCATCATGATTAATTTCAAGCCTTTAAAAATTCCTTGGTTTTCTGTTAGATATTTTTCCGCTTCATGGGTTTATTACTTATCTAAATCAACCCCTCATTGGTTGATTACTTATCTAACCCAGCTCCATTAAGCTTCAGCGTTTTGGATCCTGCTCTGATGCTCATCATCAGTCAGGAACTGCTATCAGGAGTTATCTGGGTGCTGATGACAAAAAGGGGGAAGACAGAGATAGAGTATTCTGATAGGTGAATCCATGAACCATGGAAGCTGCCTGATGAATATACATATGACTCTTCCCGACCTTCTCTCTGAAACAAGGTAGACCGACAGAGATAGAGTATTTTCATTAGGTCATCTCTGAAACAAGGTGGATCGAGCTCTTCCTCTCTGAAATAAGGTGGATCGAGCTCTTCCTCTCTGACATTAGGTGGATCGAAGCTCTCCGGGTCTACAGTGCTTGTCATGTCTCAGCTATATTGTGTAAAACTAGATTTGTCTTAGATTCTATTCAAGTTATTAGAATTCATCTTACATAAAGATGAATCTCTCTCAATTGTCCAGTTTGATTACAACTTGTAACCTGCTTATATTTATAACAAATGAAAATTTCTTTTCCATTATGTCTTCAAGTATTTTCAGGATTCTCATCTTATTTACTCGAGTAGGAAATCGATTATTGCTTAGTTTTGTCATCACCAAAAAGGGGGAAATTGTTGGGAAAACGATTTCTAAGTTTTGGTGATTACAAACACCTACCGGATGTCAAAGACCAACTGGATAAAGACTCCTACCGGATGTCAAAGACCAACTGGATAAAGACTCCTACCGGATGATAAACACCTACCGGATGAAGACATCTACCGGATGAAGACACCTACCGGATATTGAAGTCTTACCGGGTGATAAAGATCAACTGGATGAACACCTACCGGGCGAAGACATCAACCAACTGGATAGACATCAACTGGACAAGACATCAACTGGATGGCTACCAACTGGATAGACATCAACTGGATGGCCACCAACTGGACGGACATCTACTGGACAACTATCAACCGGGTAGTCTCACACTAAACAAAGACTTCAACTGGTCATAAGAGGATGAACGACCAGTTGAACAAAGAAAACCAGCAGAAGTCTAAACTTCCAGTAAGAGCACTAAGCAACGAGACAAAATAAGTACAATATTCTCTGACAAAGGTACAACAGAGCGGCGCACCCTGCTATATCTCTGCCACCATTACCGTCAGAGTGAAAAGAGCCTGTTGCTTAAACAAAATAGGAAAGAAGACAATATGAATTTGGAAAGCTAATCTCTTCCATATACAGAAAAGCTACCGTTGGACAACCAAACCTATAAATACGTCCAAGCAGAGAATGAAGAAGTGCTGTGCGATTTTCAACAAAGAGATATACTTCAAATCAAACAAGAAAATCATATTACTGATATTCCAAACGTTCAGCAAAGAGCAGACAAACAGCGAAACTGAATCTGTGATAGATTATTTCCAATTGAAGTCTGCTGCTAAAAAACACTCGAAGTTAGAAAGTTTATTCTGTAAAGAGTGTTATAGAATCTCTTGTAATCAAAAGTTAAGAAGATTATGATTGCTAGGAGTTTAGGCCAAGTGTGTTAGTGCCTAAGAAGGTTGTATACTGTAAAAGTGTAAACCAAGTCTTCGAGTGAATCCTTCCTGCAAAGGAAGAAGGGGAGACGTAGAAGCGTTGTGCTTCGAACTTCCAGAAACAACTCTTGTGTTATTTGTTCATTGCTTTACTACCTCAGTTTTATTCCTCACAAGTTCAGTAGACGTATTCCGCACTATAACAAGTGTCTGCTTACTTGCCCAATGTTGAGAAGCAACTGTAATACTTAACAGTTTACAGTTAACCAGAAAAAGAAATCGAAATTGAATCTAGTGTTTATTCAACCCCCGCCCCGATCCTAACAGATGAGGATGAGCCGTCATCTTATCAACAAGCTATAATGGGCACTGATTCTGAGAAATGGCAAGAGGCCATGAAATCTGAGATGGAATCCATGTATGCAAACCAAGTATGGACTTTGGTTGATCCACCTGAAGGGGTACGACCCATAGGGTGCAAATGGATTTTCAAGAAAAAGACCGATATGGATGGTAATGTACAAACCTATAAAGGTCGGCTGGTTGCAAAAGGATTCAAACAAATTCATGGTATTGACTATGATGAAACCTTTTCACCAGTGGCCATGGTTAAATCCATAAGGATCTTACTTGCAATAGCTGCATTTCATGATTATGAAATCTGGCAGATGGATGTCAAAACAGCTTTCCTTAATGGAAATCTGCTCGAGGATGTGTACATGACACAGCCCGAGGGTTTTGTCGATCCAAAGGATGCTGGAAAGATATGCAAGCTACAACGATCCATTTATGGATTGAAGCAAGCTTCTCGGAGTTGGAATCTTCGTTTTGATGATGCAATCAAAGAGTTTGGTTTTATCAAAAACGTAGATAAACCTTGTGTCTACAAGAAGGTCAGTGGGAGCATAATCATTTTCCAAGTGTTGTATGTAGATGACATACTTCTCATTGGGAATGATATCCCTGCCTTACAATCTGTAAAGATTTGGCTAGGGAAATGCTTTTCGATGAAAGACTTGGGAGAAGCCACCTATGTATTAGGAATCAAGATCTATAGAGATAAATCAAGAAGGCTTCTCGGCCCAAGTCAAAGTACATACATAGACAAAGTGCTTAAAAGGTTTAGCATGCAAGAATCAAAGAAAGGATTCGTGCCTATGACACATGGTATATATCTCTCGAAGGAACAGTGTCCTTCAACACCAGATGAGAGACAACGCATGAGTAAGATTTCATATGCATCAGCTATTGGATTTATCATGTATGCCATGATATGTACTCGTCCCGATGTATCGTATGCTTTGAGCATGACAAGCAGATATCAAGTTGATCCAGGTGAAGGTCACTGGATTGCTGTCAAGAATATCCTGAAGTACTTGAGAAGAACTAAGGATACATTCTTGATTTATGGAGGTGAGGAAGAGCTCAATGTAATGGGTTACACTGATGCAAGCTTCCAAACCGACAAAGATGATTTTCGATCGCAATCAGGATATGTGTTTTGCCTAAGATATGCAAAGTACCAACAGATGATAATGTATCTGACCCATTGACGAAGCCACTGTCACACCAGAAGCATGATCGTCATACTAGATCTCTAGACATTAGGTATATGTCTGATTGGTCTTAGTGCAAGTGAGAGATTTGTTGGGATATGCCCTAAGACAAGTCATTAGATGATTGTTTATGACATACAATGTAATATGATTTTATTTATGGCAAATCATTAGTATATATTATTCGAATATCTGTGCAATAAGAATTAATATATATGTTAATGTCCTTAGAATAATATTGTATTATTCTTAAAGATGTCCCTAGTCAAGTATTATCATGAATAGGGATAATGATAATACGTAGAGACTAGTATGTGTTGATTGATGAACTGTTCATTGATATGAGATATCAAATCAACACATGGGTACATGTTAGAGAACGATGTACTGGACAGACCCACCATGAGAATGCTACATGGATAGTTATATGAGTGTCATAAGCAATTCTCATAGTGATAATAATGTATGTAATCCTTACGACTTGTGATCATCAGAGATCCCAACATAAGGAGTTATGTATCTTGATATTGTCAAACGTTACCCGTAACAGGGTATACTATAAAGGCGACTATTGGATACACTACGAATTATGTAGAGGGATGTTGACTGATCGAGATAGGATTTGTCACTCCTATATAACAGGAGATGTGTTTGGCCCTTGATCAAGTGAGAACTAAAATGCATGGCCATGCTCGAATGAGTCGATATGAGATATCGAGCTTATTCGTTTATTCTAGTTCTACTTGGGGATCAAGAAATAAAGATTGAATATACGAGTATGACTATTCCATGACTCGTGTTCAATCTAAACACAAAGGACAAATGGATTAAGTTACATGGTTAATATTATCACAAGTTCCTAGGTTATGTCGAGTCATTGACATTCTTGTAATTTGGGTAGCCTCGATGTGTTGCTAGACACCGCTCCTTGCTTGTAACGTAAAATAAGATTTTATGTCACTGCCAACATTACAAGATCATATCAGGTCGCACAAAAGATTAAATCGAGAAGGGAAATTAAATTCATTGGATGAATTAATGAATTAAGAAGAGTCTTAATTAAAAGATTATAAAGATTTAATTAAATCATGGTTTGGGCCCATGAGGCTTTAAGAAAGCCTTAAACCTTAATTAAATCTTATAATATAAATACAAGGTTATGATTAATTGTTTGTAACACAATTAAAAATATTCCAACCTAAAAAATTAGGCACACGGGCCGCACCACCTTTTCCTCTCGGCTTCTTCATAACCGAAGAGAGACTAGGGTGATTGGGAGCTATCTTTTGATTGTGAATCAAGTGTGCTTATTGTTCCGGTCTAAGAACGAGTCTAGCAACTTGTTCTTAGACTATCCCTTCACCCGATTTGATCGTGTGGATACCGTTGAGGCAAAACTTGACAAGTTTTTCTAGTGACTCAAAGGAGACATTGGACGTGGTGCTGCTCCGTGGAATCTGCTCAAACACGCTACAAGGGTGAGACCTTCGTATAACCTTCATCCGATATGAAAACCTATGTATAGATCCGCGGTTTAGTAATCCAAAATTTTATTCCGCTGCGTTGTATGCTTTATGGATTACTTACAATGTATACATCAACATAAAATAAACGTGACATGGTTATAGCCCGAACTACTGATTTTCTCAAGCCAATGAGAAAATCTAAATGGTCAACAGAAGGGTAACTGCTCCAAGCACCTCTTCGGTCTATTTGTGAATGTACTCCTCGTCTCGGCACCATGGTCCAACTTCATTGAACTCCACCAACAAAAGCTAAAACTATATTATATAACAATTACATGATATAGAGAAGACCTCGAGTTACATTCGAGGAAAGCATAGGGGAGAGAATACATTCAAAAAAATAGAGAAGGCACGACTCGCAGGCCGTATTAAAATTACAACCATTCACAAAATTACAATCTAATATGTCATATGGCTATTACCATGCACCATGTTCAAACAACACATAAGACATGCTTGGACATAACAATTAATGAATTAAATTCTAAACCCTTTAAATTTTAATTCTAGGTTCATAAACTGAAAAAAAAAATAGGAAAAATATTTCACGCTCAGGGCATCACATGGCCTCGGACGCCCGCCCACGCGAGGGTGCGGATGCCCACCCCTTGTGGGCGGTCGCCCGCCCATGCAAGGGATGCAGTCGCCCACCACCACCCCTTGTGGGCGTGGTCGCCCGCCTTGCGAACGAAGCGAACTTCGTTCGCCCAAACATCGAGCTACGGTCTCCCACCTTGCGTGGCTCGATCGTACGCACACATTTGTATCTTATACATAAAACTCGTCAATATATCATATATATTTTTACGATAGTTTCTCACATACATATCTCGTATGTAATTATTATTAATCATTACAGTTTTGAATTAGCATGATAACAATAACTCAAAACACGATAAAACAATTTATCACATAACTCCGATATGAGCTTCGTACACGGCTCTGATACCACTGTAAGGAATCCGACGAGCATGAATGTAGGGTCTTCCTACCTTAACAGTGTTTTAATAACAAAATATGGACTAACCATGCATTAATGACATCTTAGAGTTCCGATTGTTACGTGAGCTAACAGGATTACAAGCCCAAAAATAAAACTTCAAAACTTATTGGTTACATTCCCATAAACGAATGCTAACATTTTAGATTTATACTACTCATAGAGTAGATACTAATCATATCCTGAATCCTTATCCATCCTTGTGCTCCTTTTAGCTCACTGCCTCAACCCGACACTTAGCCCTTCAGTCCAAAAGCGTACCTACAGGGACAACCCATCATGAGCATGTACATCATTACTTAACATCATAAGAAAATGGCATATGAATAAATGCATGAAATAATCGTCAACATGTACTTCCTGGTTAATCGTTAACCCCTTTTTGTTGTCCCTAATTCACATTCATGCATGTAATCATTAGTACTTGACATAAATGATTAACATCATACTTCACTTATATGCCCATAATCAACAATGTTAATTAGAAATGGGGATGTTTCTGGCCTTGTTATGCCAGCAGAACAATTGGCCCCCTCGCTTCGACATATAGCGGTACTGTGATACCCCTCGCTACACCTTGATAGTGGATGTATCTCCTCGCTAGCTATGTCAGCGGTAAGTACCTTCCTCGCTTTCCCATAATAACTACCAGAACACTCTACCATTCTCAATAACATAGTTAAACATACAGCATCATCATCATATCATAAACATCATCGTCTTATCATAAATACTTATGCAATCATTGCATAGTCATAGTATAGAAGTGTGTTTTACCGTCCGATGCCCGTACGTCTCTTACGTACCTTTTCAAAAGGTAGATGAGTCAATAGACTTTATCTCCTTGATTGTGCTGGTACCTGGGATGGTTCTACATAACCACATAATACAATATTAGATACCATTTCAAGATCATTGTCAAAATTCTTCAAAATAAATCAATTAAAAATATTTGCCAAGATTCTGCCTCTCTCGATCGATCGGTACCCAAGTCTCGATCGATCGAGAAAGCATGATAAACAGTGCCCAACTTTCTGCCTCGATCGATCGATCGAAATGTTTTTACCGATCGATCGAGGAACTTTACCGATCGATCGGAAATTCCTTCGATCGATCGGCCCCTGAATTTCAAACCACGCTTTAAATCTTCTGCCTCGCTCGATCGATCGGGACCAAAATCTCGATCGATCGAGCACTCTGAAAAATCGGGACTTCCCCAGATTTTCGAGTACCCTCCTTCATAGCAAGCAACCTACTCCATAACACATAAAACTTGCCCAAACAAACATGCTAGGAACTTCATAAAACTTCTATGTAAGCACTTAAATCAAAGGGTTCACAAAACCTAAGCTAACATGCATCATATCATCCTCATAAACTTTGATCTCATCCAATTTACAGAAAACAGGGCAATTATAATCTTACCCAGATTTTCGAGCACTCCTTTTCATAACAAGTAATCTAACACATAAAACATGTAACATGCTCGAACAAACATGATAGGGGCTACAAAATACTTCCATGCAAGTACTCATACCAAGGTTTCGACCAAACCTATACTAGCATGCATGAAATCATCATCACCAAAACCAAACCCAAACAAAAACTCCGAAAACAGAGTAATAAAACCTTACCCCTCTTTTGCTCCAATTTTTGGCAAGGTTTCAAGCAATAAAATGGCATATCTCCCCCTCATACTTGCTTAGCAGATGCTGGACTGAAAATGGGGGTGAAGATTGGGGAAGGAGGAGTGGTGGAGATTGAGTGAAAACGGATGGCAAGTGTGGGTATGGGCAGCCAGCAGCTGCTGAAATGGGTATGGGTTGAGGGGGTGGTGTGGGTTGGGGTGTCATGTAGGTGTTTAATTGTGTCCCGGTATATAGCACGATGTATTAAAATATCCTCACTCGATATTTCATAACATTACTTAATTAATACATCCCTTAAAACACCCAACATGCCCCCTAAACCATATTACTATAACATACATCACACCCCATTAAATAAGACATGAACATAACCCCCAAATTAAATGTACCACAACCCTTAAAACACAACATAATCGTTTATGATAACACATAAACACATAGACATTTCGGGGGTATTACAATGAACGCAGCAGAAATAATTAAAATTTGGATTCCCGCCGAGGACCTATACGAAGTAATCATATCGGGTGTAGAGAGTTATACCTTTGTAGCGTGTTTGATGCAGAAAATTGTCCACCAGTTCCATGAGTCGTCTAGCAAAACTTCACAGCTTTGCCTCTACGGTATCTACAAGATCGAATCGATAAGGGATGTTGAAATTATCATGTTGCTAGACTTGATAATTCAACGAGGGAAAAAGAGACGAGCCTTCGAAGTGAGGTGACGGCTGCACCTCGTGATTTTTCCTTCGAAAGCTGTATTTAGGTTTTTAGTTAATCCTTAATTAACTCTTCGACTAAAATTGTCTGACCTCAAACCTAATGCACGTCTATATATATATGTATCGAAGGGAGGCGGCTTATTATCAAGATTATAGGCTTTCTCAAAACCCTTTGCTCGTTAATAATTTTCCCGTATGTATATATATATATATATTTGGCCCATTATATTATGATTATGACTCTTTCTAAACAACTAATTAATTCATCCAATGAATTTTATCTTCCCTTTATCGATTTAATCTTTTGTGCGACTCGTTAGGATCTTGCAACGTTGTCAGTGACATAAAATCTAATTTTATGTCACAAGCAATGAGCGGTATCTAGCAACACATCAAGGCTACCCAAGTTACAAAAATGTAATTGACTCGACATTACCTGTGGCATGTGATAATATTCACCATGTAACTTAATCTCTTTGTCATATGTGTTTAGATTAAACACGAGTCATGGAATAAGTCATGCTCGTATAGTTCAATCTTTTATTTCTTGATCCCTGCGTAGACTAGAATAAACGAATAAGCTCGATATCACATATCGACTCATTCGAGCATGGCCATGCATTTTAGTCTCACTTGATCAAGGGCCCAAACACTTCTCCTTATATAGGAGGGAGAAATCCTATCTTGATCATTCGACATCTCTATACATAATTTGTAGTATATCCAATTATTGTCTTTATAGTTTACCCTGTTACAAGTAACGTTTGACAATATCAAGATACACAACTCCTTATGTTGGGATCTCTGGTGATCTCAAGGCATAAGGATTACATACACTATTATCACAATGAGAATTGGTATTACATTCATATAACTATCCATGTAGCATTCTCATGGTGGGTCTATCCAGTACATAGTTCTCTAACATGTACATATGTGCTGATTCTGTGGGGCCCTCGTTTACTTAATCCTTATGTATCCATTAAACATACATATGTGAGTCTGAATTAAGTAATATACCATGCACGGATTAAGAGTTCATACTAGTTAAGTTGTTTACAAGGTTATCAAAACCCTAACAAACTATACATATCATGTACATAAACAACCTAATTCAAAAGAACTCCTAGGCAGTGGTTCCCCTCGCAGCGGAAATCATGACTCACGCTCCCCACGTCTATGAGTCCCTACAGAAACATTCACAACGTGAGTATAGATAACAACTATCTCAGTGCAATATCAAAACACAATATCAATATCAATGATAAAGCACAATAAATCAGATAACGTGAATGTTCTGTATCCTGCATCCACAAATGCACTATGTCATGACATGTCTCAACAAGTTCCCTATTATCACGAGTCTCATATGATATGCCTATTCAGCTCAATATGTCAGTGAAACCACATCACATCTTCATATTAGCAGCACATGTCATAGTACCATACTCATCTGTGATAATAACCAGAGTATATACCCACACCAGGCGTATATCTCTCAAGCCAAAGCATATGTAGTATATCTATCGTGGCAACGATCCCAGCCCAAGCATATGCCCCACACTAGCATATCTATCCAGGCACCGATCCCAGTCAAAGCATACGCCCAACACTAGCATATCTATCGTGGCAGTCAAAGCATATACCCCACCAGGTATATCTATCAAGACAATGATCGTACCAAAGCATATACACATATCTATCAGGGCATCCATACCACTCATATGAAATCTATGTATGCACATGCATATGATACTACCAATCATATGACACAACGATAACATAAATCATATGATATCGAAACCATAATAGCATCATCATATCATATCTATACTCCGTACGTCAACACGTACCTGTACTGCGACACAAACGAGATAAAGCAGTTGTCAATAGCTAAGTGCCTCGTTGTCCTGTCCCCTGTGATGGTGCTACAACAATGCCAACAATATATCATGTTATCATAGGCATTAAAATCAAATTCTACAAAATATTTTATTTTTCAAAATATTACCACTGGCGATCGATCGCCAAAACTCTCTGCCCCCTCGCGATCGATCGCATCAACTTGGCGATCGATCGCCACAATGCTCTGTTCATCGCGATCGATCGCGACACTTTCACCGATCGATCGCCATCCAATTTCACCGCCTTAAAATGTTACTGTCATCGGCGATCGATCGCTCACTCGCACCGATCGATCGCCGATGCCCAGAAAAATGAGAGCATGGCGATTTTCAAGCTTATCTCCATGAATCTTCTCCTACACCTCATATTAAACCATGTCAACATGTTTCTTGCAAGACCTAGGAACATATAAACATAAATCTAACATCATAGATTCCAATTCCTAGCATAGAAACATGATATGATTGTACACATGCACACTTGAGCTTTCCCTTCACATATATCAACATGAATGACATAATTCAAGTATATAACTATGAATTTCTTACCAAGATGGTACAATTCCACTTCACACACCCTCCTAGCTCAAGTTACAAGTGAAATCCAAGCTCAAACCAACAACTCCTTGAAAGAAATGGAGAGGAGCTTGTGTAGTGTTTTAGTAGGTGTAAAAGGTGTTGTATGTGATTTCATCCCCTTAATCCACTTGATATAGGATCTTTAATTCCTTAAGTCCCTTGCTATCATACCATTTAAAGGTAATTACATGCTAACTAACATGTACATGCAATGCACTCCAAATTCAAATGCAACTCTAATGCACATGTTGATGCACTTTCAACACTTAATCCATAATTCACATGTTTATAGTATGAATGTATTACACACCATGTTTCATGCCTTCTCATATTTCATTTCATATCTAAATCAATGCATTCTTGGTTCCACTCGAACTCCCATTATCATATCGTCAAGTGATATGATTACACCATAATCATATCACACGTGTATTAAACAAATCGAGGCATTACAGATTCGACCCCACTTATTGAATTTCGTCCTCGAAATTGCCTATACAAAACATGCATATCGAAACACGCAACTCAACTATGATACGATATGAAAATAGGAAACATGATCATATATGTAACACTACAGTATATATGTACCAACCGTATCATAAAACTGTAAAATCATACCAGTAAACAAATCCGGATACCGTTGCATCATATGCTGCTCCGTCTCCCACGTTGCCTCTTCGACACCCCGTCTGTCCCACTGTACCTTTACCATAGGAATCACTTTGTTACGCAACCTGCGTTCAGCTCGATCCAAGATCATAACCGGTCGTTCCTCATACGACACATCTGTATCCAACTGTACATCAGGTAACTGTAATACGTGACTCGGATCTGGTTCATACTTCCTCAACAGTGAAACATGAAAAACATCATGAATACTACTCAAAGCTGGTGGTAGTGCCAAGCGATATGCCAACGTACCAATACGTTGCAACACCTCATACGGACCAACATATCGTGGAGACAATTTTCCACGCTTCCCAAATCGTACTACACCTTTAAAAGGTGAGATTTTCAAGAACACACGGTCACCAACTTGAAATTCAAGTGGTCTACGTCGCTTATTGGCATAAGCAGCCTGTCTATCCTGAGCAGCTTTCAATTTCAATCGTATTACCTTGACTTTCTCTTCCATATCATGAATCATATCCGGTCCATGTAAGGAAGACTGATCCATATCATCCCAATATAATGGCGATCTACATCGTCGCCCATACAATGCCTCAAATGGTGCCATCTGTATACTAGACTGATAACTGTTGTTATATGAAAATTCTACTAATGGCAATGACTCTTGCCAAGAAGTATCAAACTCTAATACACAGGCACGCAACATATCCTCAAGCGTCTGTATCGTACGCTCTGTTTGTCCATCTGTCTGAGGATGATATGTTGTACTCAATCGCACTTCAGTTCCCAACGCTGTCTGTAGCCCTTCCCAGAAATGAGAAGTAAATCTCGGATCCCTATCCGATACAATGGAAACTGGAATACCATGTAGCCTCACTACATGTTGAATGTATAACTGTGCCATTCTCAGATATGTATATGTCATACAATATGGCACAAAATGAGATACTTTGGTAAGTCTGTCAACAATTACCCAAATTGCATCGCAACCAGAAGACGTCCGTGGCAAATGAGTCACAAAATCCATCGTGATATGTTCCCATTTCCACTGAGGAATTTCCAAACTATGTAATTCACCTCCTGGTCTCTGTCTTTCCGCTTTCACTTGTTGACAGATCAAACACCGTTTGACAAAGTTCAATACATCCTGTTTCATACGTTTCCACCAAAATTGGGTACGTAAATCATGGTACATTTTCTTCCCTCCAGGATGTATACTGTATCTACTACAATGAGCACGTTGTAGTAGTTCTTGGCGTAGTCCTAATGACGCAGGTACTACCCAACAGTTTCTGTACTTCAAAGTTCCATCACTTGTTAGTACAAATTGAGATGTTTGTCCTTGATTTATCTTTTCCTTCCAATGTTGTACCTCATCATCACTCCCTTGTGCCGTTCTTATTTTGTCAAAAATGTCAGGTTCAACCAACAATGTTGATACCCGTACCGGCACTGACTCCATATCAAAATCATAACCCAAAGTACAACAAGAAGTCATCAAAGCAGATAAATGAACCATCTCATCAGCCGTATGATGTACTTTCCGACTCAAGGCATCTGCTGTAAGATTAGCTTTTCCTGGATGATAATCAATCTTACAATCATAATCTTTCAACAGATCCATCCATCTCCTTTGTCTCATATTCAACTCCGCTTGAGTGAATAGAAATTTTAAGCTCTTATGATCAGTATATATGGTAAACGACGTACCATATAAATAATGTCGCCATATCTTCAATGCAAAGACAATGGCAGCCAATTCCAGATCATGTACTGGATATCTCATTTCATGTGGCTTCAACTGTCGTGATGCATAAGCCACTACATGTTTGTCCTGCATCAAAACACAACCTAATCCAAGTAATGATGCATCAGTATAAACTGCAAACCTGTCATGCTCAGATGGAATGATCAAGACTGGAGCTGTAGTCAATCGATGTTTTAATTCCTGGAAACTACGCTCACAAGCCTCTGACCATTGAAATGATACTCCCTTCTGTGTCAAATGTGTCAATGGTTTGGCAATCGCTGAAAATCCTTCAACGAATCGTCTATAATAACCTGCCAAACCCAAGAAACTACGAATCTCTGGCACAGAAGTAGGTGCTGACCAATTCAACACTGCTTCCACTTTCTTTGGATCAACTGATATACCTTCCTCTGATATGATATGACCCAAAAATCCAACACTAGTCAACCAAAACTCACACTTACTGAGTTTGGCATACAACTGATGTGTCCTCAACAATTGCAACACCATATGCAAATGTTGAACATGTTCGGCATCACTCCGTGAATAGATCAATATATCATCGATAAAGACAATGACAAATCGATCAAGGTATTCCTGAAACACACGATTCATTAAACTCATAAAGACAGCAGGAGCATTTGTTACTCCAAATGGCATTACCAGAAACTCATAATGTCCATAACGAGTTCTGAATGCTGTCTTTTGTATATCTCCTTCCCTCACACGTATTTGATGATATCCTGACCTCAAGTCAATCTTAGAATAAATCCTTGATCCCTGCAACTGATCAAATAAATCATCAATACGAGGAAGAGGATATTTATTCTTTATGGTTACCCTGTTCAATTGTCTATAATCAATACACAATCTCATTGTCCCATCCTTCTTCTTCACAAATAATACCGGAGCACCCCAAGGCGATACACTAGGACGTATGTACCCCTTGTCCAATAAATCTTGCAATTGAGTTTTCAACTCTTTCAATTCAGTTGGTGCCATCCGATAAGGAGCACGTGAAATTGCAGAAGTACCAGGTATCAAATCAATACCAAATTCCACTTCTCGACTCAGTGGGAATCCAGGTATCTCATCTGGAAACACATCCGCATATTCTGCAATCACTGGTATCTCCTCCACTTTCCTTTCTCTTTTCTGTTCTATGACATCAAGGGCATAAATCAAATAACCTTCATGTCCACGTTCCAACAAACGCGACATTCGGATTGCTGATATCAAAGGAATCCTTGCCCTCGATCCCTGGCCATAGAAGTACCATTGAGTTCCAGTATCAGACTGAAATCTCACAACCTTATGACAACAATCCACAACAGACTGATATCTACTCAAAACATCAATCCCAATAATACAATCAAAATCTGTCATGTCTAACACAATCAGATCAGCTTGTAATCCAAACTCAGTCTCAAACTGAATCTCACAATCAGACACACTCTGACAAGCCATTACAGTAGTTCCCATGGGTGTCGAAACATAAAGAGGCATCAACAGTGGAGACGAGCATATATGATACCGATCAACAAAAGTTTGTGCAACAAAAGAATGTGATGCACCAGTATCAATCAAAAGTAAGGCTGGATAAGTAAACAAAGTACACTTACCCGCTATCACAGCATCAGGAGCTGCCTCTGCTTCCTCCCTGTTTAGTGCATACACCTGAGCCTGAGGTGTTCCTGCCCTCTGTCCGCCACCAGACTGTACTACACTCTGTGGTCTCTGCTGCACTGTATTCTCTGACATGGGTCCTCTCCTCTGTTGTCCGCCCACTTGAGGACAATCACGGATCACATGTCCTGGTTTCCCACAACGGAAACAAACTACTGTATCAAACTGTGGACAATTCTTTTGATAATGTGGCCCTCCACATTTAAAACACTGTAATCCTCGTCCACTACTGCTACTACTACCTTGGGATTGTCCCTTAGCCCTTCTGTCATCCCCTTTCCTTGGTCCAAACCGTTTCCCACTAAACCTAGATGACGATGCACCACCTCGTGGTGATTTAAAGGAATCTCCTCTAGGTCGCATACTGTCAGATGTAGGTGGTTGGGCTTGTCCAACATCTTTATACACTCCTACAGCAATCTCAGCCATCTCAGCTCGAGTCAAGGCTTCTTCATAAGATGTAGGGTTATTGGACATGTGTAAGGACCCTAATCCTTAAGTGCGGAATAAAGGCATAATAGAGCTAAATAAATGATCAGAGTAGAGTAAACAAGTTGAGTCTATGAGCTTAAGCATTTACATGCCAAAATAAAGGACTACCAAAAGGATTAATTACATTCCAACAAATGAATGTGTCCACTATAGTTTTACGCTACTCCTAGAGTAGGCACTATACAAAAGAATCCTGTCCTTTCATCTACCAAAGATGCTCGTGAAGCTCACTGTCTCAACCCGTTCAAGCCCATCTATCATGCCAAAAAGGTACCTACAAGGACAACCCCCAAACATGAGCAATAATAATCATTCATATTCAACACAATATGAAGATAAAGCGTAAATGCATAATCAATATAAAACACTTCCTGTTTTCCCATGCATTTCAAACGCTTCCCGTTTGGTTGTCCCTGTACCATAACTCATGAGTATAATCAACAGATTATTTTTAATGGCCAAAACATGTCATGACATCATATACCATCTCAACTGTACCACATATTGGTCATCATTCCCTAGTCTGTCCATCACAGTGTATTTTAATGCCCCTCGCTTATATTCATATGGGCGGCATAGGATAACCTCGCTACAATGGACATGCGGCGCTCCCACCCCTCGCTTCACAGAGAGCGGCAAATACCCTTTCCTCGCCCCATATGACAACCACGCTCAAATGTGACATGCGGCGCTCCCACCCCTCGCTTCACATTTAGCGGAACCAATACAAAAAGCGGCAAGCATTAAAATCATCAAAGGATGACCACGACTCATGGGATGTGCATCCAATAATCATAATATGCATCTAACATCAATATGCATAAATTACCATGTATATGCATCCACTATGCAATACCTCATATGGCATAAATAAACATGTATATGCATCCACTATGCAATACCACATATATACTCGCATCCACAATGCATAAACAATGAGCATATAAAATACATGTTACCGTTGGGTGCCCGTACGTCCACTACGTACCTTTCCAAAATGTGGAATGTGATTGGACCTCAATTCCTTGGCTGCGTTGCCACCTGGGTTGGTTCTACATATTCACAAATACCAATATTAGAACCCAATAATAGTCCAATACCAAAAATCCCACAAAAACACCCAAAAACACCATTTTTGGTGTCTCGCGATCGATCGCCATCAAGCCCCGATCGATCGCGAGAACACACTGTCTCGGGCAACAAAATTGCACAATCCGCGATCGATCGCGGAGCTAGCGCCGATCGATCGCGGCCTCGCCGATCGATCGCGCCAAGCTCGCGATCGATCGCTGAGGCTCACTGCCTCAGCCCTGTTGCTCACGATCGATCGCGAGAAAATCGCCGATCGATCGCCGAGCTGTGGTCAAGCGGGATTTGGGCACTATTCACCCATCTTCAACCCCTTCTCATACACACCCACATACCCCAACATAAATCAAACCCAATAACTCAAAACCACCCATAAACATCAACATAAACTCAAATAAACAACATCCAACCAAAACACTACCAAAATCACAACACCCAACACAACCCATTTTAAACCCTTTAAAACCAAACTAAACTCAACCAAAACCTTACAAAATTAATACATGAGGTACCCATACCTCTTGGGGATCTCAAATCACCCAACAATCTTCCACAAATCAAAGTTTGCAAGGTCTCCTCTTCACCTCAAAGGTGGAACTCGAAAATATGGGAAGAGGGGAAGGGTTTGGGTGTTGGAGATAATTTGGTAAAGTAAAATATGAGTGGATGGGGTGGGGTTGGGTATAAAGGTGAGTTTTTAAATTAAAATGCAATCCAAGGCAATTCCATGGTGTATAAAACACCCCAACATGATATTTTCAAAGCATTTACTCAAAATGCACCAAATATCAATTAACACATGATTCCTCATAAATTGCTAACCAATGCAAATAAATCATGCTTCCAATAATATTTACCCAACATGCACCACATGCACCCTGAAATGCAACCCCGGGTCACCCTATCCATATGACCATGCATTTTCCATAAGGTAAATAAATTCCAACACATAATCAATTACCACATAATTAATCATGTAAACACAATTAAAGCCAAATAGCAATTAACCATTTCGGGGATGTCACAACATGACCCTATCAAACAATTCAGGCCTCAACCCTTTCACAAATTGTCTGATTTTTGCCTTTGTATTGACAGCAATATGTGGCACATAGCGAAGCAAAGAGGAATAGTGCACAGCATAATCAGATACTGTCATGGATCCCTGTCTCAAATTTGTAAATTCATCCTTTTTCCTTTGCCTTGCAGCAACAGAGAAATAATGCTCCAGAAACTTTGTTCTAAACACATCCCAGTTCACTGTCTGTCCTTGAGCCCTCAACTCAAGTACTGTGGATTTCCACCACATCATAGCTTTCTTGGCCAACTGATATTCAGCTAAACGTAACCAAGCAGTCTTGGCACACGGTGCTGATACAAATATCTGTTCTATACGTTCCAGCCACTCCTCTGACAGTTCCCCTGACTCAGTCCCCTCAAACCTAGGTGGCTGATAACTCAGAAACTGGGTCAAAGTCAATTCTCCAGGCAACAATACCTGTTCCACTGGCCCTTGTTCAATCGGTGGTGGTGGCACAGGCGCCATCCGTACACTCGCATTGCCACTCATGGCATCCCCAACATCCTCATGTAACCCTCTGTCTGTCATAGCTGTAGATCAAGGGTTAACAATAACAATCATAAAAATATAACATGTTAGAATAACATCATATGCCAACTCCTAACATGCTATTACTATTCGCAAAGTGTTTAGGTAACTCCCTAATACACTTCTTCTACCCATGTTCACCCCGTTCTCGAACCACTGCTCTGATACCACTAATGTGGGGCCCTCGTTTACTTAATCCTTATGTATCCATTAAACATACATATGTGAGTCTGAATTAAGTAATATACCATGCACGGATTAAGAGTTCATACTAGTTAAGTTGTTTACAAGGTTATCAAAACCCTAACAAACTATACATATCATGTACATAAACAACCTAATTCAAAAGAACTCCTAGGCAGTGGTTCCCCTCGCAGCGGAAATCATGACTCACGCTCCCCACGTCTATGAGTCCCTACAGAAACATTCACAACGTGAGTATAGATAACAACTATCTCAGTGCAATATCAAAACACAATATCAATATCAATGATAAAGCACAATAAATCAGATAACGTGAATGTTCTGTATCCTGCATCCACAAATGCACTATGTCATGACATGTCTCAACAAGTTCCCTATTATCACGAGTCTCATATGATATGCCTATTCAGCTCAATATGTCAGTGAAACCACATCACATCTTCATATTAGCAGCACATGTCATAGTACCATACTCATCTGTGATAATAACCAGAGTATATACCCACACCAGGCGTATATCTCTCAAGCCAAAGCATATGTAGTATATCTATCGTGGCAACGATCCCAGCCCAAGCATATGCCCCACACTAGCATATCTATCCAGGCACCGATCCCAGTCAAAGCATACGCCCAACACTAGCATATCTATCGTGGCAGTCAAAGCATATACCCCACCAGGTATATCTATCAAGACAATGATCGTACCAAAGCATATACACATATCTATCAAGGCATCCATACCACTCATATGAAATCTATGTATGCACATGCATATGATACTACCAATCATATGACACAACGATAACATAAATCATATGATATCGAAACCATAATAGCATCATCATATCATATCTATACTCCGTACGTCAACACGTACCTGTACTGCGACACAAACGAGATAAAGCAGTTGTCAATAGCTAAGTGCCTCGTTGTCCTGTCCCCTGTGATGGTGCTACAACAATGCCAACAATATATCATGTTATCATAGGCATTAAAATCAAATTCTACAAAATATTTTATTTTTCAAAATATTACCACTGGCGATCGATCGCGATCAACACCGATCGATCGCCAAAACTCTCTGCCCCCTCGCGATCGATCACATCAACTTGGCGATCGATCGCCACAATGCTCTGTTCATCGCGATCGATCGCGACACTTTCACCGATCGATCGCCATCCAATTTCACCGCCTTAAAATGTTACTGTCATCGGCGATCGATCGCTCACTCGCACCGATCGATCGCCGATGCCCAGAAAAATGAGAGCATGGCGATTTTCAAGCTTATCTCCATGAATCTTCTCCTACACCTCATATTAAACCATGTCAACATGTTTCTTGCAAGACCTAGGAACATATAAACATAAATCTAACATCATAGATTCCAATTCCTAGCATAGAAACATGATATGATTGTACACATGCACACTTGAGCTTTCCCTTCACATATATCAACATGAATGACATAATTCAAGTATATAACTATGAATTTCTTACCAAGATGGTACAATTCCACTTCACACACCCTCCTAGCTCAAGTTACAAGTGAAATCCAAGCTCAAACCAACAACTCCTTGAAAGAAATGGAGAGGAGCTTGTGTAGTGTTTTAGTAGGTGTAAAAGGTGTTGTATGTGATTTCATCCCCTTAATCCACTTGATATAGGATCTTTAATTCCTTAAGTCCCTTGCTATCATACCATTTAAAGGTAATTACATGCTAACTAACATGTACATGCAATGCACTCCAAATTCAAATGCAACTCTAATGCACATGTTGATGCACTTTCAACACTTAATCCATAATTCACATGTTTATAGTATGAATGTATTACACACCATGTTTCATGCCTTCTCATATTTCATTTCATATCTAAATCAATGCATTCTTGGTTCCACTCGAACTCCCATTATCATATCGTCAAGTGATATGATTACACCATAATCATATCACACGTGTATTAAACAAATCGAGGCATTACAGATTCGATATCTTATATCTATGAACAAATTCATCAATCAATACATACTAGTCGCAATGCATCATCATTATCCTAATTCATTATAATGCTTGACCAGGGACTGTCTTTAAGAATAATACAATTTTATTCTAAAGACATTAATATATATTTAATCATATTACACAGATACTGGAAGAATATATAATAATGAATTGCCATTAATAAAATCATATTACATTATATGCCAAAATCAATCATCTAGTGAGTAGTCTTATGGCATATCCCAACAATACTAGTCATTAGATGATTGATTTTGGCATACAATGTAATATGATTTTATTAATGGCAATTCATTATTATATATTGTTCCAGTATCTGTGTAATATGAATAAATATATATTAATGTCATTATAATAAAATTGTATTATTCTTAAAGATCGATTGGTATCATGCAGTTTTGAACATATCTATCAATTTTAACGAGGGAGTGAGATTGGACGAAGATAAGCACTTTCAAATTCTCAATTAAATTCAGTTTCATACTCATAAAAGAGTTATGAACTCTAAGAATCAATAAGAGGCTGGATTACCACTCTTTATCTTGTTCAATGAAATAAATAATAAAAGAGAGATCCTGGAATGAGCTGTTAAGATCTGAAACAAATGTTAGAAGAGTGTCAGAAGATTATTTTTGGCGGGCCCCCTCTGACGATCAAGTCAGGTGATAGAAGAAATTGAGAAAATATGTAATTGAGTACTTGATGTATATAAGCGTATAAAGATAAATGCATACCTCAAAATGGTGAGTTAAGTTACTATTTACAGAAGATACTGCATGTGTATAAGGTTTGAACTAGTAAGACCACGATCCACATGATCACTAAATCTCGGAATACGTCGGCTCAATCTTGGACTTGGTCAATGTGTGCGTTACTTCAATCCAAAAGATTTAGACCTAGTCAACATATTCCTAGAGATGAGAGGTCCCAAGATTACGCCGAGCTGAGAACAAATCTCGAATGAGATCGGTAGGTTGATCATTAATACCACGCCTATAATGATGTTTTCTCATGTCTCAGGTCGGGAGATCGGTGCACTTGGTCCAATGGTTATATGGAAGAGGCCCAGCTAAAAATGATGTTATACAGAACTTTGGAGATCGGCCCACCATGTTCCTCTTAAGTATTTGTCTTCTTGGGTTTAAGCTCGATGGATCAATAGTTCATTGCACGCCCCAATTGATGCTATTTTATATTGAAGGTCGGGATTCGATAGCATGTAGTAACTAAAACATCCTTAATTTCTTTTTTAACATCCAGCTACTCCGCTATCTATAGTTTTTTTTTTTTTTTTTTTTGGTTGCTAAATATATAATATAATAAAAGAGAAATGGGGAAGTGTTAATGTTATAGAGCACAAATGGAGGAATTTCAACAAGTGGTCCCTTCTGTCGCTAACAATTATATTTGGCAATTCCACAAATTTATTGCATTTTCGTAGACCACGATTTACTTATTAGCCGACAAGGAATATAATAAAAAATATATGTTACCATATTATATATGTAATAATTAAAAGTATGTTCTTCACACAACTTTGCCAATAAATTGTCCTCATTAATTTCCAAAATAAAAAGCATTTCCAACAATTTATAAGAAAGTACACAAGAACCAGACAAACAAACCATGAGCGCAAAATTCTGCTTATACATAGGGAGTGGCAAATTCTAACATCGTTCATTCGTCGTAGCAATCATTGCCAACCGCCAAAGTCATCGAAAGATTTTAAATTCCTACAAAAAGTTTCAATTTTTCTGTGTTTTCCTTGATTTCTGATAGATCCCCTTTCATTAATTTATTCATCGATTCATTACTTCATTGGAGCTGTACGTATTCGTGTTCATATGCGTATAATGGGCAGGAGGAACAGGAGAATAAACAAAAGGAGGCCTTCAAGAATTTGCAATTATGCAGTGGCCTCGTCGATTAAGGATCCCTCTTGTGTTTCTTGCACAACTTTCAATATCCTTGCTCCTATTTATAAAAGACTCAATCATGAGGTAAAATCTTAAAATAAATTCATATATGTTTGCAAAATTCTCTTTTTTGCTGGGCCTCATATGTGGTTTGTTTGTAAAAGAATGAAATTTTTCTGAGTGTTTTGTAATTTTCATATTGGGTGGGGGTGAAAGCAGGATCCCAGTTACAGAGAAAGCGATGTTAAAGATTATTGGCTGAATAGAAACCAGAGGATTTTGGATTGGTTACTGTATGAAAGATCTTCTATTATCTGCCTCCAGGTTTTGAATTTTTCCTCTTATGGTTTTCATTTTGTTGTTTTTTTCTGAATAACAATGTGATATTTGATGTTATTCAAGATGTGTGGTTTGTGGGGGGTGTTGCAGGAATTCTGGGTTGGGAATGAGGAGCTTGTGAATATTTATGACAAGAGGCTGGAGGATGCCGGTTATGTAAATTTGAAGCTCGCCCGGACGAATAACCGTGGTGATGGTATCAGATAATTTCATTTTCTTTTGAGATTTATGCTTTTTTATAATTTCAATTAAATTAAAAACATTCTACATGTTAAGAATTTACAGGTTCTTATTCATAATCAATTGGTTATGATAGGAATATCACAGATCTCAAGATCTCAAGTTCTCAATGTGGGACAACAACGCTCAACACTTGAGCATTGTGACATTATATAAGTCAGTGTGACATTATATAAGTCAAACGCGTGGATAGATGAGCATGTGGGCGGAACAGTCACATGTAAAACTTTGTTCTCATACCATGTTAAGAATTAATAGGGATCCTATTCATAACCAATCGTCTTATAAAGAGCTAGTATAGCTGTGGGGTCCTCGTTACTTAATCTGTTATGTATCAATTTATTATACATATGTGAGTAGGATTTAAGTAGGATTTAAATAACAAAACACACTGAGTTAAGAGTATGACTAGGTAGGTTGTTACAACAGTTACAAATTTCGTGCATAATATACACATGTACATAAAAACAACATAACGAGAAGTACAACTCCTTGGTTCAGCTCGCAGCGGAATTCAACTCACAATCTCATCCTCTCACAACTATGAATCCCTACAGAAACAATCACACAGCATGAGTATAGATAAACAATTATCTCAGTGCAATAAGCAATATAAAACGATAAAGCATTATCGTAAACCATCAACTGTGATTGTTTTGTATCATGCGTCATCAAATGCAAATATGTCATGACATGTCTCAACTATCACCATGTTATAACGGGACAAATATGATTTGCCTATCTCAGCTCAATATGTCAGTGGAACCTCCTTACATATTCATATTACCAGCACAAACCATATTTTCGTCCTCACACATTATAACAATCCAAGCATATACTCAACCGGAGTATATCTCTCATACCAAAACATATGCAGCATATCTATCGTGGCAACAATCTGAGCCAAAGCATATGCGGTGTACCTATCGTGGCAACAATCTCAACAACATGCATGTATAGCACCATAAATGTATACACAGATGATATCATCAAATATCTCAATCTCAATATCATCATCACAATAACAGCAATACTCGTACGTCAACACGTACCTGTTGTACAACACAAAAGATAGAAATCAGGCGTCAATGTTTAACCGTCTCGTTGTCCCGTCCCCTGTGATGATCAACAATGTATAATGTTATCAACCAAATCGATCGCTCACCTCGATCGGTACAAATATAGCGACCGATCGGTATTAAATCTGAATTTCATACAAAAGCTACGGCATTCGAGTGATCGATCGATCGCCTTCAGCGATCGATCGCTACATGAACTGCCTTACATTTCCCCTGTTTCGGCGATCGATCGGTACATCTACCGATCGATCGGTCGATAACAAAAGTTCCATACTATGACGATTTTAATAAGATTTTGAGCTTATCTTCATGGTTCTCCTTCTCTACATCACCACATACCATCAAACTTGTTTCAAGTACTACTTAACAACGTATGAACACATTTCTATAATTTCTACAACTTCTTTCATTGAATTTCGTCTCATCTTTAACCAAGACATAGAGATTACAAGGCATATCTTCACATGGATGAACTACCAACATAGACACATCATATGCTATGAAATTCTTACCAAGAAGTTATGAATTCACTTTCCTCAACTTTCTATCTTTGCCAAGTAAAATCCAAGAAAAGATGCAAGAGCAAGTAAGGTTTTGAGAGGTGCTTGTGTAGAGATTCTTAGGTGAAATATGATGTAAGTATGTGTTCTCAATCTGATTTTCTCTTTAAATATGGACACTCAAATCCATCTGAAATTCCATGCACATGTACATCGCATTTCAAACTCAAATGCAAATGAATGGTTAAGGAATAATCAACAAGATGCACTCATGTCATTCCTATACATACCATAGCTTCCTTGCTACATGTTTACCATAAGTTGATTATGTAGTCTCAACTAATAACCATGGCACATTACATGGGAACTCATATCTTGTCTTATTCGTATCACACTCGGTTCAATCCGAACGCGAGTCCATGTCAGACTGTAATTATCACACAATTACGTCATAATCATATTCAATACACGTTTAAGTCATATTGAGGCATTACAATTCTCAACAAAATGTTCTCTTAGATAATGGATTGGAAGAGATTTTAGATCTTAGAAATTGCTCTTCTTGCTGATAACTTGGGAGTTTTAGATATAGACAGAGAAATCACAAGTACTTGAAAAGAGAGAATGTAGATAGGAAACATTTCCTCTAGAAGCATCACTTGGCAGCAGATCACTACTGGAAATCAATTAAGTTCAGAAGAAAATATTACCTCAGCCTGATCTGTAATTGCTCATCGTGCTCTATAAGTTGTTCTTTCTTAAAATTTGATAGGTCTCTTGACTGCTGTGCATAAGGACTACTTCAGAATCATAAGCCACAGAGAGTTGCTTTTCAATGATTTTGGAGACCGTGTGGCTCAGCTACTGCACGTTGAACTGATCACTCCCTTCTCACAATGTCGGAACAGTAATGTACGCCAAGAAATACTAATAGTGAATACCCACTTATTGTTCCCGCATAATTCGAGTTTGTGCTTAGAGAGACTACGTCAAGTAAGTTGAACTTGGTTTTTATTCATATGATGGTTAGAAATGCTTCATTTTATATCAGTTTCTCATGCAATTTCCTATTTCATGTTTTGCTTGATAGGTCTACAAGATCTTGCAACACACGGAATCGTATCAAAAAGAAAATAATCTCAATCCCTTGCCAATCTTACTATGTGGGTATGTTTATTTTTCATAATCTTTTGTTGTTACATTTAGAGTTCTCATCCTAATTATATGATTATATGCTCTCGTCTTTCTTTAATTTCTTCAGTGATTGGAATGGGAGCAAGAGGGGTCATGTTTACAACTTTCTTAGATCTCAGGGATTTACGTCTTCATACGACGCCGCCCATCAGTATACTGATGCAGATGCTCACAAGGTAATTTACCGATAGTTTCATCCTATTGCTTTTTTAAATGATCTTTTCTTGATTGGATTCGTGTTTCTGATTCCGTATTATCCTATGCAGTGGGTGAGCCACCGCAATCACCGTGGGAACATTTGTGGTGTAGATTTCATATGGCTTCTGAACCCAAACAGATACAGGAAACTACTTAAAACAAGTTGGAGCGAAGCCGTGCTTGGAATGCTCAAGGTACAACATTCCATCATTGGTTATGTATGTTTTTCGTTGTAACATCTTATCTTCTCGGTTTGTATGGTTTAGCGTTTGTGTATTTGTCTTCACAGAATCAACTTAGTCGAGCCTCGCTTACTGAAGATGATGCATTTGCCTTTCTGAAGGCTGATAGCCCTGGTGATTACATCACCTATTCTGGCTTCTGTGAAGCATTGCGACAGGTACCATTTTACTCTTAATGGATGGTTTTATTGGAAATTCCTCAAGTAATTGAGTGATAATCTTGGAAATTAACCATGTGCTTCTTTTTTTTCTTTCTATGCCCCCAACAGCTTAATTTAATTGGACACTGTAATGGACTGAGTAGTGATGAGATTAAGGAGCTATGGATTCAAGCTGATGTTAATACAAATGGTGTTCTTGATCGTGAAGAATTTAAGGTGGGAGACAACAACAGTCTTGATTTGAATATATATGATCGTTCTTAAATGTTTCTCTTGTAAAGATATTCTTTTGCTTATACTACAGCGACGAATATGGAACGCCTCTTGTTCGGAACAAGGAGATGTCGTGGCATGTGACGAAATTGTGAATGAGACGGAGCAAACTATTGGGTTTAGTGTAAAAAACGCTGTTCTCTTCCCTAGTGAGGTAGAGAAAGGAACGTGGCCCGAAGATTACTCTCTTTCAGATCACGCAAGACTCACTGTGGTTTTCTCACCGGTGAAAATGCCATGCTCTAGATTGACATAGTGACTTTTGAAAAGAGAATGAGAGTGCCAAGAAAAGTATGGGCTGTCCGGTCGGGCATATGTACCAACATGGGTTTCAAGTCTCCATTGAGACGGTGAGCTGGGAGATGAAACCATAAGACCCAGTGGTTTCGGCTGCTGCACCGTCTGACGTGGTAGAAATCTTGCTCGTGCTCATACGCTCTCGGTATATATATATATCCGTGTGTGTGAATGTATATGAAGATTGTTCATGCAGGAGTGCACTATGTGTACCTAAATCGAGTATTGTTTTAGATTCTAGAGCTCATGAAAGAGTAGTATACTAATCTACTTCGGTGTATCATAAAAATTCCCATCAGAAGAACTAGTTTTTAAGTTGATCCAAGTTTCTTCTTCATGAAGATAACATGAACCCTACTAAAAAAAGGGATTCTCTACCGATTTTGCCGAAGTTGATGTCAACTTAACAAGTTAATTTGTTGAAGAGCTGCATAACAAATCACGTTTTTCAAAGATCATCAATAATCCAATATATATCCCACAAAAATATGCGATAATGAATAAATATACAGAAAAAAACAGGACATCGATATTTTTTACGTGGAAAAACACCAAGATGAAGGAAAACCTATGGAATCTTATACTATAATATTGATGAATTACGGTGTTTTGATACAATAAAAGAGTAAAGAAAATGTTGTTCTGAAAAGCTGAGAGCCGAGAGAGGTTGAAGATGATCCAGTCTGCCTCTCCTTTCCCTCTTCAATGATAATTGCTCCTCCTTTATTTCTGTCGTCCCCCTCTATCTGCTCTCATTCCCCTCTCTTTAATGTTGTTCTTGTTCTCTTCACTGTTAATATCTTTCTGCCCCGATGTTTTTTATTTAATAATGGGTCCTGAATGTATTGGCATAATATTGGTATAACACAATCCAATATTTGAAATATGAAGAAAAAATTGTGAGAAAATATCAACGTTGTTTATGGAGATATTTAAGAAAATAACCTTCATTAGAGTCCCAATTTGAAAAATGACCTCCTCTTTTTATTTCATTAAATTTTACATTTTTACCCTTTCAAAATAAATGGCAATTTCATTATCTTTCACTCTCTTAAATCTTTCACATCTTATATCCTAAAACATGAAATAATATAGAAGAAAATATTTTTTACATTTAAATACTATTATAAGATCTAATTCACAAAATATGGACATATATAACTTATGTTTTTTATGGAGTACTTTTTTTTACTTTTTCAAAATAAAATATCTTCTTCAACTTTATATTGGTTAATCCTATAACAATAGTTATTTTTTTAAAAAAAATAGATAGTGATTACAAACTAAAGTAGGTTTATAATTAGATTTTCACAAAAGAAATAAAAGATAATATAAATGGTTGCAACCTTATTATATATAATAATAATAATAATAACAACAACAACTTTTCGCTTCTCTATGATCTGTTCCCAAAATATCCTAACAACAACAACTTTTCGCTTCTCTATGATCTGTTCCCAAAATATCCATATTCAATATTTAAATAAGTTTCTTACAAGTTCTAAAACACACTTAAATAAAATTTAAATCTCTAACTTAAATAGTTGATTTTTTCTTTCTGCTTGTAAATTCTCCAACGGAAGGAATTCTTTTTTTCTTTGCTCTCCCTTTGAACACTTTAACGCCAGGAGGTAGTACAATCATAGAACTAATGTCAGCAGGTATGTTCCATTCATTAGAGTGGGGCACCGGATAAATTGTTTCTGTGTATGCCAATGTTCAAGCATTTGTGGTGTAGTAATGCAAAGCACAATTCATATATAATCATATCATGGTGACCAGCAGCCGCAATAGCATGCGCACACGGAAGTCTATCAATGTCGAAAACTCGATACGACATGTCTTTCTACTCAAGTCAACAACTGCATCATTACCAACTCCAGTGACGTGATACTCAGAAGCATTCATCTGAACAACTTTCATTTTCTGTGACTCAATAAATCTTGATCGTACGGTCTTCTCAGCCCATGGAGTAAGATGTGTCGAAGAAGCAGCAGTAGTATTGCGGTGACTATTGAACCACGATGTAATGAGGTTTTGAATCGCATCTAACAAAGCAATAACCGGAAGTTCACGTGCGAATATCAACTTTGCATTAATTGACTCAGATCTATTGGTTGTCATAATATTGTACCGTGAACCATGAAAGTATGCCATATCCCATTTTTCTCGATCAATGTTGCCCTCGAGATACTCTGTGATACTTGGATAACTATTTCTCATCTCATCGTATAAGTCATTAAATTCTGTCTGTTTGTAAGTCTTGGTGGTACGCATAAACAACGCAACTCCACCTGCTTTGGATTTCATTTGTCTTGATATTTTGTCCAAGGTGCCATATGCAGTGTCGTGTTGTGCTTGCTTCCATTGATAATTCTTCTATGCCTATCAGAAATAAAAACCAATTCATTATCACCAGGTAACAATTCATTCAAGTTCTCAAAAAACCAAGTCCAAGAAGCTTCGCTTTCTGAATCAACAATTGCCCAAGCAATGGGATATTTGTGGTGATTTCCATCTTGTGCCATTGCTATCAGTAAAACACCTTCATATTTACCTCTCAAATGTGTGCTATCAACTAATATCACCTTTCTCATGTATTTAAATCCTGCAATACATGCCTGATATGCCAAGAACATGTATTTGAAGCTATCATCTGGGTTGACCTTCAAATATATTGTTGACCCTGGATTTACTTGCTCAAGCATGTACAAATATGCAGCAAGTAGTCTAAAACTTTGAGCTGGATCTCCTCTCAGTTGATTTATAACAAGCTGCTTCCCCTTCCATGCTTTGAAATAGCTAATCTCGACACCCATATTCTGCATCATTGTTCATATTGCTTTTAAGGAAGGCATTGTTTGTTGTCCTCTAAAATTTTCTACTAGTATATCTACAACTATAGATGCACTCTCTTGCCGATGCCTCCTCCTTCTATTATTCAATATCACAAGTATGCTTATTATAATAGGTCCTGACTGAAAAATGAGATGACCCTTTTGTTTGTGACGCACGAACTTTCCAACTGCAAGTACCATCTACACATCTTACTGCATAAAGAGTCTTGGTGGATTTTAAAATGTGCATCTCAAATGAAGCTTTCATTGCAATATTATGCAATTCTCTTTTAACATCTTTTTTTGCTGTTGAACTCTTTACCAATTATCAAATTAGACTCATATGTAAAAGTGTATACCTCACTGCTAGAATCAAAAAAAATTTGGCCATCACTCGCTACTGATTCACACTGATTGAACTCCAATTCGGCATTCTTTGTGGCACTACAGTTCACATTATCATTTAAATTATCATTAGCATCATTATCTCCATTCTGATTATTTACTATAAGGACTCCATCAAAATATTCATCTGGATAAAGATCGACATTAGCTCAGGGTGCTTATTGGGTCGGACCAACCGGAACCGGATTGGTCGGTTTCGGTTCCGATTCGGAACCGGTTGATCCGGTTATAAACCAGAATCCGATCCGGGTTTTACCCGGATCGGATCGGTTCCAGAGATTCGGAACTGCCAATCCGGCGGTTTCAGTTCCACCGGTTCCGATTCCGGAACCGGAACAGGTGAAAAAGAATATAAAAAAATAATAAAAATAATGTTGGCTAACGACATTGTAGCCGTTGCCCACTGGATGTAGACAGAATTCAGAATCACAAGCATCATTATCAACTAGTACACCACATTCAAAGCCACCGAATTCAGATCAACATTGTTGTCACAAATATTTTGAATTTTCCTGTCCATTTCCACATAAATCAAAGGTATATGATTTGTATCACAAGTAATAGATATGTCTGTAGACACTTTTCACCAGTTAAATATATCGGACCAAGAATCTGATCACAAATCTGTGTTAAATAACTGAATTTCAATTCAATCTCGTTTTTGTTCAAGCCACACTTCTCAGATACTTCAGTTTTCAACATTGATATGGTTACTTCATTATCATCAATATTTATTGCTCCATATCCACCATTCAACCCCAAGCACCATTCAGGTTTTTCATGCTCATTATTTCTCCATTTTCCACCATATCGAAATAAAATAATAATTTGCATCATTTCCTATTAAAAAATATATAAAACCTTCACAATACATATAACCAGACATCATAATACATATTCAGTGTGCTAATTTAAAATACATATTTAATGTGCTAACCACGACATCACAATAAAACCATAAATGAAATAATAATTTGCACAATTTCCTATGCTAATTTAAAATAATATATGCACAATTTTCCTATTGATAATTTAATATATATTATATTAAGATGTAAGAATAAACTAGTCAAATTCAAACAATAAATGATGTATGTTTCGATGGGTTGTGGACTAATATGAAAAACTTGATGAGAAGATGCCTATGAATTTCACCACTAACCATACGAGGAATTCACGTACATTTTATTTCATTTAATCGAAACTAAACAAAAGTTGTACCAAAATTTTACAGTAAGCATTTACATACCTTAAGAATTGGTGCAATGGTGCATAAGCGAGAGCTCTTTTGGTCGAAATTTTTTTTGAAGATAGATATAGAGAAGGGAGATGCTGGGAGAGAGGTGGGTTGAAATTTTTTGTGAAGAATATAGAAGAGGGGGACGGTGGGAGAGAGGTGCGGGGGGATTAGAATTTGGTGTTAGTGTAATTGGGTTTTAGGAGGGAAGGGTAATTTTGGAAAAAATTTAGATTATTTTAAATGAAAGTCATTTTTTAAAAATTAAGATAAAAGAGGTTAAAAATAAATAAAAAAATGAGAAAGAAGGTCAAAAATCCAATTGACCCGTTGTTTATGTGACAGATTTTAAAAAGAAGACATTGATGGGTAGACAAAGATGGATCATTTCCCCTTAGGAAGTTAGGCGACTTAGCCTTAACCACTAAGGAATTGAATTTCTTGCAATACAACCTTAAATCATGCGTTCATTTGTTTACGGGTAAAAAGCAGACAATCCACGACATTCATCCCCTTTGGCATTTTACCCTTAACCTTTCAAAATATGTATTTAACTCTCGAATAATTTTAAGCAGTCTCTTAACCCCTTAAACAATATTCGGGAATAATTTTCCAAAATATCCAGGCTGCAAATTTCATTATATACGTCTCATATGCCACGATCGAGAGTATGTATATTTGTTCATGTATTTTTTGGAGGATTTTACGAGTCAAATTCCTCGACCATAGGTATACACGTAAAATTACTTTTCATGTATTTTCTTATAGGTATGCTAGTAAAATTCCTACATAAAATACATGAAAATACATAATACCCTCGATCGTGTCATGTGTGATGCACCTGACAGTATTTGCAGCCATAATATTCGGAAAAATTACTCCCGAATATTGTTTAAGGAGGTTGAGTGCAGTACTTAAAATTATTCAGGAGTTAAGTGTATATTTTGAAAAGTTACGTGTGAAGTGCTAAACTGTTTAATATAAATATAAACAAAACTATTTACATTATTCATTATATTAAATAATATTTTTTTAGAATAAAAAATAATTATTTTTAATCTAGGAATTAAATGATGTGGGCAGAACGCAGATTATATCCTCACACACGGTATATACACCGGTTTTTAAGTGCCACCGATTTTCCCAGAATCCCAACTCTCCTTTTTCTTTGTTTATTTTACTTTAGTAAAGCAATCTGCTTTATCCTTTCGCTTTGTAAAACTTTGCTTAATGGCTGTGCTTCCGTTGAAAGCTTTACCGGTTGGGTATAGATTCCGGCCGACGGATTTGGAGTTGATCGATCACTATTTGAGGAATAAAATTAATGGACGCCATAAAGAAGTTAGTGCTATTCGTGAGCTTGATGTCTGTAAATGGGAGCCCTGGGATTTACCTGGTGATTTCTTGTCTTCTTTTTTTGTTTGACTTATCCTCCTTTCAGATAAAGAATGACCTTTTTGTGAATTTATTGATTTGGGTTGTTCAGCTTAACAAGTTGGAAATTGGGATGATTATCTAAATCTTGGTAGTTTATGTCATCTGTCTTATACCTAATCTTTTGTTGCTTTTTGGCATAAGTTCACATGGTCGTGTAAGTTGTTTTTTTTTTTTTTTGTCTCTGTGCTTTGTTGAATTGTGACACAATATGGATTAATGTTTAAATGTAAGATAAATTTGGTTATCAGGTTTGAATTGGTAATCAAATAGCAAAAATGTTTTTTTGCCAGGAATTATTATTATCAAACATGATATTTCCGAATTTTGGGGGTTAAGGAATATCTGTTGTAATTTTTTGCAGATTTGTCTGTGATACAGTCAATTGACAATGAGTGGTTCTTTTTCTGTCCCAAGGATCGCAAATATCAGAATAGTCAGAGATCAAACCGTGCAACAGAGAAAGGATACTGGAAAGCTACTGGTAAAGATAGGAATATAGTTTCTAAGAAGGGAGTAAAGATTGGGATGAAAAAGACTCTCGTTTTCTACAGAGGCCGTGCACCCGATGGAAAGAGGACTAATTGGGTGATTCATGAGTATCGTGCTACCGATACATCTCTGGATGGAACTCATCCTGGTCAGGTCAGGAAGTCATTATTTGCTATAAATTTTTGTGTTGGGATGTTCATCTAAAGTAAATTATTTCCGAGTTCTTAGTTGTGTTTATGTTGAAGATGAACTCAGATATGCTATAATGGTGTTTTGAAGTGGGATCCTATATTAGATTAATGGTGTTTTGATTAAGATTTTAGCAACGTTTTGATTTGAAAATCACTTTAGCATTGGGGAAAAATAATTATTTTAACCCGTCCTTGGGAAAAATCATATTTTAACCTGTCCTTTGAAATATCGAAGTATTACCTGACTTACTTTGTTTATTATGTTAATGCGGCGTTCTATAGCAATGAATTACATGGGGTTAACTGATAAAATGTACTATTTAATCTTTGATATTCTTCATGTTTCGTTTCATGCAATTGATCGTTGTAGAATGAATGTCTTTAACAGGGTGCCTTTGTACTCTGCCGTCTATTTAAAAAGGATGATCTGAAACAAGATGACGCCACCGAAAGTTCAAACCTCGAAGAAGTTGAGGATATTGTCGCTTCTCCCACTGTCACCAAGTCTTTTGCTGATGATGAACTACTGGAAGCTGTTATACCCTCATGTGGTGGCCGCATCGAAATGCGACCTCCAACTGACGAAAAATGTCCAATTACAAATTCAGATTCATCATCTTTTCCGGTGAGCTAAAGAGACGTAATTGCAACACAACTTTTAATTTAACTTGTTGATAGTGATAGAACATTTGTGTCACTGCCACACTTTTAATTCTTGGTTTTTTTTTGGCTACTTTTTTCTTCAGCCCTACCCAGACTTGGATAAATTATGGGGTTTGTGTTCTCCTATTCACGAGCCACTGGAATGGAAAATCTTCTCTCCAATGCATTCACATATGCAAATCGAGCTTGGAGAACCGTACATGTGTAACAGCTTCTCTGGGGAAACTAATGACGACCCAAATACCATTCCTTTCCAATATGGTACAAATACCACTGATATCGACAGCTTCTTAAACTCAATTTTAAACGACCCAGAGGAGAAGAGCTATGTGCCGAATGTAGAAAAATCTGGTGGGTATGTCCCTGCAGTGGGCAGAAACAGCTCATTAGGACCTGGAATCATGTTAAGGACCCGCCACACGTCGAATCAAATAAATGTCCAAGATTCTGCTGATCATGGAATTGCTCCTAGGAGAATGCACTTGCAGATGAAATTGGAAATTGGACCGGCTCAGTGTCCTCTTCGTGGGGATTCAAATGGCATCAAAATAAAAGATCAGGGAGAGTCAACAGTGACTGAGGTGAGATAACTTTTTCCATGTAGATTACCAAAGATTTACTCGGAAGCCCATAGAAGATTCATGTTTTTCACATGATTGGTTTTGACAGGAGAATGATTCAATGAATATGCACAATATGCACACGTCGGATGGGCCAGAGGGGTCAACATCAGATGAAACAAGTCAAGATACACAGTCTTATGATTTGAGCAGAAGTATAACAGCCAAATCCAAATATATTGATAATCGCCACGAATATGTTTCTTCTGTCTGCTTACAACGTTCTTGGAGGCTTTCGGTTGCATCATATTTCTCTGTGCCCATGATACTCGTTGCCATGAGTCTCATCCTCGTACTCGTTGGGGCATTGGGATATCTTAAATTATGAATCATAATGTATTGAGTAAGAAAAGAACTGCTTTTTGTAATGTGACTCAAGGATTAGCAGTCTTTAGCAGATAGGATTTGCACGAATGTTAATGTTATCTTCATTCAGAACATTGTCTGGGGAAGGACATTTTTGTTATCAGGATGACTCTCATGTATAATCTCTCGTGTATCATAATGGATGTGATTTGGTTTGTTACACTCGACATTTCCTATCAAGTATACTTGTAAGTTCTATGTACATGACTTAAATATTAATAATGGGGTGAGAGAGGCTCAAACTCTCAAACTCAGGATTACTCAACACGGCTATGAGGCCAACGCGCTAGCCAACTGAGTCACCACCCCAGGATGTTGCACGTTGCAACAAAGCAATATCATTCAGGTAACAAATCCAAGCAAAAAGGAAAGAAGAACACAATTTCATTACTAAAGAATGTCCACCGAGTCCATGAATATAGAGAATAACAGTGTACCATTGATTCCAAAACATGACCACAAAATGCATTGAACCTTGTAAGAGAACATAATAATCATCCTAAAATTTAGGTGGTCAACTCCATGATGGCACTCACAATGTCTCCATCGTGAGTCTTTAAAGCCTTCACAGCCTTGGCCTTGGAAACACCTGCTTGTGTCATCACCAAATCAATATCCCGAGCCTCGACTCCAGTCTCATCAACCTCCTCCTCTTCATCATCCGCATGCACATTAGCAGCTGTTGCTGCAGCCATTCCAGACTTGGCCATCACAGAGCCCATATCTGGCATCCTGAATTGTTGTGCAGCCTGTGTCTGTAACTGAGAGCTCAAATCCTCGATTTTAGCCTCCCCAAAAATGACATAGGTCTCGGAATTCGGGCTTTTGAATACGTCGGGTTTTGAGATGAAAAATAACACCTGTAGTATCATGGCTGGCTCGATCATACTAGCATCACAAGAAGTAAATCACAAAGGGAACAAAGAGTGTAACAGGGGATACGTTTTTGGTTCTCTTGATTGTGACCCTGCTTACTCCAGTAACAGGTTTCATCCCAAGTTTCAACATGGCTTTACGACTCTTCTTTTCGCTTCTGCTCTGCTTAGAACCTGTTCAATTTTCCAACCAAAGAAACTTTTCACTTCAAGTACACCAGGAGCTCAATTCTTTTACAAGCCAAAACGTAAAAGAGTTATGTACCGTAATGCAAAACAATAACTAACAAAAATCTTGTCCAAGATAGACTATTACCTATAAATAGATGCAGTAGAGTAGCCCAGAAAAAAAATCTATAATATAACATCCTAAATGAATGCAAATAGGCCGATACTTCAAATATTAAAACAAGGATGTCCCATGAACAAATTCTCGTGAAGCATTGCAAATTTGTGTACATAGCCACAATACTGCAATTCAATATCACAAGAAAATAGAGATTGAGTAAACAAACAATAAAGATAAATAGACAAAAGCTTTACATTCAAAACAAAACCTTTATTCACAAATTCCCGTAGAGCAAGAACAATAGTTATTTTTCTTTTGTATGAAAACAAACCTGGGGTACCATCATCCTTATAATCACCTTCATCATCAGACTCGTCAGCGTCATCTTCGTTGTCATCATCTTCCTTCACATCCTCCACCAGCGGCTCATCCTTGAAAAAAAAATTAAGAAGAATCATCCCAATTAATAAAATTCAAATAATGAAAAACATAAGAAAAATTATCGTTTAACTTGAAAGGGGACCTGAATCTTTTTGGGGGATTCAATTTCTTCAACAACGGGACCTGGCATGACGGCGAGGATAGATAGATAGATAGATAGATTGAGTTAGCTACGTGGTGGAAGAAGGTATAAAGATTGGATCTTTATTCTAGGGTTGGTAGGTTGGTTACGGTGGGTTTGGTGAATCTGCTACACTGCTCTTGGTTTGCAACCACGCCATCATAGTTTACGGGCCTCCTTTCTTGGGTTTCAACTGAGGCTTTAGTCCATGTAAAATGGCCTTTATCTCTACTCTATCATTTCTCTTTTAAATAAATACACATATTTATTGTGCTTTTTTAATAATATAATTATTTTACAGTAGATGTATTAACTAATATATAACATGAAATTTGTTGAATTTGTTTCTACTATCCAACATGATTTTAGATATATTTCTAGACATACTTTGCGAAGAAATTATATGGATGTTTTTTGTTGAATATTGTAAATCACTAATTGACCATCTTTCGTCTATAAACTGCAGAGTTAGTTTAACTACTGATATTTGGATGAACATTAAACAACTTTTATTTTTTTATTGTTACTTGTCATTGGATTGATGATAATTGGTGCTTACGAAAACTATTGCATTTGACGAAACACATTCTTCACATACTGGTGCTTTATTTGCCAGATATATCGTTAACGTTTGTAGGTTCTATGGAGTTGCGGATAAGAGTTTTTCGATTACACTTGACAATGCATCAAATAATACGACGACAATACGTAATCTAAAAGTACAATTAAAACCAACACTTGATGTTGTTGTTTTTCATGTTAGATGTGCATGTCATATAAATTAATTAGCTGTACAAGTTGGTTATGAAGATTCCGAATATAATAGCTTTGCAAAACTTAAAAACTGTTGTCATTAGATATGACAATCACGAATTAAGCGTAATTAGAAACATACTTGTTGCAAGTCAAGGTCTTAGGTATACTCTTTTCCCACCACCCATAGAAACTCGATGGAATTCTTTGCATCGCATGTTAAAATCTATGTTACCTTATCAGGTTGCTTTAACTTCTTTCTACAATAATTATTAAATGCCTAAGAGTGATGATAGTTATTTATTGTGTCCTTATGATTGGTCTTTTGTTTACTCAATGTACTACTTTGTTATCTACTTTTAAAGAAGCAACCGATTGTTTTTCCAGTGTTTCTTATCCTAGTTCTCATTATTTCTTCCCCTTGTATTTAATAAATTTGTAAATTTATTTAATTTAGAAATAATGATGATTTGGCACAATCTGTTCATCTTATGGAGGCTAAATTTAAAAAAATATTGGGAAAATATACCACATGTGCACTGCATATCTACAATTTTAGATCATAGTCAAGGCATTAACTCAATTGATACTTTTTTTTAAATATTACTTTAAATTTTTGAAGAATGATGTTGACGATCAGAAGACGTCAATAAGATATTCTCTCCAAAATATGTTTGCTTTGTATCATTCTGTTGGGTTATGGCGCCTATTAACATGTCTTACTTAGACTTCGTGTCTTTGTATTCTCTCAAAGCTTGCTATCATTTTTTTGCCATCTTCGATTCCTTTGGTTTCTCGGCTGATTTTGGGGTTCCTAATGCAAGTTTGGCATATTCTCGATTTTCTGTTGCTGGAAGCGAAATCTTTGACCCCATTCTCCCTTCTGATTGTTAGTCGTGTGGATAAACAGAATTTGTATGTTTAATGGGGGTTCCGCCGCCTGCACTTGGTGTCTTGTGTTGTCCGACGAGGCTAGATGTCCAGTTCTGGTCGCGTTCTTCTTTCTTGGGGTTGTTGGCTGACATGGTGGAATGCACGGGATTGGGGAGTAACCCAGGCATTCCTTTTTGTGATACTAGTTAGTCGTGAAAGCTTCCACCTTTTGCTTAGTATATATTCTTAATTACTTTCTCCTATTATTGTGTCTGTGTTGCTTGGTAGATGATTTTGTCTGTAGTTGTCATGGGGTGTCGGCTTTTGGATATCTACTTTTTTGGAAATGGTTGGGCGGTCTACATGCTGAGCAATGCGTTACTTTATGGCCTCGACTTCTTTTCTTTTCTGGTGGTTCTATCATGTCTTGTTGTTGGTGGTTTTTTGGTTTTGCGTAACTATTTGGGCATAGTTTGCCTTTGACTATTTGGGCATAGTATCGTTTATCCGTACTTGTACCTTCCGATATATTGACAGACAACTCCCTTTTTCGACCTCGCTCTGGGTTAATTGGTTTGAGGGGACCTGAGTTAGTTTTGGTGGTCCTTGATTTCTCATGGTCAAGCTATTGCATTTGTGCTATGAATCTCGTTACATTTAGACCTTTTCTTTTATCTACTTTTAGGTATCTATATATTGATGTCTCTTGGTCCTTGCATTTAGTTGGCAGCTGTACTTATTGTACTTATGGCTTGTTTTAATATAATTCTTATTTTATGCTAAAAAAAATTATGTCGTATCAAGTGATGTTGATTTTTTGTTATTATTTATCATTAAAAGTTTTAGAGCGCTTTATTTGAAGAATAATTATCTGCATCTGCTTTTTATCGATTTGGAGCTTATAATAAAGTGTCAAGGGAAATATTATGGCGAACTTTGATGAAGAAAATGGTTCTCATCAAGTTTGTCAATATATCAAAGATAGATCAAAGACATTTATGAGAATGTGTAGCGGATGATAAATGAGTTCTCGATTACTATTAGATTACATCAATGGTATGCGTTGAATCCTTTCTTGTTCATCTTAGTGATTGATGAGATAACAAAAGATATACATATTGAATTACTTGAATCATGCTTTTCACCGATGATATTGTGTTAATCGACGATACAAGTGGTAGCGTTTATCGCGTACGCCCAAATTAACCATCTCAAGTTAATAGCAATAAGTAATGTAGTAGCGTGAGTAGAGATCGATCCCACGAGGAAGGATGTATTTTTGTGTTAATTTTGAAAGCTAATAGTAAAAAGGGCTTTCTCGATTGATTAAACTACTACTATAACAAATTTATACAGTAAACTAATGAGCAAGATTAAAGTAAGATGATTAAAATTATGAGAAAAACGATTCTTGATTTTTCAGTCAACTATACCTTGGAATTATGCATTCAATCATCGATTATCACAAAAGATGTAATTTTTACTTGAATATTCATCATTAGAGATTTAACTCATATCTTACCATATACCTAATTAAAATTAGCCAGCGTCACTTTCGTCTTCGTTCTTCGTTCTTCAAGTTGTTCTTCGAAAGTTGAGAGAAAATCTATATTCTAAATCTAAAATATGATGGAATACTATGATTTTGAGGTCCAAAATCGTGCATATATTTTAGGGATCTGATATAGTAGGTAAAAATCTATCCAAAGATGGAAAATCGAGTTTCCATAAAATTCAGGATTCTGCTGGCGATCAATCGGCGCTGGCTGACGATCGATCACCAGCCTTTATTTTTCAACTAGAAACATTCGGCGATCGATTTTTTCGATTTCACATACATTTACAGAAATATACGATTAGGTAGCATATGTATCAAATTATCCATCAAACATACCAAATCGTAGATAATATCACAATAGATGTGTCTATTTCTAGTCACATCAAACTCTCACATACTTAATCTTTACTCGACCTCGAGTAAATCACACAAAACTAAAATCTTTTTATTGGCTCATGGACATAACAAACTATTGCAAACATGCATAGTAATGAAAGGCGATGAAAAGTTAACAGTGGAACAAGTTCAATCCTAGAAATCTCATACTTAACAAAGTAGCTAATGTGTGTGTGTGGTCATAAACAAGTGTCAAGTACAAATTATATATCCAATAGATGTAAAACCACAATAGCTCAAGTTGTACACCAACACAAGTATAAGCTCACTTGCACACTCTTCTCCACTATCTTAGCTACTTGGAAACACAAATCAAGTAGGTCTTTATTAGCCTGTAGTTTGGCATACGTATTGGCTTATGAAAGAAAGGGTAAGGTGTATCAAACAAGAGATATGCACAATATAAACTTTTCTTCTTGCATGATTTTTCAAACCTTGTTCATTTTTTCAAGGTTTAACTCATTTATTTTGCTTTTGTGCCTTGGCTCCCATTGGAGTCATATTTTTATCTATTTTTTCATGGCATCTCCTTTTTCATGCATTTCATTCTTTTGACAATGAATCTCTCAAAACATATGAATCTTTGAACACATAAGTGCATGTGAATGAAACGCATCATACTCCCTTCAAGGGTATGGATAAAACATATTTAGGCTCATTAGGAAGGATGATAAGCTAGTCAAAGAATGTTGAATGAGGATTGTTTGTATGCTTAGCATACAACTATTCTTTTGCATAAAGGCTCAAAAACGGTACTAGTGATAGATTTTATTTACATGATAGGCTTGAAAGGCTCAAACACATCAAAGGGCATGTAGTTAAGTTCTAGCATGTATCAGAGACTTCCTAAGACTATCACAAAATTCACACAATCTTCACTACTATGCACACTTCACAAGTCATGACAATATCGTGCTCAAAATATTCAACTACTAAGTCAAAGCATAATTTGCATTAGAGTTCAAAGTGTTCCAAGGTTAATAATTCACCTATGTTCAAAAGCATGCATGTCCTCAATTAGGTTTCATCATGGACTAATATTCTAAGCATGTGTCATTATTAACTATGAGCTCAAAATTTTCAAATTTTTCAATTTTTGTTTTTGGATTTTTATAATAGTAAAGCAATAACACACCACTAATCTCTCTCCCATATTTAAATCTTACATTGTCTTCAATGTAAGTCAAAATTGTAATGAAAGATAAATTAGACTAAGAAAGCAATAAAAATTAAAAAGAAAGGGAAACTAACTCTCCATAGGTTGCCTCCCAAGCAACACTTCTGTTTAAAGCAATAACACACCAATAATCCCTCCACCATACTTAAATCTTACATTGTCTCCAATATAAGTCAAAATTGTAAGGAAAAAGAAATTAGACTAAGAAAGCAATAAAAAATAAAAAGAAAGGGAAACTAACTCCCCTTGGTTTGCTTCCCAAGCAACGCTCTTGTTTAACGTTGGTGGCCCGACGACAGTCTTTGATCAAGGTGGGTTATGCGGTGTCGGTCGGTCCATCTTTTTCCACCTCAATATCTTATTTATTCCTTTAAACTTTGGTTTCACCTTGCTCTTCTTTGAGTCATCATCAGTCTTCTTTCCTCATCCATCGTTTGTTGATTGACGTGGTCGATCCGTATGGTGTTTCCTTTCAATAGTAGGATCTTATAAATGATAAGATAGAGGATTAACAGTATCATGAGTAGATAAAGCAGCAAGGGTATGAAAATTGTGCACAAGATTTGAGTCCATACCTCCTTTGCCCACAACGCCTTCAGTAGCCTTTTCCATCTCACACAAGTTATCAATTTCAAATTTGGAATCAATTTCATCATTAATATCAATACCGTAACTAGCATGATTATGAGTTTTAATGGTTTCATAGATACTGAATTTCGCAATCTCACCATCAAACTCCATAGTTAACATGCTGTTATTCACATCTATCACACACTTAAAGGTTTTCAAGAATGGTCTCCCTAATAAGATGGGGCTAGATGGATAATCATTTTTCATGTCTAGGACATAGAAATCAGCAGGGAAAACCAAGCGCCTACGTGTACAAGTACACCCTCTACTATCCCCCAAGAAATAACCGTTGACCTATCAGCTAATTGTATCACAGTAGCATTCCGTTTCAAAGGTCCAGGTTTCAATTGTGTGTAGATTGAGTAAGGCATGACATTAATAGAGGCTCCTAAGTCTAGCATCGCCTTATCAATCTTAGTGTTTTCAATCACACACGGGATAGAAAACATACCAGGGTCCTTACATTTTGTGGGAATGCTTCTTTGGATAACCGCAGAACATTCTCCCCAAGCTCAATCTTGGGGCACCCTTTGAGTTTTTTGCTCCTTTCCCCTTTCCATACCTCCTTCAAGAATCTATCATATCGAGGTATTTTCTTCATGGCATCATGTAGTGGGGCTTTTTTTCTTGCATCTCCGAAATGTGTCTAAAGTCCCTTGATACGCTTGTCGTTCCAGTTCACCTTCAATGCAAGGGAGATGGAGGTTCAATTTTATATTCATGAAGTGGGGGGGGGGGACTTACCTTGTGTTTCCTCTTCTTGCATAATCTCCTCGATGTTCTTCTCGGTGTCCTTTTCTTCCTTGATCTCTTCGTTCGTGGGTGGTGTCAGTACCACATTTTCCTTTGCTTCATCTCCACTCCTCTTCAAAGTGATGGCCCTCACATTCTCTCTTGGGTTCACCACTAGCCGTGAAGGTAGTCCATTGGATATTCTACTCTCTATCTTGTTGATCGAAGTCTCCAATTGTCCCATTTGCGCAGTCAAGCTTTGAATGCTCGCCCTTGTTTCATGTTGAAATTGCAGACTTTTTCAGCAATAACTTTAACAATATTTTCTAACATGTCGCTGGTAGCATGCATTGGCGGTTGTGGAGGCCTCTGAAATGGCGGTCTAGAAGGTGGAGGTTGGTGCATCTGTTGATTCTCATAGATCGGGGTCGGATGTCCCTCCACCCTTGGTTGTAGTTGCTCGATGGGTTGTCATAACTCCTTTGCGGTGGACCGAAAATCCACCCGCTGCATTCACGTGCTCAGTGGATGTCTCTTGAAGTGAGGGACATGCATCAGTATGATAGCTCGTGGCTAGACAAATTCACATGGCTTCATCTTCATAACATTACCACCTGCAAGATGACGCACAAGAGAGGTTAAGTCAATCAGTTGTTGTTCAAGGTTAGATACGTTTACCTCTTGTCTTGGCGTTTGTCCATGGCGAACATGTCCAAATTGTTAGGAGTTGGCAGCTAGGGGTGCTTACCGGGGTGAATCGATCCGGTCCGGACCGGAACCGGGCGGTTCCAGGCCCGTTATGGGTGGAACCGGTCCGGTCCGTTAAGGAACCGGATCGAACCGGTTCCGGTTCCAACTGGTTCCGGTTCGGTCCGGTTCCTTAACGGTTTTTTCGATTTTTTTTTAATTTTTTTTATGTTGTAAATGTTTCCTCAATGATGTTCATCACAAATTCAATACCAACTTTAACAGCCAAATTAATCACATGACATGCACATCTAACATGAAAAAAAATACCATCAAGCATTGGTTTAAGATAGGTCTTTAAATCACGCATCGCAGCATTGTTATTCGCAGCATTGTCTAATGTGATTGAAAATACCTTATCCTGAATTCCATAATGTCTACAAGTGTTGAATACATATTTAGCAATTACATAACCAGTATGTGCACAGTCTAACTCATCTAAAGACAAAATCTTTTTTTGCATACACCAATTATCATCAATCCAATGACAAGTGACAACAAGATATGAATCAGAATTTACATTTGTCCAAATATCAGTTGTTAAACTAACCCTACAAGGCAAACTAGAAAGATGTTGAAACAATGTATTTCTATATTCAACAAATACGTCCATACAATTTCTTTTTAGTGTGTGGCTGGAAATATGTTTAAACATGGGTTGTATAGACGAAGCAAATTCAATAAAATCAGCACGTTCAGTTTGTATAAAAGGTAGTTCACATCTGATCACATATCTAACAAGTGACCTACGATTAATTTCAGCAGTTAAAATAAAATTCGTGTCAGTAAGAACATTAATTTGTGCTTGTGTTGCTTCTCGACCTAATGGTTGTAATGTTGTCTCATCAAAATTATGTTTTTTACTAAGTGTTTTTTAAATGTTCCGGTGCCTTCACTGGAACCACCAGCTTTATATGAATACTGGATCTTACATAATTTACATATTGCAACAGATTCATTAGTATCTTCTTTTTGAGCGAGTTCAAAGTGATCTCATATCTTACTTCTTTTGGCACGAGTCGGTTGTCTACTCGCTGCTGTAGTGGCTCCGGATGACTCCACATGTTGTCTTTCTTGGGCTTGGGCAGCAACAGGTTCGGCAGGTTGTTGGGGTTATTGTGGTTCGACATTCATAGAAGAACCACCAACATTGAGGTCAGCAAAAAAATCATAACTTTCATTTAACTCAGGAATTGGCACAGGCAAATTCATTGCAGAAGATGAACTCAGTGATAGACGACCCGGAATGAGACCCCGACTGCGACCCCGGCTACGACCAACACCGCTGCTAGATGAAGATGCCATTATTATATAAGTAAATTGTAGATAGCACAATTGAGAGAAAAATATGAGAGTGAAGTATTTTTCGTTACAAGAATTGTTATGAAAAAATACACAACACAACATCCCATATTTATAGTTTTTTTTATTAAAAAAAAATTAAAAAAAAAAAGAATTTGTTAACGTAACATTTAAATTGAAGGCAAAGGCTTTATAGCCGTTGCCATCTTCAGAATTTTTTTTTTTTTTTTAAACTATCGGTTCCGGTTCCAGAACTGGAACCAAACCGGTAGCACCGGAACCGATGGTGCTACCGGTTCGGTTCTTAGGAACCGCCCCGGACCGGTTTCTAACCGGTTCCGGGGCGGACCGGAACCGTTAAGTCCGGTTTCGGTTTTGGACCGGACTTAACGGTCCAAATCCGGGCCGGGTCCGGATTGACCCGGCCCGGTAAGCACCCCTATTGGCAGCCATGTTTGCTATCAAGTGCATTGCCTTCTCCGGTGTCTTATCAATAAAATCTCCTCCGCTCGCCGCATCTACTAAATTCCTGTCACCAGAAAGTAAACATTCATAAAATATTGAATTAAAAGATGTTCACTTATCTGATGTTGTGGACAGCTTGGACACAACTTCTTGAAACGCTCTCAATACTCGTGCAGTGACTCCTCATGGTATTGCTTTACACCGTAAATTTCCTTCCTTATGTCCGTCGCCCTCAAAGCTGAAAAATACTTCTCAAGGAAGACTCTTTGCAAATCAGTCTACGTGGTGATGGATCTGGGGGTAGGTAGAATAGGCAATCTTTAGCAGCATCCTTCAAAGAGAATGGAAAGGCTCGCAGTTTAATTTGCTCATCCGTTACGCCAGCTGGCTTCATATTAGTGCACACCATGTGAAATTCCATCAAGTGCTTGTGAGGGTTCTCACCTGCAAGACCATGAAAAGAAGGCAGTAAATGAATTAAACCAGACTTAAGTTTGAAATTTACGTTATTTGCAAGACCAGGGAAAGTGATGCAGAGAGGCTGTTGATCCAAGGTAGGATTCGCCAGTTGTCTCAAATTTTGATTCACAGCCATCGTGTTCATCTATTCTTCTTCTTCTTCTTCTTCAAGTATCATAGCTTCTCTTCTTCTCCGATGTAGTGTCCTCTCAATCTCAGGGTCATATTGAAAATTATCTTTGTGATTAGATGACTCACATGTACTCATTAACAAACCAAAGTAGTAGTGCGGGGTAATAATAATAATATAAAAAAATTAACACAAAAAATAAACAATGTATTCCCAGCACCGGTGCCAAAATTTGGTAGCATTTATCGCGTACGCCAAAATTAATCCTCTCAAGTGAATAGCAATAAGTAATGTAGTAGCGTGAGTAGGGATCGATCCCACGAGGAAGGATGTATGTTTGTGTTAATTATGCAAGCTAATAGTAAAAAGGGGTTTTTGGATTGATTAAACTACTACTATGAAAAGTTTATACATTAAACTAATGAGCAAGATTAAACTAAGATTATTAAAATTATGAGAAAAGTGATTCTTGATTTTCAATCGACTTTACCTTGGAATTATGCATTCAATCATCTATTATCAGAAAAGATGTAAATTTTACTTTAATATCCATCATTAAAGATTTAACTCATATCTTACATTATGCCTAGTTAAAATAGCACACGCGTTCTAAGTTAACCAATATCGCACTTAAGATTAATATTAACAATAGCTTTCAAATCTAGTAAGAATGATTAAACCTAGACAACATAATCCAAGCGTCTATGTTTAATCTAGTCAAACATATTTTCTAAGAATTTAACAACACCAACATCAGACAATTATCAATCTTAGTTGCTCCAAAGGCCAAACATTAGATTGCATTTAAAAATCATTAGATGTCCAATCTTATAATCAAAACATAACAATCATGAGAAAAATCATAGAAAAACACATGATACTCAATAAAAATCAATAAAAAAACATCAATCTCATGAAAAACAAAAAAATCCAAGGTATTGTCTTCCTTCAACCAAGAATCAAAAGTGTTTAGCCACTCATGACTAAATCCACAACAATAAAATTTAATCTAGAAAACATTAACTAAAAGCAAAAGAAAGAATTACTAAAGAAAAGCACGATTCCGGAGCGTCACTTCCGTCTTCGTTCTTCGTTCTTCAAGTTGTTCTTCAAAAGTTGAGAGAAAATCTATATTCTAACTCTAAAATATGATGGAATAATCTGATTTTGAGGTCCAAAATCGTGCATATATGTTAGGGATCTGATATAGTAGGTAAAAATCTATCCAAAGTTGGAAAATCGAGTTTCCATAAAATTCAGGATTCTGCTGGCGATCGATCGGCGCTGGCTGGCACCTTTATTTTTCAACTAGAAACATTCGGCGGTCGATCGCTACTTTTCGGCAATCGATCGTGAGCTTTTTATTTTTTGTCCAGTGTGTTTCGGTGATCGATCACGGATGGTTGCCGATCGATCGCCGAGTCTGTTGGGATATGCCCTAAGACAAGTCATTAGATGATTGTTTAAGACATACAATGTTTATGATTTTATGAATGGCAATTCATTATTATATATTATTCGTTTAACTCTGCAATGTGAATTAATATATATGTTAATGTCCTTAGAATAATATTGTATTATTCTTAAAGATGTCCATAGTCAAGTATTATCATGAATAGGGATAATGATAATACGTAGAGACTAGTATGTGTTGATTGATGAATTGTTCATTGATATGAGATACCAAATCAACACATGGGTACATGTTAGAGAACGATGTACTGGACAGACCCACCATGAGAATGCAACATGGATAGTTATATGATCGTCATATGCAATTCTCATAGTGATAATAATGTATGTAATCCTTACGACTTGTGATCATCAGAGATCCCAACATAAGGAGTTATGTATCTTGATATTGTCAAACGTTACCCGTAACAGGGTAAACTATAAAGGCGACTATTGGATACACTACGAATTATGTAGAGGGATGTTGACTGATCGAGATAGGATTTGTCCCTCCTATATAACAGGAGATATGTTTGGCCCTTGATCAAGTGAGAACTAAAATGCATGGCCATGCTCGAATGAGTCGATATGAGATATCGAGTTTATTCGTTTATTCTAGTTCTACTTGGGGATCAAGAAATAAAGATTGAATATACGAGTATGACTATTCCATGACTCGTGTTCAATCTAAACACAAAGGACAAAGGGATTAAGTTACATGATTAATATTATCACAAGTTCTAAAGGTTATGTCGAGTCAAAGACATTCTTGTAATTTGGGTAGCCTTGATGTGTTGCTAGACACCGCTCTTTGCTTGTAACGTAAAATGAGATTTTATGTCACTGCCAACATTACAAGATCCTATCGGGTCGCACAAAAGATTAAATCGATAAAGGGAATTAAATTCATGGGATGAATTAAATAATTAAGAAGAGTCTTAATTAAATAATTATAAGGATTAAATTATAATCATGGGCTTGAGCCCATGAGGCTTTATGAAAGCCTTTAATTAAATCATATATAATTGGTTAACAAGGTGATTAATAAGATTAATCCAAGACATCAATAACCTAGCCTCCAACTTGCTCACTCTCGGCCGCCTTCTTCACGCCGTGAGAGTCTCGGCCGCCGCCATTCCTTGGTGGTTTAACGGCAGTCGTTTGATCGGTTTCGAACCGTGAGTCAAGTTCCGGTTTAGGAACGAGTCTAGCAACTTGTTCTTAAATCTCTTCGATTAATCGTGTGGATACCGTTGAGGCAAGACCTTGGAGGTGTTGCTCGTGACTCGGGATCGTTGGACGTGGTGCTCCGTGGAATATGCTCAAACACGCTACAAGGGTGAGACTTTTGTAAACCTTTATCCGATATGAACCCCTATGTATAGATCCGCGGTTTAGTGATCCAAAATTTTATTATTCCGCTGCGTTCCATGCTTGTTGGATTACTTACAGTGGTATCAGAGCCGTGTACAAGGCTCATATCGGATTTATGTGGTTAAATAGTTTAATCATAATTAGATTGATATTGCATGCTATTTAAAACTGTATGAACATATATGATATGTTAATATTAAGTTTGTGAAATTATCATGAAATTATATTTGATATAATTGATGTTTGATGTATACGATACACGAAGCGAATTATCAAATTAATTGAGCAATGTTTCGGCCACCAACTTGCACAATTGACCCACGGCTTAGCCACATGAGGGCTAGGGTTTTCGAACCCTTGGCTCGAGATGGCCTAGTCGTTGTGGCTCATGTTCGTGCATGGAGGTTTCGAGACATGGATGAGTTTTGAACTCTTTGGCTCGATAATGGTTCAAGCATGCATGGATAAGTGGCTTCACCACATGAGAGCTAGGGTTTTCGAACCCTTGGCTCGAGATGGTTGAGCCACCACCGTGCATGACCTGACCATGATTCGTGGCTCAAGAATTCCGACGTTCCGAACAAGATGACTCGATGAAAACTCAAAGTGGTGCGTGGCGGCTAGGGTTTGGAACCCTAGTGCCGCCGCCGCTCGCTCAAGGCTCGGCCATGGGCTAGGGTATCGAACCCTAGGCCCATGCATGGTCCAGCTGTGTGGTTAGATGGGTCGGACCCATTTGGTTCATGTTTTGAGTCGCATTAAGTTCGTGGCATGTGATGTCCCGAGCGTACGATAATTTTTCAAAAAATATTTTACAGTTTTAATTAGAATTAAATTTTAAAATGTTTAGAATTTAATTAATTAAATGTTAAAGCATGTTTTATGTGTTGTTTGAGCATGGTGCATGGTTATAGCCCTTTGACCTATTAGATAGGATTTGTGAATGTTTGTAATTTATAATGCGACCTGCGTGTCGTGCCTTCTCTATTTTTTTCTAAATGTTATCCCTCCCCTATGTTCCCCTCGAATGTGAATCGAGGTATTCTATATCTTGTAAATAGTATAGTTTAATTGTTGATGGTGATCAATGAAGATGGAGCATCGTGCCGGGATGAGGAGGCCATTCACAAATTGGAGCCAAAGGAATGTGCTTGTGAAGTTACCTTAGGTTGACTCTTAGGATTTTCTCATTGGCTTGAGAAAATCGTTAGTAGGGGCTATAACCATGTCACGTTTAATTATGTATGTTGATGCATGATTTATCTTATGTTTTAGATTGATAATTGTATTACACATATATGTAGATATGTATACAACTATATGTAGTGGACATATTTTAAATTATCAAACTAATCATGAGATCAATAAATCCCTCTAAAATATTAAGTTTTAGATGCCTTCCAAAATTAAAAGTACTCGTCAAAAACTTCGATTGTACATATGTGGGTTTGCCAAAGCAAAGCACTGTGGCAATCTTAGTAAGGCGCGAAAGGATAAAAGTGATATCCGTTATACTTTAAATTGGGTACGACTTAACTAGGTTATCTCAATAGGATTGGGAACCTAGAGGCATGGGTTGGATAATAATTCATTTGATGAATTGAACAAAGTGTTGTTCGTCCAACTATCCAAGAATTACATGTGATGTAATTGACAAAGTGTTGTCTACCTAAATAACCGAGTCTTGGGCGATTAGCCAAAGCTAACTCAAGATTAGGCGGAATATGGATCTTGGCCCACTAAAGGTTTCGAGGGTTGATAATTTTTTAAAAATAGTGGGAGTATCATTTAATATAAGACCATGTTAAATGATTAAATCATAAACTTATTTTGCATATTTATATTGTAGATATCCATGGCAACTAACAAAGTAACAAGCACTTTATCACTGCGATCGTTCCTTGAGAAGGACAAATTAAATGGGACAAATTTCCTAGACTGGCATAGGAGAGGATAGTCCTCAAACAAGAAAAGAAACAATATGTCCTAGGGGAACCCTTACCTGCTGAGGAACCTCCCCTAACGGCTACAAGAGCCGATAAAGATGCTTACAAGAAGCATCAAAGTGACGCACTTGATGTTGGATGCCTTATGCTTGCCACCATAAACTCTGAGCTTCAGTAGCAACATGAGGAAATGGAGGCGTTTGATATGATCGAGCACCTTAAGCAACTGTACCAACAACAAGCAAGATAAGAGAGGTATGACGTCTCTAAGGCGTTATTCCAGTGTAGAATGGTAGAAGGAAGTCTGGTTGGAACTCATGTACTCAAGATGATTGGGTATATTGAGAATCTGGAGAAACTGGGTTTTCCTTTGGACCAAGAGTTGGCCACTGACGTGATCTTGCAATCGTTGCCTGAAAGCTTCAGTCAATTTGTCTTAAATTACAATATGATTGAAATAGAAAAGACACTACCACAATTACTTGGCACGCTTAGAACTTTTGAAGCAAATAGCAAGAAGTCTAAACCTACAAATGTTCTTATTGTGAATAAGAGCAAAGGAAAGACTAAAGCTAAGAGCTTCAAGAAGAACAAGAAGGTCTTTGTTAAATCTAAGCCAAAGTCTTCTGCACTGAAACCAAAGGGAGGGATAGCGAAGGAAGGAAACTGTTTCCATTGCGGTGAGACCGGCCATTGGAAAAGAAACTGCAAAGTATATCTGGAGGATCTAAAGAAAGGAAGTGTGACTTCCACTTCAGGTATTTTTGTTATAGAAGTCAATTTATCTACTTCTTCATCATGGGTATTAGATACTGGATGTGGATCTCACATTTGTGTAAATGTGCAGGACCCCAAAAGAGTAGATTGTTGGCGAAAGGTGAAGTTGATCTCCGAGTTGGAAATGGAGCAAGAGTTGCTGCATTAGCTATAGGAGATTATTATTTATCTTTGCCTTCTGGTTTATCATTGATTTTAAAAGACTGTTATTTTGTGACATCCATTACCAAAAACATTATTTCTATTTCTTGTTTAGACAAGTGTGGATTTTCATTTATGATAAAGGACAACTGTTGTTCTATTTATTTAAATGATATGTTTTATGCTAATGCACAAATGGTGAATGGTCTTTATTTATTAAATCTTGATATGCCTATCTATAACATAAATACTAAAAGGAGTAAAAATAATGATTGTAATCCGACTTATCTCTGGTATTGTCGCTTGAGCCACATAAACGAGAACCGCATATCTAAACTTCATAAGGATGGAGTATTAGATTCATTTGATTTTGAATCATATGAAACATGTGAATCTTGTTTAATGGGCAAGATGACTAAAGCCCCTTTCAAGGGACATGTTGAAAGGGCAAATGTTTTATTGGGACTAATACATAGTGATGTATGTGGACCAATAAGTACACAAGCTAGATATGGTTTTCAATACTTCGTTACATTTACTGATGACCTTAGTAGATATGGGTATGTGTACCTAATGAAGCATAAGCATGAAACCTTTGAAAAGTTCAAAGATTTCAAGAATGAAGTACAAAGCCAACTTGGCAAAAATATCAAAATCCTTCGATCAGATCGAGGAGGAGAATACTTAAGCCAAGAGTTTCATGACTATCTAAAGGAGTGTGGGATAGTCCCACAACTCACTCCTCCGTATACTCCACAATGGAATGGTGTATCCGAGAGGAGAAATCGAACCTTGTTAGACATGGTTAGATCAATGATGAGTTATGCAGATCTTCCGATATCGTTTTGGGGACACACTCTAGAAACAGCGATTTTCTTACTGAACCGTGTTCCATCTAAATCAGTGGAAAAGACACCATATGAGATATGGACTGGGAAGCGTCCTAGTATGTCTTTTATGAAGATTTGGGGTTGTGAGGCTTTCGTTAGACGTCACGCCACTAACAAACTTGGACCCAAATCTGATAAGTGTTTATTTGTGGGGTATCCTAAGGAAACGAAAGAATACTATTTCTATTATCCCACCGAGAACAAAGTAGTTGTTGCTCGGACTGGTGTATTTCTTGAAAGAGAATTTATTTCTAGAAAAACCAGTGGGAGAAAAATAGAACTTAGTGAAGTTCAACCACATGAAAACACTGAACCTGAGATTGAGATGGAAACAGAGCAGGCTCCGCAAGCTGTTGTGGAAGAAGTACCTGCTCAAGAGACACAAGCCCACCTTAGGTCTGTAAGAGAACACCGGGAGCCACAGAGATATGGATTTCTTGTGACTCAACAAGGTGACTTACTACTTATTGATGAGAATGAGCCGTCATCTTATCAACAAGCTATAATGGGCACTGATTCTGAGAAATGGCAAGAGGCCATGAAATCTGAGATGGAATCCATGTATGCAAACCAAGTATGGACTTTGGTTGATCCACCTGAAGGGGTACGACCCATAGGGTGCAAATGGATTTTCAAGAAAAAGACTGATATGGATGGTAATGTACAAACCTATAAAGGTCGGCTGGTTGCAAAAGTATTCAAACAAATTCATGGTATTGACTATGATGAAACCTTTTCACCAGTGGCCATGGTTAAATCCATAAGGATCTTACTTGCAATAGCTGTATTTCATGATTATGAAATCTGGCAGATGGATGTCAAAACAGTTTTCCTTAATGGAAATCTGCTCGAGGATGTGTACATGACACAACCCGAGGGTTTTGTCGATCCAAAGGATGCTGGAAAGATATGCAAGCTACAACGATCCATTTATGGATAGAAGCAAGCATCTCGGAGTTGGAATCTTCGTTTTGATGATGCAATCAAAGAGTTTGGTTTTATCAAAAACGTAGATGAACCTTGTGTCTACAAGAAGGTCAGTGGGAGCGTAATCATTTTCCTAGTGTTGTATGTAGATGACATACTTCTCATTGGGAATGATATCCCTGCCTTACAATCTGTAAAGATTTGGCTAGGGAACTGCTTTTCGATGAAAGACTTGAGAGAAGCCACATATGTATTAGGAATCAAGATCTATAGAGATAGATCAAGAAGGCTTCTTGGCCTAAGTCAAAGTACATACATAGACAAAGTGCTTAAAATATTTAGCATGCAAGAATCAAAGAAAGGATTTGTGCCTATGACACATGGTATATATCTCTCGAAGGAACAGTGTCCTTCAACACCAGATGAGAGACAACGCATGAGTAAGATTCCATATGCGTCAGCTATTGGATCTATCATGTATGCCATGATATGTACTCGTCCCGATGTATCGTATGCTTTGAGCATGATGAGCAGATATCAAGTTGATCCAGGTGAAGGTCACTGGATTGCTGTCAAGAATATCCTGAAGTACTTGAAAAGAACTAAGGATACATTCTTGATTTATGGAGGTGAGGAAGAGCTCAATGTAATGGGTTACACTGATGCAAGCTTCCAAACCGACAAAGATGATTATCGATCGCAATCTGGATATGTGTATTGCCTAAATGGAGGTGCTGTGAGCTGGAAGAGTTCAAAGCAAGAAACAGTAGCCGATTCTACAACGGAAGCTGAGTATATTGCTGCCTCGAATGCAGCAAAGGAAGCTGTTTGGATTAGGGAGTTCATTTCTGAACTTGGAGTGGTGCCTAGCATTAAAGATCCGATAGAACTCTATTGTGACAACAATGGAGCGATCGCATTGGCTAAGGAACCTAGATCTCACCAAAGATCCAAGCACATACTTCGGCGCTTTCATTTCATTCGAGAAATCGTTGAAATGGGAGATGTTAAAATATGCAAAGTACCAACAGATGATAACGTATCTGACCCATTGACGAAGCCACTGTCACAGCAGAAGCATGATCGTCGTACTAGATCTCTAGGCATTAGGTATATGTCTGAGTGGTCTTAGTGCAAGTGGGAGATTTGTTGGGATATGCCCTAAGACAAATCATTAGATGATTGTTTAAGAATACAATGTTTATGATTTTATGAATGGCAATTCATTATTATATATTATTCGTTTAACTCTGCAATGTGAATTAATATATATGTTAATGTCCTTAGAATAATATTGTATTATTATTAAAGATGTCCCTAGTCAAGTATTATCATGAATAGGGATAATGATAATACGTAGAGACTAGTATGTGTTGATTGATGAATTGTTCATTGATATGAGATATCAAATCAACACATGGGTACATGTTAGAGAACGATGTACTGGACAGACCCACCATGAGAATGCAACATGGATAGTTATATGATTGTCATATGCAATTCTCATAGTGATAATAATGTATGTAATCCTTACGACTTGTGATCATCAGAGATCCCAACATAAGGAGTTATGTATCTTGATATTGTCAAACGTTACCCGTAACAGGGTAAACTATAAAGACGACTATTGGAAACACTACGAATTATGTAGAGGGATGTTGACTGATCGAGATAGGATTTGTCCCTCCTATATAACAGGAGATGTGTTTGGCCCTTGATCAAGTGAGAACTAAAATGCATGGCCATGCTCGAATGAGTCGATATGAGATATCAAGCTTATTCGTTTATTCTAGTTCTACTTGGGGATCAAGAAATAAAGATTGAATATACGAGTATGACTATTCCATGACTCGTGTTCAATCTAAACACAAAGGACAAAGGGATTAAGTTACATGATTAATATTATCACAAGTTCTAAAGGTTATGTCGAGTCAAAGACATTCTTGTAATTTGGGTAGCCTTGATGTGTTGCTAGACACCGCTCTTTGCTTGTAACGTAAAATGAGATTTTATGTCACTGCCAACATTACAAGATCCTATCGGGTCGCACAAAAGATTAAATCGATAAAGGGAATTAAATTCATGGGATGAATTAAATAACTAAGAAGAGTCTTAATTAAATAATTATAAGGATTAAATTATAATCATGAGCTTGAGCCCATGAGGCTTTATGAAAGCCTTTAATTAAATCATATATAATTTGTTAACAAGGTGATTAATAAGATTAATCCAAGACATCAATAACCTAGCCTCCAACTTGCTCCCTCTCGGCCGCCTTCTTCACGCCGTGAGAGTCTCGGCCGCCGCCATTCCTTGGTGGTTTAACGGCAGTCGTTTGATCGGTTTCGAACCGTGAGTCAAGTTCCGGTTTAGGAACGAGTCTAGCAACTTGTTCTTAAATCGATTAATCGTGTGGATACCGTTGAGGCAAGACCTTGGAGGTGTTGCTCGTGACTCGGGATCGTTGGACGTGGTGCTCCGTGGAATCTGCTCAAACACGCTACAAGGGTGAGACTTTTGTAAACCTTTATCCGATATGAACCCCTATGTATAGATCCGCGGTTTAGTAATCCAAAATTTTATTATTCCGCTGCGTTCCATGTTTGTTGGATTACTTACAGAGTCTTGATATTTTTTTGGCTCAATTTCTTTCGTTTGACGACTGATCTCGGCTTCCATTGTCAACTTTTATGCATTTTTCTTGGTCTACTTTGATCATTTGTCAACTTCAATGCATTTCTTGATCTTTATTCGCTCTGGTTAACTCAATTTCTTCGATTTCACCTACATTTACAGAAATATACGAATAGGTAGCATATGTATCAAATTATCCATCAAACATACCAAATCGTAGACAATTAAGCGTAATAGACGTGTCTATTTCTAGTCACATCAACAAGTCAATGCTAGATTAGAGTTTATGGAGAGATACATTTGAATCAAATAGTTTTAGATTAAGAGGTCTAAAGCGAAATATATGGAGTGCCAATTTAGTGGTCATATATATCGGAATCCTGGTATTGTAATGCTCGATTTCCAAGATGCATCAATGAGTAGCAAGTATTGATACATATGTTCTGTTATTCAAAAAGATGTAGAGATTGATAACAACGTTAACAACAGAATACAGATGAATTGGTAGACATGGAAAAACGTTATCGGAGTTCTATACATTTGTAATATCCCATTGAGAGTGAAGGAAAAGTTTTATATTACTGTGATCAGACTTGCAATATTGTACGTGACGGAATGTTGGGTACACAAAAGAAATCACGTACAACACATATGCCGAATTTTATTTCAAAATCTTGCACCATCAAATTGAGACATCAATAACTTTAAGTTGCATTTGAATTGAGAGATTTGAAGTCATGGATTTTCAAATCTTTGATTTCAAATACATTTAATTTTTTGGATGAATTTCTATCAGGTGTCTTTCAAATCCAAATATTTACAAATTTATGTCAAATGCAATGATAATTGTAATTAATTTGAAATGCATCTAAAACGGGTGTCACTTTAAATCAATTCCCAAATCAAATAATCAGAATCATTATTTTACACAATCAACATTATAAACATGGCAATTCACAACTTCAAATTGATATAAAGCTATTACACATGTTTGCAATAGAAGTTTGGAACATGATTTCAGTTCTTGAAAAGCTGCAGACAGTGTCCATCTTCAAGGTTCCTGCTCCAAAACTTGTCATAATACTCTGCGTACGTGAAATCCCTGTAAATGGGAGGTTGCGAGTCGATGAGTTCCTTTGGAGCTTTGATAATGGCAGTGTTGCTGGGGCACAGGAACGAAGCTACCGAGATTCTTGGTTTATCGGCGTTTACAACCGCACGATGCCAAATACTCTTGTATTTTGAGTTACTCAACGCCTGCCAAAAAATAACTATGTCGAAGTCATCTCTCTGTGACTGTGTGTGTCCCAAATAAATTTATAAATCAGTATACCTGCAATTGATCACCAATGTTTACGACAAAAGCATTTGGGAAAGGTCTCACGGTCAACCATTTTCCATCTTTCAGCAACTGTAGGCCTGTGACATGCATTTCTTGGAGAAGAATGGTGAGGGTATTTGGATCCCTATGCGCCGGAAGCCCATAGGTCAGTTCCGGCTCTGGGCATTGTGGGTAGTAATTGATGGCCATATGTTGGCCCTGTTCACCTAAACTGTTGTTAATGTAGTCTTTGTGAAGGCCCAAACCCTCTGATATTGCTTCTTGCAATCTGAGCCCAAGCCTACGAACTTCCCTGCAGTAATTGCTCACGATTTCCCTTCCTCAACCAAAGAGATCACCATTACAAAAACATTTTATACTCTTTTTTTATTATTATTAACATACCATCTTCTTTTTTTTATCGGGGAAGGGGCGAATTTTTTTACGCACAGCGTAACTCGAACTCGAGTCATCCCTAAAAAGGAATGAGTTTAACAACTTCGACTAAGACCAGAAACTTACAAAAGCTTCTATTATTATTGGTTAGAGCCAAGCATGGGTGCTTAACTGGCCGGGTCCGGACTTACAAAAGCTTCTATTATTATTGGTTAGAGCCAAGTATGGGTGCTTAACGGGCCGGGTCAATCCGGACCCGAGCCAAAACCGGACCGATTAACTCGGTTCAGAACCGAAATCGGGCTAACCGGTTTCGAACGGTCCGGAATAGGTAGCTTACCGGTTCCGGACTAAACGGATCCGGTTACGGATTGAACCGGAACCGGATCCAATTTTTTAAAATATATTTTTTTAATTTAAGGTAATATACGTTAGTTTTTTTAAATAAAAAAAAAATTCAAACAAACCAGTTCCGGATTGGAACTGGTCCAACCGGAATCGGTAGAATCGGAACCGGATCCGATCCGATTCCTTACCGGATCGGACCGGTTCTAGCCTTACCGGTTCCGAAACCGACCGATTCCGGATCAGGTCGGACCGAATTAGGCCAATAAGCACCCCTAGAGCCAAGCCTATTAATTTTCAACCACATGGCAAAACTCTCAAGGAGTGAGTGAGGCTTTATGCCTTAAAACCTATTAAAAATTAAAATAAAATATTGACTAGTTGAAGAGTGTTGGAATTTCTGTTGCTAATTTAGCATACCATTGTTGAATATATCCATCTTTAATCAATCTGTCGTGAATATATCTATTTATATTTATGTGATACGTAAATTGTATTAGATCTTGAGATAATTAAAGATTCCAAAAAATAATTTTTTTTTATTAAAATTCATATAATAATTTGTAGGATCAATCATTTACCGTTTTATTAAAAGCTATAGTTGATGGTAACAGCAGCATAAGCACCACGTTTTCGATCGATCACAGAGCAAGAACAATTGTTGTACCCAACATAATTTAAAATAATGAGTTTCGAATTTCACAATCAACCTACAACACAACTAGTTACCAATAATTTTATTTGTGGATTCAGAAACTTTAAGCATAATTGATTCAAATTTAACAACTCGATATTGCATTAAAATCTATGAAAACTACCAGCTTTCAATTCTAGTTGTCTATGGCTGTCAAATGTGTATTTGATCTTATCTTTTGATCTCAATCTGAAATACACGGCACAACTCCAGATCATTCCCAATTCATTGCGATTGGAACATTGTGCTTTATTAGTTGAATCTTTGTCCATGACAAATGCAAAATCAATTTGTCTACCCAAATTTTATTACACCTTTTTTGTGCACTAAAATTTAAAAAATTCTCAAAATTGTTATCTCACCTTCGATATTTTTAAAATATAAATACAAATCAATAAAGGGTAGTATATAAATAGGTTGGTGGGTGGAGTTTAGAATCATAAAGAGCTCGTCGCCACTTACTTTAAGTTGTGTTGATCAGGTCGGATCCAATTAATCATTATTAAATTAAATTATATATTATGCTAATTTTAAGCAAAATAAATAATGTGTGTGCCCACATACATATAAAATTGACATAATTAAATAATTAATCAAAGAATGAAATATATTATATTAAGAATTGGAATACATTTTATTTAACATATAATTTAAGGGTGATTATTGCTAATTGGAAATTGTAAATTGGGTTTTTAAGTTATAATTAATTGGTAGGTCTTTTGATATGAAAATTTTAATAATACAATTTTAGATAATTTACCATTTCTTTATTAACTAACCAGATAAATTCAGACCCAAAAATAAAATAAATAAATAAAAAACTCAAGTACCAAGCTCGACTCAAAAGGAGTAAATATTAAATAAAAGGGTAAAAACATAAATCAGCCATATACGTTATGCACAAAACTCTCATATATTAACAAAATAGATAAAAACCCATATGTTTTCTTAAATACGGCATAAAACCCTGTGTTATAAAAAAAAGGCAAAAAATAATAAGATTGCATACTGAGTTTAAGAAAATATAAGTATTTTTTTAATACATGAGAGTTTTATACAGAGTTTAAGAACACATAAGAGTTTTTTTTTACCTATTTTGTTAAGAGAATTTCATGCCTATTTATTATAACACACACAAGATTTTTGTACTTTTTATCCTAAAATAAATAGCTTCAACCACCAACGAATCGCCTTAATCTTTAGAAACGCTGACTAAGATCCACACAAGCATTTGCAGATTCATATGGAATATATGTATTCATTAAATTCAAAGTCTACCTTTTGATAATTGTTAATTAATTATGAAGTTGCTGCGGAAATTACCCAACTTTTATTTATTGCCCAAACACTAATATTCAATCACACAGTATATTTTAAAATTTTGTTAGTCTACGTCAACACCTATTTTACATCATCTACGTCTTGCACACACGTCAAACACGAAGGAAGTATGATGATGATGAGTCATTGAAATGGCATCGCCACTAATGGCATCCTCAATGTGGATTTCTCTAGCTGATGACCTCGGCTGTAGCCCGGTGTGATAGAATTTTTTTTTTTTACCTATGTCAGACATTGTTTATGTCCCTCTATGCACATAAATTTTAGATTCCATGAGACAAAATCTTGGAATGAAAGGAGCTGCAGTTCGGTCTCATACCAGCTCCCACCTTAGGGAGGATATGGGAGAGGAAGTGGAAGAGAAAATTCATTTAAGAGCTTGTCAGCCAATAACGAATTCGAATCCTGAATCCGCCCAAACCTCTATCCACTCGTGAATTTTTGAGTTTTTGAATTTTGAATGGGTTCAAAATAAATATTTTGACACATAATTTATTACTGTTACTTTAATGTGTAATAAGACATAGTAAGTTCACAGTTGTCGCAATTTAAAATATTTATGTTTTGATAAAACAAGAAGATATTTAAGAACAATTCTCTAAAAACAAACGCAAAACCGAGGAAAACGTTTAGCGAATCATTCAAAAAAATTACAGTCATCAAAATAATTTTTTTGATTGGTAAAATTTCTTAAAAATATTTTTTTTTTAAATGACCTTTAAACACATAAATTTAAACAAATATAAAAAAACAAAAAAAATTATATTTCAAAATCGAAGAACTTACATATGGGAAATATCACATTATTTAGCATTTGAAAAGCATTCTGTGGATCTGCATGATAACACTAGGATTTTAGTGGTTCGATTATTTCGGACAAATATCTAATTATATTAATGCCCCTATCAACTTAAAATATTGTTATCACACATACCATCTATATGTCTACCAATTTATGTTACAAACATAAAAATATATATGCACACAATACATGCAAAAGAGACTAATATATGTAATGCGTGAAGATATTACTGATCCGATCATTTTAGACTAATGTCTAATTACACTCATGCACCTACGAATCTGAAATATTACAATCACGCGTGTCATCTATGTGTCCACCGATTTACGATATGTACTTCTTAATCTTACAAATTATCATCACACCTACCATATTACCCTAAAAATTTATTAAAATAAAAAATTAAATATAAAAATAATGTATAATCATTTCATAATTTAAATTAAAAAAACTAAAACCAAAATAAAAAACCGACTTCACAATTATCATAATCATTTTTTACAAAAAAAAAATATATATGGACGTAAAACATATGGAAGGGGACTATATATATATATATATATTCGCATGCATATTGAAAACTTAGGTTTGCCCTTACGCTTTGATTTGAGTCATCTAGCAAATTAAATAAGCGTGTTGTAAATTTCTTACTTGAAGGAAGGTGGGTTCGATGGCCACTCGTTGGCATACTTTTCCAAGGGATGGCAATGAATCCTGAGATAATCTCTCCAATTGTGAATCTTCTCCTTTTGTGGGTTTGAACTTGTGCTCAACCTTACAGTCTTCGAGGGATCATTTGAGTACAGTTTCATCTTCTCTTCCACAGGCAACCCGAAGAATTCATCCGCCACCTCCAGCATTTTCTCCACCGTTTCTTTTGCCACCCCATGATTTATCACCTGTACAGATTCAGATATTCAGTATTAAAATCAATGGTTGGGAACATTTTCAAAATTCTTCCCTAAGTTGGTCTATTTTTGTTTTTGATAATTCAGCTTCTTTTACACTTTTATTTGTATTTTTCCCCATCGGAATACTGAAATCAATCCACCTAAAAAGGTCCCATATGGCGAGAACGAAGCTGTTACCTGAAAAAACCCGTAGTTGTTGCAGGCGTCGGCTATCTGTTGAATTATAAATTGTCTGTCCCCACAGCCTAAATCGATGACCGGAGCATTATGGTATTCTGCATATTCAGATATTCTTGGCCTGTCGGTTTCGGGCCGGACGTAGCACCGGGGAAGTGTTGAATATCGGAAACCATTAGATATTAACTGAGCTTCCATATAATAGTTGATTTTTAAGCAATTGTTTCTGTGTATGGATATACATGAGTAGTGAGGTCCATTTATAGCAGCCGGAGGAGACGAGTTGACTCGATCATCAAGTCATTTCTTATATATTAATCAAATTAAATGACCACACATACGTTATTAAAATTTCGATTAAACTGAATTAATTTAAAAATTCAATTAACTCGGTTTGATTTCTGTTTTCATTATGAATATATCGGTTAACTGATTATCAAATAAATCGAATTTTTTAAATTTTTTAATGTTTTAAAATATATTTTTAAAAAAAATTACTTTTTTTTAAAAATCAATTTATATCATTCTTTTATTTAAATTTTATTTTTCATTTTTTAAATCAAATGTAATTTTCTTTTGAAAAAAATATCGATTACAGACCGAAAATAAATGATTTTTTTATCGGTTCAGTTTTTCAAAAATTCGATTTGATCGGTTTGATTATACCTAATTGCACACCACTTCATAATTCTAATTATGCTTATTTGACCACCATTGTAGCTTCAATTGACTTGTATTTCATATATGACTTATTTTGAGTTATACAAAATTTGATTATTATCTGTCACCGCCTCTTGGTTGAAGTGACATAATCCTCTCTCATAGAGAAAGATGCTTCTTCGAGCCCATGATAGCACATTCCCTCATCCTTTATAGTTGTACTAAAAATAAATAAATTAAAATTGATTCTTATTTCAAGAAATGGTATTTTGACGACAATATTGGTTCTTTCCGATTTGTTATAATAAAGTATAGGAAATTTTGAGTTTCTAATTTCTTCTAATTTTTTAAGTAATTTATTATCAACCAATGTATTCTAATTTCTTAATTTTTTTTTTCTTATGCTAATTAAGAATTTATTTTTGGCATCAATTTTTTTAAGAAAAAACAATAGTTAAGTTTTAAAATTTTCCCATGATGCATTGTTTTGAAAAAAAATTCCCACATCATAAAAACATCTATCTCCGTCAGGGCGACAAGACATTTCAAATCCAAAAACTTAATCGTTTTTGCTGCTCACTTCTTATTCGCGGAGACCGTGCTAGGTTAGACTAAATAGCTATCACGATTTAAAGAATTTTGTTAAAAAAACTAAATTTTTGAAAATGAACACTAAATTTTTTCCCCGTGTGAAGCCCCGGAAATTTGCCTAATCATTTGCCTTTCCAAATCATGTGAGCCATTCATTGACTTGCTAAAGTCATAACACTAATCATTCAAGGTCATGCAATTGTATCACTCAATCATGCCACCATTTAATCTCATTCAACCTTATCAAATGCTATCATTCAATCTTATTAATGACATTTAGTACCTTGCTCAAATTGTGTCATTAAAGGGCAAAAGTTTTGGTATTGATCAACTATTTTTCCTACAATAAACACCCAAAATCATTTATTCATTTTGTCTCATTTAATTGACTCATTCAAATGCCTTGCCCAAATCATGGTATCCATTTAGTTGCATGATCAAATTTGACATTAGCCATTTTATTAGCCTTTGATAACATCCATTCATTACCTTGATATCACCAAATCATTAGTTGGCTCAAATCATGTCACTAATGGCCTAAACCCATTCTTTTTCCTTATCAATCATGACATTGATGATTATTCAATTGTAATGGCCAAAGTTTAGGAACCTTACAAAATCATGTTATCATTACCTTGCAAGCATCATGACATTAGACATGCCAAAGTTTAGGAATCTCCATTATTCATCATACTTAAAAATCACCTCACTCAATCCCATTTATTTGCCTCTCAATCACATTAACATCATACATCCATCCAATTATTATTTAGCTCCAATCTTGTGATTAGAATGCTAAAGAAATGAATATACAATTAATATCATCCATTTAAAATATTACCTTTTGACATACCTTGAATCTTGCCATTATGAGCCAAATTGGTGGATCTACATTGGACCATCACTCCTCACTTTAAAACCACAATACACCATTCCAAGAAAAGATTACTCTACACTCTCCGATTTTCAAAAATTCACCTACTCACACACACAAGAATTCGAAAGCTTCAAGTTAGATAGGAGGAGTTTCTCACCACTTTCTCAACCCGGATCTCGCTTCGGTTATCCATCATGGTAAGTGGGTTTTTGCTACAATTTCATTTCGTTTTCAAACCTTATGTATGTTTTAAATCTCGATTGAACAACCCTATGAAAAGTATGTTTTTAAATCTAAACAAGTATGTGACATGATCATGAATGAAGGACCTTGCGGAGCAACGTGCTACGTGTGTATGAGACACCACTTGATTCGGCGGGCAAAGTGCTACATGATGGGCGTGCCACATGCATGAGAGTCACCTCTTGATCCTTAAGAGCAAAGTGTTATACCACGGGAGCCACCTCTTGAATCCAATAAGTCGATATGTGGATATGTGGAGATATGTGTTTATGTGCCAAGATCTATGGATTTGATATAGAAATGTTTAAATGATTTCTGCTATGAAAATATATATGTTTTTACTATGTTCAATCGGCCCCTACTTGCTGAGTATTTTCCCAAATACTCACCCCTTACCTCCCCTCCCAGACAAAGATGAAAAGAAGAGATCAGTGAAGAATTACAAGAACAATTTTGGAGATGATGATCCACGAAAAACCTTCAAGAATTTATTAGTTTTATTTACGCTTCCGCATTTGATTTAATCCGAGACAATTGTATTTTGTAATATCAATTGTAAAGACGATTATTATTCTATATGGAATAAATAGACTGATATTTATCATAGATCCGTACACGAGGCTTGTTGATTTTGAATTAATGTTTGGAATCAACACCGATGTTATCGACCCCGATTTTGGAGCGTGACACCCCGTCACTAGCACGAATTGTTGACTTTTAGTTTCCTTTATATCCAAAAGCATTCCGATATTGCTCATTCAAATCATCATTCCATATGTTTAAATTAGTGGAATTACCACGATCCATATCTTACACTTACGTATCTAATTATCATTTATATTCAGATATATACATATCTAACTAAAAGCGAGTTTGAAGCAAACAAATCCCGTCACTACGTTTACATATCTTTCCATCGTCATTAAATCTTCTCAAATCCGCCATTGTTTATAATATGTTAGCTTTCACTCGTATACCTTGGTTACTATTGGAAATTGACTTGATCGCCAAAGACTCTTCGTTTGATGGCACAAACGGGCTGCAAAACCCTCTCATATTCAATGGAGAGGCCGTAGGTTTTAGTTCCAGTGTCAATTCTGATGTAGTTTCACAACCCAAAGTCAGTGATCCACAACAATAAGGGGTTTTTTCTCATGGGCGTGGCAGAGATCGTTGGGAGCAGAAAACCTTGGAACAACAATAATAATCACCCCATTTAATAACACTAGTACATAGGACGCAGAGCCATATACCTCATTAATGTTACTATTATTTTTATTAGTTAATTCAATTAGTAATTAGGATGTAAGATTCGAATTTAGAGAATTTATATCAATAGTTATAGATTTTAATACATTAATAATTAATTTTATTATAATATTTCATAGAATTGATTGAGGTATGTGGGTTCCTCTTTAAAATTCGTATACCATGCCAACTTCTTACTTTAATTTTTATGTCAAATAATTTATCCTATAAATTTATTCTAATTATCTAAATGACATTGTTCCAACTTAATTAACATCTTTATTTATTATGTTTATTGTTAAACACTTAACATTTTATTATATTTTTATTACTATTATTTATTATTTTTACTTTTATTATTTAATTCAATTAGTAATTATGATGTATAATATAAAATAATAACATTGTAACTTAAAGTGATTTAATATGAAAAATGAAGAGGTGTTAGAATTTATATTAATAATTATAGGTTAAAATACGTTAATAATCCAATTTGTTTTATTTTATTATAAATGTTTTTAAAATTATTATCTTTGTTGTTATATTTTTTACGACTATTATTTTTACATCCTTTTAAAATTATTATTATTATTATATTCAATTAGTAATTAGGATGCAAAATTTAAATTGTCTTAACTTACTTAACATATCTAATTATTATGCATTACTGTTAACACTTAGTATATGTTTTATCTTTATTTTTACAATTATTATTATTTTTTTAATTCAATGAGTAATTAGGATCTGCAAATTAAGATAATAATCTTGTAAATTCAAAGCGTTGAAATAAATGGATGTGAGAATTTATATCAATAGTTATAGATTTTATAAATTATTAATAATTAAATGAATGTAATAACTCCATTGTTCATTTTCTTTTATGTCCCTTGTTGATATTATGTTTTTACATTTATGTACCAATGAAATTTTTATTTGTATAGGAAAATATATAATAAAAGGGCAAAGTTATTATTATTATTATTATTATTATTATTATTCTATTCAATTAGTAATTATGATGCGCAATTTAAATTATCTTAATTTACTTAACATATCTAATTATTATGCATTATTGTTAACACTTAGTATATTTTATTTTATTTTTATTATTTTTATAATTATTAATATTTTTTAATACAATTAGTAATTAGGATGTACAAATTAAGATAATAATCTTGTAAATTCAAAGTGTGGAAATGAAGAGATGTGAGAATTTATATCAAAAGTATAGATTTTAATACATTATTAAAATTAAATGAATGTTTATAACTCTACTATTCATTTTCCTTTTATGTCCCTTGTTGATTTTATATTTTTACATTTATATCCCAAAGAAATTTTTACTTGTATAGGAAAGTATCGAATAAAAGGGCAAAATCGTTAATTCACAATGAAAACTTTGACATTTGATCCACACTTTTATAAGAATATAGATTATTAATATTTTTTAATACAATTAGTAATTAGGATGTACAGATTAAGATAATGATCTTGTAAATTCAAAGTGTGGAAATAAAGAGATGTGAAGTATAGATTTTAATACATTATTCAAATTAAATGAATGTTAATAACTCTACTATTCATTTTCCTTTTATGTCCATTGTTGATATTATATTTTTACATTTATATCCCAAATAAAATTTTACTTGTATAGGAAAGTATAGAATAAAAGAGCAAAATCGTTAATTCACAATGAAAACTTTGCCATTTGATCCACACTTTTATAAGAGTATAGATATAGATTAAATGAATGTCAATAACTCTACTATTCATTTTCCTTTTATGTCCCTTGTTGATATATATTTTTACATTTATATCCCAAAGAAATTTTTACTTGTATAAGAAAGTATAGAATAAAATGGCAAAATTGTTAATTCACAATGAAAACTTTGCCCTTTGATCTACACTTTTATAAGAGTATAGATATAGGAAAGTATAGAATAAAAGGGCAAAATCGTTAATTCATAATGAGAACTTTGCCATTTTATCCACACTTTTATAAGAGTATAGAGTATAGATATAGATTAAATGAATGTCAATAACTCTACTATTCATTTTCTTTTTATGTCCCTTGTTGATATTATATTTTTACATTTATATCCCAAAGAAATTTTTACTTGTATAGGAAAGTATAAAATAAAAGGGCAAAATTGTTAATTAACAATGAAAACTTTGCCCTTTGATCTACACTTTTATAAGATTATAGATATAGATATAGATTATATCCCAAAGAAATTTTTACTTGTATAGGAAAATATAGAATAAAAGGGCAAAATTGTTAATTCACAATGAAAATTTTGCCATTTGATCCACATTTTTATAGGAGTATAGATATAGATCGTGGCTACGCTAGCCATATGGCTGAAAAATGTTATTATCGATTTGATCGAGACTTTGTCCCATGCTCAGCAATCAGAAGACATATTCCCCAAACTCATCGTCCCACAACAGCAATAACACTCTTTTTTCTCCTTCAGCTGTTGTAGCTATGTCTCAGCTAGAAATGTGATAGGAAGAATGGTGGTTCTCGGACTCTGGAGCTTCACATCATATCACGAATTACATTGCCAACTTGACCATTGGATCCGAGTGTTCTCGGGGTAGTAAGGTGTATATTGGAAATGGTTCAGGTTTGCTTATTTGCCACCTTGGACAGTCTTGTTTTCACCTTCCTTTTGCAACTCGTTCATTTTATTTAAATAATATCTTATGCATACCCATTATCACAAAAAATCTTGTTAGTGTTAGCAAGTTTACCCAGGATAATGATGTGTGTTTTGAATTTCATCCTCGTCTCTGTGTTGTGAAGGACCGAGCAACGCAAATGACACTCCTCAAAGGCACTCATCATGAAGGGCTCTACAGATTTCATCTAGGCAAACATGTTCATCCATCATCATCAACCACTTACTTGGCCCATCACACCTCTTCTGCAGTGTCTCCCTCATCTTTGAATCAAGTGCATCGGCCACTCTAGCCTCATGAAGTGGATTAGAATAGGACATATCATGTTGACTGACTACTGTCAAACATGTTTTGTGCAACTGCAATATTTCATTTTCAAGTAATGACAATTATCACCTATATTCTCCGTGTGAATTGGACAAACGTCACCAACTTTGCTTCCCTAAATCAAACCCAATCTATACTAAACCTCACTTATATTTTCTGATGTTTGGGGTCTTTGCCCCAAATGTTTCTCGCAATGGGTTCCGCTGTGATGTTAGTTTTATTGACGCTTATGGTCGATATACTTGGATCTTCTTCCTCAAAGATAAGTCCGAAGTACATCAAATTTTCCCAACTTTAAAGCTCATGTTGTACTTCAATGCAATATGCTTTTTACTGGGAGGATATTATAGGGTTAACCTAAAAGTATCCTTATATTTATCATGCTCGTAAAAAAACATAATAAAAATCATATTATTTATCATTATTGATAACACATTTTATAATCACTAGATTTATCACTTTATTTACTGATCATTCATAATCACAACCTTCGTACCAAGCGCTCCCAAAGGGTATAAGTGCTTAAATAATGACGGTCGTGTATACATCTCTTTCCATGTCAAGTTTGGTGAGTCTTTCTTTCCAATTCTTCATAAACTTTCCCTCCATACACCTCTGCATCCACTAATTCCTCATACTCCCTAAATGTACCTCATTCTCCTATTATAGTCTCAAGTCCAGTTGCTTGCTCCAATCCATACCCTTCTGCCTGGAGGTCTACAAGTGTACCTTCCTTTTTGGATCCATCTCCATATAATGTTTCTCCCTTGGTTCATAGTCCACCTGATCCACTTCATGTAAACACTCAGCCTATGATCACTCGGGCTAAGGATGAAATTTTTAAACCAAAGACATTTATGTCCAGTGGCTCTATCATCTCTGAACCACGTAATGTTCATGATGCTCTGGCTATAAATGAGTGGTATTTAGCTATGAATGATGAATACAGTGTGTTAATGCGTAATTGTGACGGCCCGCCCAGACGGGTCGCCCGCCGTATTCAATTGCTAGAATACAAGGCTTCACTCGAATCGAAAGTTAAATATCACTTTGAACTTATGTATAGCGGAAACGTTTTAATTCTTATCGGACGTTTGACTTAATAATTTTTATCCATGACTTTTATCTTAGAAAAATTTGGGCAGAGTCTCCTCTTAAAAATTGTGCCCTGTTATCTACCAGATCACTACAACCACAATAACAAAATCATAAAAACTAAAACTAAACCAAAATAAACTTCAAATATCAATATCCAACTAAAACATAAGTAAATGTTTCATATCCTCAAAATAAAACTTAAACATGCCAACATACTCAAAACTTCATAATAAATCTAAATATCCTCCGCATCGTCTAAGTCTTCAACTCCATCTGTAATATGTCACATTACAGGTAAAGGTAAGTTGCACCATTTTATAGTAAGCATAATAAACATTTGATAAAATGTCAAAAACATCATTTTTCATAATGTGACGAAAAATAATATACTTTCATATCCAAAATAACTTTCACACATATATGGTTTAATCCGAGCAGTTAACGGAATCAAAATTTCACAAAACGGAATCATAACAGAAATAACTGCACAGATAACCAACGAAACTTAACGGAAACGAATAACACTATCATAATCATATAATGTCTTAACATTATAGAATTAATCATTAAGCATAGCCATGCTGTAATGAAACAAATGCATACTCAAATACGGATGTGACACAATGATATCATTCCAGACTATACCCGCTGGAAGGGTATCGACAGATATTATACCCCCTCTGTCTTCGGGCAAAACGAAATGCGTTTCTTTATTCTCGTCGCCAACGAGCCGAAAGTATGCGCGTTTTTATCCTCGTCGCAATGCGAGCCACAACGAAACGAAAATATCCACAATTCACAAACCTCAAATCGTATTCACCGAATCAAGACGAACATGGCCTTTTCAAAATAGTTTTTCACACACAACAATATGTTATTCAAAATTCTATTTTTCAACAAAATACATTTCTTATCAAAAATCATCCTTCAAAATAATTCTTGCATGCTTACTATCCGAAAATCATTTCAAAAATAAACAATACGAAATACTTAAAATAATTTGCGGAAAATTGCAACTCCCTTTACGTACCTCAAAGCTTCATATCAACGATAAATCTACAAATCTCCCAAAATCTCCAAGATATCAAGGATTTCCTATTATCCATTTCAACAATATTAAAATCATATCCATTTAACTTGTTCTAGCACAACCTAACAAAATCCTAACTCTTTGAAATCTATCACCATTTTCGATTTAACATTCAAAATTCCAGAATATGTTTCGAACTAGAATTCCATTTCCAGAAAAACATTTAAGTAAATATTCAAACTAAATTCCAGAACATTTTCAACCTTAATTCCAGAAATTTTCGAACTCAAATAATGCAATTCTTTAAAAATCTTCAATATCATTTTCGAACAAATCACCTTCCCAAATCTTCAAAATTTCAGTATCAAATTCGAACAAAATACCATTTCAGATTCTTCAAAATCAATTAAAATTTTCGATCCTAAAAATCCAGAACACCTTCGAAAATATCTTCAAATTCCTAGAAAACTCTCGAACAATCTGCCCTATTTTCTAACTCCAATTCTTACAAAAATTGGTGTTCTAGGCAACAATAAACTAACACTTCAATTAATCCCACTACACTAACCTAAACATCAAAAATCGAAAACAGAAAATTAAAAATCGAACATAAAAAATCGAATTTTTCATACCAGTTTCTGTCCAAATCCGATTTCCTCGCTGATACTCGATACCACTCGAATCTGGAAATGATTTCCGAATTAAAATTGAAAATTTAGAGAATCTGAAAATTTTATTTTCTGGAGTTGGAGCCGACGAAATTTCTTCGGATTTACCATGGTTCTTGTGGGTAGGAAATTAAATAGCTTATCAGTTACCATGGTGTGGAGGTGAAGGGACGAGGAAGACGATCGGTTGAGGAGAAGATGAAGGAGGCGAAGCGAAGAGGAGCGAAGGAGCTAAAGCGAAATGAAGAGAAACTCGACGAAATGAGAGAAAACAAATGCAGAAGAATGAAACTGATATTTTGGATAAAAAAAATTATCGGTTTTCTCTCTTCAATACACTAATTACCATATTAATTATTAATATCATTATTATTATTAGCTATTAACATTATCATTATTATTATTAGGTATTCTTATTATTAATTATTATAATTATTATTAATATGATAATTTCTAACTTACACAATATTTGGGTCAATAAAATTCCTTTAAAATTGGACCATTACAATCTCCATACATTCTAAAAAGTTTCGTCCTCGAAACTTGCATCGCAATTTACATCTGGATATTTAGCATATAATTCTTCTTCTTTTTCCCAGGTTGCTTCATCAGGTGAATGATTACTCCACTGAACCTTAACAAAAGGAATTGTCTTAGTTCGTAGAATTCTCTCTTGACGGTCGAGTATCTTGATAGGATATTCGGAATATGTACACTCCTTGGATATCTCGATCTCTGTTGCCTTAAGCACATGACTTTCATCTGAAACATACTTCCTGAGCATTGAGACGTGAAATACATTATGTACTCGATCTAGTTCCGGAGGTAGAGCAAGTCGATAAGCCAAAGTTCCTATTCTTTCCAGAATTTCATATGGTCCAATGAATCTCGGACTTAACTTCCCATGCTTGCCAAACCTCATTACTCCTCTGAATGGTGATACTTTCAAGTATACCTTATCCCCTTGTTGAAATTCTAAATCTCTTCTGCGAACATCAACCAAACTTTTCTGTCGACTCTGAGCTGTAAGTAACCTCTGTTTGATGATGGAAACATTTTCATTCGTGAGTTTGATCAACTCTGGTCCTTCCAATACTTTCCCTCCAACATCAAACCAACACTGTGGTGTTCGACATTTCCTTCCATACAAAGCTTCGAATGGTGCCATTTGAATACTGGATTGATAGCTGTTATTGTACACAAACTCTGCCAGTTTTAGACGACGATCCCACTGTCCTTGAAAATCCAAAATACATGTTCTAAGTAAATCCTCGAGGATCTGAATTGTTCTCTCATACTGTCCGTCTGTCTGTGGATGGAAAGTTGTACTGTATTTCAAATTCGTTCCCAACACAGATTGTAAACTCTTCCAGAATTGTGATGTGAATCGAGCATCTCGATCAGATATAATACTGACTGGTATCCCGTGCAAACATACCACTTGATCGATGTAAAGCCGTGCTAAATCATTCATTGATGTAGTCTTCTTCATCGGTATAAAGTGAGCACACTTAGTAAGTCGATCAACAATAACCCAAACTGAATCCTTTTGTGTCGTAGTTTTGGGCAATCCGGTCACAAAATCCATAGTAATATGCTCCCATTTCCAGTTTGGTATGTCCAAGTTTCTCAGTGTTCCTGCTGGCTTTTGTCTTCCAACTTTCACTTGTTGACACACTAAACACTTAGACACAAACTTTACGACATCTTGCTTCATTCCTGGCCACCAAAATAATTGTTTCACATCTTGATACATTTTATTCTGTCCTGGATGCATGGCCAATATTGTCTGATGTGAATCGTGTAAGACTTCGCCCCTGAGTGTTGATACAGCTGGAACGAATAGTCATTCCTTGAATCTCAATGTCCCATCTTCATGCATTCAAAATTTTTCTTGGTTTGATTGAGCCTTTTGTGATAAAGTCTGCCACATAGGATCCTTTAATTGTGCTTCCTTAATCCTGAGAATACGACCAGGTTGCACCATGAGATTACACAACATCGTCGTCCCATTTTGGTCGTCTCTTGATTCGACATTCAGATTTAACTTTGTCATCTCGTCAATGAGTTTCTGTTGCGAAGTCAATAGCATTGATCCATAACTCTTCCTGCTTAATGCATCTGCTACCGCATTACTCTTTCCAGGATGATAGTGCAATTTCACATCATAGTCCTTGATCAGCTCTAACCATCTTCTCTGTCTCATATTCAACTCTTTTTGAGTAAAAATATACTTTAAACTCTTGTGATCAGTGTAGATATCACATGTGGTTCCGTACAAGTAATGTCGCCATAACTTTAGCGCAAAAACCACTGCTGCCAGTTCCAGATCATGAGCGGGGTACCTTATTTCGTGTTCTTTCAACTGTCGTGAAGCATATGAAATCACTTTTCCATTTTGCATAAGCACACAGCCTAACCCCTCCTTTGATGCATCGCTGTAGATACAAAATCCTTCATGTCCATCAGGTAGTGTAAGAATTGGTGCCGACACAAGTAAATCTTTCAACTTCTCAAAACTTGCCTGACATTTAGAATCCCATTCAAACTTTACTCCATTTCTAGTTAACTTGTAAGGGGTAATGCAACTCGAGAAAATCCTTCCACAAATTTTCGGTAATATCCGGCCAATCCCAGAAAACTTCGAATTTCTGTCACTGATGTTGGAACTTTCCAATTGGTAATGGCTTGAATCTTTGCTGAGTCAACTCGGATTCCTTGAGTATCAATGATGTGTCCAAGAAATGATACAGAATCCAAACAGAAGTCACATTTCTCGAACTTTGCAAATAATTGTTGTTGTTGTAGTCTCTCCAATGTCATCTTCAAATGTTCTTCATGTTCTTCCTTTGATTTGGAATAGATTAATATATCATCAATGAATACTATGATGAATTTTGTCTAGCCATTCTCGGAATACGTGATTCATTAATGCCATAAATGCTGCAGGTGCATTCGTAAGTCCGAAAGGCATCACTAGGAATTCATAATGTCCGTATCTGGTTCGAAATGCAGTTTTATGAATATCTTGCTCTTTAATTCTGAGTTGATGATACCCAGATCTCAAATCAATCTTCGAGAATATTTGTGCACCTTGTAATTGATCGAACAAATCATCAATCATTGGTAGCGGATATTTATTCTTCACAGTGATTCGATTCAATTCCCTGTAGTCAATGCACATTCTCATGCTGCCGTCCTTTTTCTTTACAAACAGTACCGGTGCTCCCCAATGTGACACACTAGGCCTTATGAAACCTTTATCTTGTAGTTCCTTCAATTGTCCTTTCAATTCTTTTAGCTCTGCTGGTGCCATCCTGTAAGGTGCCTTGGATATCGGTTCTGATCCCGGAATAATATCAATAGAAAATTCCGTGCTTCGAATTGGTGGCAGTCCTGGCAAATCCTCTGGGAAAACATCTGAGAATTCTTTCACCGTGCAAATCTTATTTATTTTTGCTTCCACTTCAGAGACATTGCCACAAAATCGTTCATGCAAGCTCACGCCTTCATAACAGATCTCTTTACCCGAACTCGTTTGTAGAGTTATGATCCTTCGGTAACAGTCAATGCGAGCCTTTGCACTACTCAACCAATCCATTCCAAGAATTATGTCAAATTCTTTCATGTTGATGATGAACAGGTTGGCTTTGAATTCTTCACTTTCCACAATCAGTGTTACATCATTGCATACATATTTAATTGTGACTGTCTTTCCTAATGGACTCAATACTTGCATTAAATGTAACAGTGGACTGAAGTGCAAATCAAGTTTCTCCACACAAGATTCAGAGATAAAGTAATTTGAAGTGCCAGAATCAAATAACACATAAACATCTTGATTCAGGAATTTAAATTTACCTCCGATCAACTCATGATCCTCTTCAGCACGGACAGCATACAATCTAGTTGGATTGCGCTGTTGTTGTCCACGTGGTTGATTTATTCCTGAGGTTTGCTTCAAGCTGGGACAATCTCTAATCCGATGTTCTTTAGATCCACATTTAAAGCAACCTCCAGAGTTCCAGTAACATTCCCCAGTATGACTCCGATTACACTTGGGACAAACTTCATTCTTCTTAGTTTCAACTATCATCTGTCTGCGAGCTGGCGGTCTCTGATCTCTGTTTCTGAATTCAGGCTTTCTCTTTCGATTTTGAGGAGTCTCAAGATTCCTCAGTTCAGATTCCACGAACAATGCCCTCTCCATGAGTATATCAAATTTGGTATCCATGAGAGGTGCTACTTTGAGCCTGATGCCAGTGCGAAGACCTTGTCTGAACCTTGTCATCTTGCTGTTCTCAGACTGCAAATACAAAGGACAGAATCTGCCCAGCTCTTGGAACTTCCTCAGATATTCCAGCACAGTCATATTCTCGGTTTGCCTCAGCCTCAAAAATTCATCTTCTTTAGCCATTCGGACAGCGTCAGGAAAATATTGTTGCAGAAATTTCTCTCTAAAAATCGTCCACGTAATGGAGTTTCGTTCCATACTTACTTCCACTGAGGTCCACCAATGCTTTGCATTTCCTTCCAAAAATGGAGTCACCACTGTAACTTTTTCTCCATCGGCAATGTTTATGGCTTTTAGTAATTCTTCAATCTTGGTTAGCCATTCCTCAGCTTTCATTGGATCAGTCTCGTTTCCAAAGTACGGTGGTCGGAGTGCCCGGAATCTCTCAAATTCAGTCCTTCTCGGTGGTTCCGGCTGTAGTGGTGCCGAAGCAACATTTTGTTGTAACACTCCAGCTATGATGCGACATATGTTCGTGATGTCCACCTCATTCATTGATCCCACGTTTATATTTGGGATTCCATCTTGACCTTGATTCACATTCCTATCCTGACCATCTCCTGAGTCGCGATTCGAGTCCTGCTCTTGGCTACCACTCTGATTGCTACTGGTTCTTCCTCTAGCCATTTGGAATCTTAAAAATAGAGTTTTATCGGAATAAATGATACTAGTTTAAACAAAACAAATAAAATGTTTAAAGCAAGTAAAAACAAGTAGACACATAAGTTCAAACACATACATATAAAATCCTGATTCAAACTTAACTCCATTACTCTAAATCCAAAAAATTTCCCAACAAGTCAAACCTAAATCAACTTATTCTTAAGACAATTGTCTAATCCAAACTTATAAACCTGGCTCTGATACCAACTGTGACGGCCCGCCCAGACGGGTCGCCCGCCGTATTCAATTGCTAGAATACAAGGCTTCACTCGAATCGAAAGTTAAATATCACTTTGAACTTATGTATAGCGGAAACGTTTTAATTCTTATCGGACGTTTGACTTAATAATTTTTATCCATGACTTTTATCTTAGAAAAATTTGGGCAGAGTCTCCTCTTAAAAATTGTGCCCTGTGATCTACCAGATCACTACAACCACAATAACAAAATCATAAAAACTAAAACTAAACCAAAATAAACTTCAAATATCAATATCCAACTAAAACATAAGTAAATGTTTCATATCCTCAAAATAAAACTTAAACATGCCAACATACTCAAAACTTCATAATAAATCTAAATATCCTCCGCATCGTCTAAGTCTTCAACTCCATCTGTAATATGTCACATTACAGGTAAAGGTAAGTTGCACCATTTTATAGTAAGCATAATAAACATTTGATAAAATGTCAAAAACATCATTTTTCATAATGTGACGAAAAATAATATACTTTCATATCCAAAATAACTTTCACACATATATGGTTTAATCCGAGCAGTTAACGGAATCAAAATTTCACAAAACGGAATCATAACAGAAATAACTGCACAGATAACCAACGAAACTTAACGGAAACGAATAACACTATCATAATCATATAATGTCTTAACATTATAGAATTAATCATTAAGCATAGCCATGCTGTAATGAAACAAATGCATACTCAAATACGGATGTGACACAATGATATCATTCCAGACTATACCCGCTGGAAGGGTATCGACAGATATTATACCCCCTCTGTCTTCGGGCAAAACGAAATGCGTTTCTTTATTCTCGTCGCCAACGAGCCGAAAGTATGCGCGTTTTTATCCTCGTCGCAATGCGAGCCACAACGAAACGAAAATATCCACAATTCACAAACCTCAAATCGTATTCACCGAATCAAGACGAACATGGCCTTTTCAAAATAGTTTTTCACACACAACAATATGTTATTCAAAATTCTATTTTTCAACAAAATACATTTCTTATCAAAAATCATCCTTCAAAATAATTCTTGCATGCTTACTATCCGAAAATCATTTCAAAAATAAACAATACGAAATACTTAAAATAATTTGCGGAAAATTGCAACTCCCTTTACGTACCTCAAAGCTTCATATCAACGATAAATCTACAAATCTCCCAAAATCTCCAAGATATCAAGGATTTCCTATTATCCATTTCAACAATATTAAAATCATATCCATTTAACTTGTTCTAGCACAACCTAACAAAATCCTAACTCTTTGAAATCTATCACCATTTTCGATTTAACATTCAAAATTCCAGAATATGTTTCGAACTAGAATTCCATTTCCAGAAAAACATTTAAGTAAATATTCAAACTAAATTCCAGAACATTTTCAACCTTAATTCCAGAAATTTTCGAACTCAAATAATGCAATTCTTTAAAAATCTTCAATATCATTTTCGAACAAATCACCTTCCCAAATCTTCAAAATTTCAGTATCAAATTCGAACAAAATACCATTTCAGATTCTTCAAAATCAATTAAAATTTTCGATCCTAAAAATCCAGAACACCTTCGAAAATATCTTCAAATTCCTAGAAAACTCTCGAACAATCTGCCCTATTTTCGAACTCCAATTCTTACAAAAATTGGTGTTCTAGGCAACAATAAACTAACACTTCAATTAATCCCACTACACTAACCTAAACATCAAAAATCGAAAACAGAAAATTAAAAATCGAACATAAAAAATCGAATTTTTCATACCAGTTTCTGTCCAAATCCGATTTCCTCGCTGATACTCGATACCACTCGAATCTGGAAATGATTTCCGAATTAAAATTGAAAATTTAGAGAATCTGAAAATTTTATTTTCTGGAGTTGGAGCCGACGAAATTTCTTCGGATTTACCATGGTTCTTGTGGGTAGGAAATTAAATAGCTTATCAGTTACCATGGTGTGGAGGTGAAGGGACGAGGAAGACGATCGGTTGAGGAGAAGATGAAGGAGGCGAAGCGAAGAGGAGCGAAGGAGCTAAAGCGAAATGAAGAGAAAGTCGACGAAATGAGAGAAAACAAATGCAGAAGAATGAAACTGATATTTTGGATAAAAAAAATTATCGGTTTTCTCTCTTCAATACACTAATTACCATATTAATTATTAATATCATTATTATTATTAGCTATTAACATTATCATTATTATTATTAGGTATTCTTATTATTAATTATTATAATTATTATTAATATGATAATTTCTAACTTACACAATATTTGGGTCAATAAAATTCCTTTAAAATTGGACCATTACAGTAATAATACTTGCTCATTGGTTCTGCTTCATCTAGCACACCAATCATTTGTTTTAAATGGGTGTTTAAAATCAAAATCTTTGGTGATGGTTCTGTATTTCGATACAAAGTCCGTCTTGTTGCCAAGAGTTATTCTCAAACTGCTCGTTGGAACAAGCAAAACCGAAGTTATCCAGGAGAGACATTAGCAATAAAGATAAACAGAGAAGGAGAGTTTGTGGCTCTTTTATTAGTGGATTAAACTCAGGTGAAGGGAACCTTAGCTCTTTGGGGACACGAACCATCAAAAGGATTCAAGGTAAAGGCCATCCACCCCGCATTCTAAAACCTGCCTTTAGTAACTCAATATCGGACAGTCAGATCAAAAATCGGAATTTTGTTATATGTGCTAAGGATTTGGAAGTAGAATCAAAAGAAATTCGGGATTTTGGGAAAAAATTAGGAGTAGTAAGCCATGGTAATGATTCGGAAATTATTCAGAAACTCATAGAAATGGAGTTTGGTGGTTGACTAGTGTCGTTATTCCATTTTAGCATTAGCCCAAACTGATATTTGGTCTTATTTTGTATTATCTTTTGCTTTGTACTGAGCACTTTCTGTGTTTCTTTCTTTTTAATAAAATTTGGCTTATCTAAAAAAATTTAAGTTGATGTTAAAGTACATAATTATTTTAATCACTATATTTTATGAAATTGAATTGTTAATAAAAAATAAAATTTTCAATTATTCTCTTATTGTTGCTATAGGGTATAACGCGATTGTTCTAAAATCTCAATTTATTTCATTAATTGAACTGAAATGGATTAACAAAATCACATTTTTCATGTAATAAGAGTTTATCAAAATTTTAGCTTGTGGAGTATATACACAAATATAAAATACATTAGTATATAGTATTCAAAATTCTTTTAATGTAATCAAATAATAAAGCTTAAATCATCTAAATTATCACTTAAATAGTACTCGTCTTGTCTTTGGTGGCAAAAGTATTAACTAACAACATAGCTAATCCACTCAATATTTCTTGTGACATTGTTGATTCGAGATAAGTATCGATCAACTTTAACTTGGAGAACTTCTTTATGCATAAGTAACTCGAACCAGTAGATCAAAAAATTTTGTAAGCAACATAAGTATTTGGATAACTATCCATTTTGTTCAGACAAACTTTTCAAAAATTGAATAAAATGGAACAAAAATCCCAATTAATTTATTGAAATACACACTATAGCTAATTATGCATGAGAAAACAATATGTATGTACCCTATATTTACAATAAGTCCCAACACTAAATACTCCAGCCTCCAGCCAAAGTAGTGTGATTTAATTTGAAGGAAAAAAAAACATTGATTGATTGCATATTAAATGAAAAAGGAGGTTAATTACTTGTTTACAAGATTTGTTCTTTGCTTTCTTGTCTTTAGAAGAGAAAGGGAGATAATCCCTATTAAATTTGTTTAGGGGCATCTTGTCACGACCTACGATAGCATGTGTTTGAGAAAGCTTGGGTGAAAGTTCTTATCCCGTGACAAGCTACTCCCTTCAAGATAGTATAGGTTCGCCCCTTATTACGTGATCACTTTAAAGAAAGGTAAATTTCTCAAAACTTATCCACGGATTTTGTAGACCTTTTTCCTCGAAAACACGATCCAACAATTCAAGAAAAGTGCCAAACAAGAAAACAATAAATAATTTACACGACAAAGAATATGAATTGATTGATAAAAAAAAGTACATGCATATCATATTTAGCGTCAATCCATACCAAGAATAGTAAGAGTATCACAATCAATCATCGCCCAACCAAATTTGACCATATAAATTATCCCATCAATCAATAAGGAAGATTATTTTCAACAATGAACACCATCGAACTCCGGCGCGAACCTCGGGGCTCTGATCCTACGCCGTTGTTCTTCCGGCTTCTTCAACGAGCAGTTTACTTCCGCACTTTTCTTCATATCGTCAATTTTCATAGCACTCGCCTAAGGTGTTATTGTTAGTAACCGATGGATGGAAGTAATGTCCATTTAGTGGTCCATTAATTCCACTTCAGATTTAATTCACTTCATCTCCTTAATGTTCCATAACTGATGAAATGCAAAGCTCTTAATGGTATGAGCACACCTATAAATACCATGTGTTTTTGGGTCCCTTAGCTAACAATCCATTTCATACACAAATACACCATCTAAGGTGGGATTGTGAAGGCTTAGAACCAAAAAATATAATATCTTGGGAGCAAGAAGCAATGGCTGGAGGTATACTACTAATCCATTTTATTCCGCATTTGATCTAACAAAATGGTTAGATCATTAAGAAATCACTTACATTTGGTATCAGAGCATGTATTGTATCTGTCTTGCTATTGTTTTCCCCTGCAACGATGCCAAAATTTGGTAGCGTTTATCGCGTACGCCCAAATTAACCCTCTCAAGTTAATAACAATTATGAATGCAGTAGCATGAGTAGGGCTCGATCCCACAGGGAAGTGAATACCTTTATGCTAACAAGTATCAAAATATGGGGTTATCAAATTTCTTTAACTATAACTAAATTAAACGAAAGCAAACAAATCACTAGTTTATCAAGATTAAAAAGCAATTCTTGGTTTTCAGTCAACTTTACCTTTGGAAATCATTCATTTGATCATCAAATTACTAAACATATGAATTTATTCAATTATTCATCAATTAAAAACTTAATTCCTTACTTACCTTAATTGTGGTAAAAAAGAAAACAGCATTCAATTCGACTCTTATCAAATCTTTAACCAAAACTACAGCCGTTAAGATTAAATCAATGATAGTTTCAAAACTCGTAAGTTTGATGAATCTAATCAATAAAAACTACAGCCGTTTGAATTAATCATCGTTTTTCCTAAGAAATTAATAACACCAACAACAGGTAATTATCAATCTTAGTTGCTTCTTAATTAGCATTAGATAGTGTATGTGATTACTAAGTGATCAATCTATCAATCAAACACAACAATCATGAAAATCATAATCTGAAAAACAAATTGAAATTGAATTAAAAATTCAACAATCAAACCAAAATTTTCACAAGTATTTTTATTCCAAAGGTAAGTATTGTTCAACCAAGAATCAAAGTGTTTAGCCTTACATAACTAAATCTACAACTAACAAAAATTGTATTAAAAACATGAAACAATCAATAGAAAGAAAGTTATTAAAGCGAAGCACGATTCCGGCTTGTTGATTCCGTCATCGTTTTTCGAGCGTCTTTACAAAAATTGAAAGAAAATTATTCTAAAATTTAAAAATTATGTTCTAAGGTCTCAATTCTCTCTCAAAGAGACTGATTTTTCGAGTCTATATAGCTATGAGGCTGATGGAGTAGGGTAGAATACATATGGAAATGAAAGAAATCAAGTCTCCACACTTTCCAAAATTCAACTGGCGATCGATCGCCATAAGGTAGCGATCGATCGCTAGCTTATTTTTTTTCAGCGAAATTCCTTAGGCGATCGATCGCCTCTTTTTCACCGATCGATCGGTTGGCTCCAGTGGGTTTTGGCGATCGATCGCAAATGCGATCGATCGCTGCAGCGTAAATTAAGTTGCTCAACTTTCTGTCCAAAGCGATCGATCGCCTCCTTAATGCGGTCGATCGCTTCAACTAAAATTACATTTTTAGCATTTTTCTTGATCTACATTGAGTCCTTATTAGCTCCAAAGCTTTTCTTGACTTTTATTCGCCTAAGTTAGCTCGATTTCTTCGATTCCACATACAAATACATAAATATACGATTAGGTAACATATGTATCAAATTATCCATCAAAACATACCAAATCGTAGACAATTACGCGCAATAGATGTGTCTATTTCTAGTCACATCAACTACTAATCCATTTTATTCCGCATTTGATCTAACAAAATGGTTAGATCATTAAGAAATCACTTATATTTGGTATCAGAGCATGTATTGCCTCTGTCTTGCTATTGTTTTGCCATCTGCATGTCGAAAAATTTTCTGTAAAATTTTCAAATCCTTGTTTCTTATATTTTTGGATGAGAAATAATGTTAGAAATCATTATGAAATTGAATATCTAACATTTGTGGGATTTGAAACGAGAATTTACGAGCCGAAAAGCCTAGAAATTGTCGAGTTTTCTTAGGCGATCGATCGCCTCTTTTTCACCGATCGATCGGTTGGCTCCAGTGGGTTTTGGCGATCGATCGCCTCATCCTTCCGATCGATCGATGCAGCGTAAATTAAGTTGCTCAACTTTCTGTCCAAAGCGATCGATCGCCTCCTTAATGCGGTCGATCGCTTCAACTAAAGTTACATTTTTAGCATTTTTCTTGATCTACATTGAGTTCTTATTAGCTCCAAAGCTTTTCTTGACTTTTATTCGCCTAAGTTAGCTCGATTTCTTCGATTCCACCTACAAATACATAAATATACGATTAGGTAGCATATGTATCAAATTATCCATCAAAACACACCAAATCGTAGACAATTACGCGCAATAGACGTGTCTATTTCTAGTCACATCAACTACTAATCCATTTTATTCCGCATTTGATCTAACAAAATGGTTAGATCATTAAGAAATCACTTACATTTTGTATCAGAGCATGTATTGCCTTTGTCTTGCTATTGTTTTGCCATCTGCTATGTCGAAATCTAACAATTGTGGGATTTGAAACGAGAATTTACGAGCCAAAAAGCCTAGAAATTGTCTAGTTTTCTTTCGGCTGAAGGAAAGAGGCATTGAACAGAAAATTTGAAGAAGTCAAATATTGTTTCAATGGCAGCTCATCTGTCTCAAAAGCTTTTACATAAAAGTTATTTATTTATTTAATAATATAAATATAATAATTAAACTAAAGTACAAAAGCTTTGTTTCTTTGTTGCAATAGACAAAATAGGGAATGAAAATCTTTTTCATTCCCTATTTTGTCTATTGCAAAAAGAAACAAAGCTTTTGTACTTTAGTTTAATTATTATATTTATATTATTAAATAAATAAATAAAATTTATGTAAAAGCTTTTGAGACAGATGAGCTGCCATTGACATAATATTTGAGTTCTTCAAATTTTCTGTTCAATGCCTCTTTCCTTCAGCCGAAAGAAAATTTCATTCCCTATTTTGTCTATTGCAACAAAGAAACAAAGCTTTTGTACTTTAGTTTAATTATTATATTTATATTATTAAATAAATAAAAAAACTTTTATGTAAAAGCTTTTGAGACAGATGAGCTGCCATTGAAACAATATTTGACTTCTTCAAATTTTCTGTCCAATGCCTCTTTCCTTCAGCCGAAAGAAAACTCGACAATTTCTAGGCTTTTCGGCTCGTAAATTCTCGTTTCAAATCCCACAAATGTTAGATATTCAATTTCATAATGATTTCTAACATTATTTCTCATCCAAAAATATAAGAAACAAGGATTTGAAAATTTTACAGAAAATTTTTCGACATAGCAGATGGCAAAACAATAGCAAGACAGAGGCAATACATGCTCTGATACAAAATGTAAGTGATTTCTTAATGATCTAACCATTTTGTTAGATCAAATGCGGAATAAAATGGATTAGTAGTATACCTTCAGTCATTGCTTCTTGCTCCCAAAGATATTATAGTTTTTTGCTCTTCTAAGGCTTCACAATCCCACTTTAGAAGGTGTATTTGTGTATGAAATGGATTATTAACTAAGGGTATATTCAAACCGATCGTATCCAATTTTGTTAGTAAAATCTATAGTTACATAAATTCTCTAATACACATAAGATGGTAGATAAAAAACAACTAAGTTTTTAATCCCAATAAATTGAAGTAGGCTACACGAACAATAGAGATAATCAAATCGTATTGGACAAGTGCGTCAGTCTTCTCCAAACGCTTATATCGGTCATAATATCCTCTTTAATCCCCTTGAACTCCAAGTCTTTACGTGTAACTTCGAGACATGTCTTATTCGATCGTCCTCTCTCTCTCTCTCTCTTGAAATGGCCGAAATCCATGGACTACAATCGACACACAGGTGTATTATTGGGCAAATGTCGTATGTGACCAGACCAATGTAAGCGTCTTTCTTGAATCTTCTCTTCTATACAAGCTACACATACTTCAGTTCGAATATCTTCATTCCTTATTTTATCTTTTCTGGTCTTACCGCATATCCAATGAAGCATACGTATCTCTGCCACACTCAACATTTGGATGTGATTCCTCTTCGGTAGGGATGTCAATAAGGCGGATCTAGATCCGAACTCGTTTTAAACCCGCCCTGTCGGGGGCGGGTCTGGACCCGCTCTAATGGTTTTTGAAGGAGGGGCGTGGCGAGTCCTGGTTTGGCCAAACCCACCCTGTATTATATGTTAAATTTTATTTTTTACAAAAAATTAATATAGAATATAGATTTCACTTCCTTGACCAAATCATAACGTGATATTATTTAATTTTATATCAAAATTCATATGTTCATATCAAAGAAGTTGGATATTTTGAGGAGAATAAGAGCTTAAGAAAGATCTAGTACCTTAAAAAGGTTTTACAAGATTTATTATGAATATTTACTATAGAAAAACATGAAATTCAATGACGAAACTCAATTTTTGTGCTTCAAAATTGATTTCTAGCTAATAACAAATTTTTTTAAAAAAATAAAATTAAAATTAAGCGGGCTGATTTAACCTGTCTGGGTTCTAGGGGCGGGTCTGGGTCAACCTTTTTGGTAGTGGGGCGGGTCTCGGGTTTGGCCAAATCCGTCCAGACCTACCTCGTTGCCATCCCTACTCTTTGTTGCCCAGCATTCCATCGCATACAACATTGAAGGTCTAATTGCAGTTCTATTAAACTTTCCCTTCAATCTCAGTGGGATATTACGTTTGCACAGAACATATAACTCCAGTGGAGTTTCTCCATTTCAACCAGTTCGTCCGTCACTGTCAATCTCTCCATATTTTTGGAGAACAAAACCTAGGTGTCTAAATTTGGTGCTCATCGGCATGTCTTGACCATCGAGTGCTATAATATCGGGATCCCAAAATGTATGACCACTAAATTTGCACTCCATATATTCCATTTTAGGCATACTTAATATAAAACCCTTTGATTTCAAGGTCTCTCTATAACTTAAATTTTGGCATTTATCATTGCATTGGTCTCGTCAATTAACACAACATCGTCAAGAAAAGCATGATCCAAGGTAATTCAGTATGTATGTCTTTGTTATCTCGTCATCACTAGGGCGAACACGAAAGGACTCAACCCAGACCCTTGATATAATCCAATAGTGATTGAGACCCACTTGTAACTGTTGGGATATGCCCTAAGACAAGTCATTAGATGATTGTTTATGACATACAATGTATTATGATTTTATAAATGGAAAATCATTAGTATATCGTATTCGAATATCTGTGCAAAATGAATTGATATATAAGTTAATGTCCTTAGAATAATATTGTATTGTTCTTAAAGATTGTCCCTAGTCAAGTATTATCATGAATTATGATAATGATAATGCATTAAGACTAGTATGTTTTGATTGATGAATTGTTCATAGATATGAGATATCAAATCAACACATGGGTACATGTTAGAGAACGATGTACTGGATAGACCCACCATGAGAAGGCTACATGGATAGTTATATGAGTGTCATAAGCAATTCTCATAGTGATAATAATGTATGTAATCCTTACGACTTGAGATCATCAGAGATCCCAACATAAGGAGTCATGTATCTTGATATTGTCAAACGTTACCTGTAACGGGTAAACTATAAAGGCAAATATTGGATACACTACAAATTATGTAGAGGGATGTTAATTGATCAAGAAAGGATCTGTCCCTCCTATATATAACAGGAGAAGTGTTTGGGCCCTTGATCAAGTAAGACTAAAATGCATGGCCGTGCTCGAATGAGTTGATATGTGATATCGAGCTTATTCGTTTATTCTAGTTCTACTTGGGGATCAAGAAATAAAGATTGAATATACGAGTATGACTGTTCCATGACTCGTGTTCAATCTAAACGCATTGGACAAAGGGATTAAGTTACATAGTTAATATTATCACAAGTTCTTAGGTTATGTCGAGTCAATGACATTCTTGTAATTTGGGTAGCCTTGATGTGTTGCTAGATACCGCTCATTGCTTGTGACATAAAATGAGATTTTATGTCACTGCCAACATTGCAAGAACCTATCGGTCACACGAAAGATTAAATTGATAAGGGAAATTAAATTCATTGGATGAATTAATTAAGAAGAGTCTTAATTACATGATTATAAGGATTTAATTAAATCATGGGTTTGGGCCCATGAAGCTGTAAGAAAGTCTTGAACCTTTAATTAAATCTCTCTTGAACCTTTAATTAAATCTAATATATATATGATAACAAGGTTAATTAAGGATTAGCTCTACATATCATAAAAACCTAATAGCCACTCTCACACTCTCTCTCGGCCGCCGCCTCTTGCACTCGACCACACGACCACCGCCGCCGTGTATAGTGTTTTGGACGGTTGTCGATTGATCGATTTTGAACCGTGAGTTTAGCTCCTGTTTAAGAACGAGTCTAGCAACTTGTTCTTGAACTCCCTTTCGATTTGATCGTGTGGATACCGTAGAGACAAAGGTGAAAATTTTTGTTCGTGACTCGAGGTGCTACAACGTGGAATCTGCTTCAAACACGCTACAAGGATGAGACTCTTTTAATCATTCCGATATGAATACTCTGTATAGGTCATCGGTTAGGAATCCATTATTTTATTTCCGCTGCGCACTTGTGTGTTGGATTCCTTACAGTGGTATCAGAGCCGTGTAAAAAGCTCATATCGGAATTATGTGGTTAATGGTTTAATCATATTTAGAATTATATTGCATGCTTTAAAACTGTATAATTCATATATGATATGGAATAATCGAGTTTGTGAAAATCATCGTATAATTGTATTTGATATAATTGACGAATTATTGTATACGATACAAGAATGCGCAAAATCGAACTCTTGGCACATTATGGTTCGACCACCATCACACTTGACCCACGGCTGCCACATGAGGGCTAGGGTTTTTGAACCCTTGGCTCGAGATGGTCTAGCCGTTGTGGCTCATGTTTGTGCATGGAGGTGTCGAAACATGGCTAGGGTTTAGAACCCTTTTGGCTCGATAAAGTTTATAGGCGGCGCATGATGGTTCGATCATGGTTCACGGAAAAATGAAGGTCGACGGCTACGGCCACATGAGGGCTAGGGTTTTCGAACCCATTGGCTCGAGATGGTCAAGCCGCCACCATCATGGATCGTGCATGGTCGGGCCGTGGCTGATGGCTAAGATTTTGAACCTTTTAGGCTCGATAAAGCCATGGACGGCGCTAGGGTTACGAACCATTATGGCTCATTGAGTCACGGCCGTCGTTCATGGCTCAACGATAATGGGCCGAGACTTAGGCTAGGGTTTCGAACCCTAGGCTCATGCGTGCTCCAGCCGTGTGGCTAGGGTTATTCGAACCCTTATGGTCCATGGCTTGTGACGCGCCAAGTATTCGTGACATGTGATGTCCCGAGCGTACGATAATTTTCATAAAATTTTATTTTACAGTTTTAATTAGAATTAAATTTTAAAATGTTTAGAATTTAATTAATTAAATGTTATAGCATGTTTTATGTGTTGTTTGAGCATGGTGCATAGTTATAGCCCTATGACCTATTAGATAGGATTTTGTGAATGTTTGTAATTTAATACGGCCTGCGAGTCGTGTCTTCTCTAATTTTCCTATATGTTATCCCTCCCCTATGTTCCCCTCGAATGTGACTCGAGGAATTCTCTATATCTTGTAAATGTTATATAGTATAGTTTATTTCATTGATGGAGATCAGCGAAGACGGACCATGGTGCCGGGGTGAGAAGGCCATCCACAAAAGGGAAATAAAGAGGTGCTTGGAGAAGTAATCTTAGGTGGACTTTTAGGATTTTCTCATTGGCTTGAGAAAATCGCTAGTATGGGCTATAACCATGTCACGTTTACTTTATGTTGATGTATGAGATGCATGTTTACTGTTTTATTTAAAATTGATGCTTGATATATATATATATATGTAGATATGTATATATTCATATATGTACCAGACATATTTTCGATATTAATAAAATCATGAGATCAATAAATCCCTCTTATAATATTAAGTTTTAAGATGCCTTCCAATTAAAAATACTCGTCAAGACTTCGATTGAACATGTGTGGGTTTGCCAAAGCAAAGCACCGTGACAATCTTAGTAAAGCGCGAAAGGATAAAAGTGATATCCGTGTTATTTTAAAATTGGGTTCGACTTAACTAGCGTTATCTCAATAGGATTGGGAACCTAGAGGCATGGGATTGGAAAATAATTCATTAGATGAATTTGAACAAAGCGTTGTTCGTCCAACCATCCAAGAATTGCATGTGATTGTAATTGACAAAGAGTTGTCTACCTAAATAACCGAATCTTGGGCGATTAGCCAAAGCTAACTCAAGATTAAGTGAAATATGGATCTTGGCCCACTAAAGTTTTCGAGGGTTGATAATTTTACACAAAATAGTGGGAGTGTCATTTAATATAAAACCATATTAAATGATTAATATCATAAACTTATTTTGCATATTTATATTGTAGATATCCATGGCAACCAACAACGTTACAAGCACACTATCATTGCGATCGGTCCTTGAGAAGGACAAACTTAATGGGACTAATTTCCTAGACTGGTATAGGAATTTGAGGATTGTCCTCAAACAAGAGAAAAAACAAAATGTCCTAGAGGAACCCTTACCTGCTGAGGAACCTCCCTTGACGGCTGCTAAAGCCGATAGAGATGCTTACAAGAAGCATCAAAATGACGCACTTGATGTTGGGTGCCTTATGCTTGCCACCATGAACTCTGAGCTTCAGAAGCAGCATGAGGAAATGGAGGCGTTCGATATTATCGAGCACCTAAAGCAACTGTACCAACAACAAGCAAGACAAGAGAGGTATGACGTCTCTAAAGCGTTATTCGAGTGTAGAATGGTAGAAGGAAGTCTAGTTGGAACTCATGTACTCAAGATGATTGGGTACATTGAGAATCTGGAGAAGCTGAGTTTTCCATTGGACCAAGAGTTGGCCACTGATGTGATCTTGCAATCGTTGCCTGAAAGCTTCAGTCAATTTGTCTTGAATTACAATATGATTGAAATTGAAAAGACTCTACCACAGTTGCTTGGTATGTTGAGAACTTTTGAAGCTAACAGCAAGAAATCTAAGCCTACAAATGTTATTATTGTGAATAAGAGCAAAGGAAAGACTAAAGCTAAAGGCTACAGGAAGAACAGAAAGTCCTTGTTAAGTCTAAGCCACATGCTTCTGCACTAAAGCCAAAGGGAGGAGTGTCAAAAGAGGGGAACTGGTTCCATTGCGGTGAGACCGGACATTGGAAAAGAAATTACAAAGTTTATCTGGAGGATCTTAAGAAGACGAAGGGAAGTGTGACTTCCTGTAAGGACCCCAAGCCCTTAACCCTTGATTAGTGTATTAATCATTATGTGTGGCACATGCTTTCAATAAAATCAATCGGGAAACTCAGATGATACTTTACCATTGAATGGCAATTACAAAATTTCTTTAATATTCAACATTAAGATCATCTCTACCAACAAATAGACTCATAGATTTCGCCCATTTCCATCCCCATCACACCACTTTTTACATTGTGGACTTGTATAAAAATTTGGGCAGAGTCTCCCCATAAATTGAGCTATCCCGAAACGAAAGCACATCACATAAAATAATTCCCGGCCAGGGAAAACACAATACTCAACAGAATACAGAACACGAAGTAAATTCCCAGCCAGGGAAGACACCACACAATAAGACAACAAAAGTGGGTTTCAACACCCACGTAATACACCAATGACTCTCATATCATTTAGCAATTCTACCCTTAATTGCATGCATCATAGAATGAAAGAGAGAAAGGATCATGCCTTTATATACAACCCATATACAAGTATAACCGTGCTCACATGCGAGCATCATGAATGTGTATATAATCCTCAGGTGTATATAAGTACCCTATACGATACCGTGCTCCATCAAGCCCTGGTACCACGATCCTGGGAGTAAATCCAATCAACAGCTCGAGCTCAACTCCAAAGCCATCGATGTACCTGTTCACCTGCCCCAACAGAGACAGCCCCCAACGGGGTGAGCATACCAATACACAAAATCCCATAATCACAATAATGAAATTCATAATTTACAACAAAAGTAATTACTAATGAATTTTAAATGATACTCCCTGGATGGCGACGTCCTCATCCAGGATTCCGTGTATTGTCCCTGTTCACACAATCATTAAACTCATCAAATCTCAAAAATCAGTAAATCAACACATTGATTTAACTCATCGCATGCCTAATTCTCGGATATCAATAGATAGTGATTCCAAATTCATTATACAGGCAAATATGGATATCTCAATATCAAATACTGATTTCTCAACCTCGCTATCAATCACAGATAGCTCAAATGCCTAGCATTTATTTTACCAATTCTCCATTATACTTAGACATCTCACATGTCTTATAATGAATACATGATTCCACGATCATTCTCAGGCATCTCAATGCCCTACAATGGTCATATACATCCAGTACCCCATATACCTTATGAGGTTATACAACTCTAATATCACGCACGCTTGTGGCGGCGATATTAAGATTAGGTCGTTCCATAGCTATATCAACACATATATATATAACCATACGCACAACCATCTAATGCAATCAAAATACATTATGCATTTCACAAATGCTCTCATATAAAGTAATGCTCGTACGTCGCACGTACCTTAAATCTCCGAAGTCCGAGCCAAACCTTGCTCGAGTTCCATTCCCCGAGGAATGATGTGCTAACACGATAAATAATTCACAATTATTTACGAACATGCAACCCATGCTCAAGCACACCCATAACCCTTATACAAAAATATTGTCAATACACGACAATTTACCATTTAAAAGACTCGGGGCGGAGCACATGCAGGGAGGGAAATTCGAAAGAGACATCAACGAAATTGATCAAGAACCATCCCTAAATTCCGAACCCTAACATCACAAATTCGAACCTAACCAAGCACCATAATTCACCTAAAACATGAATTAAACGACCAACAACAAGAAAAATCGCCCTTCCTGCCAAAACCCCAAAATCGAACCAAACCCTCACGAAAATAGGGAATTAATTCGAACTAAACATCACAAAATGGCAGGGAATTACATGAGAAGCATGAAAAAGGGGGTAAGGAAGGTTACCCAAACGAAAATCGGAAGGAAAACGCTCAAAATCGGAAGAACCCTTGAATTTGGGCCTCAACGTATTTCTGGAAAACCCGAGCGTGATTCGCGACGAAACTTTGAATTACCGGTGTGGAAAGCTGCGCCTCGGAGAGACGAAGCTAGCGGCGGTCCGGACGCGCCGGATGGTGGCCGGACGGCGACGGGCACAGCGCTTTTACGCGCGGGGGTTGGGGCGACGGGAAAAGGGCAGAACGCGGGGAGAGAGAGTGACGGGCTGGAGGAGAAAAGGCTTCCAATAATTAAAATCTCGGGTTCAACTGGTATTTATAGCAAAAATACCCCGAAATACTAATAGCCCCACAAATACATCATGATTCATTAACAATCATCTGTTTTCAAAAACTCTCTCTCTAACTTCAAAACCCCCTACCGGTGCACACACAAAGCACCCCAGATCCCGAGACACATCAAAAACCCAACTCTTAGGTTTTACACCGTAATGAGAATACAATCTCAACCTCGGGATCCAACGATCCCAACTACCCAAATAAACGAGCCCAGAAGGCCCAACACCGCGATTAAACTCCAAATCGCCACGTAAAACAACTTTAGGGGTTATTAACACTCCGGGATTAACATCTATAATCACTGGTCATCACAATATCCCCCACTAAAAGAATTTCGTCCTCGAAATTAGCACCGGTGTATCACGTAACACCCAGGCTACACAACAACGTGAAGTGATAACCTCGATTCTTGACCATATCAGAATCGTATTAATAAACGCGAGGGTACCTACCTCGCACCAAACTCTGGAATGAAATAAATCTTCCAGTCCACCAAAAACGAAAGAGCGTCGGCACAACATAACGCTAACAATCCAAAAGCAGTTAGTCAACTGAAACTGCAAGGATTCGAATCGCTCCCGATTCCATCCTAGATATCATTCAATGACGTCTCTATCATGACTCACGATGCCTAACATACATCGTTACGAGGGAAACATTAGTATACCACGGTGTACACATGCCAGACCTGGTTTCCACTTTCAAATCTCCTCCATCGAAGGAGCAGTCGCATCATTGCAACTCAATTTGGGCAACTCACGGCCACAGATTCACACAAAAGACATCTCACAAGATGTCCACCTCCGGATGTTCCAAGAATCACATCCTGATCATAAATAAACCATCGAGACTCCACAGAGTTTCAAATTCTGAAAGGACATGCAATAAATCCATTGCATCCTCAACGCTTGTGTCGACAGCGACACCCAATAAATCCGAATTCCTGCCATCCCTTGATAATCCTAGGATTTAACAATGCAAACTTGGGAAGGCTATCGCATAACTCGAAGGGAAACACCAACAAGGAAACACCTCAACCCACACAAGATAATCCCTCCTCAAAGGGAGTCAACTAACTTCACGATTGTTTCTCATAATTATCGTGCCATGGAGATTCCCAATCTCAAGGTGTTCCATATCTCTCATCAGAGATTTAACCATCCAAAAATAGCACAACTCTATGCTTGACAAAAAGGAAATCAAAAAATTGGCATCTGTATACTCACCGGTATACCTGCCTAAGCACGGACACCACATGCATACTCAATGCACTCGGCTCGGGTATCTACAACATACCCCTAAGCCCCAAACACAACCGTCAATTCTGAGTCATTCCCATCCAGTGGAGAATGATAATCGACGATCAACAACACGGCGTGATTCCCAAAATCAACACCACACGTACCAACTTACCGAATCTTTCAAAGATTCCCAAATAGGTATAATACTACCTCCTTCCCCACAAGGGAAGTGCCATCAAACTCGAGATCCACTAGTCTCGAACCACCGTTCGGAAAAACTGGATACAATAACACCCATTGCATCCCAAGTACACGGATTCCCCAAATCGAGTCAACGACGACTTGATGACTCTCTTGTTGGTACTCCAACATTATGAGCTGTCCCAAAACAAGTCCCTCATACAAAAGACGTATAAACGTTCTCATGAGGTGTCGCATGCCTCAAACATCATGCTACAAAAGGGACAATCAAAAGCCTGCCAAAAGTCTTCATCGTATCATCATACGATTCACCAAACTCGGTCCCAACGCGCAATATAATGGCTCCAATAGCACACTATATCATTACAACGATATCTGGCTAACAAGCGCTGCCTCCAAAGGCTCATATCAAGCCTACCAACGTCTCATACGTTCCACTCGGTATACCATACCGTACAAACCGTTAGAGTAATAGGTCATCGCCCAATATATCTCTAAAATACCAAGCACAATGGACAACCCGGTGTCCTTGCTCAATTATGATGCAATCATAATCCGTTAAGACTTATCCCACACCCTCAGGGTGGGTGTAACCATGTCTACCCTACATCACAACACAAGCGAGTAGTTTCCTCAATGACTACTCTTACCACCAATCACTTGGCCCTAGCCAATCCAACGAGCATACCCTTGTTTGACAAATATTTACCACTATAACATGATGTGGTACACTTACCGGTACAATACATCCAATGCTCCATCGAGCAAACCTGCTCGGCAAAAAGGTCTCGTCAACTAGTGACACATACTCTACCATGTGCTCACCAAAGGCACTCGAACCATACAATCAAATACATAAACATAAATGTATTAATCATCAAAACGACGCTATACGTCTACATAGAACACCCGCTATGTCATCGTCATCCGGTGACGGCATATGTCAACATATGACATCCATATAACATCGTCAAACATATGACGTATATAACAACACGTAGTATCCACAAAAATGCTAACAAAAGTAATATGCCATACCTCATCGCTATCAAGATAGCGGAATACCTGTATCCATCGTCCACCAGTGGTACACAAGCAGCACCCATCGCTCGTAGGCGACATAATCCAGCGCTACGCACATAGCGGTATAACCCATCGCTATAGAATCAGCGGCATGATCCCTAGTCATAGAGTCAGCGGCATAAAACATCGCTATAGATATCCGGCGGTATGAACCATCGCCATAGGTGTAGCGGAATGACCCATCGCTATGTAATATCCGGCGGCACAAATCATCGCCAATAGAATACCCGGCGGCATGAACCATCGCCAATAGAATAGCGGAATGAGACATCGCTATCAATATATCCGGCGGCAAGAACCATCGCCAATCAATACATCTAGCGGAATGAACCATCGCCAATCAATATATCCGGCGGCAAGAACCATCGCCAATCAATATAGCGGAATGAACCGTCGCTATCAATATACCTGGCGGCAAGAACCATCGCCAATCAATATAGCGGAATGAACCGTCGCTATCAATATACTTGGCGGCAAGAATCATCGCCAATCAATACATCTGGAGGAATGAACCATCGCCAATCAATATAGCGGAATGAACCGTCGCTATCAATATACCTGGCGGCAAAAACCATCGACCGTCGCTATCAATATACCTGGCGGCAAGAACCATCGCCAATCAATATAGCGGAATGAACCGTCGCTATCAATATACTTGGCGGCAAGAATCATCGCCAATCAATACATCTGGCGGAATGAACCATCGCCAATCAATATAGCGGAATGAACCGCCGCTATCAATATACCTGGCGGCAAGAATCATCGCCAATCAATATAGCGGAATGAACCGTCGCTATCAATATACTTGGCGGCAAGAATCATCGCCAATCAATACATCTGGCGGAATGAACCATCGCCAATCAATATAGCGGAATGAACCGTCGCTATCAATATACCTGGCGGCAAGAACCATCGCCAATCAATATAGCAGAATGAACCATCGATATACATGCCCAATCCCTAGTCATCGTTACGGTAGTGTATTTTAATGCCCCTCGCTCAAATAAAACATGCGGTACTCCCACCCCTCGCTTCACATATAGGCGGCATAGAATAACCTCGCTTAAATGGGCATGCGGCGCTCCCACCCCTCGCTTCACATTTTAGCGGCAAATATTCTTTCCTCGCCTCATATGATAACCACGCTTCAATGTGACATGCGGCGCTCCCACCCCTCGCTTCACATTTTAGCGGCACAAAACAATAAATAGCGGCAAGCATTTAAAATCATCACTCATCCATAACAATGACTCATGGGATATTCACCAAGTATCCCGTCTATACCTGCAACACAAAGCATATTCCATATTCCAATATACATCATAATGAGTGTATTTTAACGCACTTCGCTCAAATGCGACATGCGGCACTCCCACCCCTCGCTTCAACATTTGGCGGCAGAGCATTAAAATCATCACCCCATTGTACACATGCAACCACAATGCATAATCCATGATGTATATAAAACGCAGGTTACCGTTTCGTGTCCTTCGACCCTGGCCTTAGCCCTTCGCGTCATAGTGTCCCTACAGGAACAATCCCAAACCATGAGCATACGATAATCCATATTCTCCACAATATGATTATAATGAGTAAATGCATAAACTATGAGTACAAAGTACTTCCTGTATCCCAATGCATTTCAAAATGCTCCATTTGGTTGTCCCTGTGTCACAACTCACAATCATAATTAACAGATTATATTATGATTCTATAGCTGTCATGACATATAATCGTTTCACTATGATCACATGTTACAAATGCACATAAGCAAAATAGTTGTGTCACACAACACTAGCTACTATCATGCATAAATATGTGCTACCCATCCCTATCAGCATGTTCCAGGCCTTCAACAGCCCCAAAGAGCTAACCACTGCTCTGATACCACTAATGTAAGGACCCCAAGCCCTTAACCCTTGACTAGTGTATTAATCATTATGTGTGGCACATGCTTTCAATAAAATCAATCGGGAAACTCAGATGATACTTTACCATTGAATGGCAATTACAAAATTTCTTTAATATTCAACATTAAGATCATCTCTACCAACAAATAGACTCATAGATTTCGCCCATTTCCATCCCCATCACACCACTTTTTACATTGTGGACTTTTATAAAAATTTGGGCAGAGTCTCCCCATAAATTGAGCTATCCCGAAACGAAAGCACATCACATAAAATAATTCCCGGCCAGGGAAAACACAATACTCAACAGAATACAAAACATGAAGTAAATTCCCAGCCAGGGAAGACACCACACAATAAGACAACAAAAGTGGGTTTCAACACCCACATAGTACACCAATGACTCTCATATCATTTAGCAATTCTACCCTTAATTGCATGCATCATAGAATGAAAGAGAGAAAGGCTCATGCCTTTATATACAACACATATACAAGTATAACCGTGCTCACATGCGAGCATCATGAATGTGTATATAATCCTCAGGTGTATATAAGTAACCTATACGATACCGTGCTCCATCAAGCCCTGGTACCACGATCCTGGGAGTAAATCCAATCAACAGCTCGAGCTCAACTCCAAAGCCATCGATGTACCTGTTCACCTGCTCCAACAGAGACAGCCCCCAACGGGGTGAGCATACCAATACACAAAATCCATCCGGGATTCCGTGTACTGTCCATGTTCTCACAATCATTAAACTCATCAAATCTCAAAAATCAGTAAATCAACACATTGATTTAACTCATCGCATGCCTAATTCTCGAATATCAATAGATAGTGATTCCAAATTCATTATACAGGCAAATATGGATATCTCAATATCAAATACTGATTTCTCAACCTCGCTATCAATCACAGATAGCTCAAATGCCTAGCATTTATTTTACCAATTCTCCATTATACTTAGACATCTCACATGTCTTATAATGAATACATGATTCCACGATCATTCTCAGGCATCTCAATGCCCTACAATGGTCATATACATCCAGTACCCCATATACCTTATGAGGTTATACAACTCTAATATCACGCACGCTTGTGGTGGCGATATTAAGATTAGGTCGTTCCATAGCTATATCAACACATATATATATATATAACCATACGCACAACCATCTAATGCAATCAAAATACATTATGCATTTCACAAATGCTCTCATATAAAGTAATGCTCGTACGTCGCACGTACCTTAAATCTCCGAAGTCCGAGCCAAACCTTGCTCGAGTTCCATGCCCCGAGGAATGATGTGCTAACACGATAAATAATTCACAATTATTTACGAACATGCAACCCATGCTCAAGCACACCCATAACCCTTATACAAAAATATTGTCAACACACGACAATTTACCATCTAAAAGACTCGGGGCGGAGCACATGCGGGGAGGGAAATTCGAAAGAGACATCAACGAAATTGATCAAGAACCATCCCTAAATTCCAAACCCTAACATCACAAATTCGAACCTAACCAAGCACCATAATTCACCTAAAACATGAATTAAACGACCAACAACAAGAAAAATCGCCCTTCCTGCCAAAACCCCAAAATCGAACCAAACCCTCACGAAAATAGGGAATTAATTCGAACTAACATCACAAAATGGCAGGGAATTACATGAGAAGCATGAAAAAGGGGTAAGGAAGGTTACCCAAACGAAAATCGGAAGGAAAACGCTCAAAATCGGAAGAAACCTAGAATTTGGGCCTCAACGCATTTCTGGAAAACCCGAGCGCGATTCGCGATGAAACTTTGAATTACCGGTGTGGAAAGCTGCGCCTCGGAGAGACGAAGCTAGCGGCGGTCCGGACGCGCCGGATGGTGGCCAGACGGCGGCGGGCGCGGCGCTTTTTGCGCGCGGGGGTTGGGGCGACGGGAAAAGGGCAGAACGCGGGGAGAGAGAGTGACGGGCTGGAGGAGAAAAGGCTTCCAATAATTAAAATCTCGGGTTCAACTGGTATTTATAGCAAAAATACCCCGAAATACTAATAGCCCCACAAATACATCATGATTCATTAAAAATCATCTGTTTTCAAAAACTCTCTCTCTAACTCCAAAACCCCCTACTGGTGCCCACATAAAGCACCCCAGATCCCGAGACACATCAAAAACCCAACTCTTAGGTTTTACACCGTAATGAGAATACAACCTCAACCTCGGGATCCAACGATCCCAACTACCCAAATGAACGAGCCCAGAAGGCCCAACACCGCGATTAAACTCCAAATCGCCACGTAAAACAACTTTAGGGGTTATTAACACTTCGGGATTAACATCTATAATCCCTGGTCATCACACTTCCACTTCAGGTATTTTTGTTATAGAAGTCAATTTATCTACTTCTTCATCATGGGTATTAGATACTGGATGAGGTTCTCACATTTGTGTTAATGTGCAGGATCTCAAAAGGAGTAGGTTGTTGGCGAAAGGCGAGGTTGATCTCCGAGTTGGAAATGGAGCAAGAGTTGCTGCATTAGCAATATGAGATTATTCATTATCTTTGCCTTCTGGCTTAATTTTAGATTTAAAAGATTGTTATTATGTGCCGTCGATTACTAAAAACATTATTTCTATTTCTTGTTTGGACAAGTGTGGATTTTCATTTATTATAAAGGACAATTGTTGCTCCATTTATTTAAATGATATGTTTTATGCTAATGCACAAATGATTAATGGTCTTTATATATTAAATCTTGATATGTCTGTCTATAACATAAATACTAAAAGGATTAAGAATAATGATTCTAATCCAACTTATCTCTGGCATTGTTGCTTGGGCCATATAAACGATAATCGCATATCAAAACTTCATAAGGATGGAGTATTGGATTCATTTGATTTTGAATCATATGAAACATGTGAATCTTGTTTAATGGGCAAGATGACTAAAGCTCCTTTCAAGGGACATGTTGAAAGGACAAATGATTTATTGAGTCTCATACATAGTGATGTATGTGGACCAATAAGCACACATGCTAGAGGTGGTTTTCAATACTTCGTTACATTTACTGATGACTTCAGTAGATATGGGTATGTGTATCTTATGAAACATAAACATGAAACCTTTGAAAAGTTCAAAGGTTTCAAGAATGAAGTACAACACCAACTTGGTAAAAATATCAAAATCCTCCGATCAGATCGAGGAGGTGAATACCTAAGCCAAGAGTTTCATGACTATCTAAAGGAGTGTGGGATAGCCCACAACTCACTCCTCCATATACTCCACAATGGAATGGTGTATCCGAAAGGAGGAATCGAACTTTGTTGGACATGGTTCGATCAATGATGAGTCATGAAGATCTTCCGATATCATTTTGGGGACATGCTTTAGAAACAACAATATTAATACTAAACCGTGTTCCATCTAAATCAGTGGAAAAGACACCATATGAGATATGGACTGGGAAACGTCCTAGTATGTCTTTTATGAAGATTTGGGGTTGTGAGGCTTTCGTGAGACGTCACGCCTCTAACAAACTTGGACCCAAATCTGATAAGTGTTTATTTGTGGGGTATCCTAAGGAAACGAAAGGATACTATTTCTACTATCCCACCGAGAACAAAGTGGTTGTTGCTCGGACATGTGTCTTTCTTGAAAGAGAATTTATTTCTAGAAAAACCAGTGGGAGACATATAGAACTTAGTGAAGTTCAACCACAAGAAAACACTGAACATGATATTGAGATGGAAACAGAGCAATCACCACAAGTTGTTGTGGATGAAGTGCCTGCTCAAGAGACACAGGCCCAGCGTAGGTCTGTAAGAGAACACTGGGAGCCACAGAGGTATGGATTTCTTGTGACTCAACAATGTGACTTACTACTTATTGATGAGGATGAGCCGTCATCTTATCAAGAAGCTATAATGGGCACTGATTCTGAGAATTGGCAAGAGGCCATGGAATCTGAGATGGAATCCATGTATGCAAACCAAGTATGGACTTTGGTTGACCCACCTGAAAGGGTGAGACCCATAGGGTGCAAATGGATTTTCAAGAAGAAGACCGACATGGATGGTAATGTACAAACCTTTAAAGGTCGACTGGTAGCAAAAGGTTTCAAACAAATTCATGGTATTGACTATGATGAAACTTTTTCACCAGTTGCCATGGTTAAATCCATCAGGATCTTACTTGCAATAGCTGCATTTCATGATTATGAAATCTGGCAGATGGATGTCAAAACAGCTTTCCTTAATGGAAATCTGCTTGAGGATGTGTACATGACACGGCCCGAGGGTTTTGTCGATCCAAAGGATGCTGGAAAGATATGCAAGCTACAACGATCCATTTATGGACTGAAGCAAGCTTCTCGGAGTTGGAATCTTCGTTTTGATGATGCAGTCAAAGAGTTTGGTTTCATCAAAAACGTAGATGAACCTTGTGTCTACAAGAAGGTCAGTGGGAGCATAATTATCTTCCTAATATTGTATGTAGATGACATACTTCTAATTGGGAATGATATCCCTGCCTTACAATCTGTAAAGATTTGGCTAGGGAATTGCTTTTCTATGAAAGACTTGGGTGAAGCTACCTATGTATTAGGTATCAAGATCTATAGAGATAGATCAAGAAGATTACTTGGCCTAAGTCAAAGTACATATATAGACAAAGTGCTAAAACGGTTTAGCATGCAAGAATCTAAGAAAGGATTCGTGCCTATGACACATGGAATACATCTCTCGAAGGATCAGTGTCCTTCAACACCAGATGAGAGACAACGCATGAGTAAGATTCCATATGCGTCAGCTATTGGATCTATCATGTATACCATGATATGTACTCGTCCCGATGTCTCGTATGCTTTGAGCATGACGAGGAGATATCAAGTAGATCCAGGTGAAAATCACTGGATTGCAGTCAAGAATATCCTGAAGTACTTGAGAAGAACTAAGGATACATTCTTGATTTATGGAGGTGAGGAAGAGCTCAATGTAATAGGTTACACTGATGCAAGCTTCCAAACCGACAAAGATGATTCCCGATCGCAATCAGGATATGTGGTTTGCCTAAATGGAGGTGCTGTAAGCTGGAAGAGTTCAAAGCAAGAGACAGTAGCCGATTCTACAACTGAAGCTGAATACATTGCTGCCTCAGATGCAGCAAAGGAAGCTGTTTGGATCAAGAAGTTCATTTCTGAACTTGGGGTGATGCCTAGCATACTAGATCCGATTGAACTCTATTGTGGCAACAATGGAGCCATCGCATTGGCTAAGGAACCTATATCTCACCAAAGATCCAAGCACATACTTCGGCTCTTTCATTTCATTCGAGAAATCGTTGAAAGAGGAGATGTTAAAATATGCAAAGTACCAACAGATGATAATGTATCTGACCCATTGACGAAGCCACTGTCACAGCAGAAGCATGATCGTCATACTAGATCTCTAGGCATTAAGTATATGTCTGATTGGTCTTACTGCAAGTGGGAGATTTGTTGGGATATGCCCTAAGACAAGTCATTAGATGATTGTTTATGACATACAATGTATTATGATTTTATAAATGGCAAATCATTATTATTTCTTATTCGAATATCTGTGCAATATGAATTGATATATAAGTTAATGTCCTTAGAATAATATTGTATTGTTCTTAAAGATTGTCCCTAGTCAAGTATTATCATGAATTAGGATAATGATAATGCATTAAGACTAGTATGTTTTGATATTGTTCATAGATATGAGATATCAAATCAACACATGGGTACATGTTAGAAAACGATGTACTGGATAGACCCACCATGAGAATGCTACATGGATAGTTATATGAGTGTCATAAGCAATTCTCATAGTGATAATAATGTATGTAATCCTTACGACTTGAGATCATCAGAGATCCCAACATAAGGAGTTATGTATCTTGATATTGTCAAAGGTTACCTGTAACAGGGTAAACTATAAATGCAAATATTGGATACACTACGAATTATGTAGAGGGATGTTAATTGATCAAGAAAGGATTTGTCCCTCCTATATAACAGGAGAAGTGTTTGGGCCCTTGATCAAGTAAGACTAAAATGCATGGCCGTGCTCAAATGAGTCGATATGTGATATCGAGCTTATTCGTTTATTCTAGTTCTACTTGGGGATCAAGAAATAAAGATTGAATATACGAGTATGACTATTCCATGACTCGTGTTCAATCTAAACGCATTGGACAAAGGGATTAAGTTACATAGTTAATATTATCACAAGTTCTTAGGTTATGTCGAGTCAATGACATTCTTGTAATTTGGGTAGCCTTGATGTGTTGCTAGATACCGCTCATTGCTTGTGACATAAAATGAGATTTTATGTCACTGCCAACATTGCAAGAACCTATCGAGTCACACGAAAGATTAAATTGATAAGGGAAATTAAATTCATTGGATGAATTAATTAATTAAGAAGAGTCTTAATTACATGATTATAAGGATTTAATTAAATCATGGGTTTGGGCCCATGAAGCTTTAAGAAAGTCTTGAACCTTTAATTAAATCTAATATATATATGATAACAAGGTTAATTAAGGATTAGCTCTACATATCATAAAAACCTAATAGCCACTCTCACACTCTCTCTCGGCCGCCGCCTCTTGCACTCGACCACACGGCCACCGCCGCCGTGTATAGTGTTTTGGACGGTTGTCGATTGATCGGTTTTGAACCGTGAGTTTAGCTCCTGTTTAAGAACGAGTTTAGCAACTTGTTCTTGAACTCCCTTTCGATTTGATCGTGTGGATACCGTAGAGACGAAGGTGAAAATTTTCGTTCGTGACTCGAGGTGCTACAACGTGGAATCTGCTTCAAACACGCTACAAGGGTGAGACTCTTTTAATCATTCCGATATGAATACTCTGTATAGGTCCTCGGTTAGGAATCCATTGTTTTATTTCCGCTGCGCACTTGTGTGTTGGATTCCTTACAGTAACCCCACTGCATGTTCTCACATTAGATGATACTCCGTCGTACATGTCCTGAATTATATTGACATACTTGATGTGAACTATTATTTTCATCAAAGCCCACCATAATATCTCCATTGGAACTTTATCGTAGGCCTTCTCCAAGTCTGTAATGATCATATACAAATCTTTACTCCTCTCACGATAACGCTCGACAAGTTGACGAAGTAATTGGATAGCTCTTAGTTGATCGTCCTGGCATGAACCTGAATTGGTTGTCCGAGATCTTAATCTCCCTCCTGAACCAATATTCAATTATCCTCTCCCAAAGCATAATTGTGTGACACGTGAGTTTTATACCACAATAGTTGGTGCAACTCTGAATGTTAAATTTGTTTTTATAGATAGGGATGAAAGCACTCTTTCTTCATTCATTTGAAATTTTGTAACTCCTCCAAATCATGTTAAATAGATCTGTTAGTCATTTTATCCTCATCGGTCCTAACATCTTCATACTTCAAGAGGGATTCCATCAGGACCAACTACTCTTCGTGCTTTCATTTTGTTCAAGACTTCTTTAACCTTAGATTCTCTAATTCTGCAAGTAAAATCAAGGTTAAGATTATATTTATGGATGCTATGATCATCTAAATCTTGACTAAAACCACCGTTGAACAAACTGCTAAACTAATTCTTCCATCTTTCTTTGATGTCTTAATCTCTAACAAAGACATTTTGGTCCTCATCTTTTATGCATTTCATTGCACATAAGTCTCTTGTCTTCCTCTCCCTCGCTCGAGCAATCATGTAGATATCTTGTTCTGACTCATTGGTGTCCAATTTATCGTACATTTCTTTGTAGACTTTAGCTCTAACATCTCGAATCGCTGTCTTCGCTTCTTTTTTAGTAAGCTTATACATTTCGAAGTTGCCCCCATTGTTATTATTTTTCAACTCTCTGTAAGCACCCCTCTTAATTCGAATAACCTTCTTCACGTCTTCATTACACCATGATGCGTCCTTACCTGGTGGAGCATATCATCTTGACTCACCAAGTAGCTCTTTAGCTGCCATGTTAATGTAACGAGACATTTTGTTTCAGGTGGTATCAGAATCATTTTTTGGCATCCAATTAACTTCCTCAACTATCATCTCTACAAAAGCTCCACTGTTACATTCTTTAAACTTCCACCACTGAATTCTAGGTTTTAACTTATGTTTAGTTCTAATAACCCTTTTCGTAATCCTAGCATCTAAAACTAAATGTCGATGTTGTGTAACTACGCTCTCTCCTAAATTACCTTACAGTGAGCATTTAACTCTATCTATCTTTCTAGTAAAAAAGAAATCTATTTGGGTTGCACTAGAACCACTTCTAAAGGTAACTATATGGGATGACTTCTTTTTAAACCAGATATTCACTAGGATTAATTCACATGACATGGCAAAATCCAAACGTGAATTACATGCAGCCTTCGTCTCCCCAAGGCCATAACATCCATGGACACTCCATACTCATCCCGATCAGAACTTATATGCCCATTGAAATCTCACCCACCCACTGAAAATTTTCTCATTAAGGGGTATTCATTGCATCACGTCGTCTAGATATTCCCAAAATTTCTGTTTATCTTCATCTATATCAATTTTGTGGTGCATAGGCACTAATGATGTTAAATATATCATTGCTTAAAACTAGCTTAACAAATATTATATGATCTCCCTTCCTCCTAAATTCAACTACATACTCGAATAGTTTATTTTCTATGATTACAATTACGGTTCTTATCCTTACCTATGTACCAAGAGCTATAGTTATTGCTTTCTCACCTACCCATTTGGTCTCCTGCACATACATAATACTAATTTTTCTTCTACTATCTATTAACTCTATTAATCTGCCGGTAAGAGAGCCTACATTCAAAGAGGCTAAACGAATCCTATGATTCTGGTTTCGAGCTAACTTCTTCACCACCAAGGGTCGAGGTGAGGGAACACTTGCTCATTTGACACCACACGCAGGAATCGATGTGACACGTCGCTTCCGGGCGACGATTTAGTAACCCATGCCCACTTACCACTACAACACCCGGGCTCCGGCACAACGCATCGCTGTGTAGGGAACGCCCTAACGAAATTCATCTTATAGTTCATGTCATGATATGTGACTATTTATCCGGTTGACTGTCACAGGCATACATCCACCCTCCTCCTTTGCCCTGGGATTGGGGCACGCAGCGATTCATATAACAAGTGATACATCAATGGCGGAGTTATAAGATGGTATTGATGATTTATTAATAGACCTCAATATTTTTAGTGACTTAAGAACCCGGCCAAATCCTTTCAATTTTGGTCTTTTCCAGCCAACTTTAGTCAATGGGCATTGGGCTGATACTAAGCACGGACAAAAGTTTATCTATATATCGATTCGGTTGTTTTGTTAATGAATTGCAATTCAGTCCAAACTATCTTTTTTTAAAATCAAATATACGCAGAAAAGAAAACAAATTCAAGAAAGAATCCATTTCATGTATGCTTTCATAGTTCCATTGAATTAGTTCCATTTTGTATGTATTCGATTTTAAAGATTAATTTTCTCACAATTTTGGTATAAGAAAATGGGAATGTCATATTTGTGATGCCAGTGCGATAATGGTTAGGTAAAACTACATTTGGGCTCGAAATACTCTCGGACGTGACATATGGTTAGCACGCACAGTTTCAAGACATCAGTACTGTTAGAAAATGTAATAGCCTCTGTCTTCCAACATTACAAGAGCAAGGGAACATAAATAGCCAAGGTTAATTTGGTGTGGCCTCCCACCTTTCGATTCTCCAACCCCATATAGATCAAATAAAGTCAAATAGTGGTTCTTGTTTATGATAAATATATACCAAATATTAGATTAATTAGTTTTAGTACACAAGTTTCTAAAAGTACACTACTCAATTTGTCCGTTATCTATCATTAATACTTAGTCCATTTTCTGTATGTTTTGCGTGCATATATTTTTTTTGTATTTTTTTTATAAAATAATGTGATAATTGTAACGTCCTATTTTATTTTTGGTTCTAGTTTTTTTTTTTAATTTAAATTATGAATGCTTATACATTATTTTTATATCTATTTTTTTTTTTGGATTTAATAATTTGTTTAGGATAATATGGTAATTTGAATGGTAGGTATGATGATAATTTGTCAAATTGTGAAAGTCATAACGTAAATTGGTGGATACATAGATGACAGATGTGATGATAATATTTTAGATTGGCAGGAGCATGATTATAATTAGACATTGATCTGAAATGATCGAACCACTAAAGTTCTCATTCATTATATACAGCAATAAGAAACAATACATAATGTAAATCCATATCATAAAAAATTAGTGTAGATTAATAGTCATCATTATTTAATTGAAAGATTAAACAAAAAAACAAATGCAAAAGTAATATCAAAAGAAACTCAAGACACATTAATTGAATGAAAACCACAAAATATAAGTACTACATCATCCCAAAAGGTAAAATAGAGCATCAACCCTTCGAATGCAATTATAACTGAAACAAAATTGGCATCAAAAGATTGAAAAATTCAAGAGATTGACACACATAAAACATCTTCTAATCAAATAAGCTGAATCTCATATCAACATCGCTCTCCTCTTTCGCTCCTACTGAAAAAAATTTGATTAACAAACCACACAATGCTAAATAAAACACCACAACAGGCATAGTTTAAACTCTTGAATTAAGTTCAAATTCATTTATGCTTACTTATATACCATTCCCATATAATGGTTCGCAAAAACAGTCGCGGAAAGGCCGGAACGGTCGTTTCGAAACGGGAAATGTCGTTTCGGAACGGGAACGGCAGCTGTCGTGGCAAAGTTTCATGCTAAAACAGATGTGTAACTATAACGACGATTTCACGGTCGTCACAGAGCGGTGATTTCGCGGCGTGGAACGACGATTTTGCGGCAAAGAATGCCCGTTGCGGAACATTTTCGGATTTCTCCAACTTTTTTGAATTTTTTCATTAACAATTTATCCAAAATATCTAATTATTTTTATTTTTAATTTAATAAAATTATGCACTGTGTCGAGGAACCATGTTTTACATAGCAATAAAAAAAATACTATTGAAGGGAAATATACATATTTTTAATCCTTCAACATATTCCGGGAGTAATTATTGATTTTCATTATTTTTCTCACATATTAATATCCCATGAACGAATTACACATAAAAATGGAGCATTATGTGAAAATATTACCATAATATGTCGAAAATAACATAGGAAATAGCTAGTACCTTCTTCTCCTCGGCGGCTGGGGCAGCTGCGTCGGAGGCGCCACCACCAGCACCTGCGGTCGGAGCAGATACAGCAACGGCCGCACCTCCACCACCAGCGCCCACGTTCATGACTAGATCCTCAATGTTCCTCTTCTCACACAGCTTAGCAAAAAGACTGGGCCAATAAGTTTCCACCTTCAAATTCGCCGCGTCCACCAGCTTCGCTATTTTCTCCGCCTACCAACAAGTCTAATCGCATCACTTACTGAACAAACCACAACACAAGCCCACATATCGGTAGGAAAAAAAGGTTACCGTGACGGCGATGCCATCATCGCTAAGAATCAAGGAAGCATACGTGCATGCGAGCTCTGGAACCGACATGCTTTACGATCTAAAAACTGAAATGTAGGACAATCGGGTGTGTTCGATCCCCCCCATTTTTAAAGATGTTTAGTCAACCTTTGATAATTTTATTTGAGTCTGATGAAATATACTGTTGGAAAATCTGGCATAAAATAGTCGGGTATTCGATATACCTGATTATGTCTGTTTGCAGCGGAAGTCTGATTTTCCCGGATCATCAAGCCCGTCTACAAGCCTCGTAGATCTTGAATCCTCGTTGGTATTCGGTAGATTACTACTAGAGTAAGCTACCTTTTAATACACACTTTAAACCCTTGGAGTTCGTTGGTGATTCTCCAAGAGGAACGAACTATGTTGTGAGAACGAGAGTATTGTCATGTTGTTGGTTTTTTTTATGTGAGTGGAGGCAAAGGCACCTACTTATAGGGCTCAAACCCTAGCCCTAGGTCAGACCTGCCTTAACTGGGTTGACGGCTAGGGTTTGCCTTATGTCAAATATGGATGTCTACTGGGCCTTGGGCCACAAGCCCACCCAATGTGAATGTATATTGGGCCTTGGGCCATAAGCCCAACCCATATACATCTACATCTCCCACTCATACATATTTGAAGCAATATCCAAATCATTTCTCAATCGTCTCTCATTTCACGTCGCCCTCTCTCATACAGGGAATAAAGCGTGCGACCAAGCGAGAAGTAATATTGAGGAGAATTATATTAAGTTATCACCAAACTAACATAATTCTACAACTCAGGAACTCGCATATACCCCAAACTAGTGTGGTCGCATCAGACCAAGCATCTCAGATCCCTCATATTATAATAGAGCATGCTTGACTCTCTCAATTATGTATCTATGCTCATGACTATGTCAAAAACAAATTTCGACTTAGTCGGCCGGCCTATGAGCCATAGAACAAAATGATGCGTTACCAACTTGGTTCTTCCTCGGCCACTCATGCCAATCAGTTTGGTCTTGACAGCTTTCCCAGACATGCTCCGACAGACCGCATCAATCTTGGCCATTGGATACATGCTAAAGTAGCGTCATCAAGCTTACACCTTGTGACATGGTCCAGAGTCCCAAAGGGTATATTAGAACAAATAAAGCGCTCACACAGTGACGAAGCAGGAATCCATTCTGTCACTCCACTATTGTGGTCGAACTTACTCAGCACATGTAGTATGTATACATGCTATGATGGAGCTCCCACTTAACTTGGGTATGTCACGCTCTAAACATCATACGAATCTGAGTCCAATGGCTACAAAAAGCACATGACTTGCGCATTGCGAGATACCATCTACCAGCAATTCGCATATTCGGCTATAAACAGACTTTTATGGAGGTTGGACGTACTCCATAATTGATCTAATTAGATCTCATCTTAGCCTCTTGCTAAGGCGACTATAATATTATCATCACAACCTTCCTCGCTCTTCCAAGCGCGAAGGGATCATGTCATACATGATCTTCAAGTCTCATCCTGCTCGCTATCAAAGCGCCAGGGTGATTGCCCGTGTGAGTGGGCCAATCAAAGTCTGGTGACATTCACTTATGAACACAGTACCTCAACAAACCAGTTGTTCATAACAATTGTTCTAACAGGCAAAACAAATCCTACAAAGCCCATAGGATTAACATGTCGCGGGAACAAATCTCCGCGCAAGGGCTTGGTCCATAGGTCAGCGCTCATATCGCTAGTAGGAATATGCCTTAGAACCACTTTGGCTTGTGCAACATAATCTCGAATAAAGATACAACAATATCATCTACATGCGCAGAAACTCGCAATCTTTGTAGAGATCCTCTTAACCAGATTGTATAACAATATCATCTACATGCGCAGAAACTCGCAATCATTGTAGAGATCCTCTTAACCAGATTGTATAACAATATCGTCTACATGCGCAGAAGCTCGCAATCCTTGTAGAGATCCTCTTAACCAGATTGTATAACAATATCATCTACATGCGCAGAAACTCGCATTCCTTGTAGGGATCCTCTTAACCAGATTGTATCTTATATTGTTGATGTGCAGAATATAACTCTGCTTCTAAGGTAGATAGAGAGATGAAAGGCCACTTCTTATCACTCCAAGTGATACTTGCGCCTTTCACTGTAAATGCATATCCCATAATGGATTTGCGCTCATCTCTATCAAGTGACCCATCAGCGTCACTATATCCATCAATTCTCAAATCATTTTCATGGTAGCACAAAGAAAGATCATTTGACTGCCATCTAATAGGCAACCTCAAAATAACTATGATTTTACTCACCATCCAATTGTAAAGCACATGTCTGGTTGAATACACACTATTGTGTACGTCAAACCCTTCACAGCGCTTGCATATGGAACTTTATTCATACGTTTCATTCATTTTCTGTTTTATGACATAACTCTCTGCTCGTATAGCAGACACCCACTTGTTTTGCCTTTTGTGAAGTCACAGCCTCTTAATATTTGGCTGGCTCATCAAAATCCATAAAAGCATGCATGAAAAATTCTCACACAATGATATATATCATTAGAGAATAATTTCGCGCTTGCTTTTCTTTATTTAAGGATTATGATAGACTTTCATCAGTGAAACACTCCCACTGAATTTGAGGTCGCTTTCATTTTCTCTATTACATTCAGATAAGGCCTTAGAACCTCATCTAGGTTAGAGATTAGAGCGCCAACAACAGGGTCCATGTAACTCGTATAGTTCGATGCCCCTTTTTGACTTCACTCACAAAATGCACATCTCGAACTCTATTTCAGTCATTTCTCAATTGGAATGTTCACAGTATATTAGAATATTTTCCAAAAAATAATTTTTTTGAAGCTCTTGGATCGAGCTTTTAATGCTTGTAAAAAAAATACTGTGAACAAATCATACTGATTCCCAAAGGCGCAGAACTTTCAAATAATATTTTCTGCAATGCCATTACTCAAAAAAGGATTCGAAATGACTATTTTGAAAGCACATGGTTCCAAATGTAGGCAGCTGTCAAAGAACTCTTCTCCCCATAAGGATATTGGAAGATTCGTCGCGCCATCATTTATCTGGTAATTTCCAGAAGTGTTTGATTTCGTCACTTTCTGCAACACCATTTCATTGCGAAGCATACGAAATCATTAACTATCTTGTAATTCTATTTCCTCATATATTTGTCGAAACTAATCAGACATATATTCTCGCTTTCTGTCGGTACATGGAATTTTAAATTCTTATCTTTTTAATTCTCAACCATTGCCAAGAATCGTTTGACATATTCAAACATTTCTAGCCGATGAGATAAGAGGTATACCGATCCATAGCGCAAGTAAAATGAGCAATAGAATGTCTTGTGATGTGCCCTCAAACTCATATGTTCACAAATGTCTAGTGTGATAACTAAAAGGGGTAACATCCATTTATGCCTTTCAAATAGGCATATATGATTCGCACACTGAGAGGTTGACTTTAGCGAGATTGCCCATAACTTTCTCGAACTAACCTTGTCATCCTCTTTTGAGCGATATGTCCCAATAGATCATGGAATATAACAGAATTAGAAACTATATCAATAACGTATGAAACACAATTAGCGGATAATTTAAACATAAATAATCCATTATTGATATAACCAAAACACGAAGGTCTTTGCCAGGAAAAATAGACAATCGTTTGCTCAAACAAAACTGAAAAACCAAGTCCTAATAAACAAAGTAACTAAGAGTAAATTACATCAAATGCAAAGTAATGAGAAGGTACAAAACCGACTCCAAAACTTCCCATGTGCGCCATCTTTTGTAGTAAAAATAGTGGATGCATACTAGCATTTGATAGTAATCTACTAATCCTACTCAATCCTTCATCACGTTTTGTTGCTCCTTTATCTACTATCCAACCAAGGAGAGAATTAGCAACAAAAAGATATTACGTGCTTTCAAAAGCACTAGGAGAGTAAGAAATGTGTTACCTTCTTTGGCTCAGTGCAATCACGAGCAAAGTGACACATCTTGTCACAGTTGTAATACTTTACTTTGCTTTTATCCCTCGCTCCACCCATTTTGCCTTGGCGACACAGTTTTGTCTTGCCACTTAGTGGGGTTAGGGCTTGATTCTTGTTATTACCCAGTCTTGCACCCATTTGTTTGTTCCAACGTGCACCCTTTTGGGGTTTTCGTTGACTAGCACGTGCGACAAGAGCAGCCGTTTGTGCACGTTCAGATTCTCTTCGGTCAGCCTCAACTTTCAAATGACTGGCGACATTATTGAACGTTTTAATCTGCTCGTTGTGGGTCAAAACAAGCTTAACATGTCCCCAAGTCTGCTCAGGTAGCGACCTAAGGACTGACATGACTTGTTGTTCATCTGTGAGCTTAGTTCCAGCAGTCTGAAGCTCTCGAATCATATCCTTCATCAAATCAAGATGTTGACTCATCGAGTGTCTAGGGTCAAGTACATACTGGTTAAATTTGAGGGTGAGAGCCCTCAGTCTAGTAGCCGAAGTGCTACCGTACATGACCTTCAGAACTTCCCATAACTCTTTAGCCATGGGATGCTTCTCAAACTCTATGATCAGATTATCGTGCATGCAGCTTAGCATAGTAAAGCGCGCACTTTTATCCTGATCCACCCATTTATTGTACGCGTCCATATCGCGACGATATTGGGTATTCGGTCCATTTTTCGGCTCAACTGGTTTAGGCATATCATTGGTGAAATGATCAAGCAACTTTTCTTTGTGAAGTAAAAAATGATTTTTTCTATGCCACATTGCATTGTTCTGGCCATCAAATTTGCCAAAACCATGAAGATCTGAGAAAGCTATTTGGATTTCCATAACTATTTGCACAATCAAATAAGGTACTTGTTCAATAATAATTTTATTTCAGATCCAAGTAATTTCAATTATTCTCTTTAATTCATTGGAATCGAAAATTTCGCACTCAGCTAGTAATCATCTCCCTCTGAATTAAAGATCCTAATAAAAAATTACCAATCTCGAAATAAAATAAGTCCATGGTATCATGCATAATAACTCAAACAGCAATGTCATAAATTGCATACTCATATAAATGCAATATCTCATATATGACAAATAATCAATTTCTGGATTCATGAATATAAGTCAAACAAAATGTCATTAAATTGCATACTCAAATAAATGCAATACTCATATACGACATGTAATAATCAAATATAAATTCATGAATTGTGTAACGCAATCAATCTTGCATGACATACAATAATCTAATAAATTGCTTAATATAACTTGCATAATCATATATTATGCATTATTTCTTAAGCCACTACAATTTTCAACTAAACATATGATTTAAAAATTATTCCAGGCTCAAGAAATTTAAATATGCAATTTATTCACTAATTTCTTATGTCATTTTATTGTCCAAACATCTCGTAAAATGTCTACTTGAAAACACATTATCATTATGTGTTTAGCCATACAATTACAATTTATATAATGACCCATCAAAATTTCAATAGGACAAAATTCAAATATTTAAGTCCAAAATTTTATTTAATTAGATCTATTGATCATTAAATAAAATTATCATTAATCCAACACAACAAAGTTATGGGTCCATTAAAATCAATTAATTATAGATTGAATCTCTGTGGTTAATCCATATCTTAATAAGAGATCTAACTATATCATCTAATCATATTGGAGATCTACACATAGATTTAATCACATAAGAAAACCTATTAATCATCATGCCATTATAATTATCATTATCCTTTATCATCAATAAGGGATATGAACTTGATTAGCCATCAATAAAATTAAACTAGTCCAAAACCAAAATCAAAAAAATATTGGCCCAATTAATTTATCCACAAGACCAAGCCGCAATATTTTGGCTCACAGTCTTCTTCCTCAAACAATTACCCGCCATCACTCATTTGATTCAACCAAAAATTAGGGTTCCAGATCTTTTTAATCCCCACCGCCGTCACTCTTTTTCGCATCCATACCAGCGACAAAAATCGATGCCTGTCGACACTGGTGTAGTAACACCTCGTCGCCTTTCCTTCCCAAGTGAGTTGGCCGGACGCAGCCGCTAGCAGATCCAGATGACTTGGTCGCGCACTTCGTCGGATCAGCAGCTTGGGCGCGCGACGGCGGAGAACAACTCAACCTCCGCGTGCGCCGCCGCTCATCGCACACTGCCCAACAACTGGGTCGCGATCTTAGTCATCTTTCTGGCGCAGATCGTGCACGGGAAGTCTCTGCAGGCGCACAATACTGCTCCTCCGCCTGGTCCGCCACTTCGAAACCTTGCTCCTCCGGTGATTTCGCGGCATGGAGGCCCGCGCAGATTGAGAAGCTTTGTTGGAGAGGCTCGTATGGTGCTGCCCTTCCCGGTATGTTTCCGATGGCGGTGGGAAACAGCGCCGTTTACAAGAGCTTTTGTTCATATGTATTTGAGAGCATAAATTGCAATGCAGCAACTTTGCTTGCTTTGTATTATTCCTCCTTTTTTTTATTCAAATACGTAAAGCAACCTTCAATTGATTATCTGGTTTAACAATCTCAACAAATTGCTTTATTTACGGTCTGCAACCTTTTAGATTTGTTGTCGATTGGTTTAGTCATATTTCAGTAATTTACGCTTATGACAATTGCTACGTACGGTATGAATATCATAAATCAACAATTGGCGAGATCGAGCTATTATGGCTCTGATACCACTGTTGGAAAATCTGGCATAAAATAGTCGGGTATTCGATATACCTGATTATGTCTGTTTGCAGCGGAAGTCTGATTTTCCCGGATCATCAAGCCCGTCTACAAGCCTCGTAGATCTTGAATCCTCGTTGGTATTCGGTAGATTACTACTAGAGTAAGCTACCTTTTAATACACACTTTAAACCCTTGGAGTTCGTTGGTGATTCTCCAAGAGGAACGAACTATGTTGTGAGAACGAGAGTATTGTCATGTTGTTGGTTTTTTTTATGTGAGTGGAGGCAAAGGCACCTACTTATAGGGCTCAAACCCTAGCCCTAGGTCAGACCTGCCTTAACTGGGTTGACGGCTAGGGTTTGCCTTATGTCAAATATGGATGTCTACTGGGCCTTGGGCCACAAGCCCACCCAATGTGAATGTATATTGGGCCTTGGGCCATAAGCCCAACCCATATACATCTACATATACAAAAATGATAAAAAGTTTCCCCCTCTTTTTCTCTCAACCCTTGTCACCATAAAATTATTTTTCACTCAACTCTCGTCATTATCAGCCGACTCCACTCTCGTTGGCTGCCTTCCCTCGTCGCCGGGCGGCTACAGCCACTGATCGTCCCTTTCCCATCACTGCCTGTGAGTTTTTCTTATCAGTATTAACAGAAAAATATTTCTTGGCAAAAATTTCAACAGTTTAAGCAAAAAAAATTAAATTTCTAAAAATCAATAGTGAAAAAATATTTAAAGTTGGATAAAAAACGAGCAAGCAGCTGTACATTTAGTAACCACGCCAATAAAAATATTTTAAGTTGGTTAGGGATAGGGTTCTAACAATTTATGACTACCATTTGGTCATAAACAATAGAAGAAAAATGGAAATTGCATAAATATAGGAGCAACATTAGAATTTTTAGGAGGGAGAAGAAGGGTGAATTTTTTGTGTTGTAATGTACTAAATATATACATTAAGGAATATCGACAATATGAATTATAATAATGAGAATAGGAATATAACAACCTGTAATTAGTTATGTATTGAATATTACGACATGTGATTAGAACTTCTTATTATATTGATCTCTCAATAGTAAATTACTATTATGTATTGAATTTATAGTAATAGAATTTGAAAACTCATTGTACTCTTAAAAACTCATTGTACTCTTATATAAGGTTTTTTCATACAATGGAAGATTATCCACATTTGTCATTTGCAGGTTGCAATTTAAATGATTTTCTAGGTTCGGATTGTTATAATTTGATTCTAATATGATCTTACGGATAAAGTGAATATTAATATAGCTTTTGTCCTTTTTTGTCATAGATTTGAATTATGGCGATGAAGGAGCAAATTGTTGTAAGGAACAATTATTTGGAGAGTTGGGTCTGCCCAGTGATGAAGAGGTACAAGCTGCAAATGAGGTAGAATCTACCAACTTAACTTTAGAAGAAATGGAAAGTAGATTAGCCCTTGGTCAAATTGTTGAAAATGAACATATTGCATATGCATTGTATTGTAGACTTGCAAGTGCAAAAAGTTTTAGTGTGAGGAAGGGGAAAGGCATAAAATTTAAAGATGGTTGTGGATCGCTTCAAGGAAAATTTTTCTTATGTTCTTGTGAAGGTAGTAAGGATGATAAGCATTCCAAAAATAAGATCCCTAAATATCAGAAAACAACATCTAGATGTGGTTGTGAGGCGAGACTTAAAATTGCACGGAAAAAGGGGGAAATGTGGAGGGTGACTGTATTCAAAAAGGAACATAATCATGAAATGTATGCCCTAGATCAAACATATTTATTAAGATCAGCTCGCAAGTTGACAGAGGAACAAGAACTGTTGTTAACCACAATGGTAAAATCTGGAATACCCGTCTCTAAAGCAATTTCACTCTTAGAAAATGTTGCACAAGGAAGAGAAAATATAGGCTTCATTCCAAAAGATGCATATGATTGCCTTTATCGTGCAAATAGGAAGAGCAAAATCGAGAATGGAGACACTTTTAAGTTAGTCCAGCATTTTATAAACAAGTCGAACAATGAGTCAAATTTTTATTGGAATGTGGAGGTAGATGATGATAAAAGGCTCATGAACTTTTTCGTTAGGGATTATAGATGTCTGATTGATTATGAGCATTTTGGTAACGTGCTTTCTGTCGACACTACTTACCGCACAAATAAGTATGAATTTATATGTGCTCCTTTTGTGGGCATAAATCATCATAATCAAAATGTCATGTTTGGGCTTGCTTTCATGTCTGATGAAACATAAAGTTCTTTCGAGTGGTTGTTTAGGACATTTCTTGAGTCTATGGGTGGTAAACAACCTGAAACGATTTTTACAGATCCATGTCAGGCAATGATGAATGCAATTGAAAAAGTATTTCCTTGTGCACATCATCGACTTTGAAATGGCACATCAACCAAAATGCTCCTTCACATTTTGGCAGTTTGAACAGTGATTCAAAATTTAAGCATCTATGGACCAAATGCATGAATTATTGTGAGTCTGAAGAAGAGTTTGAGGCAACATGGAAAGAAATGATGGATAATTACAATATTGGTGAGCAAAAGTGGTTTAATGTGATGTACAAGTTACAGCACAAATGAGCTACTGCTTTCAGTACTCAAATATTTAGCGCTGGTCTTTTGGCCACGTCTAGAAGTGAGGGTACAAACTCAGCATTGAAAAAAAAATTGGAAACAAGACATCTTCTTTGTTTGATTGTGTCATTGGTTACGAAAAAGTTAAAGACAATTGGCGTGTAAATGAAAAAGAAAAGGACACTCTTTGTCATCATAATAAGCCTACAATTTTTGTGTCACATAACCCCATGTTGAAACATGCTGCTAATATCTACACACTCAACATATTCAAACTATTTGAAAAGGAACTAAAAGATACTTTGGGTTTCGAGCTACCACAACAATTTACATATGATGGTTCTTCATTGTTATTGTTCAAATTGAAGACTTATGGTGGAAGCTCAAGGATTAAAATTGTTGAGCATGACAGTGAAAAGTTGGAAATAAGGTGTAGTTGCCACAAATTTGAGACAGTTGGTATATTATGCGGTCATGCTTTAAAGGTATTTGATGTTGTTAATATGCATTTTATACCTGAGAAGTACATAAAAAAGCGGTGGACAAAAACTGCCAAAAGTAGAATATGTGCTGAACAAGGTGTGTTTAGGAGTGGAAGAAGTGAGAAAGTGGGCGACAATAGCTATGTATATGAGATAGCCTTTGTAAATCATACAACAAAAGAAGTTCATGATCTCGTCGTGCGAGGCAAAGCCTATGTAGAGACAAGAGACATCTTAACAGGATGTATTGTAAGTGCTAAAGAAAAAATGAATGCATGGTTTGAGAATGTGAATTTGAATGATCTGACAGCTTGTGATAATTTGGTCATTGGTGAAGATAACAACCATCTTGATGAAATGCTTGTGCGTGATCCTGTTGTTGTCAAGTCAAGAGGAATTACAAATGTTCAAAAAAGGCATTGGGGTGATAAAAGCAAAAAAGGAAAAGGAAAGGCTGAGAGTACAAGTAAGTTTTAGAGTAATTTTATTATAATTATAGCATTTTATTATCTAAATACAATAACACACATGCTTACTAATCAATTATTTTTATGGTTCACAACAATTTCAAGAGAGGACTACAAAAGACGTTAAACGAAAAAGTCAAAACTCACAAACTGTTGGAGATAGTTACCCCTCCCAGGAGGCTACTACCCAACAATCTCAACCTTTCCAATATCAATTGCCATTTGGAACAATGAGCGCAATGAGTCATGATATATGTGGATATTTCGGATATGTTAATGTGTCACATGTGTGTAACATGTTGCATCTTAATTATATATGAGTTGAAGTAATATGACTTTTAGTTCATTAACGGTGTGTGTTTTTTTGTAGGAACATATAGACATTTATTGGAGACTACCTAAGTGAGTCAAGATTTGCGTTTCGACTACGTTGAGACTAAATGTGTAATGAGTCGAAGCAGAGTCGATCTTCTTAAAGTTTTCAGATTCATATAATGAATTTTTTGAGTCAAGCTTAAGCTGCTCATTTAGTTAGTTTACAGTTGACTGTATTCAAATCAAATCATATCATAATATGGAAAGAGATTGGATCAATTTTTGAATGATTAAGATAAAGAAAAATAACTTAAAATAATTTTTACTGATTATCATATTTTTTCCCAACAATTCATAATTGCACGATCATATAAGTCAATATGTTACAAACACAATGTCATTAAAGGCCAAACTTTTAAGTGGTGACTTGCAAATATATGTAAATTGCGGTCTTACAAGAATATAAGTTGAAACATAAATCAAAGACAACATACAAATGCACTAAAAGATGAGCTTGTTGCGGATTATCCCATATGATTTTGAAAATATACAGATTACTCTCTTGTAATTTGCACAAAATGCATCCGTGGAAGGGTTATTTTGCACATATTCACAAACAACGAGTTGTAAAGTGCATATATTCAAAATCACATGAGAGTAAGCTGTCTATTTTCAAAATCACGATATGATAAAGTGTCTATATTATATGGATGTAATGTTTATTTCAAAATCATCGAGAGTAATCCACTACCTATGTTGCACGGATACGGATACGCGGATACTTGGATACACAGATAGTGGTACGACTGCACGGGATTTTCGAAATTTGTAGGATACGATACGTCCGGATACGACAAATTTTATTAATTTATTTATAAATATATAATTAATAATATTTGTAAGAAATCGAGTTCAAGCATATAATCAACATTAAACACATTAGAAATCAGAATAAATTTGCAAACTCACCAACTTCACGACAAATGGTAAAATATTAATCCAGGACATCTAAAAATTTCAAGCATATAATCGCCATAAACACGTTAAGATGGTTAGGAAATAGGGATTAAGTTAATTAATTTAATTTTAATTATAGTTTCAACCCTATTTTTTAAAAAAATTCTTAAAGTTCCCGTATCTAACCCGTGTCGGATACGGTCAGCGGCGTATCTTGATCGTATCCGAAACGTATCCGAAATACAAACTTATTTTTTGTCCCAGATACGCCACGTGGCGTATTCGATACGTATCGATGCCGTATCCGCACGTATCAGTATCCTAGAAGTATCCGATACTTGACCGTGAAATTTTTTGGAGCATCGCTACTAACTGTGAAAAGACAGAACACCGCGTGAGAGAGAGAACAACTTGGTCCATAATGGCACAAGCTATTAGGCCCGTGACCACAAGATTTTCAACCAACATACCATTAAATTATGATTTTTTCAATAAACTTTTCGGGACATCACTAAAATGTTGTAAATTGGGGAGATTTGGCCTTAATATTTTTAATAATTATATTGATAATTATTAATACTTGCATAAAACTTAAATATTTTAATTGTAGTAACTTTTTTCCAAGTTCCAAGTGTTCCCCAATATATCCAAGCACTGTATTATCCTTCCTAGTCATGCAAGCCGTGTCACATTTTTGACCAATCCAGTTCTACCACAACCAACATGTCGGCTATTGTTGATTCTCCAGAATTTTCAAATTCCAACATTTATTTATACCCTTCAACCCTTTTCTTCATAATCCATCAAGGTTTTTTTTTTTTTTTTTTAACGCGGATGATTCTACCAAAAAATCTGGGCTTTTTCCATTTTTGTTCCTTCAAAATTTTCAACCATGGTACTCGCAAATCTTGGAATATTGCTGATTTCAGTCATTTTACTGGGCGTGGCTCTCAGATTCTTGAGCAAAACAAGTTTAATCTATGCCCTGAAGAAACTGTGGCGAATTTTGGAAGACAGGTGCTATGTTTACCAGTTCTACAGGGTGCCGAAATTCAACGAAAACATGCAGGAAAATCAGCTCTACCGAAAGGTTTACACGTACCTGAATTCTCTCCCGGGTGTTGAAGATTCCGATTTCGCTAACCTTTTTTCGAGTTCCAAATCCAACGAAATTAGTGTGATTCTCGATGATAATCACACAATCACCGATAATTTCCTCGGTTCCAGAGTTTACTGGAAATTGAAAAACTCGGACAAAAATGGCTCAAAATCTCTCGATTTGAAGATGCGAATGAACGATAAGCGTAGGATTTTCATTCCTTATTTGCAGCACATTCATCAAGTGTTCGATGAGATCGAGCAAAAGAGGAAAGAGGTGAGATTGTTCGTTAACGTAGGCACCGAAGTGCACACAAACGGACGGTGGAGATCAACTTCATTCACGCATCCTGCGACCATGGAGACGATCGTGATGGATTCGGATCTGAAAACCAGAATTAAATCCGATTTAGATAATTTCCTGAAATCCAAGCTGTATTATCATCGTTTGGGAAAAGTATGGAAACGAAGTTACCTACTCTACGGGTCGGCGGGTACGGGTAAATCCACGTTTATAGCCGCCATGGCCAAATTCTTGAGCTACGATATCTACGAAATCAATCTGCACAGAATCACAAGCGATTCGGATCTCAAATACCTCTTGCTGCAGATGACAAACAAATCTCTGCTCGTGGTGGAGGATCTGGACCGTTATTTGGGCGACAAACCGACTGCTGTTAGCTTATCTGGGATCCTTAACTTCATGGATGGAATCATTTCTTCCTGCGGAGAAGAAAGGGTCATGATTTTCACCATGAACAGCAAAGAAAACATCGATGCCAATTTTCTCCGGCCGGGGAGAATCGATGTTCATATTCACTTCCCCCTCTGCGATTTCACTGCGTTCAAATCCTTGGCTAATAGCCATTTAGGTTTAAAAGATCACAAATTGTTCTCACAAGTGGAGGAAGTTTTTCAGACCGGTGCGACCTTGAGCCCGGCTGAGATAGGAGAGATCATGGTCTCGAACCGAGGCTCACCTAGCCGTGCTTTGAAGACCGTTATCACGGCTTTGCAGGGTAACTTGGCAAGTCGGGTCGGGAGACGATTGAGCGGGTGGGCCTCGGGTAGGGATTCATATGAGTCGTTGGATTCGGGGGTGGTTGAGAAAGATGGACAAAATGGAATACATCCAATGAAGGAGATCAAGAATTTGTATGGACTATTGAGGGCTAGGAGTAGTAGAAAGGCTTCCATGGAAAAATTGGATGTTTACATGAATGAGAGGGAGAATCCGGATTCGAATACGAGTTAGTCGGGTTTTAGGGTTTATTGATAGAATATCTTTTAGCTTGCCTTCGGAATTGTTTATTGACTGACATGTACAAGAACACAATTTGTAAATCTTCCTATATGTAATTATACCATTTATACATAATGGTAAAGAGGCCGTCATTTATGATTATTGATCATAGAAATGAAATATTGATCATTATCAACTTGATCTTGTTGCTCTTGGCAACATCCATGCATGAATCAAGTACGGTGATGAAGAAGTTTACGGCTAGGACTACTAGGGTATCTAATCTCATTCGCTCCCCTAGCTTTAGTCCCTCAGTGTCAGTGCCGGCTCAGCAGAGTGCTTTCGCCGTTGGTGTTCTTTCCTTTCGCCGTTGGTGTTCTTTCCGAACAGAGCTCAAACAGCTGCATAGCACTTAACACATCCCACAATAATCTTCAATACATGACCAAAAAAGGGAGAAAAAAGAAAATCGTGTGCCAGTAATTACATTCCAAGGACATGCATTTTCACTAAGCCAGCAATTAAAAATTCACCGAGAATCAAAACAATAAATTCTAAAATCCAGAGAGAATGGAAATTACCTCGAAATGGGAGAAAGGAAAGTAAACTCCCTCTGCGAACACCTTCATTTAGCTTTAGCAATCAAATTCAGCCGATTAAACTTAGAAGACACTCTATCGAAACTAATTCAATACTAACAATCAACTAGAGAGTACCTGTTGCTGCGGGGGATAACTAGGGATGGCAATCGGACGGATCCAAACCCAGACCCGCATTGGACCCGCCCCCCCGGGCGGATCTAGACCCGTTTCAACCGGGTTTGGAAGCGGGGCGGGGCGGGTCCTGGGATTGGCCGAAACCGCCCCGGACCGTCTAGCTATACATTTTTATTTTTTTAAAAAAAAAATTTAATATTGATTATATATTTTACTTCTTTGATTGAATCATAAATTATATCAAAATTCATGTGTTCATATTAAAGAAGTTGGACATTTTGAAGGAAATAAGAGCAAATTAATAAATATTTAGTAGCTTAAAGATAGTTTTACAATGCTTATTATAAATATTTACTACAGAAAAAAATGAAATTTAATCACAAAACTCAGCTTTTGTGTTTCAAAATTGATTTCTAACTAATGTTTTTTTTAAAAAAAAAAAAACTGGAACCGGGGCGGGTCCTGGGATTGACCAAACCCGTCTCATACCCGCCCCGTTGCTATTCCTAGGGATAACTGGAAGAGAACGGTCTCGAAGCACGACATCGCGTCTCGAAGAGCACTTCCTGATACCGTTAAATGATGCTTTGAGAGGGATAGCTTGCGATGCTTGGAGAATTGTGTAGAAGTAGTGGTCGATTATGGAGTAGATGATCGAAACTTAGATCCGTAGAATTTTGAGTGACTCATACTAAGGAATTCACCTAAGATTAATATAATTTGTGTATGATTCAATGTCTAGGAATCACCAAATGGCAATTGAATTAATCAGAAGAAATACATCTTCACTAATAATCTAAACGATTAATATATTTCATGTATCTCATCTGCTTTGATAATATATGAAACTAATTAACACAAATACACTTGAACATAATTACCTAACATGCATGACTCTAATTAAGACAAAGACACTTGAACATAATTACTTAATGTTGGGTTTTGGAAACCCGAATAATCTTGGTTTTGATGTTAACAAAACTTGTTATTGTGTTGCTAACATATTTCATCAAGTGTACAGTTCATAGATCATAACTTAGAAGCTTGATGAATTACAAAGAAGTAGCTTGAAAATATCAAGCTGGACCAAGACTGAAATCCTGGCAGAGCGGATTGTTTCGATCATATCTAATAGCTCGGATATCGAAATGGCGTGCTTCCAAAGAGATTGAACAGCCAACTTAAAATACGAAAAGTCATATTTCACAACAGATCGGCTAGTTCAATTGTTATCAAGGAGAAAAGACGCCTGCAAGATCGAGCTGAACCGCGAAGAAACAGCAAGCTGTTTCAGCAAGCAACTGTCAGTCTGGTGGCCATAACTCTCAGCTCGCTTATTGGAACGGAACGATTCAGTATGGGTTGGAAAGCTAAGACAAAGATCTACAAGTCATCTTTGGAGGGGAAAGACTGAATCGGACGTTAAGATGGCCAAATATCTTCTGCAAGTCACGGCATGTGACGCCTGTAAGATCGAGCTGTTACAAACAAAGTCCCTGTCAGTCTCGTGGGCATAACTCTTAGCTCGCTTATCATAACAGAAAGATTCAGTATGGGTTGGAAAGCTAAGACAAATATCTACAAGTCATCGTTGGAAGTGAAACTGAATCGGACGTTAAGATGGCAAAAAAGCTTCTGCAAGTCACGCCATGTGACGCCTGTAAGACCGAGCTGTTACAGCAAAGTCCCTGTCAGTCTGGTGGGCATAACTCTTAGCTCGCTTATCGTAACGGAACGATTCAGTATGGGTTGGAAAGCTAAGACAACGATCTACAAGTCATCTTTGGAAGTGAAAGACTGAATCGGACGTTAAGATGGCCAAAAGGCTTCTGCAAGTAACGCCATGTGCTGCTGCATCCAGCAAACAGACAGCAGGAGCATCGCCTCGTATTTCGAGCATAACTCTCTCATACAAACTTGAAATCGAGCAATTCTTGATACCGTGGAAAGCTAAGAGAAAGGGCTACAACTTTCATGTGGATCACTTTGCCCAGAAATCAAAGAATCAAGAGTTACAAGCAACAGATCAAAGAGCAAGTTTATCAATCTGTTTTTGTATCAAGATGATTGTCCAGACTGATCCGGACCAGATTGATCTGCCCGTGCTGATCCGGACCAGACTGATCTGCCCGTGCTGATCCGGACCAGACTGATATGCCCGTGCTGATCTGCCAGACTGATCTACCATGCTGATTCGGCCAGACTGATCTGCCCAAGCTGATCTGGCCAATCCGGTCCGAAATACAAAGAGCCCAGAAACCAGAATATGACCGTTGCAAGCTCGGGAATGGTGCAGAATCTTTTCCAACGGGCATATTCTTGTGTCTAACGTATATATCATTACTTGGGGCTATATATACATGATTTGGAAGCTCAATAACAGCTGATTGAAGATCAATCCAAGCCTTCCAAAGCAAACCCACTTGGGATCCAATTGAGGAACTTAAAAGACAAAAGTTGCTATATGAATAGCACTCCTCAAACCTTTGGCACCTCTTACCTTGCTATATCAGATTCATTATGGAATCATTTGTGCCTTTATATTCACTCTATTCATTGTATATGAGAGCTTAATAGAAGAGTGAATACCATTGTAACGGTTGATGATTTATCACAACCGATGAGAGGTCTTTGTATGTGAGACATTAAAGAACATACATAGTTGAGTTGCTAGGAGTTCTAGTTGGATGGGGAATTCCCAACTGGATCGGGTTTGTACAACGGGATTGTATAAATCAAAGTCTTCTAGTGGAATCCTTCCATGAGGTGGAAGAAGGGGAGACGTAGAAGGATTACACCACCTTCGAACTTCTATAAACAAATGCTTGTTTATTTATTTTCTTGCATATCTTTAAAATGTCTTTCAAATGAGTAATCGGTTTTAGAGCGGGTTATGTCGAGTGTATTCCGCTCGGTTTTGTAACCGAACTCGATATAATCTCTCGGTGCAATTATTTCAAGAATACGAGCTATTGAAGCTCAAGTTGGTTGAACTCGGGTGTGGAATGGCAACACACCCCCGAAATCGATCCTGACAAGTTGTATCAGAGCCAGGTTGTTCTTGGAAAGCATTTTAACCGATTTTTTTGCAGATTCTTTTAAAATCATTTTCAAAATTTTTCATGAGCATGAAAATATTTCATAGCATAATTTTTCAAAATTTGATGTATGAAAATTTTGAGCATAAAAATCAATTCATTGCATTCATTTTGCACGAAAATAATTTTAAAATCTATTTTAAATGTTCAAATTCTCGTTCAACATGTTCTAAACTCATTTTAAGTTTAAAATTTTTATTTTGAGATTTATCTAACAATTTTCGAAGCATTTTAGTTTTCTGGCAGCTTGCAACGACTTTGGAAAAATTGACATAACTTCTAGCTCGGATGTCCAAATGACGAACTGTTTTTTGCGTTGCAAACTAGACTCATAGAGGATCGCAACGGTATAGGTCTTGCAGCCTAATTCTTCACAAGGAACAGCAGTTTATTATGCAAAGTTGACTCATATGCTGCCACCGCTGAAAGATGAAATGGACATTGTTGAGTTTTGTCAAGAAATTCAAATTTGTTGCCAAGTATGCTATGTGCATCATCAAAAGAGGTTATTTTTATTCAAAAATTAATGTGCATTGCATTTTTTTTATTTGTTTTAGCCTACCCCATTTGCCCCTCATTTGCTCAAATTTTCAAACATTTTAAAATTAAGGGGGAGAGTTTAATCTCAATCCTTGAGGGGGAGTAAATTTATTTGTCTTCCTTTTTTGATTCACACAAAATGGGGGAGAAATATGTTGTTTAAAAAATATGATTTTTCTTGTTATGCAACATTGTGCTTTAATGTTCATATTTTTATTCGAGTTTTGTGATCATCAAAAAGGGGGAGATTGTTGGGTTTTGGAAACCCGAATAATCTTGGTTTTGATGTTAACAAAACTTGTTATTGTGTTGCTAACATATTTCATCAAGTGTGCAGTTCATAGATCATAACTTAGAAGCTTGATTAATTACAAAGAAGTAGCTTGAAAATATCAAGCTGGACCAAGACTGAAATCCTAGCAGAGCGGATTGTTTCGATCATATCTAATAGCTCGGATATCGAAATGGCGTGCTTCCAAAGAGATTGAACAGCCAACTTAAAATACGAAAAGTCATATTTCACAACAGATCGGCTAGTTCAAATGTTATCAAGGAGAAAAGGCGCCCGCAAGATCGAGCTGAACCGCGAAGAAACAGCAAGCTGTTTCAGCAAGCAACTGTCAGTCTGGTGGCCATAACTCTCAGCTCGCTTATTGGAACGGAACGATTCCGTATGGGTTGGAAAGACGATCTACAAGTCATCTTTGGAGGTGAAAGACTGAATCGGACGTTAAGATGGCCAAAAGGCTTCTGCAAGTCACGCCATGTGACGCCTGTAAGATCGAGCTGTTACAACAAAGTCCCTGTCAGTCTGGTGGGCATAACTCTTAGCTCGCTTATCGTAACGGAAAGATTCAGTATGGGTTGGAAACCTAAGACAAAGATCTACAAGTCATCGTTGGAAGTGAAAGACTGAATCGGACGTTAAGATGGCAAACAAGCTTCTGCAAGTCACGCCATGTGACGCCTGTAAGATCGAGCTGTTACAGCAAAGTCCCTGTCAGTCTGGTGGGCATAACTCTTAGCTCGCTTATCGTAACGGAAAGATTCAGTATGGGTTGGAAAGCTAAGACAGAGATCTACAAGTCATCTTTGGAAGTGAAAGACTGAATCGGACGTTAAGATGGCCAAAAAGCTTCTGCAAGTAACGCCATGTGCTGCTGCATCCAGCAAACAGACAGCAGGAGCATCGCCTCGTATTTCGAGCATTATTCTCTCATACAAACTTGAAATCGAGCAATTCTTGATACCGTGGAAAGCTAAGAGAAAGGGCTACAACTTTCATGTGGATCACTTTGCCCAGAAATCAAAGAATCAAGAGTTACAAGCAACAGATCAAAGAGCAAGTTTATCAATCTGTTTTTGTATCAAGCTGATTGTCCAGACTGATCCGGACCAGACTGATCTGCCCGTGCTGATCCGGACCAGACTGATATGCCCGTGCTAATCTGCCAGACTGATCTACCATGCTGATCCGGCCAGACTGATCTGCCCAAGCTGATCCGGCCAATCCGGTCCGAAATACAAAGAGCCCAGAAACCAGAATATGACCGTTGCAAGCTCGGGAATGGTGCAGAATCTTTTCCAACGGGCATATTCTTGTGTCTAACGTATATATCATTACTTGGGGCTATATATACATGATTTGGAAGCTCAATAACAGCTGATTGAAGATCAATCCAAGCCTTCCAAAGCAAACCCACTTGGGATCCAATTGAGGAACTTAAAAGACAAAAGTTGCTATATGAATAGCACTCCTCAAACCTTTGGCACCTCTTACCTTGCTATATCAGATTCATTATGGAATCATTTGTGCCTTTATATTCACTCTATTCATTGTATATGAGAGCTTAATAGAAGAGTGAATACCATTGTAACGGTTGATGATTTATCACAACCGATGAGAGGTCTTTGTATGTGAGACATTAAAGAACATACATAGTTGAGTTGCTAGGAGTTCTAGTTGGATGGGGAATTCCCAACTGGATCGGGTTTGTACAACGGGATTGTATAAATCAAAGTCTTCTAGTGGAATCCTTCCATGAGGTGGAAGAAGGGGAGACGTAGAAGGATTACACCACCTTCGAACTTCCATAAACAAATGCTTGTTTATTTACTTTCTTGCATATCTTTAAAATATCTTTCAAATGAGTAATCGGTTTTAGAGCGGGTTATGTCGAGTGTATTCCGCTCGGTTTTGTAACCGAACTCGATATAATCTCTCGGTGCAATTATTTCAAGAACACGAGCTATTGAAGCTCAAGTTGGTTGAACTCGGGTGTGGAATGGCAACCCACCCCCGAAATCGATCCTGACACTTAATATGCATGACTCTAATTAAGACAATACACTTGAATCTAATTACTTAACATGCATGACTCTAATTAAGACGAATACACTTGAACCTAATTACTTAATATGCATGAATTATTTTGAAAGTCACTTCTAGAAAGTGACTTTTGACTCTTTAGCATTCGATAAGTTTAGATTTTGGATCACTTCTTGTACTGTGTCCTCCATGTTTTACACGAATCCCACGCAATAATTTCCAACCTACTCGTATGTGCATCAAAGCTGCAGCTGAATTCCCGTCGTATCGTCTCGATCTAAATTCCCATGCCATGGAACTGCAGAACACTGTAAGGAAGATCGAGAGTTGTGTGAAGATTCGAACCTAAAGATTCAAATAATCTAGCAATTCCCATCGCTTGTGGTAAAGATCCTGGTTTATACACCTGTATTTCACGCCGTAAATCCGGACATAACCCTGACGAAGCAACTAATGAAAACATGCTCAGGTACACCAGGAATACGTCTTAACTAAATGCTCAAATTTCTGATGGTGATAAGGTCGATGTTTGAGATTATCTGCTCAATTTCCCAAAGGAATCATCGTAATCGGATGGACCAAAACGCTTTTCAACCTCCACCAAGAACTCCTGCCATGTAGAAATCAAATGATTCTTGCTAACTCAATCATAGCAATCCAAAGCCATGCTTTCCAAATGAAATGAAGCGATCAGCAATCGTCGGGAATCAGTTGTGTTGTAAAAATCAAAATAATGTCAGATGCGAGAAATCCAGGCAATAGGATTGCCACCGGAGAATCTCGGCACTTCCAATCTTATTGACTTATGAAAATTCGATTGATCATGTGTGATTTATGGTCACGACTGAATCTCGAAGTGATGTGGTGGTGATGGAGGCAGTACGGAATTGAATGTGAGCGGATGCTTCAAAGATTGTTCTACCTTTGCATCTAATGTCTATAACCCAAATGAAAATTCTTTAATAGACATAGTAATATGATCAATTCTACTACTCTGTTTATCAGTCATTGCAGCCTGAGTTTCCTTCAAACGAGCCAATCTTTTTCCCTCTGCTATGAATGTGAATCAGTGCAGAACATTGAAGATATGAAAATGAGCAAGGAAATGAATTTGAAGACCAACAAGAGTACCAATGTTAGATTAGGTTTTATTGGAGTTAAGCCAAACTCCAGAATTTAGAATTGAAGGGAAGAAAAGAACCAGAATTTCTGAAAGAAAAGGATAATTCATATGCTTCATAATAATCCACAATACAAGGTATTACATGCTTGATATAACTTTCTTACTTGATTTATTATTGGCTATCCCATGTGATAGTGTCACATGGGGTAGTATCATCCATTAGATGGGTATATTTGCATCAACATTGGATGAAAACATATTCATCCAATGGATGGATTTACTCCATGGGGTACTACCTCATGGGATAGTCAAGACCAATTCCTTGTAACTATCATTCCCCTAATCTCAAAATATTTTACACACGTCAATTACACAATTAAAGTACTACAAAATATTTTAAGTGCTTGGTCAATCTTCTATTTCTTCTACTCACAGTCAAGACCACAAATACCCTCATTGTAACTATGAATGTGCCAATTTTTCTCGTGAGTGGTCCATTATTTTTTGTCTGAGTGCGTTGAACAGTATCCGCACTAACTTCTAATGGTCCACCTCTTTTCCTTTGTCGGGGAATCTTTACATTAGTGGTTTTTGTGGTCCCCGGGTTTTAGGAAAATGGGCTCTCTTGTCAGCAGGTCTTTTGTCTCTTCCTGCCTCTGATCTGTCGGGTTTGGAGCGGAATCCTTTCCCGAACTCTGGTTCTTTATGCTCCAGGCATGCTTGGCAAATATGGTCTAACCATCGGCCAATGTGGGCCATGTTGCAGAATTTTCGGTAAGTCTCCTTTCCAGTCGGGATCTTGTTTTCCCAAAGAATTCTTATTTTGTTTCAAAGAGTTCTTCGGCAAATCTCGTGGAGGTTCCTGTCATGGAATCCAGCAAGAAAGTTCCGTTGGCTGAATTCTGAAAGAACTTGAATGAGTATTTGACTTTGTTCATTTCTGTGAGACAAACCCAAAGACCACATGCTCGTCTGGTTGAAACTTCATCCTCTGTGATAGTTCCAGCCAAAATTGGAATTCCTTCTGGTAGCGCCATTTTTATATTTTTCAGGGTGTTTCCTTCTGGTCTTCTAAGCTTGATAAAATGAAAAGCTTCGATGAAGCCTTTCGTCGCCGGTTCTGGAGCAGCACTAAAAAAATACAAGTCCAAAATGTCGCCTCTTGCCAAATGTGGATTATTGGCCCAAGTCTCGTACACAGCTTTTCTGATCCATTTTGCTAATTTTGATATTTCAGAGAAAGCTGGTGCCATAGTATAAACCGAAGCCAGAGCTCCGAAATTATACCATTCCTGAACATCGTTTGGATGGCTGCCTGGTTTCATCCAAACTCTCGAATATTTCCCTGAGATATCAACTATAGATTTGTCTGGGTTGATACCTCGCCTGGTAATTAGTTTCTCCCAAGTGCGTTGGTAATCCTGCATAGGTGAAGAAACTAAATCATCATTAGTTTGAACCTTAGACTTGCCAGTCATTGGCATAAGATTCAACTCTCCCTCTTTTACCCCAGAGGTGCTGGGTTGACTTGAAGGTTCAGATTGTGATGACACCTGACCATCAACATTCGCTTCAGCTTGTACATCCTCAAGGAATGCATCATCTGCAGCACATGTGACAGGGGTACTTGAATCCCTTGTCTCCGGGTTAAATGAGCCACATTCTCTAAACACTTCTTTTTGCACCGTTGAAGGTGCGGCCTGAAGGATGCCCTTTCAAGACTTCAAACAATCGTTCATGGTCCCGAAAGCATGTTCGTATATGATCAGTAACAAGTTCCTGATCTGCTCGTTGAAGTCGTCCCGCGACCTCTACATTGAGACAAAGAGTCCCAAAATCTCGTTCCAGGATCTCCAGGTTTTCCCTGAGATTCTTAACTCGCTTGAGGGTATCGCTAGCAATGTGTCTGACAATATCATAATCATAATATTGGCATTCAGTCTGCCATCTTAAAAGTCTAACCTTTTCTGGTTTTGATTCAATTTTATTTTTCAGAAAAGACTTAACACTAGTATTATCTATTTTTAAGATACATTTCTTTGCAAGTAAAAATAATGACCATTTTTAAAAGCCTTTAGAACTGCAAAGAACTCCTTCTCGTTGATGTGCCATCTGATAACTTCGCTGTTATCAAATAGCCCACTGCAATATCTGCCTGGCACTTCTCCTTCTGGTGTAACTTTCATGAGGACTGCAGCCCACCAATGATCACTGACATCTGTGTATAATACCAGTTCATCCTTGTCGTTTGGTATTGCAAGCTTTGGTAGTTGCCTGCAAACCTCCTTCAGCTGTTTGACAGCTTGTCTGTGATCTTCATTCCACTCAAACTTAACATTTTTTTTGAGTAGTGGACTGAACACCTTCCTGTGGTTTGCTAGATTGTTGATAAACATCCCATCAAAATTAACAACTCCTAAAAAACTCTGAAGTTGTTTTAAATCCTTGAGGTCATCCGGATATCCTTGTACTTTTTCAACAATATGATTCTGCAGGATGATTCCAGATTCGTCGATCTCGATTCCAAGGAACTCGATCTGTCTTGTAGCAATTACTGCTTTCTTTTCAGAAAGCACTAATCCTTCCTTGTAACAAACGTCTGAAAAGATTTCCAGATGTTAAAGATGTTCTTTCATGTTTTTTGACGCTATGAGGATGTCGTCAATATTCACGAACATGAAGCTGAAGCAATCCTTGAAAAGATTATCCATCTTTCTCTGATATATCTGGGGAGCATTTGCTAATCCCATTGGCATGACATTCCAGATATAATGTCCTTGTGGTGTGGAAAATGCTGTGAACTTTTTGCTTGCTTCCTCCATTTTAATCTGGTAGAACCCAGACTTACAATCGAACTTAGAAAACACTTTGGCACTCGTGATGCTATTTACCAAATGTTCTCTGCTTGGGATAAAATATCCATCGAATTCCAAGATTTCGTTGATCCCTTTATAGTTGATCACCAATCTCGGCTTTCCTCGTTTAATTTCTCCATGATTCCAAACAAGAAATCATGGGCTACTGTATGAAGAAACACCTGCTGAGATTAACTTAAGATAAAGATGTTCCGTAAGTATGATCTGCATATCCTTCCGATCTTCCTGGTTCTTGGGGATCGGCCTGTACCTAACAAACTCATTTTCTTTTACAGTTTTCACCGTCATAGTAGCTCTGAGCTCATTTTTGTTCCACCATGCTAGTGGATCCTCGTTGTAGTTCCTACGAATCTTCATTTTTACATCCTCTAGAGTGATTCGCTCTTCGAGGGTAGTTTCAGGTTGTGGAACTTCTTCTCGTAAAACATTTTTCAGTAGCAACAGGGTTTCTGGAGTTACTCTTTCCTCATTCTGCTCTCTGAAATACATGATATTAACCCAGTCAAAAGTTTGAGAATCCTTTTCACTAGGACCTTGTTGTCGGAACTGAAGAATTGTCTCTCCAAATTTCCGCTGATCTTTCATCTTTGGGTGTAGAAGTTTTCCTTCATCACCACGCTTGTTGCGAAAACAAAGGGGGAATTTTCTATGAAACGCCTCCCGTAATCGATGTACCATAATCTTATGATCACACAGAGTTGTGAAATTAAGTCTTCTCGTTTCATTCTCTTGAGTGAATGTCTTGAATGTCTGTAGAAAATTGTTTCCTAACAGCATATCTGCACCTGTATCTTAGAAATATATAGGTGGAGTTTTGACTTTGTACCATGGGGTACCGCCTGCTCCTCCGATAATTATTTCTGCTCCCTGGATTCCTTCATTAAGAATAAGGATCCGTTTGGAAAAGTCCCTTCCGGCAATGGCTGGTAATTTCTCACCAACTTCGTTGGGGAAGATTTCTTGCATATTCCAGCTCCCAAGTCAATGTAGGATGCAAAATATTCTGCCCGGTACTTCTCATATAACATCCCAACGGATATGTATATTGAGAATGGACTGGTGGTCATTGAATTCGGTATCTCTTTCCGTCGACCGTGAATTCCATTCCATCTTGCAATCTTTCCCAAGGTTTATGTTCCTCGAAAAATTCAATCCCTAGAATAAGCTATTCTGGGATTCTTCCGGCAATTCCTTCAATTGTGAGGTCAATTTCACCAATTTGAAGGTTTCCTTGAAATTTGTCAACTGTAGTTGTTGCAAATAATATAGAACATCGCAGGGGAAGATATTATTCTTCTCGGTTATGTCGAAAACTATCTGTACTTCTCTCCAGCCTTCTGGGCATTTCAGTTTCCTATTGTTTTGAATACATCAGGAATTTTCTGAATTCTGCTTGAGGCTGTCTTCTGTTTTTCCTCCGGATAGTTGCTGATTAACCTATCATGTTGGAAAGACATCCTTATTGGCTCGATCATAAGGCTCCTGCTTCTGTTCAGAACAGGTTGATCTTGTATCCTCATGTCGATCTCTCCTATTGTCGGAGTATCAATGATGTCCGGCAATACTAGCTTGGTTAGAACCTGTTGCCGAGATTCTACTCCTTGTTGGTCCTGATCTTTGCCCTGATCTGTAGCTTCAGGCTTTCTGTTTTGACTAGACCTTTCTAGGTCTCCATGAAGACCTACTTCATCTTGAACTACCTCCTCGGGCATATGGATGACTTCTGTGCTTTTTCATGTTTCGCCTTTGTGGATAGTTTCCAATGATTGTAGGGATATCATTCCCTTTACAGCAAAGAGGAGCCATTTTGTTGATTCCTCTGAGCTTCTTGAAATTCTTCTGGAGCTTTGCTTGGTAGCACCACTCCGCAAGCTTTACTTTAAGAAATGACATTCTCCTGGACACCTTCTCGATTGCATGAGGTGTATACTCCTGGATAAGCATTTCTCTATGGGCTCGGAATTTTGGCAAAGAACAGTTCTGCAACATCCTTTTCGTCCATCTTTGCCTTCCATCGATACTCTATAAAGAGTTTGATGTACTCATCTACATAACAGATATCATGTAGTTGCAGGCTAATTAGAGCTTGTCTGTATTTTTTAGCCTTCTATTCCTCCATTCCCTCGAAGTAACTTACTCCAATGAAACAGATTTTAAAGAATTTTGCCATCTTATCCACAATTTCTTTCAGGGATTCTCCGGCTAAAACTTCTTCATTGGTACCTGGGTCTCCCATATCCCAGGCAATCTTGACTGATCCTTCCAGACTCATTTTAAGAAGTAAAATGAATCCTTCTTTGCTTAAGTCAAGGGTTTCTGCTGATATTCTCATTGCTGAAGCACATTCATCAATAAGAACTTCTCCGTTTTTGAAATCCAAAATATCCATATTGAGCATAAGTCCATATTGGATGTATTGGATCTAACTGTGATTTCCCGGAGGGTGTGATGAATATCGGGCCTTCGGGAACGATTCCTTGTTCCAACTGGGGGGGTCCAAAGTTGCTGAGGTGAAATCTTCCCTGTGCGGCATACTTTGATCTCCTTCGGGTGGATTGTGTGACCCGAAACTTTCTTGTGGTGGAGGTCTTGGAACAAGCTCTCCTGTCTTGAATTCTACGAGATTTAATCCCGCAAAAGAATCAGCAAGATCTCGTAGATCTTCCAGGTTGATTCTTTCCATTACTTTGTGGGAAGTATGGGCTCTCCTCGTAGCACTGCAATCATTTTTTCAGTCTCCGTCAAAGGCCTTCGGACCTCCTTCGCTTTCCCTTTTTGGTGTAAAACGGGTTCTGTTCTGTAAGATGGTGGCAACCATCCTCCGTTCCTTCTTCCTGTCGGACTTGGCTTTGACTCCAATTCCTTAACTCGGGATTGAACATCTTGAAGGTTTTCAAGAATCTCCTTCTGATGTTTAATCATAATCTCCATCTGACTCTGAATCTGATGGATTTGTGCAGGGACATGGTATTGAAGGTAGCCATAACGCTGCACTGTCTTCTGGATTTCTCTAAGATCTTGGGATATCTTAGAAGAATCTGGCTCGATTCTCGAAAGGTTGGTTCTTCCATCCTAATCATCGGGTTCTGACCCTGTTGGATCATTGGGGGCTGCAACCACATCTTCATGTTCAGGATGATCGTCTTCCTGAAGTTCTGCTAACTCGAACTGTAGTTTGAGGTTCACTTGATGGAGCCTCTTAGCCATCCTTTCGAGTTTCTTGTAATGGTTTATACCTGGTATGTCTAAACCTGTTCCTCGTAAAAGTTTCCACTTATGATTGAAGCGTTGAGCTTCTGTCATATGCTTCTGATTTAGTTTTTTCAGTTTCTGGAAATATCACCTGTAAGAATGACACTTCGAACATTGTCGTTCGGGTCCATATTTTTCTTGAATCGTCTCCTCCGTATAGGTTACAAATTAATATTCAAGATATTATCATAGTATTTCCAGAATAAACCTAGGCTCTGATACCATTTTGTGCCAAGGATCACAAAAATGGGGACTTGTAAAAAGACGACGTTAAATGTTGTTTTTTTATAAATATAAAGACATAAAAGATAATTAAATATTATATATGGACTTCTTTGTAATTTAAACAAAAACCTAAAGGATATAATGCAATATATCAAACTATTGAGGGGTAAAAGAGTCATCATAAAACACTTGATTTGAAAATTTGAAAAGTGGACCTATTTCAACAAAATTGTTTCTAATTTGGCTTTTTATGCACTAAGATTTTTTCCCAAGACTTAAGTAGATTTTGTGTCACAAAAATGTAATTCCTTGTAATTTCCCCTAAAAAAAACAAAAACTTATTGGACCCTAAATAAAATCCATATACCTGTATGCCTTCTACTCATCTATGCTCTAATTCTTCCTCCTAACTCCTTCGCCCCTTCGATCCCTCCTGACTTCCAGCTACAGGCTTACCGCTTACAGTTTACGAAATACGGAAAGTACACTACCGCCCGGTGCCGCCGGCTGTCTGCTTGAATCGAGACTCCACAATCGTCCTGCTTGAGTCAAAATCATCCTAGCTTTTGTGATTCCCTTATGGCTTCCCCAAATCGAAAAATCATTGTAAAATTCTGCATTGGGCATGTTAAATATCCTGATTTTTATTAGATGTTCAATTGTAACCTGTAAAACTTAATATTATGTGGAGTTGGAAGAGCTTCCGCCGATATTGCTGATGTAACTTACTTGTGATTTAGGTACATAGTCCTTATTCGTTTCCAAAGATTTTAAATCTGGTACTTATTGTTTTTGATGATATTGTAAGTTGATAAATATTAAAAATCAAATTGAGTTGAAATGGTTACGAAAATTTTTTATATAAAAATATTGGTAATATCGGTTACCAACCGATATTACCAATATTTTTATAGGTTCGATTAAATCGATTATTATGAAAAAAAATCGGTTCAATTATGGAAAAATAATTTTAGTTTCATCGATTATAGCAAAGTTCGGTTCGTTTAATAACCGAATCGATAGATTACATACCCCTAAGTATGTCCCATCAGCCTACAATGCAGCACATCAGGCACCACGTCCCTGAGGCTCATACCTTGAATATTGGTTTCTCCAAAAAATTTCAAGCCACTCACCTAGTGTTTCTTCATTATTTCATTCGTCGTCACTTCTCTTAGGAGTAGTAGTGATGATATGATAAATACTCCTGTCAAATCTCGTAATACATTTATTTAAAATTTGTAGAAATCTCCCATTATTCTCGAAATAAGCATGGATCTAGTTTCATATAGAATACAATTCCATATTATACCAATTACTCAGTTTATATTTTTCTCTCAAATCATCTACTGACTTTAGCTTTGGAGTGGCTTCGCCTATGACAGAGTCACCTTACCCTTTGTTTGTGCACATATATATTTTGGGAGCAAATTGATTCGATTTATGCTGAAAAACATGTTCTTAATATCATCACATTTTTGGATGATATTGGTGTCATAAGTGGCTAACAAGCTATTATTCATTTATTTATTTGTTTCATGGGGTGGAGAGTTTATTATTTATTTATTCTGAAAAACTAAATATACAATAATCATACTGTATGGATACATTGGTATTTTTTTAATGTAAAAGCATAAAAAATCATAATATTTATTTAACAATTCCAATACAAAGATACCATGAACCAAAAGACATTGGGGAATTTTGTACCTACATCGGGTATAGATCTTACATGGGGTCCACATAATCTAATTACTCTTCAGAAATTTCCAGGGTATCGTATTGTTGTAATGTAGATTAATTTCAAGCCTTGAAACAATTAATATCTCAATTCTCTATGGTCTAGTAAATTGAAAATACCACTCCACCGCATAATTTAACCAGCCAACTTTACTAAAGTTACTTTAAATTTCATATTTATTTTTTCAAGATATCAACAAATTTCCAAGAAAACATACATAAAATAAATGACAGAAAGATATAAATTATTAAAACAGAAAAAGGGAAATAAGTGAAGTAAAAAAGGAAAAAGGAAAAAGAAAAAAGAAAAAGAGCATTTAATAATTGCGCATGTGATAGGAAATTGGTCCAGTTAGTCAAATTTAATGAGCTCAAAATGGGAAATATTTCCCTACACGCAGTGTAGGGCCCACCTCTACACAGTGTGACAAAATGTATTATGGGGCCCACACTTGTGTGGCCCCACGCCCACCATTGTGAAACCACTGTTTTTAAAACCGGCTCGGACCGGCAGGTCCAATCGGTTCAACCGGTGACCGGTGCTTGGTCCGGACCGGTTAACCCAATAAAAGCGGAAGTGTAAAAAATCGGTGCGAACCGGTGAGAACCTAAGTCACATAATCCTCCTACCCTCCCTCCACGCATTGGCGCTCCGGTCGCGAACTGGTGAACTGGGTGTGCGTGCGCCGCACTAAGGCGACTTAAGAATTTCTAGTTCGCGCTTTAAGAATTTCTAATTCGCGCACTAAGATTTTATAATTCGCGCACTAAGATTTCATAATTCGCGCACTAAGAATTCATAATCCGCGCACTAAGAATTAATAAGTCGCGCACTAAGTCAGTAAGTCTTGTTAATCCTCCTTAATTCTCCAATTTTTTTATTTTTTTTTTGTAATTATAAAAAAAATTCTCCGATTTTGGGTTTAGATGAATTTTTATGGTTTCTAGGTATTTCAGGTTGGTAAGAAAATTATATCATATAGTAAATAGATATATAATGAATATGAAAGATTAAATATATGACAAAAGAAAGTATGATAAGTCTGTGATTTTGTAACATTTTTGCGGAGTAAATAATAAAAATTTTGATATCTTAGTTTTTTGCATGAAAATTAATCAAATAAACTTTATAAATAAAACTTTTATTTTTATTAAGTTAATTTGAATGTTTATATTAGTAATTTCATAAGATAATAATATAAGTCTCCGAAAATAATATGAGTCATTTTTAATAAATTCATACTATTACCAAACATGTTGAAATAAATATGAACAATTTGGTTTCATTTTTTAAATTCGTTATTTTATATCTTAAAATAAAACAAAGCTGTAATACTTCATTTCTTTTTCTAAAATATATTTTTGGGAGAATCCTTACCAGACGAACGATCAAATACAAGATTCAAATTACGTTGTATCACTGGCTATAACATTTTGCAAAGCTGCAAATGTTATATCCTCCAATAAAATCTAATTTTAATGCTTTTTAAGAATGGTAAAGCTGCAAACACCAAAGTTGTTAAGAACTTTATATTGTAAATTTGTAAATAATATAATAATTATGTGAGTTTGTTAAATATGATGTATATTTAACTTCATTTCATCAGTGTGTATGTATATATATATATTTATATTTATTAATTTTTAATAGGCGCATTAAGGCGCACCCGCACTCAAATTTTTTGAAAATTGACGCACTCGCGCATCCGCATCCGCATCCGCTCGCGCACCGAACTTATGTGATCTAGGTGAGAACCGGTCAAAAATTGGCCGACCGGTGAACCGGTCGACTCGGTTGAACCGCTCGAAACTTTTTTTTTTGTTTTCCAATTTTTATTTTGTTATCATCCCTTTTAGGTTTTATCATTCCTTCCTAAATACCTAAATAAAATGTTGTAGCCATGATTAGAGGTTCCATGTAGTTTATTTATATATATTAGATTTAATTTTGTATTGCATCAACTCCATAAAACTATGAGTTTTAACATTTAACCATTATATATTTTTTATATTTGTAGCAGTCTTATATATAAATGCAAATCTCTTAATTTTGATAATCAACACTAAAGTATTTGTAATAATATACTAGCCCATTATTGAATAATATAATACAGATTTGGTGTATACATGACTAATTAGTGTATTTGTAATTAATTCTTTTTTATATAAAGTTTATATTTACAAAAAAATAGTTATAAACTTAAATAGATGAAATTATTGAAAGAGTGTGTAAAATATTGGTCTCCATGTTATATTACTACAATTATATTTCTTTTATTATTATGAACGTTTGAAACTTTTGCAAATACATGTTATAAATATTTTATAAAAATTAAATATAGATATTAAATCATGCTGGCGTCACACTGGTTGAACCAATGGTTTAACCGGTTGAACCGATCGAACCTGTAACCAGTAAGGGCACTGATTTTATGTCCGGTCCGATTTTGAAAACACTGTGTGAGACACATGGTGTAGGGTGGGCCCCACATCGGGTGTAGAGATGTATTTCCCGCTCAAAATCAGGTTGAGCTTAGTTCATTACAATGATTGCGATTTGCGAATTATACACACAGAAAATTAGAGACAATTATCTATACAACTCTATAATTTAAACAGATACAACTGGCCACCCACCGTGATCGATCCTGACAAGTGGTATCAGAGCAGGTTGTTCTTGGAAAGCATTTTAACCGATTTTTTTTTTGCGGATATCTTTTAAAATCATTTTCAAAATTTTTTCATGAGCATGAAATATTTTCATAGCATATTTTTTTCAAAATTTGATGTATGAAAATTGTTAGCATAAAAATCAATTTTATTATATTTATTTTGCGCGAAAATAATTTAATAATATATTTTAAAGGTTTAATTTTCGTTCAATCTGTTCTTGACTCGTTTTTAAGTTTGAAAATGTTATTTTGAGATTTTTTTAACACTTTTCGAAGTATTTCAGCTTTTCTGGCAACCTGTAGCGACTTTGGGGAATATGACATAACTTCTTGCTCGGATGTCCAAATGACAAACCGCTTTTTGCGTTGCAAACTAGACTCGTAGAGGATCGTAGCGGTATAGGTCTTGCAGCCTGATTATGCACTAGGAAATCCAGGAAACGCAGTTTATTCTGCAAAGATGAGCCATGTGTGCTGCCATAAGAATTGATGAATGGACATTGTTGGAGTTTTGTGAAGAAAATCATGGTTGTTGTGCTAGCTATAAAAAGAGGTTATTTTGTTCAAATTTTTCTATGCACTGCATAGTTTTTGTTTAAAAAAATATTCGAAATCGATCCCTCTCATCTCTCCTTATTTGTCATTTTCATTTATTCAAATTTTAAGGGGTAAAATTAATTCAATCTTTGAGGGGGAGAAAATTTTATTTGACTTCCTTTTTGATTCACAAAAAATGGGGGAGAAATATGTTGTTTTAAAAATATAATTTCTTGTTATGCGACATTGTGCTTTAATGTTCATATTTTTAGCCGAGTTTTGTTATCATCAAAAAGGGGGAGATTGTTGGGTTTTAGGAACCCGAATAACATTGGTTTTGATGTTAACAAAACTTGTTATTGTGTTGTTAACATATTTCATCAAGTGTGCAGTTCATAGATCATAAGTAAGAGCTTGATGAATTACAAAGAAGTAGCTTGAAAATATCAAGTTGGACCAAGACTGAAATCCTGGCAGAGCGGATTGTTTCGATCATATCTCATAGCTCGGATATTGAAATGGCGTGCTTCCAAAGAGGTCGAATAGCCAACTCAAAATACTAAAATGTCATATTTCACAACAGATTGGCTAGTTCGAATGTTATCAAGGAGAAAAGACACCTGCAAAATCAAGCTGTACCGCGAAGAAACAGCAAGCTGTTACAGCAAGCAACTGTCAGTCTGTTGGGCATACCTCTTAGCTTGCTTGTCGAAACAAGATGATTCAGTATGGGTTGGAAATCTAAGACAAAGATGTACAAGTCATCTTTGGAAGTCAAAGATTGAATCGGACGTTAAGATGGCCAAAAAGCTTCTGAAAGTCACGCCATGTGATGCTGCATCCAGCAAACATACAACAGAGCCATCACCTCGTATTTCGAGCATAACTCTCATACGAACTCAAAATCGAGCGATTCATGATTTTGTGGAAAGCTAAGAGAAAGGGCTACAACTTTCATGTATATCACTTTGCCTAGAAATCAAAGAATCAAGAGCTACAAGCAATAGATCGGAAGAGCAAGTTTATCAAGCTGTTTTTGTATCAAGCTTGTCTTGCACCAGACTGATCTGTCCAGAAGACTGATCCGGCCAGACTAATCTGTCCAAGCTGATCCGGCCAGACTGATCTGTACAAGACTGATCCGGTCAGTCCAGTCCGAAATACAAAGAGCCCAAAAACCAGAATATGACTGTTGCAAGCTCGGGATGATGCAGAACCTTTTTCAACGGGCATATTCTTGTGTCTAACGTATATATCATTGTTTTGGGCTATATATACAAATCTTGGAAGCTCAAATAAGGTGATTGAAGATCAATCCAAGCAAGATCAAAGCAAACCCACTTGGAATTCAAAATGGGCAGCTTATAAGAAGAGAACAACTTGAAAGAGAGCAAGCCCAGATTTTAGGCACCACTTACCTTGCTGTATCAAATCTAATGAGAGATCATTTGTGTCATATATATTCACTCTATTCATTGTATTTGAGAGCTTAATAGATGAGTGAATATCATTGTAACGGTTGATGATTTATCACAACCGATGAGAGGTGTGAGACATTAAAGAACATACATAGTTGAGTTGCTAGGAGTTTTAGTTGGATGGGAAATTCCCAACTGGATCGGGTTTGTAGAACGGGATTGTATAAATCAAAGTCTTCTAGTGGAATCCTTCCATGAGGTGGAAGAATGGGTGACGTAGAAGGATTACACCATCTTCGAACTTCCATAAACAAATGCTTGTTTATTTAATTTACTTGTATATCTTTAAAATGTCTTTCAAATGGTTAATCGGTTATAGAGCCGGTTATTTCGAGCGTCTTCCGCTCGGTTTATAACCGAACTTGATATAATCTCTCGATGCAATTATTTCAAGAACACGATCTATTGAAGCTCAAGTTGGTTGAACTCGAGTGTGGACTGGCCGCCCACCGTGATCGATCCTGACAAATACTACCAATGCCTCGTCTTTGCTTCTTAGCGAATAGAAGCAACAATATCTTGTGCAAAAAGAAAGTGATGAAGTATTTTTTCCCACCTCTAGTTTCCACAAACTTTAGATCACATAAATCCATATGAATTAATTCAAGAGGCGTCGTAGTTCGTTCAATTGAATGGAATGGCGGTTTCGTTAGCTTGGCCTCGACACAAGTCTTACACTTATGTTTCAAGTTAACATTCATTTGAGACAATAGGCTTAACTTCATTAATTTGTTAAGTGGACCATAATTCACATTACCCAAACGATCATGCCATAAATTACAAGACTCAATCAAATAAGTAGAATCATTCACTTTATTGCTTTCAAATTGACGTATAATCGTCATTACATTCATTTTGAATAGGTTTTTCTCTTTATAGCCTTTTCTTACAAAAACTCCATTTTTGGAGAGTAGAATTTTTTCAGATTCTAAACCTAGTCTAAAACTCGCCTTGACTAGAGCCGATCCGGATATCAGGTTCTTTCGTATGTCGGGAACATGTAGGACATCTATAAAAGTCAATTCATTTCCCGAAGTCATTTTAGAACCACCTTCCCCAGTCCAACTATCGGAGATATAGTGGAGTTTCCCATGTAGAGTTGGCGCCCACTTATTGGAGTGTGTGGAGAACATGGCTTTGTCCGAGCACACATGTCGGGTTGCACCAAAATCGACGAACCATTCCATAGGATTGTCCATCAAGTTCGCTTCAAAGATCACAACGGTTAACATTAGATCATTCAAGTCATTCGAGATCCGATCATGTTCGGTCACATTGACTTGGTCTTTTACCTTCCCACGAATGTCTTTGTTACGAGAATCATTTGCCATGTGATTGGGCTTTCCACACTTATAGTATTTTCCTTTGAAATTTTTCGCATTGCCATTGTTGGGGGCCGTATCGTCAAACTTACGCTTTGGTCCGATTCTTTGTTCAACTAGGTTAGCCCGTGGTTCCATTTGAAACCTACCCGCCTTCCTCTCGGAAACTTTGTTGTCCTCCTCGATTCGTAGTCGAACCACAAGATCTTCAAGACTCGTCTCCTTTCGTTTGTGTTTCAAATAGTTCTTGAAGTCCTTCTGTTGGAATCGAAGAGGGGGGGTGAATGAGATTCCTTGGCTACTTTAGCGTTTTAAAATGAGTTTGTAAAAATAAAATATTTTGCGCTTGCGGAAGCCTTTAGTCAATCGATAAATGCAAAGTATAAAATAAATAAATGCGTAAAGGAAATAAAGCAATAAATAACAAAATGATTTGTTATAGAAGTTCGGCGATGAATCGCCTACGTATCCTCTTCCCGGTTAGATAACCTCCAACCGAGGTTCCACTAGAACAATAGATCTTGGCCTTGAGGGCTCCAAGTTAGCCACACAACAACTCTTCCCGAGTTTACAACGCTCTTCCCGAGCACACTACTCTTCCCGAGTACACAACGCTCTTCCCGAGCACAATACCCTTCACGAGTATACAAAGCTCTTCCCGAGCTACCAACACTCTTCACGAGTCTTCTTGGCCTTAAGGGCTCCAAGGATAGCCACACACTTGCACCAACTAGACTTGTTGATGACTTTACAATTTTCCAACTTGCTTTGGTGTTGGAGGACCTTTACAAGAAATCAAACCAAAAGAACCTTCACGGTGTACTCACACGAAGAAACAAGACTCTAAGAAAGATAAGAATTATAAGCTCCAATACAACAACAATGTATGGAGATTGCAATGCAAATTCAAATAATAATTCTCAAGACTTTGTGGAAGTTTGTAGACTCGTTCCTTAGCTTCAAAATGCTCCAAAGCATCAATATTTATAGTGTAGAAGGTCTCCAAGGCTCCTACTAGCCGTTGCTTCAAATAAGGCTTGAATCACTCCAAGATCGCCTCGGACATCGCCTCGGGCGATCACCATCGCCGCGCCCCAACGGTCACCAAAAATCACGGATCGCCTCAGGCGATCGCTGGATCGCCTCAGGCGATCCAAGTCAAATCCCAATGCCGTAGCTTCAGCAGCCTGAAATCATGCATCGCCTCGGGCGAAGTCCACATCGCCTCAGGCGTTCCAGCCCATCGCCTCAGGCGTTGATCACCATCGCCTGGGGCGATCTGCCTCGCGTGCTCGCCTAGCCATCGCCTCTGTCGATGTGCGTGGCGATGCCCCTTCTGGCACCCATCGCCTGGGGCGATGATCACCATCGCCTGGGGCGATCTTCCCCAGAATGTGCACACTTGAAATCCTTCATTCCAATCTACTTTTCATCACTTAATCTGCACACTAAGTAGATGCATTAGTATAACAAACACAAGTTTTGTTGATCATCAAAACTCAAAGATAGACCGGGGATAATTTAGCTCATTAAACGCAACCATGCGTTTAAGGCTCAACAATCTCCCCCTTTTTGATGATCACAAAACTTGATAAACTTGAATAAGTAATATGCATGAAATGTGAGTAAAAATAACTCCCCCTTAACAATTGCATAACACATACAAGTTAATCAAGTAAATCAATAAACAAATAACTCTCCCCCTCAAACCATGCATACATAAGCTCTCCCCCTTAAACTAAGCATACATAAGCTCTCCCCCTTAAACTATGCATCTATTAATGTCCAAGTTTATCACAAAATTCTCCCCCTTTTTGTGATAATCAAAAAGCATAAAATTCACATAATCATTGCATAATTTATAACAATTTTCACATGTCCATCATCAAGCATATAATAGGCATAACAAGCCTAAGATTAAATCATTGAGATGAATCAAAACCATGTGTTTAAGGCACTCAACAATTAAGTCTTACAAGTTGCAAAGTGTGCATATGTTCATGCATTCATGCCCAAAATAAAAATATCAAGGCATTAAGACAAATCATATAATTGCACATAGCATATTTCAAATTTGAATACAAAGCATATCAAGCTACATACTATAAAAGGTAGGCATACATCATGCACTTAACATTTTTGCTAAGGGGTTATGCATTTTACTCAAATAAATATTGAGCTTCATAATTTATTGAACACAATTAATTTGTGCCAATGAATTTTGAAATTGCTCTTTTAACATTAAAAGAAATAAATTTTACCCTTTATGACAAGAGTTAGTTCTTGTCATTGGTCCAATGCCTCTTGCTTCTTCTATGGTTGTGAACAAGATAAACTCCTCCTTTGAGTTGCTTGGCCCTTCATCCTCCTTCCCATTGTTGACCCTACAAGACAAATTTATAATTGGAGGTTCTTTGGTACCCATTTGATTTTTGGGTCCTTGATGGTTAGCTACCAATGGCACTTTTGGGATCCATTTCCACCTTTTGTTAGGTTGGTATTGGATTCTAGCATACCTACACTTATTTTTAGTATGACCATTTTTGCAACAATAATTACAAGTAGTAGAGTCATGCTTTGCTTTGGCCAACAAGCTTGAAAAAGATTTTGATTTGCTTGAAAAACCTAACCCGGCTTTGTCAAAGCTACAACGTTGCAAGCCAAGCAATTCACTCATCTTTTGACTACTTTCACTATATTTGCAAAAGGATATCTTTAAGGAATCTAATTCATTTTTCAATGAATTATTTTCTTCATCTTTCTTAGCAATCTCAAGTTTGAGTAATTTGTTACTTTTCTTGGTTTTGCCAAGAGCATCAATAAGATCATTATAGGAATCTAAAAGTTCATCAAAAGATGGTACCTCATTGTCGCTTTCATCTCCTTCATCACCAAGAGCCATTAGACATAGATTTTTGGCTTCTTCTTCATCGGAGTCGCTATCACTCCATGTAGCTATGAACGCCTTCTTTTTGCCTTTGTCCTCATTTTTCTTCCTAGGACATTTGTTAGCATAATGGCCTATTTCTTGACAATTATAACAAGTTACCTCATTTTTGGATTCATGTTTGGTTGCATTTGAGGTCTTTGACTTGCCATGTTTGGTGAAGAGCTTCTTGAACTTCTTTGTGAATACCCTCATCTCTTCATCATCATCATCTTCTTCAACATCGGAGTGGTCTTTCCTTCCCACCAAGGCAATCCCATTTCTTTTGGATTTATCCTCCTCCTTTACTTCTCTTCTTGTGGCAACTTCAAGCTCATGAGTCACCAAGGTGCCATGGAGCTCATCAAGATCATAAGATGCGTTCTCCCCTTTGTTGGACTCGATGATGGCCGTCCTCTTGGCATCCCATTCCTTTGGTAAGGCTCTTAGTGCTCTCCTCCATATTTGCTTTGGAGGATACTTCTCTCCAAGTTGAGCAAGCTCGTTGATAATTAGGGTGAGCCTCCTAAACATGGAATCCACCTCTTCTCCGGACTCCATCTCAAATGTCTCATATTTGAGTTGTAGGAGATCAATCTTGGTCTCCTTCACTTGGTTGGTTCCTTCATGACAAATTTGCAATTTGTCCCATATCTCCTTAGTCGTTGAGCACATCGAGATCCGGTTGTACTCCTTCATATCTAAGGCACAATGCAAAATATTAATCGCTTTAGCATTTTGTGAAATTAAAATCATATCCGCTCTAGTGAAATCGTCCATTTCTTTGGGAACACTTATCCCCCCAATTTCCTTTAAAGGAACATTTGGACCTTTCACATTGATTTTCCATAGATCATAATCTACGGATTGGATGTATAGAGAAATTCTATTTTTCCAATAGCCGTAATTATCACCCGTGAAAAGCGGAGAGCGATTTGTCGATTGACCTTGAGCAAACTCATTTGCTAGATTAGCCATAAAAAGATTTTGATTTAAAACAAAAATCAAATGGCTCTGATACCACTTGTTGGAATCGAAGAGGGGGGGTGAATGAGATTCCTTGGCTACTTTAGCGTTTTAAAATGAGTTTGTAAAAATAAAATATTTTGCGCTTGCGGAAGCCTTTAGTCAAAATAAATAAATGCGTAAAGGAAATAAAGCAATAAATAACAAAATGATTTGTTATAGAAGTTCGGCGACGAATCGCCTACGTCTCCTCTTCCCGGTTAGATAACCTCCAACCGAGGTTCCACTAGAACAATAGATCTTGGCCTTGAGGGCTCCAAGTTAGCCACACAACAACTCTTCCCGAGTTTACAACGCTCTTCCCGAGCACACTACTCTTCCCGAGTACACAACGCTCTTCCCGAGCACAATACCCTTCACGAGTATACAAAGCTCTTCCCGAGCTACCAACACTCTTCACGAGTCTTCTTGGCCTTAAGGGCTCCAAGGATAGCCACACACTTGCACCAACTAGACTTGTTGATGACTTTACAATTTTCCAACTTGCTTTGGTGTTGGAGGACCTTTACAAGAAATCAAACCAAAAGCACCTTCACGGTGTACTCACACGAAGAAACAAGACTCTAAGAAAGATAAGAATTATAAGCTCCAATACAACAACAATGTATGGAGATTGCAATGCAAATTCAAATAATAATTCTCAAGACTTTGTGGAAGTTTGTAGACTCGTTCCTTAGCTTCAAAATGCTCCAAAGCATCAATATTTATAGTGTAGAAGGCCTCCAAGGCTCCTACTAGCCGTTGCTTCAAATAAGGCTTGAATCACTCCAAGATCGCCTCGGACGTCGCCTCGGGCGATCACCATCGCCGCGCCCCAACGGTCACCAAAAATCACGGATCGCCTCAGGCGATCGCTGGATCGCCTCAGGCGATCCAAGTCAAATCCCAATGCCGTAGCTTCAGCAGCCTGAAATCATGCATCGCCTCGGGCGAAGTCCACATCGCCTCAGGCGTTCCAGCCCATCGCCTCAGGCGTTCGTGACATCGCCTCGGGCGAACTCCCTGCGCGCATGCCCACGCCACCCTCGGCGTCGCTTCAGTCGATGTGCGGGGCGAAGTGCCAAATGACTGCCATCGCCTCAGGCGTTGATCACCATCGCCTGGGGCGATCTGCCTCGCGTGCTCGCCTAGCCATTGCCTCTGTCGATGTGCGTGGCGATGCCCCTTCTGGCACCCATCGCCTGGGGCGATGATCACCATCGCCTGGGGCGATCTTCCCCAGAATGTGCACACTTGAAATCCTTCATTCCAATCTACTTTTCATCACTTAATCTGCACACTAAGTAGATGCATTAGTATAACAAACACAAGTTTTGTTGATCATCAAAACTCAAAGATAGACCGGGGATAATTTAGCTCATTAAACGCAACCATGCGTTTAAGGCTCAACACCTTCCACATATGAGGCAATTTCTCAATCATAGCGGCGACTTGGAATGAATCACTTAGACTCATTCCCTCCGCATGAATGTCATGCAAAATTACTTGTAGATCTTGTACTTGCGCCATCACAGGCTTGGTATCAATCATCTTGAAATTCAGGAACTGTCCAACTATGAATTTCTTCATGCCAGCATCCTCAGATTTGTAGATGCCCACAGTTCCTTTGTTGTTTTCACAAACAATAAACGTTATATAATTTATTGTCTAACCCATTTAGGGTGTAGTTCTTTCATATGAAGTCGCTTTGAGTCCATGCATCAAGTGCCGCCTTTTTTTGGGTGTCAGTCTCTCATTCTTCAACCGTAGGAGCCTCATCAGTTAAGAACATTGCCAAACTCAATGTGTTCAAGTAAAAGAGCATCTTTTGTGAGCATCTTTTGTTGCCACCGCTTGAAGTCGTTCCCATTGAACTTTTCAGGCCTTTCACCATGATGAACATGAGTCGTTGTTGCACTCGAAGAAGCCATTTGTTGTCATTATTGTCTTAAGTTTGTTGTCGGTTTTTCTCGCAGAGTGTATCTCAGGAATTTAGTATTAACAAAATAACAATAGCTTCAAAATTTTATGTCGAGACGAGATTTGTAATCTCCGTCCTTAAGACAATATTGCCCCGCATTGGTGCTAACGGTTTGCTATGACAATTTGTCTCCCAAGATACAACGACTATGACTTGTGATTGGAGCACTCCAAATCATAAGTCCTCAAACCACAAAGGTTCAAAGCACTCAATAAAAAGAAATTTGATGAACAACAAAAAACTCTCAACTTTCACCTATTATTTGATTGAATTTCGAAATCTTATTTTTAAACAATGAGGGAATTGTTGTATTTATAGTAAACCAAGAAATAACTTCAAATGGACACTATTTGGAGGCATCATCCAAATATGTATGGACACACCATTTCAAGCAACAGAAACAGGGCTCGATCAGCTCCTGCAACAAAAGAAACGAAATTTTTTTGACGAACTCGATCAATCGAGCATTCAAATGTCTTTTTCCTTTTATTTATTTCATTTTTCCAACAATAATTATATTTAGCTAATTTAAATAATAACGTTTATTTCCACTGCTTTGTATTTTTTTGGCAAACTACATGAGAAACAATTATAATTTTTTCATTTATCTATTAACAAATAGACGATATGATATTGTAATGCAAATTCTACAGATGATTAATGTGTTATTCAAACTAGATATCAAAAATTATAATAAATCGTTTCTATAATATTTTATAATTATAATTTTTCCTATAAATCATTAATGTTCTTAACTCAATGGCTTCATATATGCAATATTTGAAAATGATACATGTCTATATCTAATGTTCAATATATACATATGTATTAACTCGGTATTAAATAATACAAACCAACTTAATTAAATGTACAAAATTCAATAAACCAAAATCTCGTATTTTAAATTCATCATCCGAGCTTTGAGCCTTAGCCGGATAATGAAAGATCGTGTTTTCATTTGGGATGATTTGAGTTCAAGTCTGAATATGGACCTAAAAATATTTATAAAATCACCCCTCCCATATTAAGAAAAAAACCATCCTCCAATAATTTATTTTTTCTATAACAAAATCAATTAAAGAAACCAGGTAATTGATTCATTTCACAGTATAATCGTGACGCGTGGACCCTAATATATTTATCGCAAGCAAGCTTACTTTATAATTTTAAATCTAATTTTCTAGGAATTTTAAAATATAGTAAAATTGAAATGATTTTTCGGGCCTGGTTGCTCATTTCCCGAAGCGGGTGTGACCCGAAGTCAGAAACAAAAGCAACCTTGGGATGTGCTACTTGTACAGCAGAGCAAGTGGGGTATTGATTTGACTTATTTGTATTATTTTACAAAATAGAATTTTTTTTCACAAAATTATTTATTATTTATTTAAATAGATATAAATAAATAAAGCTAATTCTATCATCGATCATCTGGATTTAAGGATGATTGTCCCCTGTATCCTATTTCAATCATTCTTATGTCTGAAAAATAACATTCATCCTCCTTTACAAAATATATTTACTTAATTATATAAAATATGAAATTAAAAATATTATATTAAATAAAATATATGAATTCCAATAATAATTGGTTCAATGTGCTTTCGTTTTCAACTTTCAAAGACCTCCTTCCTTTTTGTAGGTTCCTAAAACCCGGAAATTTTTTACGGTCTTTATAAACATCATCACACAATAATATATATGTATCTCTATTTATATATTTGTATGCTGAAATTTATAAACACCCGATCCATGTTTGGTTTGTTTTAAAAAAAATTATTTTATCATATTTATCTCAATTTAATATCACTTTATAACAAAATGACAAATATACAAATTCCCAATTTTTTTACTATTTCAAAATCTGAAATTCCGCAAAAAAATTGAAATTATTTATCTCCGAATTTGAAATTCCCATCAAAATTTAACATTCAAATTTTCGATGGTATTTTAATCATATACTCAATAACAAAATTAATTTAGTATTTCAAAATCATATCAAAAATCATAGAACTGATACTATATTATTTATCTTCTCATAATTTAATCATTATATTACTCGCCTCATCTCACTACAAACCGTACATAAAAATATAAATTATGTTTTGAAATTTAAAATTAATTCAAATTCCAAAATCAACAAATAATTATAATTATTAACTTAACATAAACCCACGCAAAAATAATTAAAGATTTTAAATACTAATAAAAACTGAATAATTTACTAATCAAGTGCATTAGGGCCAGTGCAGTAATTCAAAAGATGATTCCAAACCCACTGAACCAAGAACCTCCGTCGGATACCGTTCATATTAAACGTGGTGCCATCTTCACCGTTCAACATCTGGCCCGTGTAGGATCCTCCACCTCCTGTTCCATAAATACCCTCACACAAATCAGCTATTTCCACCGGGAAAACCGGGTCCTCACCCGCATACCAAGCGTTAATCAACGGGTTAGCGGATAGCTCCGCTAGTTCATGGGCAATTACACTAATCATTCCGTCCACCCCAATGTCGTCGTTTGGAGGCTTCACCGCCTTCAAGCCCGGGATATACTCCGGCACGGCGAAGGGGTACGCGCACACGCCCGGACACAGCTTAGCGGAGTTGCCCACCCAAGCGTACGGTAGCGTGTTTCCCACTATTGATGGGAAGGTGAAGTAATGGAAGCCGCAGACATTGTTGCAGAAATCCTGGACGTACACTTCACCTGCAGTCAGCAGGAGGTAAACCCCGCTCTTGGGGTTGATCGGGAGCGGCCGCGTGGAGGCGGTGACAGCGGATTTTATCACGGACTGTACGGAGAGGCGTGTGAGGGACTTGCCGTGGGAGTAGAACCGGTCGTTCTTTTCGTCACCGAGGAGGACGGTTCTCGAGATGTTGGCTCCGGTTTGGTCGGTGTAGAGCCGGACGGTTTTCCACCAGCCGGAGACGGATGGAGAGACGAGGTCGGCGGCGGAGATGGAGGATATGAATTCGCGAATGATTCTCTTCTGGGAGTTTTTCCAAGTGCCGTACCAGATTGGGTAGACTGTGATATTGACCGTGAGGACGGGGCCCATGTGGTATTTCAGCTGAACAAATTCCGATGAGCCCTCGTACTTTTTGGAGCCACCGATTAGAAAATCCGTGGTGTTGGGGTGAGAACTGGGCCATGGGCGCCAACAAATGGCGGGGCCGGTGAGGAAGAGTAAGAGAACGAGGGACTTAAGAGATTGCGCCGCCGCGGGGGGTGGTGGTGCCGGCGTCATGACAGAATGTGAGCAGTGGTAGTGTGAGAAGTGTAGGGGAGTGTTTTATATTATGATTTCGAGTAACCATCTTAATATAAATATATTGAATGTTTGTATAAATATACTATACAAGGTGCTTTGAGATAATAAGTTGTAATTGTTATAAAATATTAGTGTCGAAAAATAACATAAAAATAAATTATAAGATCAATGTACGAATAAGATAAAATTATTCATTCATTATCAATATTCATACATTATTTGTTACAAAGTGTGATTGATATATATAGCATCAAATGTTAATGTATAAAGTGTTACAAAATACTTAATGGATTTAATACCCTTAAATGGTTTAAGATACTTCAACGAGTTATGACTTTATTGGACATCTGTAAACAATGTGTTCACAATACTCCCCCTTGGATGTCTGTCAATAATGGAATATGCCTCGTTAAAAACATGGTAAATTTCAAAACTAGTCTCGTAGGATATGAGTTTGATCAACAGTAGCCTCAAATGTTTAGGACTAATCAAAATTGGTCACATAGAAATTGTGTTTTATCGAAAGTTGGCATAAATGAAAGCAACATTGTGACTATTTTTTATTAAATATATATCATATGCGACCAATTTTGATTTGTCCTAAATTTTTGAGAATATTATTGATTAAAATATATCACATGGACCAATTTTGTTTAGTCATAAACGTTTGGACTACTATTGATTAAATTCATATGTGACTAATTTTGAAATTTCCCCTTAAAAACATTGCCCGTAAAACCCGATAGGAAAAAACCTGGACGAAGGAAAAAAGAGTACATATCCATATGAAATTTCCAAAGCGTGAGACATTGTCTTGTCAAAATGATCATGCTCCACCTGATACTGGCAATAGATCCTTGAGTTGACGCATTTCGATGTTGTGAATCACCTTTTTGAATGTTGTGATTGACAATGCTTTTTAGTGGATAAATCTGCAAAGTTATTACTTGATTGTTATATGATGAACATCAATATCTCCATTCTTCTGTAGCTCGTGAGTGTATAAAAACTTTGGTGATATATGTTTCGTTCTGTCATATTTGATATAGCCAATTTTGATCTGTGTAAGACAAGCAATATTATCCTCGTATAGCAGTGTCATTATATTCCTTTGTGAAGTTAACCACAAGATTCTCGAATATGTTGAATCATTGATCTCAACCATATACATCACGACTTGCTTCGTGCAATGCCAAAATTTCTGAATGATTTGAAGAAGAAACTGCAAATGTTTGTTTCATCGAACACCATGATATTGCAGCACCACCACAAGTAAATACATACCCGCTCTGAGATCTTCATTTATTGTTGTCAGAAAGATAACCAGCATCAGAATAACTCACTAATTGGGGTTCTGAATTATTTGAGTACAACAAACCCATATCACTGTTCCGCGAAGATAACGTAATACATGTTTAATGTCATTCCAATGCCTTCGTGTTGGTGTGGAGCTATGACTGAAAATGTTATATCAGGTCTAGTGCAATCAGCAAGATACAGTACAACTCAGATAACACTAAGATAAAGTACTTCATCACCTAGTAATTCTTCATTTTCTTTTCGAGGGCTGAAATGATCTTTCTGTATATCCAGTGAACGAACAACCATAGGGTTATTCAATGAGTGAGCTTTATCCTATAAAATCGTTTAAGAATCTTTTCTGTATATGTTGAGTGATGGATAAAGATTCAGTCTGGCAAATGCTAGATCTGCAAGCCGAGACAAAATTTTGTCTTACCAAGGTTTTTCATCTCAAATTCTTTCATCAAATAATTAGCGGTCTTTGTGAGCTCTTTGAGAGTCCCAACAAGATTTAGGTCGTCCACATGTATCGCAATAATGGTGAATTCACTTTTCAGATCTTTTGATGAAAACACATTGACAAATTATATTATTTATATATCATTCTTTAACGAGTTCTTCCATGTTGTTAATCCATACAGGGATCGTTGTAACTTAATTGAGAATAACTCATGAGAGATCTCGTTATATGCTTCTGGTATTTTGAATCCTTCGGGGATTTTTGTGTAAATGTCATTATCCAATGACCCATATAGATATACAGTAACAACATCCATAAGACGCATGTCAAGTCTTTGTGTGACTGCCAAACTGATCTAGTAATGCAATGTGATTGTATCAGTTACAGGGGAATATGCTTCCTCAGAGTCAAATTCCAGGTCATTGTGAAAAAACTTGCGCAACAAAACATGCCTTGTATCTTACAATTTCATTTTTCTCATTGCGTTTCAGGACTAACACTCATTTGTATCCAATAGGTTTTACATTTTTAGGTGTTTGGATTATTGGTTCAAATACATTACGATTCTCTAAAGATTATAATTCAGCTTGAATAACATTTTTCATTTTAGCCAATCATTTCTGTGTCGGCATTCTTCAACATTTTTTGTTTCAGGATCCTCATTTACAATATCTAGTGCGACCTTATAAATGAAAATATTATCAATAATGACTTTCTTTCTATCCCAGTTTTATCTTGTAATCAGGTAATTTAATTAGATCTCTTCAAATGTGTGTTCTTCATCGTGTGCATCTTAAGGAGCGATTGGTTCATCAACTTCTTTTACCCTTTTCTTACGGGGGTTCTTATCATTTTTTCATATCCATTTCATGCGCGATTTTAGTGCGTCATCACGTTGTCCTTCGGGGATATCAACCCGTGCATGTGTATTTATAGCCGGTATATGAGATTTTGTTACTTTCTTCATATCAGTAAATGCATTCGGCATATGATTTTCTAAATATATTATCCTTTTCACTTCTTGCTCACATTGATTTGTACGAGGATCAAGATGGAACAAAGATGGTAGTACCATGTAACGTTCCGCCGTTCAATGGGAAGCAACGATTTTCTCCTTCTAACGTGGGAAAACTGTCACATCAAAATGGCAATCTGCAAACCTTGTTTTAAACAAATCACCAGTCATGGGCTCAATGTATATAATTATAGACTGGGAATCAAAACCAAAAATAAATCCCAAGACGTCTTTGTGGACCCATCTTTGTTAGTTGAGGTGGAGAAATGGGAACATAAATCGCACAACCAAAAACTTTAAGTGAGAAATATCAGGCTGCTGGCCATAAACAAGTTGTTAAAGGTGAATACTGATTAACTGAACTTGACATAATTCGCACCAATGCAGCAATATGTAATATTGTATGTCCCCAAATAAAAGTGGATAAATATGCCTTTAAAAACTAAAGGTCTAGCAATCAATTGCAACAACTTAATAAAAGACTTTGCAAGCCCATTTTGGGTATGTACATGAGCAACTGAATGTTCGACATCACCAATTGACATGCAATAACCATGATTGAGATGTAAAATCACTGGTGTTGTCAAGATGAATAGTCTTGATTGGATAATCAGGACATTGTGCCATTCATCTTATATTTGGCAAGTAGTTTAGCAAAAGCAACGGTACGCGTTGACAGTAGAATTATATGTGACCATTTTGTTGATGCATCTAAAAGAACCATGAAATAACAAAATGATCTGTAAGGTGGATCAATTGTTCCACAAATACCCCCTTGAATTCTTTGCAAGAAAGTAGGGGTCTCTATATTAATTTTCATTAGATAGTCTTATAATTAATTTTCCTTGCGAGCATGAAACATATACACATTCATGAGGTAAAAGAACATTATGGTTCTTTAGAGGGTGCCCATGTGAGTTTCTAATTATTCGACGCATAATTGAACTTTTGATTCATTACAATATTTGATTATATGTCACTTATGGTCGCATAATACAATTCTAATAAGAAACTGAGAGTTTTTTCTTTTATATGTTTCTGGCAGGAAACAATGTATGTAATATAATATTCCATATTCCCCATATTCATAGTCTCGATATGAAATCCATTAAGACGTAGGTATTTAAAACTCAAAAAATTTCTGTTGGATTTACGAGATTATAATGCCTCTTTTACTAAAATATTTGTTCCACCAGGCAATATTATGTTCGCTTTTCCAGAGCCCTAAATTAGTTATGTAGTACTAGAAATTATACTAACATTTGCTTTTGCCAATTTTAAATTTGAGAAATATTTCTGATCTCGAAGAATTGTATGTATTGTTCCACTGTCAACTAAATAAATATCTCACATTTTATCTTGGTGTTTCTTTCAGCGTTATTATTTTTTATCATTCTATAAACAAAACAAATGGAGTGCAGAAAGTGATAAAACTTGATTTATTAATTTAAATCTATTACAAAATATGACAAACTAGAGACCGGACTAAAGCATGTAGCAAACTTGACTTAGAAATACCAAGACTTAAAAATATAGTTAAATATAGATTCAATAGCATATCAATCATCTTTGATTATATATTGCCATCATGAGCATCATCACCGTAAAATGCGATCCCATTAATTTCTCCACTTGGCTCGGTAAAAAAATCAGTGACATCTAAATGAGTAGAGTCCATTGGATCACTTCCATCATCCACAATGATGCTAAAATCAGGAAAATTAGTTTCTTTCTCTTTTCATTTACCCTTGATGTATGTTTGATATAGATCAACAAGATGATTTGGTATGCGGCAAGTACGAGACCAATGCCCTTTCACTCCACGAAAGTTTCATCTTAATTCTTAGGAGGACCAACAAACTTGCCCATTTCTTGTTTCTCAAAATTGTCGTTCCACTTCGAGTGGTACAGTGCATTTTTTAGGACCTTCTTGGTTTCGACCATGACCATGATCATTGCCATGACCATGACCATGACCACGTCCATATTTGTCCATATTTGTTTGCATTTACTAACGGAAATGAAACATTCACATTTACTTCTGGAAATGCTCGTGATCCAGTTGGGTGAGAGTTATGATTTTTCATCAAGAGTTCATTGTTTTGCTCAGCAACAAGGAAACATGAAATTAACTAAGAATATTTTGAAAAACCTCTAATATTGTATTGCTGCAGTAGCATGTTAGAGGCATGAAAAGTAATGAATGTCTTTTCAACATATCTTCATCAGTAACATTGTCACCACATATACAATTTTAAACATTGCAGAATTATATTCGTTTAATGTTTTGAAAAATTGCAACCTCGGGTGCATCCAATCATAGCAAGCCTTTGGGAGTATCACAGTTTTCGGTGATCATATCTCTCCTCCAAGTTTTTCTGTAGGATAGCATGGTCTTTTACCCCAAGATATTCGGATTTCAGTGCTTTATGGAGGTGATGGCGAATGAAAATCATTGCTCTTGATTTGTCTTGTTCGTTTGCCTCATTGTTTTCCTTGATGGTATGTCCAAGATTATTCGCACTCGAATGGATCTCAGCATCGAGGACCCAAGTCATATAATTTCTTCCGAAAATATCAAGAGCAACAAATTTAAGCTTTGTGATGTTAGCCATATCATTGTATCATAAATCAAATAGTACATTTAAGTACGAAATACACATATACTCAAATCTGAAAGTTTTGAGTTTTATTACAAATTTCGAGCCAAAATACTCGAGCAAGGCTTCAAGCCTTCCAATAAATTTTTTTGGAATTTCAGGTTCATTCATTAAAATATAGCAAATTTTGTGTAACTAAATAAAATTGATGACATCTTACAAATATGAAATAATCAAAATATATAGATAACTTACCTTTGAATATACCTTGTATTGTAAAAGTAGTGTGTTTAAAAAAATGGCTAGAGTTTCGTGCTGCTAACGTGTTAAACACAAGATAAAAGTAAATTATAAGATCAATGTAGAAATAATAAAGCTATTCATTACATTATCAATATCCATACACCACTTGTTACAAAAGTGTACTTGATATATATGCCACCAATCAAATGCTACAAGTCAGTTAAGGTGACTTAATGTACTAAAGTGTTACAAGATACTTTGGTTTAATATACTTCAATAAGTTATGACTTCAATATCCATAAACTGTTCACACTAATAAGTATTTATATTATTATTTTTTGTATATATTAGATAGCTATAATTATAAATATATATATTTAAATAGTTTTTGTTTTTATTTAATTTGTTTAAATATTTTTTTTGTTTATAATTTGTTTAATAAAATTTATTAAGGGGCGACCTACATCAAAATCATCATCTTTATCGATATTATTTGCTTCTAACATCTTTCACTTATCATCCAAAGAACTCTTATACATAGGCGTGCATTCAGTTCGATCGGCATTCGGTCGGTTCGGTCACCGATCGAACCAAATTTGTTCAAACCAACAAATAGAATTTATTTGACCAAACTGAATCAGCCGAATTTTTGTGAAATCTGAATAAAATATCAGTTAATACGATCGGTAACCAAGTTAACCGATTTTTTTTTAAAAAATAAAAAATTGAGAGACCAATTTTTTAGAAAAAATAAAAAATCGGTTAAATCGATTAAATTGCTTTTTTTCAACAACAAAAAAAAAATCAAGTACAAAAATCCGATTTTATTAACCTAGTAATATATATATATATATATATATATATATATAGGACGGTAAGTTAATCACGGAGTGAATGGCGCTGCCCCCCAATTATTTCATAACGTAAGCAAAATGGGCCCACTTAGCCAGCTAAGTGAAATAGTGATTTGTGGGCCCTATATTAAACCCAAATTCCAATAATAAAAATCTTAAGCTGTCCTTATTGGGCTCCTTGTAGCGGCCCACATGTCTCTAATTACAGAGAGGGACTTTTGTGTCATTTTCTCGATTTTTTATTTTCTTTTTAATTTTAGATTTCTGGGAAACTGCTAAAATTTGGGAGTTAAATATTTTTTTTAATCATCCAAATATTTTAAAAAATTGGAAATGGTATCTGACATGGTCAAAGTCATGGCCTATTCTAAAGAGAAGAACTGACTTTTTTTTTTCTTTTAAAGTTAGACGATATTTGATCATCGAGCAGTTATAATATTGTGAATAAAATATGGATAATCTAATATTTCAAATCTTGTTCTCATTGTTTTTTTAGTTAAACTATGACTTGCTCTATTTTTATATCTGCGTACAATTTGGATCTTTGCTTCGAGGAATTCCCTCATCATCATCTGTATGTATGAGATAATATTTCCGTTGGATGAGAAATTCTCTGACGTGGATTGCATTGCTTGAACAACGTTTTGGTAATCATTTTCAAGTATTATTCTATTCTAGCCATGTTGTCGAGCATTTCAACTCCGTGCCGCAATTCTAATGCTTGAGCCATTTCAGGAGAATTAAAATGTTTACTACTCCATGCTATGCATTTTGCCTTGGTAATCCCTCGCATCGTAGGAGAATTCTCCTAGAAGATGACGATTTTTGGTATTCCAAAGTGTCCAACACAGAATCATAAAGAGATTAAATTCTTCCTTAGTTAAACAATGATGCATGTGATGTACCCATTATAACTATATTTAAGGATATAATAGAGCCATCTGCATTTTTATTAAATTTTTTAGGATTTTTCTGTAAATAACTGAAAATTAAAAAGTGATTATGTGGGACCCGACTCGGGCACATATTACTTTAACCCTTATCCGGTACCACATTCTCTAAGAACATTACGCACGAGGGTTTCAAAACCTTTTCAGAAATAGCGGAAGCGTTTAGTCAAACGTTCATTTTTAGTAGCGGAAGCGTTTATACATTCTAATTAGTAACAAAATACATCCCAGTACAAACTCCTTATAATAGTCCGACACTTAATAAAAGAGAAAATACTATAACTGTGAGACCCCGTTATCACATCAAGATATTAAGGTGCAATTTAGAGAACTAAACATACATGCGATTATATCAGAGTAATGTGCCGTGTTGATTAACCTGAGCTTTAGAGATTACAGTACCAAAATGTTCCAAAAGGAAAGACGTACATCCTACAAAGGTACTACATCATAGTCTTACTCTACTCAGTAGAAGCTATACAAAAACTCTAACATGCTAATCCTGTAGCACTCCTTACAGCTCAGCATATCAACCCCGGCCCTGGTTCTCGTCAACAAAAGCACCTACAAAGACAACCCCCAACACATGAGCATAACACAATTCATATTTAACATAATATGAAAGTAAGGCATAAATGCAAATCTTAAACACAAGTCCTTCCTGTATTTCCAGCATTTATATCGCCCATTGGTTGTCCCTGTACCATAATTCATAATAGAAACACATTATATGAATGTATGGATATGCAATGTCATGACATTCCTTTTCCCTTAAATCCTTATTTCATCCTGAGCCCTTATCATTAGTACATTTTAATGCTTCTTGCTACTCCATGTAAGCGGAATTCTTCATCGCTTCCAATGGACTTTAGCGTTGCTACTCCATGTAAGCGGAATTCTTCATCGCTTCCAATGGACTTTAGCGTTGCTACTCCATGTAAGCGGAATTCTTCATCGCTTCCAATGGACTTTAGCGTAAGCCATTAAAATCCTTACTAAGATAACTTTGACTCGTGAAATACACCTCTTATATTTCACAACATACATATGCAAAAACAATGCATAAAAACATGTATCATAATCTTAATGCACCACATTGCATTCATCATGTGTCATAAAGACAAACATAAAGTACATGTTACCGTTGGGATGCCCGTACGTCGCTTACGTACCTTTCAAAAGATAGAGGAGTCAATCGACTTTATCTCCTCGGTTGTGCTGGCACCTGGGATGGTTCTACATAGCCACACAACACAATATTAGGCACCTCATAATAATCCGGAAGCAAAACCAAATAAAAAACCAAACAAATCCTTTAATATCATCTCGCGATCGATCGCCCATGAGCCCCGATCGATCGCGAGATGCTACTGCCTCGCATACCAGAAAAATTCAATCCGCGATCGATCGCCACTATATTGGCGATCGATCGCCAAAACTTACTGGAACGTCGCGATCGATCCTGCCTCCTTGGCGATCGATCGCCAACCTTGTTCCTTCGGCGATTTTCCAGAATTGCTTAACACCGATAATCATACCCTTAAATCTAACATGTAGGACAATATACATACCAAGACCATCATGCTAGCATTTGAACTACACTACCCTGAGTGTATTCAAACCAAATATACACCCTTAGCATAAACCTACATGCATAAACATCGATCATTAAAACAAGTACTGGATCAACTTTTTCTGGAAACAGGGCACATTTTCATTTCCAGAATTCTTGAGCACCTCTTTTCATGCTATTAAAACTAACACATATAACATAAACCTTGCTCAACTAAACATGCCATGGGTTTCACAAAACTACCAAGCATGTTTTTACATCAAAGTTTCTCCAATATATAAGCTTATCATGCATGATAACACCTCCTCAAAAACACTCCCAACCCACGTTTTCCAGAAAAACAGAGTAAATCTCTACCCAGATTTTTGAGCACTACTTTTCACAAGCTTAAATCTTCCACATAAAACATACATCATGCTTAAGGAAAATTACAGAGAGACTCATAAAAACACCATGTAAGCATTTAAATCACAGGTTTCAAGAAACATATGCTAACATGCCGTTTTTCACCATGCTCAAAAGTAGAACCAAACCAGTTTTTCCAGAAAGAAACAGGGTAGTTCCTCACCCTACTTTGCCCCGATTTTTGAAGGATTTCCAGGCGATGGAAATGGAAGGGCTCCTCCTAAAATTGCTTAGCAGCTGCTGGATGGTATTTTGGAAGAGGAGGTTCGAAATTTGGAGTGCTGGAAAGGTGTTAAATTATTGAGCCAAGTGGAAGCATGGCCAGCTCATGCTGAGTCAAAGTATGGGTTGGGGGGGTGGTTAAGTGTTGGGTGGTTTGATGTGTTATGTTTTGGTCCCGATTTGGCACGATGTACTTAAAATATCCCCACATGATATTTATAGTATTTTCTCAACAAAATACTTCAATTACCCTTTTTGCATGCTTTACCAAAACAACAATACACACCCCAAAAACCCAATACATGTTACATGCACCCTGAAGTAATTCTCCCCAATATAATTCATCCAATCCCATGAATTAACACATTAACATCACAATATAACTTAAATGATTAAAATCACATAATCATTTCGGGGATATCACAATACTCCCCTACTTATAGGATTTCGTCCCGAAATCAAACATGCTACTATCCAGAAATAAAACAGTAAATAAACGCATACCAGAAAACAGTTCTGGATAGTACTGCACCATGTGTCGCTCTGTCTCCCACGTGGCCTCCTCGACACCCCTACGATCCCACTGTACCTTGATCATAGGAATAACCTTGTTCCGAAGTCTGCGGTCTGCTCTATCCAAAATCCTGATAGGCCGCTCCACATAAGAAACATCGGACTCAATCTGAACCTCTGAAGGCTGCAACACATGTGAGGGATCTGGCTCATACTTCCTCAGCATAGACACATGAAAAACGTCGTGTATGCCAGACAGAGAGGGCGGTAAAGCCAACCGGTACGCCAGAGTACCAATACGCTGTAAGATCTCATACGGCCCTACATACCTCGGGGATAACTTCCCTCGCATCCCAAACCGTACTACGCCTCTGAAGGGTGAGATCTTTAAAAACACTCTGTCGCCTAACTGAAACTCCAACGGTCTACGCCGCTGATTGGCATATGCTGCCTGTCTATCCTGAGCTGCCTTCATCTTTGTTCTGATAACCTTAACTTTCTCTTCCATTTCCTGAATCAACTCAGGTCCTCCAACCGACTTACGGTCCATGTCATCCCAACACAAGGGTGACCTACAACGCCTACCATAGAGGGCCTCGAAAGGAGCCATCTGAATACTTGCCTGGTAGCTGTTGTTGTAAGAAAATTCCACCAAGGCTATCGAGTCCTGCCACGAAGTGTCGAACTCCAGCACACAAGCCCTCAACATATCTTCGAGCGTCTGTATCGTACGCTCGGTCTGTCCGTCCGTCTGGGGATGATAGGCTGTGCTCAACCTCAACTCTGTACCTAGAGCTGTCTGCAGACCCTCCCAAAAGTGAGATGTAAACCGCGGATCTCGATCTGACACAATCGAAACAGGGATCCCGTGCAGTCTCACCACATCTTTGACATATAACTGCGCCATTCTTAAATGCGTGAAGGTCATACAGTAGGGAATGAAATGAGCACTCTTAGTCAACCTGTCCACGACTACCCAGATGGCATCAAAACCCGAAACAGTCCTCGGCAAGTGGGTCACGAAATCCATAGATACGTGCTGCCACTTCCACTCGGGTACTTCTAAACTTCTTAGTTCACCTCCAGGCCTTTGTCTCTCAGCTTTTACTTGCTGACAAATCAAACAACGCTTGACAAAAGAGGTGACATCCTGTTTCATACGCCTCCACCAGAACTGGCTGCGTAGATCCTTATACATCTTTTTCCCACCTGGATGGATACTCATCCTGCTGCAATGAGCTCGCTGTAATATACCTTGGCGTAACTCGGGTGTATCTGGAACCACCCATCTGTCGCCGAGCCTCAGAGAACCGTCATCAGCCACTCTGAATCTCGATGGCTGTCCTGAATGAACCACTAACATCCATCTCTGAACCTCTACATCGGTCCCCTGAGCCTTCCTGATGTGATCAAATATAACAGGCTCAGCTAGCAAGGTCAAAACCTGTACTGGTGAAGAAGATACATCATAATCGAATCCCAATTGGCAGTAGGAGCCAAACATAGCTGACAGAGACATAGCATCCTCTGCTGTGCTCCTCACCTTCCGACTCAAAGCGTCGGCTGTCAAATTTGCTTTTCCCGGGTGATATTCGATTTCACAATCGTAGTCCTTCAGCAGGTCCATCCATCTCCTCTGCCTCATGTTCAGCTCAGCCTGTGTAAACAAGAATTTCAGGCTCTTGTGATCAGTGAAGATGGTAAATGAGGTACCGTATAAGTAGTGTCGCCATATCTTCAAGGCGAACACTATAGCTGCCAACTCCAGATCATGGACTGGATACCTCGTCTCATGTGGCTTCAACTGTCTCGAAGCGTAAGCCACTACATGTTTGTCCTGCATCAGCACGCACCCTAATCCCTGTAGAGATGCATCGGTATAAAGAACAAATCCTTTGTTCTCCTTGGGTATCACTAGAACTGGCGCAGTAGGTCAGTCTGTGCTTTAATTCCCGGAAACTCTGCTCACAAGCCTCTGACCAACAAAATGGGACTCCCTTCTGAGTCAGCTGGGTAAGTGGCTTGGCGATCTTTGAGAAACCCTCGACGAAACGTCGATAATAGCCAGCCAGACCAAGAAAACTTCGAATCTCACTGACTGAAGTAGGGGTAGACCAATCCATAACTGCCTCTATCTTCCTCGGGTCTACTGATATCCCCTCTCGGGATATGATATGGCCCAAAAATGCAACACTGTTCAGCCAAAACTCACACTTGCTGAGTTTGGCGTATAACTGATGATCTCTGAGGATCTGGAGTACTATCCTCAGATGATCGGCATGATCCTCCTCATTCCTCGAATAGACTAGGATGTCATCAATAAACACGATCACAAACTGATCGAGGTACTCCTGAAATACTCTGTTCATCAGGCTCATAAAGACTGCAGGTGCATTTGTCACACCGAACGGCATCACCAAGAACTCATAGTGCCCATACCGAGTTCTAAAAGCCGTCTTTTGAACATCACCAGCTCTAACCCGTACCTGGTGATAGCCTGACCTCAAATCTATCTTGGAGTACACCTCCGTACCCTGAAGTTGGTCGAACAGATCATCAATCCTCGGAAGCGGATATCTGTTCTTCACTGTAGCCTTGTTCAGTTGCCTGTAGTCAATGCACAGACGCATTGATCCATCCTTCTTTTTCACAAACAAGACTGGCGCACCCCAAGGCGATACACTAGGGCGGATGTATCCCTTGTCGAGGAGCTCCTGTAACTGTACCTTCAGCTCCCTCAGCTCTGCCGGTGCCATCCTGTATGGGGCACGAGAAATGGCTGATGTCCCTGGCAGCAGCTCAATAGCAAACTCCACATCCCTGACTGGCGGAAATCCCGGAATCTCATCTGGAAACACATCACTGAACTCCGCCACAACTGGAATGTCCTCGGCTCTCACTTCCTTCTCCTCTGAAGCATTCATAGCATAAATAAGGTACCCAGTATGACCACGTTCCAATAACCGCGACATCTTAACCGCCGAGATTACTGGTATCCTTGGACGAGAGCCGTCCCCATAAAAAGTCCACTGGAACCCCTGATCAGACAGAAAACGAACCATCCTCTTTTGGCAATCTACCATAGCTCGGTATCTGCTCAACACATCAATGCCGATAATGCAGTCAAAGTCTGCCATCTCTAACTGAATCAAATCGGCCCTCAGATCATTGCCCTCAAAATAAATGAGGCAATCTGATAACTGTCGATCCGCAATCACATGCTTCCCCGTGGGTGTCGAGACCATGAGAGGCGTGGGTAACAGAGACGAGCACAAATGGTGTCCTTCCACAAAGGCAGTAGATACAAAGGAATGGGAAGCACCTGTATCTATCAATATAAGTGCAGGGTACGTAAGTAAATGACACGTACCAGCAATGACCTCCTCTGGGGCTGCCTCGGCCTGCTCCCTGGTCAGTGCATACACCTGTCCCTGCGGCGGTCCTGTCGTCTGACCTCCCAGGGGTCGTGGTGCAAACTGCTGCCTCTGTGGTGCCCTCCCAGCATCAAACCTTGGCCTATTCGGCCCTGAATCCGTCTGAACTGCCCGATTGGGGCAACCCCGAGCTATGTGGCCCATCTTGCCACAGATATAGCAACCTCGACAGTCACGTAACAAATGCCATCCTCCGCAGTTGGTACACCTGGTTACCTCTGTCCTGTTTCCCTGTGGATGCCCCCGGGTGTTCTGTTTCTGTCCATGAGACTTCTTCCCACTAAACCTGGAAGATGATGAGGCCCCACGAGCCTTAAACTGATCCCCTCGTGGCTTCAGACTATCAGTAGTAGGCCTCTGTGATGGTACAAAAGGGGGTACAGCATCCTTGTATGCGTCTACGGCAATCTCTGCCAACTCTGCCCGTGTCAGGGCGTCGTCAAACGAGCTGGGGTTGTTAGAGATAACCCTATCGAATAGCTCCGGCCTCAGACCTTTCAGAAAGTTCCTCATCTTGGCATGGCTGCTGACAGCAATATGAGGTACATACCTCAGCAGTGAGGAATACTGCATAGCGTAGTCTGCTACGGACATGCTACCCTGCTTCAAACTGTTGAACTCATCTTCCTTCAATTGTCTGGCAGCCGCAGAGAAATACCGGTTAAGGAACCGGGTCCGGAATACAGTCCAGTCAACTGCCATACCTAGAGCTCTCAGCTCCATCACGGTGGTCTTCCACCACATAGCAGGCTTCTTAGCCAGCTGAAACTCTGCTAACCTCAGCCATGCCGTGAGTGCACAAGGTGCAGTCACAAGTATCTGCTCTATACGTTCCAACCATTCCTCAGCTACTTCACCAGACTCAGTCCCCTCAAACATGGGCGGATGGAAACTCAGAAACTGCTTCAAACTGAGCTCCCCTGGCAGTAATATCTGTACACTGGGCTCCACGCCCACAGCAGGTGGTGGTAAGGGGTTCGGCTGAGCAATACTGGCATGTCTACTATCCATATCTCCTACCTCTTCATTGAGGTCCGCCATGCTGCAACACAATAGTTAACAACAATACCAAAAGCAGTTCATAATATAAGCCGTTAGATAACAAGAGTAAAATATTCAAAGCATGTTAGTATAACACGTATACAACCATATGCATCACATGCATAAGCATGCCTAAATGAATACCTAGCCAACTTGTCTCTAAAGGCTACCCTTCACTCTTCCCTGGTTATCTAACCACTGCTCTGATACCACTAAATGTGAGACCCCGTTATCACATCAAGATATTAAGGTGCAATTTAGAGAACTAAACATACATGCGATTATATCAGAGTAATGTGCCGTGTTGATTAACCTGAGCTTTAGAGATTACAGTACCAAAATGTTCCAAAAGGAAAGACGTACATCCTACAAAGGTACTACATCATAGTCTTACTCTACTCAGTAGAAGCTATACAAAAACTCTAACATGCTAATCCTGTAGCACTCCTTACAGCTCAGCATATCAACCCCGGCCCTGGTTCTCGTCAACAAAAGCACCTACAAAGACAACCCCCAACACATGAGCATAACACAATTCATATTTAACATAATATGAAAGTAAGGCATAAATGCAAATCTTAAACACAAGTCCTTCCTGTATTTCCAGCATTTATATCGCCCATTGGTTGTCCCTGTACCATAATTCATAATAGAAACACATTATATGAATGTATGGATATGCAATGTCATGACATTCCTTTTCCCTTAAATCCTTATTTCATCCTGAGCCCTTATCATTAGTACATTTTAATGCTTCTTGCTACTCCATGTAAGCGGAATTCTTCATCGCTTCCAATGGACTTTAGCGTTGCTACTCCATGTAAGCGGAATTCTTCATCGCTTCCAATGGACTTTAGCGTTGCTACTCCATGTAAGCGGAATTCTTCATCGCTTCCAATGGACTTTAGCGTAAGCCATTAAAATCCTTACTAAGATAACTTTGACTCGTGAAATACACCTCTTATATTTCACAACATACATATGCAAAAACAATGCATAAAAACATGTATCATAATCTTAATGCACCACATTGCATTCATCATGTGTCATAAAGACAAACATAAAGTACATGTTACCGTTGGGATGCCCGTACGTCGCTTACGTACCTTTCAAAAGATAGAGGAGTCAATCGACTTTATCTCCTCGGTTGTGCTGGCACCTGGGATGGTTCTACATAGCCACACAACACAATATTAGGCACCTCATAATAATCCGGAAGCAAAACCAAATAAAAAACCAAACAAATCCTTTAATATCATCTCGCGATCGATCGCCCATGAGCCCCGATCGATCGCGAGATGCTACTCTACTACTCTGCCTCGCATACCAGAAAAATTCAATCCGCGATCGATCGCCACTATATTGGCGATCGATCGCCAAAACTTACTGGAACGTCGCGATCGATCCTGCCTCCTTGGCGATCGATCGCCAACCTTGTTCCTTCGGCGATTTTCCAGAATTGCTTAACACCGATAATCATACCCTTAAATCTAACATGTAGGACAATATACATACCAAGACCATCATGCTAGCATTTGAACTACACTACCCTGAGTGTATTCAAACCAAATATACACCCTTAGCATAAACCTACATGCATAAACATCGATCATTAAAACAAGTACTGGATCAACTTTTTCTGGAAACAGGGCACATTTTCATTTCCAGAATTCTTGAGCACCTCTTTTCATGCTATTAAAACTAACACATATAACATAAACCTTGCTCAACTAAACATGCCATGGGTTTCACAAAACTACCAAGCATGTTTTTACATCAAAGTTTCTCCAATATATAAGCTTATCATGCATGATAACACCTCCTCAAAAACACTCCCAACCCACGTTTTCCAGAAAAACAGAGTAAATCTCTACCCAGATTTTTGAGCACTACTTTTCACAAGCTTAAATCTTCCACATAAAACATACATCATGCTTAAGGAAAATTACAGAGAGACTCATAAAAACACCATGTAAGCATTTAAATCACAGGTTTCAAGAAACATATGCTAACATGCCGTTTTTCACCATGCTCAAAAGTAGAACCAAACCAGTTTTTCCAGAAAGAAACAGGGTAGTTCCTCACCCTACTTTGCCCCGATTTTTGAAGGATTTCCAGGCGATGGAAATGGAAGGGCTCCTCCTAAAATTGCTTAGCAGCTGCTGGATGGTATTTTGGAAGAGGAGGTTCGAAATTTGGAGTGCTGGAAAGGTGTTAAATTATTGAGCCAAGTGGAAGCATGGCCAGCTCATGCTGAGTCAAAGTATGGGTTGGGGGGGTGGTTAAGTGTTGGGTGGTTTGATGTGTTATGTTTTGGTCCCGATTTGGCACGATGTACTTAAAATATCCCCACATGATATTTATAGTATTTTCTCAACAAAATACTTCAATTACCCTTTTTGCATGCTTTACCAAAACAACAATACACACCCCAAAAACCCAATACATGTTACATGCACCCTGAAGTAATTCTCCCCAATATAATTCATCCAATCCCATGAATTAACACATTAACATCACAATATAACTTAAATGATTAAAATCACATAATCATTTCGGGGATATCACAATAACAGTCCCGGTAAGCCAACATTTCCATTTTTCCTAATTTTCCTCCGGTTCTGGCTCCGGTACTCCTGTATCTGGAACTCACAATAAATAACAAGGAAAACAGAGGTTAAGTCTTTGAGGACTTAGTGAGGGAATAACAATGGCTTTTATATCTGTAATTATCAAATAATGCAATTTCTCAATATAATATGTCATGTAACAAAGATCTTGCAGTCAAGTATTTGTCAATAATGAACCGTGATGATATAGGATTTCAGAGTGAATATCGTGGGGTAAAGAGGTGGCTCCCACCAGACAGTTCGGTGTAGCACTTTTCCCCACATATTCAGATAGGATCTGTACATTCAGTCATTTACGAGCCAAGTGAACCATTCTCCGGACCGTAAAACGGTGCGCGTTGTTCAGATGAACCATATACCCGGACTGTCATCCGTTGTTCATTGGACTCACTTTCCGGGCCGAAGCCGCGTTGTCCAGTGGATAAATATCCAGGGCTCCATTCGTTCAGTCATTCAGTCAAATGATTCGTTCAATCAAAGGAATCGATTAGTAATCGATAACATTCAAGATAAATAAACATGCAGATCAAGATGACCAATGGGACGAGATAATGTACAATATGATGACAATATATAAAAGGTGAGATAATGAATAACAAGATATTGTAAATTCCAGGCCAAATGCCAAAAGGGCTTTATAACAAGAATTCGGTAGTACACCTCACCTCACTATTTGATGTCTTACTGGATTGGCTCGATTTTGAACCCAGATGTCAAAAAAAGTCATATAAACATAATATAAGTAATTTTGGTGTTTAGCAACCCAGATATGTTGTTGAATCTTCTGCAAATCATTTTTTGTACAAAACTTGTCCGGGTAATTTCTAAATAAGACTTTAAAAATTCATTAAAAATCAAGTTTAAGTCGAAACTTCACGAAACTTTCCAGAAATGCCTAAAATCAGTCCAGCAACGTTCGCCGGCCGGAATTTTGAGAAACTTGTCGGCGCGTGTGTTACACGCGCCACCGTGACGGCGCGTGGCCGTGCTCCGGCCTCCACGCGCGGCTGAAATTTTTACAGTATGATCGCCTCGGTTCGATCTACAACTTTTGTTCAGAAACCATTTTGAAATTCCAAACGGCTTTTGCCCAGAATTTGATGTTTCGAAATGATTGACTAGGTGTTTTGGTCGCCGGAAATCTGTTCGTACGGAGGCCGTTTGGGCGATCGGCCGACATACCCATAAACTTTAATACATTTTTAACAACTTTCATTTTATACACAAGATCAAAATCGGTTTTAAAATAGAAGAAATGAAGGCATGAACACGCTACCTCAAAATAGATTTCTGGGTTGCATTTCTGCAAATGTTCTTCACGGGTTTTCGATTTTTCTGGGTGATTTGGCTTTGATTTTGTTACACCTCTCAAACTAAATGTTTTCTGGGTGTATAAGGATGATTGTGTGAAATTTTCGGATTTTTTTGGAGGAGGTTTGGTATTTTCCTCATAATTTTCCCTATTTCCACCCTATTTTCTACCTATCTCTCTCAAACTTGCTCTTTGAATTGTGAGTTCAATTTGATGAAATGGGGGGGTATTTATAGGGGTTTTGTGCATGTGTTAGGGTGTTGAAGGGTGGACAAGTGTTGGGGTAAGTTGCCACATATTAAGCTTTTAAATTAATTCAAAATGATTAGTTTTTTTTTTATTATTATTATTATTATTATTTAGAATTATATTATTGTTATTATTATTATTATTATTTTTTTTGGATGATTATTTTAGTAGTATTGAAGATAGCTTCAAATTATTTTGTCCAATTTTGTAAGTAATATTTTTGGGGTGTTACAGATTAAATGATTTGGTATTATTAACAAAAATAAAGTGTGTTTTTATAATAGCAAGTTTAATACATTTTTTTTTATTTTATTATTGATGTATTTTTGTCGTATTCATAAATTTGAAAAACGTTATATTCCACGTCCGTGTCATGCTTTGTTTATCCATGCGTAGAGCATCTTTTATTTATATATATATATATAGATATATATATATATATATATATATAGATATATATATATATATATATATAGATATAGATTTTTACACCAATTGAAAATCAACACTAATATTTCCACCATGGCAATGCCTATGGTGGGATAGACATGGCATTGAATTTTCCCTTAAATTGAGTATTAGCCTTCAAAGTTTTACTTAGGTGTAATATGGCTCGTTTGACGCTAATTTAATAAAATAATATTAAAAAAAGTAAAAAACAAAGTTAAAAAAAGATGTTACGTTTATAGCATGATTCGCGATCCGAATTTGCGTTTCTTCAAAAACGCTATACTGACATTTTTTTTAAATGGGGAGAGAAACGAGATCCGAGTTCGCGTTTCTCTCACCTCTTAAATTTTTTTTAAATCAGGAGAGAGAAACGCGATCTGGGTTCACGTTTCTCTCTCCTCCGGATGTTTTGTTTTTTTTAAAGATTCTCTCTCCTCAAAATTTAAAAATTATTTAATTTTTTTTTAAATAAGGAGAGAGAAACACGAACCAAATTCGCTTTCTCAATCCTCATAATTTTTTTTTAAATGCGTTTTATATAATTAGTGGATAATTCAATTGTTATATGTAAGAAATGTTTAACCTAATGTGCTAATTAGTAGACACGACAGGACACATGAAAATTGATTTTTTTTAAAAAAAAAACATTTTAAAGAATTTTTTTTTAAAAAAAGAACAAATTTTTTATTACAGAGAAATGTTAAAAAAGTATAAATTTTTTATGTAGTTGTGTGTAGTTGGAGTGATGTTTATTGTACATTGAGTGGTATTTGTTTTTTTATGTTTATATAGTTTGAGTGATATTTGTTTTTTTATGTTTATAAATCCGTGTCCCCGTGCCCGTGTACGCGGATACATGTACGAGACGATACGGACATGGGGACACAAATTTATAGACATACAAAAAAAAAATGGAGGAGAGAGAAACGCGAACCCAGATCTCAAATCACCCTCTGTGAACTGTTGCTATGGAAACATGTAAAACAGGTACTGTGTTGCTTGGATAAAGTAAGCCGAACTCCAATGGATAACATCTTGGTTGGGAGCATTGTACCAGTATTGGTAAATGAGGGAATACAATATATGCTTGTAGATTTATACTCATTTATTCGTTGGTCATTTGTGAGCATCCTAATGTATATATGTCTGTATAAATGCTGCAAAGCTCCCCTTTTTACTTAGTTGTTCTATGTAAGGACCCCGTGCCCTTAACTCGCTATTAGTGTATTAACACGTGTATTTAGTGCATACTATTTTGTAATCAGGGGAAAACATATGCTACCATAGCATAATATACCAATAATAAAATTCCTTGCATTAAACCACTTAATGTCCAAATCCCTCATACCACTCAACTCTTAAGTATGCATCTTATAATACACTAACATGTTCTCAATTCATTTAGCAATGTCTTAATTAATTGCACGCAACCCATAAATGAAAAGAGAAAGGCCCATGCCCTTTATATAACCCATATACACATATAGCAGTGTTCACAAGCGAGCATCAAATGAGTGAATGTGTATTTAATGTATAAAGTACCCTACTCAATACCGGCACTGGTACCTCGTCCTGGAAGTACCTCCAACCCATGGCTCGATCTCAACTTCGGAGCTACCGCTGTACCTGTTTCACCTGCCCCAATAGAGACGGCCCCTATTCGGGGTGAGCATACCAATACCACCATTCTCATAATCACAATATCACAGTTCATAATTTATAGAATGTAAAGCCATGAATTTTAAAAGATACTCATTTGATAGTATCATCCTCCCCTGTGCTGTTCATGTTCTCAAAATAACTGAAACCATCAAATTTCTAAAAGCCAGTTAATCATTTCATTGATTAACAAAATCCGTTCACTAATTTCCAATTTCCATAATTAATAAAAATCCAATCATTTACAAATGATTATAGATATCACACGTATTGAAACAATAATTCCACAGCCCCATTTCATCGCTTTCTCAGTAGCAACGACATTCATTACCGATGTTCGCTCCATAGCAATAACATCTCAACCGTTGCTCGCTTCATAGCGGCACCATATATTTCACCATACATACCTATTTATTGCAATTACAATATACCATGCATTCAACAATTGCGATAAGATTAAGGCTATGCTCGTATGTTATATGTACGTTATGATTCCGTAGTCCAAACCAAACCTTGCCTTAGTTCCGCGATCCAATGAATTATGTGCTAAACATAATTAACAATTCACAATTAATTACAAGCATGCAACCACGTGCCCAAGCACGTTCACAACCTCCAATTATATCGTCAATCCATGACGATTAACTATTTTTAAAGACTCCGGGTGAAGCATGCATCGATTCCACAACAACACAATATTAACCACAAAATATAGCATCTCGATCGATCGACCAAATGTGCTCGATCGATCGAGAGCTCCAGCAAAAATATGCCCAAAAATCTTCCTTGCTTGATCGACCAACCATCTCGATCGATCGAGCATACTGTTCATCGTCGTCATATTTGTTAACATCGCGCGATCGATTGGTGGCCCTTCGCCGATCGATCGACGATTACTGAAATGGCCCAAAAATGGCATTTTGAGTTTAAAACCCCCAGAAAACAATCCCAAACACCCATTAAACCATTAATCCTCAACATAAACACCATAACACTCCTTAAACATTCCAACCCAAAAATCTTTTAAAATCTCAAAAACTCAAACCCAACACTACACATGCCCAAACTCTACAATACCATAATCAATATGAAGATAGAGACGAGGAGAAGAAGATTACCAATTTATCTTCAAGAAACCTTGCTCCGAGATCGAGCCTTGCTCAAATTTGCTCCAAGGAGAAAAGAGAGGGGAAAAGGGTTGGGGGAGAGATGGAACGTGAGGGAGAGAGAGAATGAAACGCCAACCGATTGAACACCGAGTCCACTTGTAATATATAGTACCAAGGCTCAAAAATCCCGAGTCCTCCACAAACACATCATGACTCAATAAAAATCATATGTATTCAATAATTACCTCTCAATCTCAAATTCCATTACCAGCCCCAACACAAGGCACCCCAGACCCCAGATCCCACCAAAAATCCAATTCCAAGATTTATCACCACGATGAGAATACAATTTCAACCCTTGGATCCAACGACCCCAAATACCGGATTTGAAATCCTCAGGAGTCCCAACACCGTAATTAATTCATAATTGCCACAATTAAAATCATTAAGAATCACAACTGTCAATCCTCAGTTATTCTCACCCTGCGGAGAATATTGATTGACGAACCAACTGCTAATGGTGTGAACTCCACATCAACACCACGCGTACCGAATCATCGAATCTCTCAAGGATTCTCAATAGGTATATCAACACAGCCTTCCTCACAAGGAAAGTGTCATGAACCCATGACCCTCCTACCTCGAACCACCGTTCAGAAAACCTGGATATATTTATACCAAAATGTATCCCGGAACCAATAAATACACATATGGTTCAGAATAGTGCATCATTGCCACTGATACCAAATCGAAATCCGTATACACGATGTATACCCAATCTAACGATGCTCTGTACTAATACTTTAGTACTCCACGTTGTCGAGCATCTCTCCAAAGACATCTCCTCGTACGTCTCACTGAAAATATAAAGCCAGTACCCAGTCCAACACCAGTAATGCTTACCATGGCTGATTCAAAATCAACCCTCGACCAATACCAGTTGTCTCCATGACAGTATGCTCCAAATCTCCCCAAGTGATACAATCAATATAGTAGTGTCACCCCACTAACTATATCCCACAATTTCGATTGCGTCCCACATTGCATTCCATATGCACGGATTCTCAACCAGCGATAACAATGACTTGTTGACACTCACGTTGTTACTCCCAACAAAATTGAGCTGTCCCAGTACAAGTCCCTCAAAACATTTAACGTATAAACGTCCTCGTGAGTTATTCCCTACCTCAAACCTCAGGCAACATAGTGACTACATGAGTCCACCATAAATCCTTATCGTATCGTCATACGATTCACCAAACTCGGTTCCAGCGAGCATTATAATGGCTACAACAAACCCACTATAGAACTGCAACAATACCTGGCTAGCAGATCGCTGCCTCCTTAGGTTTATACCAAACCTACCAATGCATCATACGTTCCACCCCGGTATACCATACTTTACCATCAATTAGAGTAGTGGGTCATCACCCAATATTTCTCTAACACCAATGGACATCCCGGTGTCCTTACTCAACCACAATGCAATCCTAATCCATTAGGATTTATTCCACACCTTCATGTGTGGGTGTGACCATGTCCACCAAACGTCACATCGGTGTATGCAAGTAGTTTCCTCAATAACTACTCCTACCACCAATCACTTGGCCATAGCCATCCCAATAGTATATCCAAAGGTACCACTACTCGTAAAATATTTACCTCAATAATGTGTTGCGGTACACTTACCTGTACAGCGCATCCATTTATTCATCGAGCAAATATGCTCGACATAAGGTAGGGTGCTTATCGGGCCGGATCAATCCGGACCCGGCACGGAACCGAACCGATTAGTTCGGTCCAAAACCGAAATCGGTTACCTGACTAATCGATTCCGGTTTGCCCCGGAACCGGTAAGAAACCGATCCGAGGCGGTTCCAGGGCATCACCAGTTTGGTTCCGATTCCGGAACCAGAACCGGTGGTATTTTTATAAAAAAAAATTCAATTTGTGTCAGCATCGCAACGGCTTTATAGCCGTTGCCATGCGGGCTCTTTAGCCGTTGCCAATGTTCATTTTCCTTTTTTTTTTAATTTTTTTTAAATTATAAATATTTGTGTTGTGTTTTGTAATTCCCCACAATTCATTCTTGCAAAGTTGTATACGTCAATCTCATTTTTTTCTCTCAATTGTGCTATCTACAATTTACTTATATTATAATGACATCTTCATCTAGCACTAGGAGCGGCGTTTGTCGTAGCCGGGGTCGCAGTCGGGGTCGCATCCCGGGTCGTCTATCACTGAGTTCATCTTCGACAATGAATTTGCATGTGCCAATTCCTGAGTTAAATGAAAGTTTGATTTTTTTGCTGACCTCGATGTTGGTGGTTCTATGAACGTCAAACCGCAACAACCCGAACAACCTGCCGAACCTCCTGCTGCCCAAGCCCAAGAGAGACAACAAGTGGAGTCATCCGGAACCACTATAGCGGCGAGTAGACAACCGACTCGTGCCAAAAGAAGTAAGATATGGGATCATTTTGAACTCGCTAAAAAAGAAGTTACTAATGAATCTGTTGCAATATATAAATTATGTAAGATACAATATTCATATAAAGCTGGTGGTGCCAGTGGAGGCACCGGAACATTTAAAAAATATTTAGTAAAAAGATATAATTTTGATGAGACAACATTACAACCATTAGGTCGAGAAGCAACACAAACACAAATTAATGTTCTCACTGGCACAAATTTTATTTTAACTATTGAAATTAATCGTATGTCACTTGTCAGATATGTGAGTAGATGTGAACTTCCTTTTATACAAGCTGAACATGCTGGTTTTATTGAATTTGCTTCGTCTATACAACCCATGTTTAAATATATTTCTAGGCACACACTAAAATGAAATTGTATGGACGTATTTGTTGAATATACAAATAATTGTTTCAACATCTTTCTAGTTTGCCTTGTAGGGTTAGCTTAACAATCGATATTTGGACAAATGTAAATTCGGATTCATATCTTGTTAGTCACTTGTCATTGGATTGATGATAATTGGTGTATGCAAAAACGGATTTTGTCTTTAGATGAGTTAGATTGTGCACATACTGGTTATGTAATTGCTAAATATGTATTCAACACTTGCAGAAATTATGGAATTCAGGATAAGGTATTTTCAATCACATTAGACAACGCTGCGAATAACAATGATGCGATGCGTGATTTAAAGACATATCTGAAACCAATGCTTGATGGTGTTTTTTTTTTTTTTCATTTTAGATGTGCATGTCATGTTCTTAATTTGGCTATTAAAGTTGGTTATGAGGACAATCACTCAGCATGTATTGAGAAAATGAAATACTGCGCTAAATGGTTACGCACGAGCCGTGTTAAGCGTGATTGGAAACAATTATGTTTATCTAATGGTTTAAAGCATCTTTTTTTCCCCATCACCAATAGAAACTAGGTGGAATTCGTTGTACAATATGTTGAATGCTATGTTACCTTACAAATATATTTTAACTCCATTTTATAATTCATATCAAATGCCTGATAGCGATGAAAGTATTTATTTTACTAATGCGGATTGGGAATTTGTTGAAAATTGTGTATAATTGTTAGGTACTTTCAAATAAGTGACGGAGCGCTTCTCCGTTGTTACTTATCCAACTTTCGTTTATTTTCTTCCTTTAGTATTTTACATGTTTGATAAGTTTATAGAATTTAGAGATGACTATGACTTGCATGCTTTTGTTTGTGCAATGGAAACTAAATTTATAAAGTATTGGGAACAAATCCACACGTGCACTGCATCACAACATTGCTAGATCCTAGTCAACGTTTATCTTCATTTGAGATATTTTTGAATATTATGCTAAATTTTTGGGGAAGGTTGTTGACGATCAAAAGACGTCTACAATGCAATCTCTCCAAAATATGTTTCAATTGTATTATAATCAACAGGCAAGTGAATCATCGCAACAAAGGCTTGCTGAAGAACAACCACAATATCAATCTAAAGGTGGGGGCATCAATTTGCTTAGGATGCTGGGCAGGAAAAAACTTAACGAAAAGGACATTCTACTAGCATGTCGACTGAGTTGCAAATTTATCTGAATTATCAATTTCTAACGGAAGACAACTTTGACGTCTTACAATGGTGGAAGACAAATGCCGCACAATCCCTATCTTAGCCAAAATGGCTAGAGACGTGTATGTGGTATAAGTTTCAAGCGGCGCTTCTGAATCGGCATTCTCAACATGTGGCCAAATTATTGGAGAATATAGAAGTAATCTATCTACTGATTCGTTATGCATGCTCAAGTTACTTAAAGATTGGTTTGAAGCAGAATGTAAGATAAAAGAGATGGGGCGGTTGACGAATTTGTAAATCATTATGACGAGCAAGAAGAAGAGAACGCCAAAACAATACTTATCAATTATGAAGAGTGCTAAATAGTAATATTTTTTTATTTAGATTTTCAATCGCCATCTCTTTACAATTATTTGTATGCATCTATGTTAGGATCCGTCCGGAGTGTTTAGAGGGGGGGGGGGTGAATGAACACTCCTATTAAAAATAATCCTTTGTGATTTCTTTCGGATTAGTGAAAGAAATCTGTTTCTTAATCAACTTTTTTGCAGAACAGACCACTGAATAATTTAGTGCGGAACGGTCTGTTCTTAGGCTAGTAAGAACGGCTCGATGGCTTGAAAAGTATAACAGGTACAGAATGATAAAAGACAGAATATGTTTCTGGAAGTTCGAAGGTGGTGTAATCCTTCTACGTCTCCCCTTCTTCCAATTAAGGAAGGATTCCACTAGAAGACTTTGATTTATACAATCCTGTTGTACAAACCCAATTCAGTTGGATTTACCTCACTACCAGACTGAAACTCCTAGTCTCTTGATCTGTTCAGACACACTCTGTCTGACAGTTACAATTGATTCTCACTTCTCTATCTTAGTACAGAATACAAAAGATAGACTTAAGTCTATGCACACAATGATCCTAAGATGATCAAATATTACAATATGCTTGTGCTTATGAAGATTTTCAGCTCGAGAATGTCTGAGCTTGTAAGCTTGTGCTGTTTAGCTTTCTTTTGCGTTTTTCGATTTTTCAGACCCCTTTCTTGAGCTCTTCTGTTGCATCCTTATATAGTTGTATGTACCAACGACATTATTTCCCTTTATGTGCAACTCTTGACTCTGCTCAAACTCTGAGTACGCTACAGTCTTATACTTTTGGGCACTTGCCATTCTGGTTCATGCTTTCGGCGACTGTCAGGTAAGCTCTTCTTTGTCTTCTTACCTTTTATGGTAATCTTCAGTCCTTGGTCTTTTTCAGCATTAATTGCAATAATAAATGCTTCAATAAATAGCCGTTAATGATTCGGACTGAAGAACAAATCTAATTCAGCCTTGTCTGCTCTGATCTGATAATAGTTGAGCTGTTCTGAAGCTTCGATCTGGTCAGGCTGATGTTCATCGATCCGTTCTGATTTGCGATATACCATTTCAGCTTGATCTGCTTTGAGCGATCGATCTGGTCAGTCTGATTTCTATCGATCCGTTCTGATTTGTTTTGTCATCTTTAAAATCCGGAACTAACAAATTCCCCCTTTTTGATGATGACAAAACCTAGCTTCTAAATCTTTTTATTCAGTCTTTTAAGAACTCTGAAGCGTATACTTGCAGATCAATTACTTCTTCTTGTTCAAAATAAATGAACACAGTTAAGTTGACGTTCGGATTGATTAAGCCGTTAAGTTCAAAATAAATGAACGAGGACATAACTAAGAACTCTGATTTTTATTGAGCAAAAATCTTATATAGAATTACAGACAAGTCTGACTTATATATAGACCGCTAATTTCTTTGCTGAAGACTGAGGTTGCTTGAAGTCCTTTCTCTTTTCCCCCTTTTTGTCAGCAGCAATCTCTTGAAGAAAGTCGACAATCTGGGCGAGCTGAGCGCTGATAGCATCAAGACGAGTGTCTTGAGCAAGAAGGGACTTGGCGACGGAGGCTCGAACTTCAGTGGCCAGCTCGATCTGTTCTTTTCTCAGACTGTTTTTATATGTAGCTTGCTGAGAGAACAGATCATTCAGTCCGCACTGAATGCTGCTAATGTTGGCTGTCATCTTCTCTTTGAAGGATTCAAAATCCAAGAATGTAGTCCTCTGACTTTGATGAACTTCTATGACTCGTTGAGAGAGAGATAGACAGTTATCCAAAAGGTGTTGAAGGGACTTGGTCAGAGATGGAGCTTCATCAGATAAACGGCTTGGAGAAAGATCAGATGATGATAAGGCATGATCATCTTCTGCGGCAATTGGTATAAGTGAAGTCATGGCAGATTGGCATGTTTCGGACCGGATCAAGGTGACCAAGTCCGATGAAAATTCTTCTAAAAACGCCATATCTTCAGCAGACTGGTCCGGAGGAGTGATAGGTCTGGTAGGCTCCTCAACCTGTAATGCGGCAACAACAGTTGACACCACCAGATCCGGATCGACGAAGTCTGGGGAGATGACTGTTGTATGTGCGGCGGTTAAACTGTGCTGAATTTGGGAGACTGAGGGTGCAATGGGGATGAAAGTTGTGGTAGAGTCCAACAATACATCCATTGCTTCAGTTTCAGCTGCAGACGGAGCATTAGTCAGTGGCTGCTCCGCTGTCTGCTTCACTGTCTGCTCCGCTGACTCAGAAGGAATTTGCTCAAGGAATGGTTCAGCCAAAGTCTTGCTTGCAGATGGGTGATCCGGGCTGGGAACTGGAGTGGATATGTTAAGCTTCTGTCGTTGAAAACGAACAGCCAAATGAAGAGCATGAACATCCATTTCCAGCTGAGCAATGACGGCACCATCATCTTTGGCAGTCGGATTGCTCGGATCAAAATTCGCCTTCTTAGCTGCAATGAGCAGATTTGCCAGTCTGAATCTTTGGTTGGCCTGGAACAGATCTTTGCGATGCACAGCAATTCTGACGTCGTCAGTCTCTGTCCCCTTAAGACTTCTTGTTCCATCTTTTGTAATCTTCTCAGCTTTCCGAAGAACATATCAATGTGGTTGATCGTTCTGTACTCAACATATTCATCAAACACCACAGTGAGCTCCTTGACCTTTTCTTCAACATCTTCCATAGCGATGTCGATGGCTGTTTGAGCGGCTGATTTGGGTTTTGAGGAGAGGGATTCAGTGAGGATTCCCTTGCCTTTGCCGGTGGGAGATGAGGTCTTGATCCCCGATTGGGTGTAGTCTCTCAATTCAGTGATAACAATGCCTTTGACCACAGGAATGGCAGAAGGGACTCTGATGGTTACTTTGGGTACAGTGGTTGGAGCTGTTGAATGTTGCTTGTAGTTTGGGGTGCAGTGGTGGCTTTTGTGGGAGGCAATATAGGTAAGGTTTTAAGAGGTAAGATTTTGATTGGCTTGGTGATCTGGGTTCTTGGCTTCTTAGGAGGGGGTTTGGTTGGAGATGAAGGAGCAGACTGAGTTTCCTCGGAGTCAGTCTGAATAGTCAATTTACGCTTGACTCGAGTCTTTCGAGCAGCAGCCTGTTCTTCTCCTTGTTCAATCTTGACAGCCACCAGATCGGAAGAAGCGGGTGGACCACCTTTGGACTTCAGTAGTGCCAATCCCTTGGGGTTGAGAATTTTAAAGGGACTCAAAGCAGACGGCTTACCCATCTCGATGTTCAAAGTCTCCAAAAGCTTGCTGAGAGGAACTGCGAAGCACACATCCTGTTTGGAGGCGATAATTGTTTCAAGCAAAACTCCAAACAAGATTGCAGACCAATTCATCTTTTGACCCGAGTGAATAGCAGCCATGGCCCAGAATTTCTCGGCAGTAACAGCGTCATAGCTTCCGGCTTTCCCCAAAAGTGGCTTGCCAACAATCTCGCATAAAACTTGGAAATGAAAGAACATTTCCTTCTTCTTGAATGATGGTTACAGTCGATGGCCAAAAATGGATACCTTCCCCTGGAGATCGGTGATAGTGGCCTGAGGAATGTGGCCAAAGTCAGTCAGTCCGGTGTTGGGAAGACCAAAGGTCTTTGCCAGCGTCGACTGAGAAATGTCAAATGATTTGCCCTTGACGGTGGTGGAGATGAACGTCTTCTGAGATACCGCATTCCAGAAAGTTCCTCAATCCAGAAGACTCCAAGGATTTGAACATGGAGACCATTTCTGGATCTTCAGCCCTGTAGATTTCATTAAACTCAACAGATAGAGAATTGTGAGTGATAGTAGCCATTTGAGTGTAATGAAGAATACGGAGAAATTGAAAATATATGAGAGTTAGAAAACAGACAGCAGTATTTTGTAAAAAGTGAAAGAAAGTGAAATGTTCAGCCCGCTAAATAGGAGAGAGAAGACACATGTCTTTATCTCGATGACTGATTTTTAAATAATTCAAAATAAACGGACAGGATGATAGAGAGATAAGGCGGTTAAAATTGCAATCAGTCCGGTCTGTTTTAAATAATTACTGTACTTAAAGATTTGTTGACCAGACAGATCATGGGATAACATCAAATTTGACATAGATCGGTCTGAAAGTTCGGACCGGTCTGTGTCTTTCTGATCATTGTATTATCGATCTGTGCTAGCATATAATCTTTAAAAGCGAAAAAAGATACCTCTAAAACATCAGGATAAGTCTATTAAACCAAGAATTTGACGAAAATAATTAAAACTTAGCCTCAGGAAGTGGTTTGGTGAAGATATCTGCTGCTTGCTGGTCTGTTGAAATATGCTCGATCCGAATTTCCTTTTTGCCAACATGATCTCGAATAAAATGATGTCTGATATCAATATGTTTTGTTCGAGAGTGCAAAACTGGATTATACGTTATAGCAATTGCACTGGTGTTGTCACAAAATATTGGAGATTCAACAGCTTGAATGCCATAGTCTTTGAGTTGGTGTTGAATCCAGAGCATTTTAGCGCAACAGCTTCCAGCGGCAAGATATTCTGCCTCAGCTGTAGATGTGGCAATAGATGTTTGCTTCTTGCTAAACCAAGAGATCAATCTTTCACCTAAGAATTGACATGTTCCACTGATGCTTTTGCGATCAATCTTATAGCCAGCATAGTCAGCGTCTGAATATCCGATTAAGCTGAAGTTTGAATCTTTGGAATACCAAAGACCAACGTTCTGAGATCCTTTTAAGTATTTAAGAATGCGCTTAGCAGCAATAAAGTGTGATTGCTTTGGATTTGACTGAAATCTAGCGCACATGCAGACTGAGAACATTTTATCAGGCCGGCTCGCTGTAAGATACAAGAGCGATCCGATCAGTCCTCGATACATAGATACTTCAACTGATGTTCCCCCTTCGTCTTTATCTAGCTTGATTGAAGGACTCATTGGAGTTGATGCAGTTGAACAAGTTTCCATTCCGAATCTTTTGAGAAACTCTTTGGTATACTTGGTCTGATTTATGAAAATGTCATTGCTGAGTTGTTTGACTTGGAGACCCAGAAAGAATGAAAGTTCTCCCATCATACTCATCTCAAACTGTCCCTGCATTAACTTAGAGAATTTCTCGCATAATTTGGGGTTAGTTGACCCAAAAATGATATCGTCAACATAAATTTGAACTAATAAAGTATGGTCCCCCTTAATAAATTTAAATAGAGTTTTATCCACTGAGCCGATCTGAAAATCGTGGTTCAGCAGAAATTGAGACAGAGTGTCATACCAGGCTCTTGGAGCTTGTTTCAGTCCATATACTGCTTTATTCAGTAGATATACATGATCTGGAAATGAGTGGTTCTGAAATCCAGGAGGTTGCTCAATGTAGACTTCCTCCTGAAGCTTACCATTAAGAAAGACACTCTTAACGTCCATTTGATATACTTTGAAGTCTTTCAAAGCAGCATAAGAAAGAAATATTCGGATCGCTTCAAGTCTGGCGACTGGTGCAAAAGATTCATCGAAGTCAATTCCTTCTTCTTGTCGGAATCCTTGCGCCACCAGTCTGGCCTTGTTTCTAACCACAACTCCATCTGCGTCTAGCTTGTTTCTGAAAACCCATCTGGTTCCAATAACAGGCAGATCACTAGGCCTGGGGGTTAGACTCCAGACTTGATTTTGTTCAAATTGATTAAGCTCCTCTTGCATGGCTTTAATCCAATTGTAATCAGTCAAAGCTTCATCAATCTTTTTAGGATCCAGATTAGATATGAAAGCGGCATGAGTGAATTCATCCATCATCTGTGAGGGCCTGGTCCTAATCAGAGGTTTAATTAACACACGGTTGTTATATTAACGTAAACAGCGGAAGCTTTAGTTAAAAACTTATAAAAAGTGACCCTCAAAATTTTTCGCATTTTGTTTCTAAAACATTTCCGAATAGTGAAAATATATATTTCCAATTTTTCATCTAACATGATATTCATCGCATAAGCATTACGTATAAATTCTCAGTAAAGTAATACTTAAAAATACAGATACTCAGGGCATACCCCGGTAATTTAAAAACATAAGTAAAAATACTAAACAACTACTGGGACTCAAAACATAAATCATATACCTGAGCTCGCTCTCAAGGAGCTCTGGTATTTATCGATGCTTCATCTCGAGCATCCACAGTACGTCCACCTGTAATACCTGTCATGTCCATCCAACAAAGACATGACAGCCCCGCGAAGGGGGTCAGAACCCCAGTACGAGAAACAGATAAAATCACAGTGTATGACAAATAACATGCGATGTATGCCGTGCATGAATGCAAATGCACATGAAGGGTATCAAATCTCGAATATCCCTGTCTCAAGGGTCCAAAGGAAATCATCAATCACTCATCAGTGCTCGAGCAGGATGTGACACGCTCCGCGCTCCGATCTATCTCTCAGTCGAGCCATCGGCGGTCCATCATCCTCGTGCCTGGGCGACGTCGGCACGCTCGTCGCTCCGGCATCCCTCAGCTCACTCTCACTCTTGCCGAGCCAACGGCTGCCCATCATCCCCAGACACGCATCACTCATACCAAGAAAAGATATAGGTACCAAGAACGAATCAATAGGCTCAACATGACATGCTCAATGTCCATGCGTGTCAATGCATCATGCAATATCATAATCTCATGTGATGCACCTCAGATCTCATGTCATCATATATCATGCAGTCAATGTACCATGTAATTCACATACTGCAAATCAACTTATCACATAGTCACATAAGGAGCAAGTAATGACAAGTAAATCATACCCGGGAACATCACATGTCTTTGCCAGACACTGTGATAAAACCCGTTTTCTACGTACCTCAAACCGTTAGCTAATTACCAAGTGATCCTCGACTCAATCTCAGGATTAATAAACCTGGCCATAACAGTTCCAAATACAACATAATGTCACATACTAGCCTTAAACATATCAAATAAAACTCAAACTTAGACCCAAAACCAATTATCTAAATTTCAGACTGCGCAACCGTAGAGATCGGCTCATAACTTGTCCGATACTTAATAAAATCACATGGGTCCAATTTATTTTCAAATATAACTCAAAAATGAACATTTCATTAGTTCAACTCATCTTCAATTTCGTTCATTTAGCCTAGGTAAAATGGCCAAGAACAATCTGCTAGAAAAACAGGACAATTCACCAAATTTCAGCCTGACCCATTTTTGTATAAAAATCATAATAAATTCATATGATGTCCAAAAGACTTGGGGCCAGTGGTAAAATCACGAAAACTCAATGTACTACAGTTCATATTTGAAGTCCATAAGCTAGTTCACTCATATTGAGGCACATGCAAAGCAAAGTATGCCAGATTTTAAAAATACTCATATTCTATTTTGACAGAGTGAGCGGTTTTATGGAAAGGTTCATATCTTACACACGGAAACTCCATATCATGTAAGGCCAGTTTCGAATGCAAGATAACCCAACATACAACAAAACATATCTTATGAGCTTTAAGCTAAACAATTCATCTTCATGTACATTAACTGAAAAACGTACAGCCTAAAAAACTCGTATATCCCCTGTTTCCAGATTGTATAGTTGCTGGTAAAATTAGCATAATTCGTTCATATGAGCTCCAAATTGAGTGAGGCCAATTCCACATGCAAGCTAACCTCGAAAACGACAACACTTATTAGAGCCTAAAACTTCATATTCGTAGCCATTTATTCCCAGAAATACGAAGAACATAATGCATGAAACTCGGATGCAGTGGATTTCCAGATTTGACACATGTTGGTAAACTGACCATAACGTTTTCATATTAACTCCAAATTAGCTTATTCTTGTGGCCAATTAAAGCTAATACAAAACACTACAACTGCTATCAGGTGAGTCATCTTCAAATTCGAAACTTAACTAGACCCAAAATTCGAAATACCAGACCAACAGTATACTGAAATCTGCAGAACATTCTGACAGCAAGTTTTCACTACATTTCTCATGTCCAAGTATCAAAATTCGACCCTTAATCTTACATGCAAGTAATTAAAACTCAAGGATGATGATATACCTTCATTTATCTTCAATATTTGAAGCTTGATCATCCACAAAACCAAGCCAAAACCGAAAATCCTACACCAAAACTGCTGCTACTCGAAAATCTTGCATGTCCTTTCTCCAAACTTGAAATTTCTTGGTGCATCTTGTTCCTCAAGATGAGTAGCACTCAAATATATCTTTGCATGTGACATGCACTTGCAAATTCAAGAGGATTTTGGTAGGGAGTGAGCTGCAATTTTCGAAATTGCTAAGAAGAGAGAAGGAGGAGCATTGGGAATGAAGAGATAGGAAAGGTGATGGAAATTTGAGCCAAAATCTGAATTGAGCAAGGTTTAGGCGTGGGCTTCTATGCCAAATTTTGTGATTTTTAATTTATTTGATGTATGGTGGAGTCCATGTGTCAATACATCACTTATCTTGCAAGATTAAAGCTCCAAAATCATGTATTAAACATGAGTTAAATTAAATAATGGCATGCGTTTCCCAAGTGCCATGTGATCATGCACATGCTCATGCACTAAACATGTTCCACTAGTTGGTCGACTCATCGTAGTCCAAAATCCCTTATTCCATGTTTGCACTTTTAATTATCCGGGTTTGCTTAATCATCGTTAATCTGGATTAATTAGCATCGGGGCCTTACATCATCTGTCCTCTGGTTCTTATAGGTGCAGAAGGCCTTCCAATTACTAGATCAGGTGGATGCCTCTTTGTCCATCGATAGCTTGATTCTGGATTATCTGGTCCAGAAGGATGAGTAGTAGCAGCATTATCAACATCTTCTTTAACATTAGAGTTTAGAACTTCTGGATCAGCTCGATCTGAAGGAGCTTCATTGCCTTGATCCGGTCTATCTGGTACTTCTGGTTCCGGTGGATTATCTCTTGACCTGTTAGCTACAATCTCATCATCACTGTTAGCTTCGAGATGGATAGTTTCCATCTGATTTTGAATTGATTCCTTGTTACCCTCAATACATAAAGATTCATCAAACACTACATGAACTGATTCTTCTACAGTTAAAGTGCGATTATTGAAGATGCGAAAAGCTTTACTATTGGATGAATATCCTAAGAATATCCCATTATCTGACTTAGCTTCGAATGTTGTAAGATGATTCTTACCATTATTGTGAACGAAGCATTTGCAGCCAAATACGTGAGGGTGAGAGATAGACGGTCTGTTACCAGTCCATACTTTATATGGAGTAAGATTCAACTTCTTGTTAATCATAGACCGATTTTGAGTGTAGCAAGCAGTATTTACAGCTTCTGCCCAGAACTTTTGTGAAATTCCAGAATCTGCAAGCATTGTCCTTGCTGCCTCTTTAAGCGTTCTGTTCCATCGTTCTACAACTCCATTTTGTTGAGGACTTCGAGCGGCTGAAAATTCATGCTTAATTCATTGATCTTCTAGAAAGGATTCAAGATGCTGATTTGAGAATTCATTGCCTTTGTCACTTCGAATCCTATCTATGCTTGATGATTTCTCATTCTGAGTGCGTTTCAGCGGCTTGATCAACTTCGGACCGGTCTGATCTTTACTGCTCAAAAATATAGTCCATGTAAAACGTGAGTAATCATCAATAACAACAAGAGTATACCGCATTCCCCCTAAACTTGTTATTGGTATAGGACCAAACAAGTCCATATGTAATAGTTCTAAGCAGCGCGAGGAGGATTTGGCATTCTTGTTTTTGAAGGATGATCTGATCTGTTTGCCCATTTGGCAAGCTTCACAGATCTTATCCTTAGCAAAATCGATCTGGGGCAGACCGACAACTAAATCATGTTTACACAGGCTAGAGATAGTCTTAAAGTTGAGATGATTCAAGCGTTTATGCCATAGCCAGTGTTTATTATCATTATTCGCGATGAAGCAAGTAGTATTATCAGGTTGAGCAAAATTCCAGTTAGTCTTATATGTATTTCCATTTCTGATTCCTACAAGCATGGTCATACCGTCTGACGATTTAATAGTGCAACCATTATCACATAGTTGACTTATACTGATCAGGTTATAGCATAAATTTTCAACTAACAGCACATCATTGATAGTAATGTTACCATGGACAATCTTACCCTTGCCCACGGTCTTACCCTTTGAGTTATCCCCGAAGATGATCTTGGGTCCAGTACATTCTGTGACTTCAGACAGCAGCTCGACATTTCCAGTCATGTGACGAGAACACCCACTGTCTAAGTACCAGTCTGATATTTGATTCTTCGGTACCTGTCATCAAACATAATTATTGTTGGTACCCAATCCTACTTGGGTCCAGAACGGCTTAGCTCTTTGGGAACCCACACTTGTGTCAGCTTTAATGGCTTGTGTGTGTCTGGTGTGCTGTGAGCTGATCTGTTTCGATGTTGCGTGTGATAATGTGTGCGATATGGAAACCTTTGATTCTTGTGAGGTAATCTATATCTTCGTTGAACTGGTTTTGAGTTATAGTAATTGGATGATCTTCCTTGCCTTAGATCTTGCACCTTTAGATTTGGTCTGATAGACACAAAGCTTGCTGGTGCCTTTTCTTTGGCTTGGTTAACGTACCCAATTCCTCTTCTCAAACCTTGATCCCCGAAGGAGACTCCCGTTTTGAATTGTAGGTGCTTCAGTTTCATATACTGTGCTGGATTTAACAAATGTCATTTGTTTGATTTTGTTCTTTACCAGCAACAGTTCAGATTCATCTTTGGTGCAGTCTTTTATATCAAAGCCTATGCCGGTGACATCACCGACATTTCTTTATACCTCTTGCAATTCTTCCAGTGATGCTCTTGATTTTGTCCATGTTTTGAAAATATGAGAAAGCTTAGCATTTTGTGTGCTAATTCTCTTGTTTTTTTTCATGGAGCTGATCGTAAGAGATTTTCAGCTTATTCAGCTCGATCTGTAGATTATTGCACTCACCTAGCTCAGAGCAGCTTGGTTTGATGTGCTCATCTATTTGATCATTGGCTTTAGCTTTAGTTTTCTCAAATGATTCAGCTAAGATTCTATAATCATTAGCCATGTCTTGCAGTGCGGACATAAGCTCTTCTCGTGTGAATTCATTTGAGTCAAGATCGAATACCTCGTCTGTTTGACTCATTTCTTCGTCCACCATAAGACATTGAATATCTTCCTCGCTTTCGCTAGATGAATATTCGGAGCTTTCTGAATCTGAGTCAGTCTGAGCCCACTTGCTGTTTCCTTCCTCTGCTACTAGGACCTTTTGGGACTTCCCATGGTGATTTTTACGATCTTTGTAGTGCTTCTTTTTCTTGTCATCACGATGCTTCTCTTTACGTTCTTCTTTCTTCGGTCTGGTGCAATCTGCAATAAAGTGTCCGGTCTTACCACAATTGTAGCAAGCCTGATCGTTAACAGTGTCATCTTTTCTTGATTTATAATGATGAGAGGGTTTGAAGTTCCTCTTATTTTTAGACATAAATTTACCGAATTTCTTGATAAATAATGACATAGCATCATTACTTATCTGTTCGATAGATCGATCTGTTGTGGGGTGGTCTGGTCTGGAATGACTGCCAGTGCTTTGTTTGGTTGAGAGATGAATGGCTCTGCTTCACCTCTGGTGATCAGTTCGAACTCATATGCCTTAAGATCTGCGAACAGATCATGAAGTTCAACTTTGTTCAGATCTTTAGACTCCCTCATTGCAATGGTCTTTACATCCCATTCTTTTGGCAACGCTCTCATTACTTTCAGAGCAATCTCTCTGTTAGAGTATTCCTTGCCCAGACCATTTAAATCATTGATAATACCAGTAACTCTTTCATCAAACTCGTTTAGAGTTTCTCCAATCTTCATTTTTATGCTCTCAAATCTTTGAAGAGCAACAGTCAGCTTGTTTTCCTTGGTCTGGTCGTTCCCTTCACATAGCTGTGCTATCTTCTCCCAAATTTCTTTGGCAGTAGAGCACATTTTGATTTTACTGAACATATTCTTGTCCAACGTCTTGAACAAGATGTCTTTGGCAACGTTGTCTAGATTTGCTTTCTTTCTTTCTTCATTAGTCCAGAGGGATCTGTCCTTCTCGACCATTTGGGGTTCACCACCAGTAATGGAGGCTGCTGTATTGACTTTCAGAATCTTCATTGGTCCATCAGTGATGACGAACCACATATCGTCATCCTGTGCTGCCAGATGAGCTTGCATTCTGATTCTCCAATCATCATAGTCTTCTTTTGAGAACATGGGAATCTTGAGCTCTTCTGTTGCATCCTTATATAGTTGTATGTACCAACGACATTATTTCCCTTTATGTGCAACTCTTGACTCTGCTCAAACTCTGAGTACGCTACAGTCTTATTCTTTTGGGCACTTGTCATTCTGGTTCATGCTTTCGGCGACTGTCAGGTAAGTTCTTCTTTGTCTTCTTACCTTTTATGGTAATCTTCCGTCCTTGGTCTTTTTCGGCATTAATTGCAACAATAAATGCTTCAATAAATAGCCGTTAATGATTCGGACTGAAGAGCAAATCTAATTCAGCCTTGTCTGCTCTGATCTGATAATAGTTGAGCTGTTCTGAAGCTTCGATCTGGTCAGGCTGATGTTCATCGATCCGTTCTGATTTGCGATATACCATTTCAGCTTGATCTGCTTTGAGCGATAGATCTGGTCAGTCTGATTTCTATCGATCCGTTCTGATTTGTTTTGTCATCTTTAAAATCCGGAACTAACAATCTATATTATGAAATAAAGAAGAAATATATTGAATTTGTGCTGAATATTGGGGAACATTTACAACATTAAAAAGAAAAATTCAAATATTGTTTCTTTTAAAAAAAAAATGGTTCGGACCGGATCGATCCGAAAACGGGTCTGATCCGGTTCCTTAACGGATCCGTAATCGGCCCGATCTGTTAAGCACCCCTAGCATAAGGGTCTCTTCAACCGGTGACGCAGACGCCACCTTGTGGGCACCATCGGCACTCAAACCATACGACTAAATACATATACCTAGATGTAATTTTCATCGTAGCGAGGTCACACGTCCTCATAGAGCATCCACTATGTCATCGTCATCCAGTGACGGTACATGTCAATACATGACATCCACAATAACATCGTCAACCCGTGACGGTATATGTCAATACATGACATCCACAATAACATCGTCAACCCGTGACAATACATGTCAATACATGACATCCATAATAACATCGTCAACCCGTGACGGTACATGTCAATACATGGCATCCACAATAACGCCAACAAAATAGCAATATACCATAACTCATCGCTAACAAGATAGCGGTATACCTGTATTCATTGCTCAACGGCGGTACGCAATCAACACCCATCGCTCAAAAGCGGCACAATCCCTTGCCACGTACATAGCGGCATAACCTATCGCTATACAATCAACGGCATAAACCCTCGCTATAAAATCAGCGGTATGAAACATTACTATATAATCAGCGGAATGAGCCCTAGTATATACTCAGCGGCATGAAACATCACTATATATAATCAGCGGAATAGACCCTCGCTATAGAATCAGCGTAATAGACCCTAGCTATAGAATTAGCAGAATAGACACTCGCTATAGAATCAGCGGAATAAATCCTCGCTATAGGATCATCGGAATGAAACATCGCCAATTTCCATAATTAATAAAAAGTCCAATCATTTACAAATGATTATAGATATCACACATATCTAAACAATAATTTCACAGTTCCATTTCATCGCTTGCTCAGTAGCAATGACATTCATTACCGATGTTCGCTCCATAGCAATAACATCTCAACCATTGCTCGCTTCATAGCGGCACCATATATTTCACCATACATACCCATTTCTTGCAATTACAATATACCATGCATTCAACAATTGCGATAAGATTAAGGTTATGCTAGTACGTTATACGTACCTATGATTCTGTAGTCCAAACCAAACCTTGTCTTAGTTCCGCGATCCAATGAGTTATGTGCTAAACATAATTAACAATTCATAATTAATTACAAGCATGCAACCACGTGCCCAAGCACGTTCACAACCTCCAATTATATCGTCAATCCATGACGATTAACCATTTTAAAAGACTCCGGGTGAAGCATGCATTGATTCCATAACAACGACTCAATATTAACAACAAAACAGAGCATCTCGATCGATCAACCTAATGTGCTCGATCGATCGAGAGCTCCAGCAAAAATATGCCCAAAAATCTTCCTTGCTCGATCGCTCGAGCAGACTTCTCGATCAAACGATCGACCATCTCGATCGATCGACAACTTTGCTCGATCGATCGAGCGTACTGTTCATCATCGTCAATTTTGTTAACATCGCGCGATCGATCGGTGGCCCTTCGCCGATCGATCGACGAGTACTGAAATGGCCCAAAAATGGCGTTTTTGAGTTTAAAACCCCCAGAAAACAATCCCAACACCCATTAAACAATTAATCCTCAACATAAACACCATAAAACTCCTTAAACATTCCAACCCAAAAATCTTTTAAAATCTCAAAAGCTCAAACCCAACACTACACATGTCCAAACTCTACAATACCATAATCAATACGAAGATAGAGATGGGGGAGAAGATTAACAACTTATCTTCAAGAAACCTTGCTCCGAGATCGAGCCTTGCTCGATTTTGCTTCAAGGAGAAAAGAGAGGGGAAAAGGGTTGGGGGAGAGATGGAACGTGAGGGAGAGAGAGAGAATGAAACGCCAACCGATTGAACACCGAGTCCAATTGGTATATAAAGTACCAAGGCTAAAAAATCCCGAGTTCTCCACAAATACATCATGACTCAATAAAAATCATATGTGTTCAATAATTACCTCTCAATCTCAAATTTTATTACCAGCCCCAACACAAGGCACCCCAGACCCCAGATCCCACCAAAAATCTAATTCCAAGGTTTATTACCAAGAATACAATCTCAACCCTTGGATCCAATGACTCCAAATACTGGATTTAAAATCCTCGGGAGTCCCAACACCGTAATTAATTCATAATTGCCACAATTAAAATCCATTAAGGATCATTATCACACCAGGATTTACACCATTAATTCCCGGGCATCACACTATATCTGCATTTTATTCAGAGGAGATTATGCTGAATGGATTGAATATATAGATATGGTGTGTGTTGGCATGGGTCGTCTCGTACATATATCCCCGTACACGGACACGGGGACACAAATTTATAAACATAAAAAAACAAATACCACTCAAACTATATAAACATAAAAAAACAAATACCACTCGATGTACTACAAATATCACTCCTACTACACACAACTACATAAAAAATGTATACTTTTTAAAACAATTTTCTGTAATAAAAAAGTTGTTTTTTAAAAAAAATTTCTTTAAAATGTTTTTTTTTAAAAAAAATCAATTTTTTTGTGTCCTGCCGTGCCTACTAATTAGCGCATTAGATTAAACATTTCTTACATATAATAATTGAATTATCCACTAATTATATAAAACTCAAATTAAAAAAAAAATTAATGAGGATTGAGAAACGCGATTATGGTTCGTGTTTCTCTCTCCTCATTTAAAAAAAAAATTTAAATGAGTTTTAAATTTTGAGGAGAGAGAAAAGCCTCTAAAATAAAATAAATAAATTTTGAGGAGAGAGAAGCGCGAACCCGAATCGCGTTTCTCTCTCCTCATTAAAAAAAATTTAAGAGGTGATTCGCGTTTCTCTCCCCATTTTAAAAAAAATGTAAGTAAGAATCGCGATCCTGATTCGCGAATCACGCTATAAATCTAACATTTTTTTTAACTTTATTTTTTTAATTTTTTAATATTATTAATTGGCTTTGAAGTTCTTGATGTTAAATTGAATCGAGTTCTTTCTATCTTGTCAAATGTTTTAGCTGGTTGTACTCAAATATTTTAATTTGTATAATAGCACGTAAGTCCTGTTTTGATAGTTTTTCTGTACTTGTCCTCACAATTTTTTCGAAATAATCACACCTTACTTACCTAACACTTGTTATATATCAAACCTAACACTTGGTTATATATCAACAAATATAGGTAGTGATAATATACAAATCGACTTATGTCTTGATAGTTTCCACCTGAAATAATTGTTGTTTCTCCAATAGTATACAAACCACTACTATTATTACTAAAATCTCAATATAAAATTTTTGAAAAAAAACATTAACAAAATGATTAAATTACCATATAATTTGGAACAAAAGTCTTTAATGTTTTTAACAAAATTGAGAGATCTTACAAGTGTATGCAAGCACAAAATTGAGAGATCTTACAAGATTTTAACAAAATCTTCCCTTTTTGAGTTAAAAATATGACATAATAATAGAGAAATATTATTGTCAGAGTAATTATTATTGTTTAACATTATTCTGCAAACAACAATAATTACTCCGTCAATCATTCAAATGCACCAAAATGGTACTTAAGGGATGCACATGAGAACTATTTACTAAGTGGTTAATGATTAAAAAAGATTAAGCCCCCCTATGCTAATAGCATTTACTCGATTCCAATATTAAGTATCTATTATTTACTACATCTTTCTTGTATACTAATTTCTACATGAATCTATAGTAATTACATGGGTTTCATAATTCATAATTATATTTTATCTCTTGTTTTTAGTGAATCCCGCATACCAATTATTATAAATTCTAATTATATTAAGTATATATTATTTATTTTGGTCGCATCATGAACCGATTAACTACCCCATCTCATGCTTTGGCATGCATCGTTTATTAAATATCATTATCAAAAACTTTTAAAAAGTTAGACTTGTCATACATGTATAGTATGGATTTTATGGCTCGTTAGAAACAAGATGGTATTTGAACATCATAACTTTTCTGCTCAGAATGTTAGTGATACTATAAAAATAATGATATAGTCATGGTTTAAGGCAAATAGATTGCATTTTATTCGGTCAATGATTAGTTTACAAATCCTAGATTGTGTCCAGGCTTAATATAATGTTCTAGGAGTGGTAAGACTATAAGAGATAAAAGAAGGAATGGAGATATTCGAGCTGGAATATGTGTGACTTGCATATATAATAAGATGCAAGAAAGTCATTTACATTAGTTTGGTCACGTACGATGTATGCCAAGTAATGCACGTGTATGTCGAGTAGAGTCCATGGATTTCGGCCCTTTCACGAGGCAATGAGACAACTAAATAAGATATAAATCGAAGTTATATACAAAGATCTAGGGGGCCCAAAATAATCAAAGATGATATTTTGGCCAAAAAAGCTCTTGGATAAGACTGATGCATGTGCACGACCCGACTTGATTTCATCTATAGTTCATATATCATATACCAATTTCATTGGAATTAAATACTTAATTGTTGTTGTTTTGTTGTATATGGGCTTGACTACCCATTGCACTTATGTACAATAAATATTTTGGCATATAAAAAAAAACATAACCGATCAAAATATAATAATAAAAAAAAACAAAAATCATACATACATACATACGTGCACATATACACTTATATATACAACTATATATACAAGAATAAATATATAGAATCTTTCTCTTGATCACAACATCAACATTTAATATTTTCTTCAATTTGAAAATATTATAAGCTCTTTCAAAAAAAGAAAAAAAAAAAAATATATATATATATATATATATATACGTAAAATGCAAAAAGATAATCACAAAGCCATTCGTTTCCTCTTCACTCTTTTCACTTGATCAACCGCCACCACCGTCAGCTTTCTTCATTCTTAATTCTTGAAATTGACAATTCTTATCCATGCCATGAAACTTGAATTCCTATAACAAATCCAAAGTTTACGTATCAAATCCAAGAAATTAGCACTGAAGATGGTAGACAGGCTTCCATCTTTTCGCCGCAGATGGCCTAAATACTCCGCCAGAAAGTACATTTCTTGGGCAACCATTTTCGCCGCTTTCATCATTTTCTTGAGCATCTATACTCGATTTCCTCGACAATTATCCACCGAACTGCGCGTCAGCATCACATGGGGTGGGCGGAAATGGAAAGAACAGGTGCTAATGTCGGCCAAACCCTACAAAGAAACTGGCCATTTCACCGTCCTCGTCACCGGTGCTGCCGGGTTCATCGGATCCCACGTCTCCGTAGCACTAAAGCTACGTGGAGACGGAGTTGTGGGACTCGACAACTTCAACAATTACTACGATCCTTCACTCAAAAGGGCTCGCCAAAAACGACTCAATAACATCGGAATCTTCATTATAGAAGGAGACATCAACGATTCAAGCCTGTTGAAAAAACTCTTCAAATTCGTCAATTTCACCCACGTCATGCATTTAGCTGCTCAAGCTGGGGTTCGTTATGGCTTGAAGAATCCAACCTCGTACATTCATAGCAATGTCGCTGGATTTGTAGCCATTCTTGAGGCCTGCAAATCAGCGAACCCTCAACCGGCGATCGTATGGGCTTCATCAAGTTCAGTCTACGGACTTAATTCAAAAAAACCATTTTCAGAAACAGATCAAACGGATCAACCCGCGAGCTTATACGCAGCAACAAAGAAATCCGGCGAAGAAATCGCACACGTATATAACCATATATACGGTCTTTCAATTACCGGACTAAGATTCTTTACGGTTTACGGGCCATGGGGCAGGCCAGACATGGCTTACTTCTTCTTCACAAAGGATATACTACAAGGGAATCCGATAACGATATACGAAGGGCTGAATGAAGAAACTGTGGCAAGAGATTTCACGTACATTGATGATATAGTGAAGGGTTGTTTGGCTGCACTGGATACTGCAGAAAAGAGTACAGGGAGTGGAGGGAAGAAGAAGTGTAAGGCCCAATTACGCGTGTTTAATCTTGGGAATACGTCTCCGATTACCGTCAAGAAGCTTGTTCGAATATTGGAGAGATTGTTGAAGGCGAAGGCGAAGAAGAAGGTCCAGCCATTGCCGGTAAACGGGGACGTTTCGTTTACACATGCTGATATCAGTTATGCTACGAGGGAGCTCGACTATAGGCCAAGGACGGATTTGGAGACAGGGTTGAAGAAATTTGTTGATTGGTATTTGGAATATTATGGTTCTGGTCTGGATATGGGAAGAAGGATTCTTGATGGTTTTTGAAAGGATTGCGCTGTAGATATCACAGGTTTGATCTCACTAAGAATGTTACATGAGGGAACAGTTACTTCTCGCTTCACAGGACCTCTATAATCAAGATTTGGGTTTACATATTTTCTTACATTGATTGATTGCACATTGGTGATACATTTCAGTTTCAATTACTAGGTTTCAAAAAGATTGTCATTCATTATGAATATAATATACATAAAACAGATACATATCATTCGTAAAATTTATATTTTCACAGTCAATTATACGTTAAGGATACATGAGGTTCCAACTTAAAATCAATTGACAATGAGTGGAGCAGTCAATGTATCTTTATAAAGATCTAGCATAACTTGTAAACTCTCAATGTAGGACAATTCTCTAATACGTCCCTCACGCGTGACATTATATAAGACAAACACGTGGATTGATAAAACAGATGATGATGAGCATGCGGGCGAAATTGTCAATCACATGACAAGTTTGTTCTGATACCATGTTAAGGATACATGGTGTTCCAACTCAAAATCAATTGGCAATTGGTAGAGTAGCACATATATATCTTATAAAGAGCTAGCATAGTTTGTAAACTCTCAACATAAGACAATTCTTAACAGAAGTATATGTAATATAAAATAAAATGCAAATAATATGGCAAAAGCAAAATTTGAAATTGTATGGCGTCAAAAAAGATGGAAAAATCCAAAGTTATATTCTTGCCTCTTCATGACTTGTTCGTTTGTTTGCTATAAAATAGATTTTCCAGGTCAATTTATCTAACTTATTATCAGAATTTCTGTTAAAAAGTGTTGGGAAAGACCCAAAAGAATAAAGGGGGAATGAATAGAGGTAACCTATAACTTTCAGACCAGTATCAAGTATCACTGACAAATCGTTACATACTGTGACAACAATCACGATCACTTGCTCCATTTGTCGCAGATCTCAGGTATAACCATTGCTTTACATTTTCCACAACGCTACTAAAATGTCCACAATTGTGACTATAAATAAGAAGAGCCTATTTAAGGGTGTATTTGCAATTGCTTATTTAAAACACTCTATTTTACTTTTGTTTAAAGATGAAAAAAATTACTTTTAAGGAAAAGCATTGAGTGTTTACTATTAAATAAAAAGCAGCTTAATAAACTTCAGTTAATTACAAAATTGCCACCAAACGAACAAAAATCAATCAAAAGCATGTCATGACCTGCTTCTATACTTCTACTTTTTTCTGTTTATTTTTAGACAAGCAATAACATAAGCAAGTAACTAAAACCCTCAAAATCTGCCTTTTTTTTGTCTGAAAAGCTGATAACGAGTTTGCAAACATTTGCACACTCACTAAGCATAGAGCATGGAACAAATATTGAATTAGGTAACATACTAAGATATAACATTTGAAGCAATTTCCATAAGATTAAACGTGAATGATTCATAAGTTCCTCGAACGTGTTCAAAGAACATGATTCAACCTTTTCTTCAAGATTAGAGCTACGAGTTGCATTTTCCTCTGGGATTTAGCAGAATTGCAAAAGTAAGCACCAAATGTTCATGACATAAAGTTCGAAACTATTCAAGGCAAATAAAAAAAAAACCACATTCCATTTCATCAATAAATGGACATCCAAAAATTGAAATACTCGAAAAGAACCACAACATATCTCAACCTCGGCACTCACATACCAAAACATAGTTTAAAGCTTTTAAAAGATCTGAATATATGTTCCAGTCTTGATTGCACGTATTAAAAACAGAAAGAGGTAAAATACAAGGCGTAGAAAGTCTTAAGAATCAGCAATGGTAACCTCAACCTCTACACCCGGTTCAATAGTTATTGAGGTGATCTGCTTAACAACATCTGGGGAGCTGAAAAGGTCAATTATTCGCTTGTGAACCCGGAGCTCAAATCTATCCCATGTATTAGTACCTAAGTAGCAAAATTCAGATAAGCATAGGTATGAAAAGAATACATCAATGTCGAGAAATCAATGCTAAGCAAACTAAATGGTAACGAGCAAATTTAAAGAGTAAATATCAAACAGGTCAGTATACCGATGCTTCGGTATTTCTTGGCTACATAATCCAAGAATTGACATTTAGCCGAGCCCCTTTTTCGGTCCATCAAATACATATGACTAGAAATAACATCTTGAAACTAGGCTTAATAATATTTTTATAACAAATTCATAAAAATACAAAAAAGAAAGGAAAAAAAAATGTGAATTTTTTTAAAAAAGATTAAGCTCTTGAGAAAAGATTATTACCTTCACCACATGGAGACTTTCTAGTCGTGATGTTAAGAACCTTTGTAGGCATTCTAACAGGTCCCTTGACCCGGAGCTTTTTGTCCTTGGCACCACGAACCAAATCAGCACAAACTGTTAACAAGACTAAAATCAACAACACTGAAGCACACCAGACGCACTGAAATTGGGAGAGGATGTAATTGTTTCCAAGGCCCAGAACTGGCTAAATCAGTAATATTCTGTATCCATCACACAGGATAGAACTCCCAGCAATAAAACAATGAATCTAACAATGAATAGAATCAACTGTAAATGTTAATAGCGTCTTCATTCTCCCAAAATAGAAGCACACACCACATTCTTCAATATAATTTTCTAAAAATAGATTTTTAACTAATATTTTTTTATCTTTCATCATAAACAATAATTTTGATTGAAGTTTTCATCTTTCCCGAAATCTCTATTATTATTACATTGATAGTCGTCAAACCCACAAGATGTGCGCCGAGGTGCAAGGCTCAACCATCATGCCTCGATATGAACCAAGACTCGACTCTTCGATGAAATGAGTGTCTTAACCATGAAAACAAAACTTTGGTAAGCTTTAAAGGCTTAAAGCGCTTTTACTAAATTGTAAGGTATATGTTTAATTATATTATGAAATTTTCATTAAATATTTAGATTATATGATATTATACTTTAGAACACTTCATTTTAACTAAAAGCGCGCCTGCCTCGCACTTAGCACCTAGACTCTAGGTCAGATGAATTCTTGCTAGCATATTTGATTTTGATATGTGGAGTATACATAAAAAAAAGTGGATCTCGCATACCCAAATTAAATTTGGACAGTTGGATGTACCTCATGCTAGTGTCTTATTACCCCTCTAGCACATCCACGCACCTTGAGCTTTTAATATCTATGATTGCATCACATTCCAATCAGTATATTATATTTTAAGATTTTACAATATATCATTGGCCACGGGTGACGTATCCAATATTCAATCCCTACCTAACAAATTCTTACAGGACATGATATGAAGTAAAAAAAATACATCATTCAGAAAATAAAATCATGGATAGCTCTCTCCAACACATTCTCCAAAAAAACCCGAAAACACTGCCAAACATTACCAAGATTCTTACTTTACCACCTAGACACCAAACGAATGTAAACTACATACACACGCTATACAAAAAGAACAACCAATTATTACTCATGTACTCGAAAGGAAAATTAAAACAACAAGCTATAATGCTTAAACATTTAAGAATACACATTACACCTTTCTCCAGATTCTTCACATTTTTGGAAGACAGGGTGATACGGATCCTGTGAATCTGCTCCTGAGTCTCTTCCAGCCCCGGCTTCATCGGTTTCATTGCTGCGTACGCCATGTTTTCTCCCGCTAATATCTGTGCACAGACACCGATACAAATACTTCAATATACATTATTGATAAATGAAATCATAAATTAAACTCAATGATGTGATAAATCATATTTATTGGCAGTGATTAAGCTCGGAAATTACCTGATGAGGAAAAAAGATGATCGCGGCTGCGTGTAAGCTGAGAAATCCGAGGAGTTATAACTGCAACAGTTGGTAAATTTTAGTTCATTTATAAAAATTAGGGTTTAAGCCACTTGAATGGGCTGCCTGTTAATGGGCCTAATCCACTCATGTTGCGGTGAGTTTCCACAGAGGTTGGGCCCAATCCAACTTCTCTTCATTTATGAGCCTATCATTTTTAAATAATTTAAAGTTTATAATATAATTTTTATGTATTTAAGAGTATTTAATTAATTTAACTTATGAATAATAATATAATAATTTTCTCATATATTTATTATTTATAAATATTTATATGAATTTTATATATTTGTTATAAATAAGATAAAAAGAACATATCATTTATGAAATGAATTTAGCAATTCGATTGGTATACCTTATATTATTTAAATTAAAGTCACATTTTTAAGTTTTGCTGTCAATTTAATGAATTTATTTATGTACACTATAAAATTTACTATAATATTTAACAAATACAAATTAAGTAGGTTAAACATTTAAATAAAGTAAGTTAATTAAACATAAAAAAATGTATATATTAATATCAAAAAATTTATAAGTAGACATTTGATGAAATGAAAGAATTATTATATAACTACATTTGTGAGCTATATTTTAAAATAATACTTTTTAATTAGAGTTTTAAAGCAAATGACCTGTTACATAATCGTTAGAAGAAAGAAGTCTACAGAAATATTTGTCAAGAAGTTATCGACTACAACATTGGTGTTAGCTTCAAAAACGCTGCGATAAAACAAATGAATTTCTCAGAATCTCAATTGTATAATAGTAATAGGCCATTGTTCTGTTTAGACATTGAATGAAACTTTGATGCTGCCTCCAGGGCACTGACCATTGATTTGTTATCTTTCAAAAAGGGCATTACCCTTAGGGGTAGCGATCAAATAAACCGACATTGAAAGATCTAAAGCTGAGAAGTACGAGAGATGGAAGTTCAATGACGGCCATTTTTATCATTTTCTTCTGATTCCTCTGCATCTTCAAACCGCTGATCATTTATTTGAAGCTGCACAAAAAGGTTATATTGATCATGCATCACTGAGCCATGTACAGCACAATAATTATGCATGACTACTCCCACAAGAACACAGGCCCACCGGAAGACAGAATGAATTGCACAAGTTCATAAGTCGTTGCTACAATGCCAGATTTGGAAGTATTTTCAATTCAAGCATACCTGAACCACAGAATGGGATAAGTCGTTATTCACATCAGCTCCAATTGTTTGGGTTGAATTTTGGGACATATTCCATTCAGAATCCTCATCTTCTGCCGTCATTAATCGAGAAAGGGGTGAACTTGCAAAAAAATCCAAACTAAAATATTGAACAGGGGCATTTAACTATATATTGTACCTGGACCCTCATCTTCCAACTGATTGGCACTGAAATTCCAATGGTGTCCTTCATCTTCATCATCTGACAGCATCAACAAAAAAGTTGGTAAACGTTCACAAGAAAATGTTTTCTTAACTTTGTTTCAGAAGACCATAAATCACCTTCAATTGGGTCAGGATTCAGCTCAGCGCATTCACAAAATACCGTAAACAGTGTATCCACTGTTTAATAAGTTGACAGAAGATTATTATTCACCAGATAAAAAATGTACAAATAACATAAAAAAGGATTTCATACTTGTTCTTAAAAGAAAATTGTGAAAAGTACCTTGATTAGGATCCGAAGGAATGAGTCTCATCTCAGTAATCTTTGATAAATCTAAAATATCATCACTCTCAGAATCTGAATCGCCCATCTCATCATTCTCTGCTCCAGTCTCGATCTTCAGAAGTAACAACAAATGACAACGAAAAATGAGTACATCTAACATTAGAGACTTAAATGCATAAGCATTTAGAGGAACAAAAACATGGTCGCAATTTGAGTCTGATGCTGGAGATTTTAGTCTTCAGGTGAGAAAAAATGAAAATATGATTCCAAATAATAAGCAAACCACCAAGACCATATCCTATTGAGTAAAAGAAAAGAGAGACACATAGAGAGCTTTAACTGCTGACTATATTATACATAATACCTGGCATATCTTTTATTGTGAGAGGATATTCATGTGTTTTTCTCCATAAATAATAAAGAGCTTAAGAACTACTTTCAAGGAAGCATTCCGACAATAAAATTTATAACAAGAATTATACAAATTATACATATATACATTATACTAAAGTAAGATGCCTTAAAACAACTATTTTTTTGGTCTACTATTATTATCACTCTTGGTTCAATCAGTTTATTTGCATATTATAATAAAATAATTTTTACGCTGGATAACTATAACATTAGTTAGTTCTCAAACAAGGAAATTAACCATTTCAATATATGCCCTATCACGGCATTCTTTCAACCAAGTTAAATAGTTTGGTCAAAAACTAGAATTCTTCTCCATTTCAAAAGTTCACAAGTAGAGAATCACTTGAAGACACGCTACAAACCAAAACATGCCCAGACACATAAGTGAAGAAGTGATCTAATCCAAATTGTAAGCACAGACTCCCTCTTCTAATTTTCCACGCATTTATGTCTTTAATTGGCAAACTTTCGTTCTCTTCAAAAAGAGGAAATATTTGGTATTTGAATTCTGGTGGTCTTCTGATTTTTACAGCTCTAGGGGATAGTCATGTAGCTGCCATACAGATATCATATTCCCAATTTAATTTGCTAATTTAACATATAAATACTCAACCATTAGGTTGAGCAAAAAGCGTAAAAATCGAACATATAAAATCATAACTTCAACGGTCACTATCTCGACGAAGCCATATCATGAGCAAGGAGTGAATACCCTATGTTTCAAAAGTAGATAAACTGAGAAGCACGTTTCTTTCAATACAATAAAAAGGACCAAAGCTCCAAATTTTGATCAACCTTTAACTATCCCGAAAACCAGTTACGTTTAGTACTCAAAACGCAATTGAAACAACAAATGCTTAAACAGAAACATACAAAATCAACAAAAGGCGAGCTTGATTGGTGAAAGCATGCTCACCTGAGTATAAATACAAGGAGAAGGGTAAGCCTCTGGGTCTCTCGATACGGCATGAAGAGACACCGATATGAAATCCACCGCGTAACCTTTAGCTCTGTCCGTGTCACTCAACCAAACAACTTGCCTTCGCAAGCAGGAAAAAAACAATCACACAAACCACAACCAAATTTTCCGAATTACACAAATATAAGGAAATCAAATACAAATGAATCATATACTTATTGGAGATGTAAAGAGTGCCGGGGAACTCAGGAGGTCGGTTTCCGAGAACGATAGAGACTCTTGGCTGCATATGCATCAGTTCCTCGCCATTGTCTACGTCAAATACTGGTTGGCCGGCAGCTCCGCCGTCTCTTCCAGTCACTAAACGGATCCCAGTTGCCATTTAATTTCCGGTGCTTGGGTCTTTTAGCTGGAACCGTAGTTGTTTAGGGTTTTTGGGGTTTTGCCGCTGACCGACAAGAGGCGCCGAGTAGTAGCGAAATGAAGTCCATAAAAACTAGGTACATACATTAAAATATCGTTGTAAATTGTTTCATTCTCGTTTTAGTTCTTAAATTTTTCAATTTCTTAAATTTTTCAATGATCCAATTTAATTATAAAATTTAATTTTTTTTCATTTCAATCCTTAATGTTAATCAATAGTAAGAAGCAAATGTATAGGAAAAGAATTGAGAATATTTTCAAAATATTAGGGATTGAATTGGGAACAAACCAGACTCGGTTTAATATAGGGATGTAAACGAATCGAATCGAGCCGAATATGCAGAAAAATTTAAGTTTCGAATTCGGCTCGAAATGGTTATATTTGAGCTCGAGTTCGATTCGAAGTTCAAATAATTTTAAAAATTTGGCTCGAGTTCGGCTCGAAAATATTCGAACATGTTCGCGAACTATTCGAACTATTGTTCGAAAATAAATACCGAAAGGTTCGAAATATATTTATTTAATATATAAATATATTATATTAATAAAATATTAAACTTCGATAGCGGCTCATGAACTATCGAACAAAGTAATTTGGGCTCGAGATCGGCTCGAAAAAAGTTCGAACATGTTCGAGTTCGGCTCGAATTCTAGAACTTCGAATATAGATCAAATATTTTTCGAGCCGGCTAGAAAAGTTCGTGAACATGTTTGATTCGTTTACACCCCTAGTTTAGTCCCTAAAATTTTAAAAGTATTCTAGAATCAATGTCTCTTCGTTTGCTCCTTACATCCAACTTAATATGTGTGACTGGACATGGAATTTTTGTTAAAACTTTAAAGACTTAACCGGTTATTGAAACTTTAAGGACTACTTCGAGAATAGATTATGTTGTAGAGATGTTTCAATACATTATCTCTGATTCTTTCTATTGAAATAACCTGAATTTTTCATGCTCGGGTATATTCGAACCCAAATTTTTAAAATAATCTGATTCGGTCGGTATCTCCAATATGTCTTGTCAAACTAAATATTTAATTTTTAAAAATAAACTGCTCAACTTGATCAAATATATACTTTTTGAGCTTGAACTTTACTTAACTAATTCTCGACCATTAATTTAGCTAAGTCGATTTTTATTTCGACCTGAACTGTATACTAACGAATATAAACCCTTTAAACATACAATCTATGATAAAATTAGAAACAAATATTGGTTAAATAAATAATTAGAAAGTGTAAAAAATATTATTTGAACTCGAGTATCAATTGAGTACCAAGCCTATCTATCAACACCTCGAGAAGATACTTGAGCCACTCAAACTCAAGTTTTGACGGGAAGTTCTTCAATACACCGGGTGTCTATATATATTGGTGTTTCTGAACACTCAATTAATAATTAGAAAGCATAAAAAAAATTATTCGAACTCAATTAATAGTTGAGTACCAAACCTATCTATCAACACCTCGAAAAATATACTTGAGTCACTCGAACTCAAGCTTTGACCGGAAATTCTTCAGTGCATCGAGTGTCTATATGTGTGTTGGTATTCCTGAACATCGGGTGCACCGAAGAAAAATCCAGTTTTGACATAGCTTTATTAGGGATTGGTTCACAAAGCGCTTGTAGTACTTACTTATGACTGGTTCAACTTAGGTTGTGTTTGCGATTGCTTATTCAAAGCACTTCTATGTTGCTTTTGCTTAAAGTTGGAAAAAGTTGATTTTAAGCAAAAGCATTGAGTGTTTGTTATTTAAATAAAAAAGCAGCTTAATAAACTTAAATTAATTACGAAATTGCCACAAAACAACTTAAAGCAGTCAAAAGCATGTCATGACCTGCTTCTCTGCTTCTGCTTTTTTCTGCTTAATTTTAGAGAAGCAAACAAATAAAACACCCAAAAACTGCTCTTTTTATCTGAAAAACAGATAAGCAGTTTCATAAGCAATTGCAAACACCTACTTACTCGTATTCCAATTTAAATTTTTGATGCACAGAATTTCAATTAAGTGAAGAGATTCATTCAATAATTTGAGTTGATCATTTTGGCACATCAATTATTAATTTAACTCACTTATCTGTAATTATTTTAGCTAAATTCGTTTGAGTAAAATGATTGGGATTTTTTTTTCAAGTTCTAGTTTATTAAATTAGTTTTTTGTTTAAAATCAATTCGATTGGTCTTTGTTTAAAAAAATAATTTTAAAATGAAATGCTTGATTATTCAAACTGGATCATAATCATTACTCGTACATATCCGACAGCTAAAATTTCACACATAATTCTACCAAAACTTAACCACAACAATAAACATAAGATTCAAAACTGTCGTTCATTTTAATGTATCAGAATACTATTGTCAAACAAAATGACTCAACCTATAAAACACATAATGCCACTTGCCCCAGTATACCGAGCGGCTGCAGCTAACTACTGCTCCAGGCGTTTCGCTAGTTTATGCCACAAGGGTGCTCGCCGTGGTTGACTCGCTGCATCATAGAGTTTAATCGATAATGCCACTTGCCCCAGGATATGGACCGGCTGCAGCTAACTACTGCTCCAGGCGTTTCGCTAGTTTATGCCACAAGGGTGCTCGCCTTGGTTGACTCATCAATAATGCCACTTGCCCACCACAAGGGTGCTCGCCGTGGTTGACTCTCTGCATCATAGAGTTTCATCAATAACTTACTTTCAACAAATTATAAATATAGATGAAGAAGAAGACAAGGTAGTAAATGCAAATAGATGAAAATGAATGAGAAAATACGACACAATTGATTGATACTATACTTCAACCTAGCAATGGTAAACTTGGTGAAGCTACAAATATACATACCCACAAATAGGATAGAACAAATCTCTAGTCGACCAATTGTTTCTTTCAACAGGCACCAGTGGGGACTAGAAGCTTGCCAAATTTTAGGAGTAAAAACCAGATATGCTTTGTCTCTATCAATTTCAAGTTCAAGGTTAACACAATGAATCAATGCGTACTTTTCAATTCAAGTCATTTCAAGTTTCAACAAAATTGAACTTATCCGCTCACTTTGATCAACTACATGTGATCTTTCCATGTCTGCAAAAACAGCAAAATCATGCTAGTTGCTACAAGTACAACACAAGTTATACTTACTTACATTTTCTAATAGTTTTCAAAGGCTGTGTTGCTCCGTGATTCTCATTCCTATCACTAGGCATCTTCTTTCTTGTCTCTTGGCTTCAGGGAGCCTATGAGCAAGAGTTCTCCACCGAACGTAGATTGGCATGCTTTCCAACCAGAAGGGCATGTAGCGGTCGAGAAGCTCTTAACCGGTTTTTCTACCCCCCAATGAGATGACCAAAATAATTAATACACCGTGACTCAACAGCACTCACACCGTTTAACCAGTCCACAAGATGCAGAAAATAAAACATGTCAACTGTAAAATAGATTCCTTGAATGGGTGACAGCCACACAAACAAAAAAAATCTATTCAGTTGAAAAAAGATCATAATAGAAGAGAATCTGCTTCAAAGTTTTCATAATAATCTTGAAATTAAACAACAAACACTAGAAAACTATTTCCCACAAACTGCAATAAAATGCAAGAACAACGACAACGGACTAACTATTTCCAGATGGGCAGTGATATATCCAAAGAAAAGACGAATCGTTTAGCAGTTTAAAAGTATTCTTTTAACATAATAATAAACCTCAATGTCTTTGGAATCACAAAAACGATATGAATTAATTTCTAGCAATCTGCATTGAAAAAGCAAAACAGAGTTAAGAGCATGGCTTATTACTATTTCCATACGGGCGGTAGCTTCTTGGTCTTCTTGTTATCTTGTAGTATCGAGGAAGGCGATGAATCCTCCTCTCCACCAAAATCAACCTGAATTTGGAGTCCTAATCCTTCTTGTTCCTCTCCAAATGCTTCCTGATCGCCACTGCCTTCTTTATCAAGTGATACAAATCCTCCGGAGCAAGACCTAAACATTTTCAATTAACCATCCCCATCAACAAATTAACCACCATTTTTATTCAGAAGATGATAAATTTCCAGGCAAACAGTTAAAAAATGAAATGAAGCAATACCGTGGGCCTTGAGAATACGAAGGATCTTACTACCAGTGATGCCATCAAAACAATCATGTTCTCTGAATCAACAGAAACCCAAAAAACACATCAGCAAGCACGATTTGTGATACAGGCATAATATCGAACAACACGGCTGCATAGTTGGATCTCGTCCCAAAATCCCCATTTTCAGCACCAAAACCCCCTTAAAATCAGAAAATAAAAAGGTTCCAAAGATCGAATTAATCCAGATTTGAAGACCGGTTCAATCCCAGAAACAAAAACAAAAACAAAAGAAAAATTAAAAGAATAGGAGTCTGTCAGACAACCGCAGGACCATCTCTAACCCACCAGTGGAGGGCTGAGAACGATCCTCTACTGATCCGTCGGCAAACCAGCCTAGGAATTGATAATCACGCTCTGATCCTACAGTTATAGTTCATCCACCAGACTTGGTTTCCTGTCTCTTAAGAACTCAAGGACACAGAAGTACGACACTATAGAACAGATCCTGTTCAAGTAAGGTCGTGCCCTATCATTGATGTCTACAGGTTAATAAAAAGCTTTGTTTTTTTACGTTATGCCTATGTGGGATTCATTTCGCTTCACATCTGATTTTTCATAAGATAAATATTATTAAAATTTAGTAAAATTAAAAATTACAAAAAAATCAATATACCTAGATTGGAAGTAGATTAAAGATTTAATATTTAGTTATTTATTAATTATAATGGTCGGTGAAAATAAACAGTTATTAATGAATGTTGTCAAATACGCTATATAACACATATTATAATGATATACTTTTAGTTCATTAGATAATAAAATCATATTATAAGTAAATGGTTGGAATTTACAAAATATAAATCATATTATATAGAAAAATGTGAATACAATAAGCTCATTTTATCTAATAATTCTTTAATTACTATTATTTGGTTAACTTGTTATGGGCACTGGGGAGCTTAAAAGAAACAATTGTAACGGGTTCTGGTCTACCGATTATCTGAGTTATTTTGAAATTTAATTTATTGTATCATTCAATCGGGTAGTTCTCCAAGTAAATTGAGGATGAAACTTATAGAATCTCCAAACCACAAGAACAAAAATGGTTCAAACGGTAAATATGTAAAGTAATTGGTTTTGTGAGTTTTTTTTAATTGTTGTTTATTATCTATGATGGACAGACACTCCTAAAAACCATTCGGTACATTGTCGGACACTCATCTTAAAATCGGACACTCGTGTCGGACATGGTTGAAGGACGTCTCCGAGCCGTGTCCGACACAGAAATGACATTTTTGGGTGATAATTGTAAAATTTAAAAAGTTTTTGGCTAAAATAAAATTTAGATGCATTACTTAAAATATATTTAATTGAAGTAATATACATTTATTGTTAGTATTAGTGATACTATGATGAGTTCAGTGACATACATTTATATATATTATTTTTGAATTTGGTGAGAATTTTTTTGGTGTTATATTTTATTTGGACGTGTTTGTTAAACTTTATATTAATTAAAGTAATATGTATTTGGTGTTAGTCTGAGTGAAATTATGATGATTCCAGTGACATGCATTTATTTATATGTGTCTTGAATTTGGTAAGAATATTTTTGTTAATTTTACATGGTTTTAGAATTTAAAAAATGTGAATTTATATATATATATATATATATATATATATATATATATATATATATATATATATACGTGTCCACTATATATGCGTGTCCAGACGTGTCGTATCCTGAAAATTTTGAAAATCCGTGTCGTCGTGTCTGTGTCGTCGTGTCAGTGTCCGTGCATCGTAGTTTATTATTGAGGTTATGGAATTATTGACTCTTAACTAATACATGTAAGTGACGTTTTAACACTTACATAAGGAATATAATCTCTTTCGTCAAAATTATACAAGAAATATGAGATAACTAATTTGAGTAATAGCGTCAACTTGCTAAATTTAACATTTGTTTGTAAGCTTTGAATTTGTAATAGAGGATTTAGGACCCATGAATTGCTTAGAATAAAAGCTTATCAAGTTTTTTTTAAAAAGTCCTTAAAATTTTTTTTCTTACCTAAAAAATCAAAACTCATACTATAATTTTTCATATAAAAAAATTTCAAATATCAGATCATATAATTTTTATTATTGATGATGCGTGGATTTATCGGACACGCCTTGAGCCAGTAACGCCAAGATCAAAGACATATTATGTCTTGGATCATATTAAGTACTATAAATACAAGACCAAATCCACATTTCATGGGGTTGAAAACTCTTGGAAGAAAAAGATACCAAAGGGAAGCATATCACATAATTTTTTGATATTATTTTCAATTTGTTTTCTACTTTCATTTGTTCAAATACTGTGTCGAAATCCTGTAACACTATCAACGTTTATAATGGAATATACTGGACCAGGTCCTATGATTTTTCCTTCATTTTGCGGGATTTTTCACTTAAAAATTACGGTATCTTCTATTTATGTTCTACTGTATTTATTCTATCGAGTAACGGAAATAATGGATCACTTCATTGACACTGTTTGTGGGAAGATTGAGTTAAGGCGTTGAAGTAGAAGAGGAGACGAAAGAGCTGATTTGGGCTTTCTAGGACCTGGGTTCTCCTAACTTATGTTAGTAGCGGGACCTCTTCACGGCGTTCGTGCACCCAACGACGTCCTCCCCACTATCCTAATCACCGGAATTTGAGACAAAACAGCCCATGGCCCCTGCGCACAAAAACAGGGCCAAAAAATTGACAAATTGAAAGGTTTTTGCTTAGTTAGTGTGGGCTGGGTTGCACTGGGAATGGTGAAGGAATCATCCTGGTAAAGGGACGAATCAAGACAGAAGCAAAGCTAGTGAAGGAGTACATTAGTAAGAGGAAGTTTATGATCTCTACACATGAGGGAAGTGTCTACTGCTATCACACTCTTTGCCCATTGTTTTTTTTTTATTTTCCTTTATTATGATTGACAAATAAGAACTGGTCGTGAAGTTAGTTTCTGACAATTGTGTATATAGACACCCCTCGATACTCCTTGTGTAGATGTTGCTGTCTTTTGTCTCTCCCTCAGGGGGTACCAACTTCCCCAATTATCTTCAGGGAGCAAACATGTCGGCAGTCCAAATTGTCGTGTACAATTAATAGGCGGTTGGTAGGAGGGAGTTGAGGAGATGACGGATGTGCATTTAATGCACATATTCAATCCTATAGATATAGCTCTTCTGATTTCATTTCATTCATTCTATTTTCAGAATGTTCTCTCATATCTCTACATTTGAGTGTGTATGCTATAATATTTGTGAGGTAGTCTTCTCCTATATTGAGAGTGTTATTCTCTTTGAAAGATAGTGAGATGTTGTAACCTACAAAATATTGTAGTGGAATCTTTTCATCTTGCCCATGGTTTTTACCCTAATAATTTTTAGGGGTTTTCCACGTAAATTCTTGTATCCATTTTAATCTTCATTTTCGTTATTTTCTATCTCATGTTGCCGCACGTGGGGCCAACAAGTGGTATCAAAGCCTCGTTGTAAAAATCTTAAAAATTCTAAGTATGCTCTGTGGTTGCAGCCTTTACCGATCTTCCACATAGAAAAGATTTTTTGAGATATTTTTTTTGAAGCAATTTTATTGTTGTCAGAATGACGGCACGGTTCGAGATTGAAAAATTCAACGGAAGCAATTTCATGTTGTGGAAAATGAAGATGCAAGCAGTTCTACGAAAAGATCGTTGCTTGGCTGCTATTGGAGATAGGCCGAAGGAGAGCATAGACGATGAAAAGTGGAATGAGATGAACGGTAATGCTATTGTCAATCTGCATTTAGCATATGAAGTTTTGTCAAGTATTGCTGAAAAGAAAAGTGCCAAAGATATTTGGGATACTCTGACAAACCTATATGAGACCAAGTCACTACACAACAAAGATTTTCGTAAAGAGAAGGCTTTATACTCTTCGGATGTCGGAATCCTCATCGGTGACCGACTATATCAATACACTGAATACTCTTTTTGCCCAACTCACTACTTTGGTGCATAAAATAGAAGAAAATTGAACGTGCGGAGCTTCTACTACAAAGTCTATCGGATTCATACGATCAACTCATCATCAATCTGACCAACAGTATCACTACTGATTTGAGTCTTCAACAATGTTGCAGCCGCGGTTCTTGAAGAGGAAAATCGGCGCAAGAACAAGGAAGACATGTTGGCAAGTTCGAAACATGCAGAGGCTTTGCCGATGATGAGAGGAAGATCGACAGAGCGTAACTCTAGTGGGAGCCATAAGTATGGTAGATCCAAATCCAGAAGTAAGAAGAAGAATTTTTACTGTTATAAATGTGACCTCAAAAAAATTTGTACAAGTAAGAAGAGTAGTGAAAAAGATTCTCAAATAAATGTTGTCAGTACCTCAGACGGTGGAGAAATATTGTTCAGGGAAGCAGCAACTGTTGCAGAAGGCAGACAAATATTTTATGACACATGGATAATGGATCAGGAGCGACGTGGCACATGACGTCTCAGAGAGAATGGTTCGACCAGTATGAACCAGTCTCAGGAGGATCTGTATTCATGGGAAATGATCATGTCTTGAAAATCGCTCGGATGTGAACCATCAAAATTAAAATGTTTGATGGTACTATTCACCATACCAGATACGACAAGTGAAGGGTCTGACAAAGATATTGTTTTTGGGATAATTGGACGATATCGGGTGCAAGACCCATATCGAAAATGAGATCATGAAGGTTGTGAAAGGCGCACTTGTGGTATTGTGATGCCCGTGGATTAATGGTGTTAATCCCGGTGTGGTAATAATCCTTAATGGATTTTATTTGTGGCAATTGTGAATTAATTGCGGTTTCTAGACTCTCGGGGATTTTAAATCCGATATTTGGAGTCGTTGGATCCGAGTGATGAGATTGTATTCTCATCGTTGTGATAACCTTGGAATTTGGACCCTGGTCGGATTTGGGGTCCGGAGTACTTTATACTGGGGTTGTTAATGGAAATAGAGTTTGGGAGGTAATTATTGAAAACATATGATTTTAATGAGTCTTGATGTATTTGTGGAGGTAATGGTATTTTCAAGTTTTGGTACTATATATACCAAGTAGACTCGGTATTCCGTCATTTGGCACGGAACACTTCTCTCTCTCCCCTCTCTCTACGCCTCACATCATCCCCTTTCCCCTCTTCTTTCCTCTTGGAGGAAAAATGGTTGGTAGCTTGGCTCGGGAGCCGGATTTCTCGGACATAGTAAGGTATTGATCTTCCCCTCGTTCTTATCTTCGATTTGATAGTAGTATGGTGGGTTTTGGTTGTGTATTTTGTTTGGTTTGGAAATTGGGGGTTTTTGATAAAATTCCAAATTTGAGTTTTTGAAGTTTTTATGGGTTTTAGATGGTGTATTTGAGGTGTTGAGGTTGTATGGGGTGTTGGCTTGGAGTTTGGGTGTGAAAAACACCATTGAAGCTCGAAATTTTCGGAAACCCGCAGGTCGCAATCGATCGCGGCTTGGCGTCGATCGATCGCGACATGTTACTGAATTTGGGAAGGCGATGAACAGTCTCGACGATCGATCGCGAGGGTCTTGGCGATCGATCACGGATAGCAGTGATGCGGGCAGTGGGCTCGCGCGATCGATCGCGGCACTGTTTGGTTTGTTTTTTTTTGGGAATTTTGGAAAATGTCGGGATTTTGGAATCGAGGTTTAAAGGGCCCGTTTCCGGGGTAATGTTTACATTCCAATGGGAATGCTATACTTTTAAATGAACTGGTTGGAACCAACTTTTATATTATGGAATTCTCGGTCGAGTTTTTGGCTATCTTTTAAACATATATAATGGAATATTTTGGGTATTATGCATGCTTAGCAGGGGGGCTTTTATTTTGGTAATCGTCATGGATGAACGATAGGATTGGAATTGTGAACGTGCTTGGGCACGTGATTGCATGTCTATGTTTAATTGAGAGTTATTTGTGTGTTAGTACTTAACTCATCGGGTCGTGGGACTCAGGCAAGGTTGGACTCGAACTACGGAATCACAAGGTACGTATGACGTACGAGCATAGCCCCTTAATATATTTGCAATTGTTGAATGCTTGGCACATTGTATTACGATGAATGTATGTGAAAAGGTATGGTTTATGGTATTGGCTACAAATGTACATATATGCATTGGGAATCATGTGGTGCCGCTTTTGAGCGAGCAATGATGGGATGTTGTCTCCTTTGAACGAACATCGGTTATGATGCCACTGTTGTTGAGCATGCGTGAGAATGAAATGCCGCTATTGTAGAGCGAGCAATGAAATAGAAATATGGAACCATAAGTGAGGTACATGGAATGTCTGTAATCATTGTTTAATAATATGGTATTATTGATTTTGATATCGGTATGTGACAATGAATTCGTTAATCAATGTAATGATTAACTAGCATTTGGGAATTTGATGGTTTCAATGATTTTGAGAACAGGGACACTGCAGGGAATCCCGGATGAGGATGATACCATCCAGGGAGCATCTTTATATTTCATAGCATTTACATTTTTGTAAATTATGAATTGTATTATTGTGGTTATTAGATTTATGATATTGGTATGCTCACCCCGTGTGGGGGGCTGTCTCTGTTGGGGCAGGTGATTAGGTACATCGATAGCTTTGGAGATGAGCTCGAGCTATGGATTGGAGGTGTTACCAGGGATCGAAATACCAGTGACGATATTGAGCACCGTAATTTATACATTTGATATACGCATACCTCTTTGATGCTCGTATGTGAGCACTAATATGTGTATATGGCATGTATAAGAAGGCAATGGCCTTTCTCTCTTTATTTATAAGTGGCATACAATTATTTATTGAATTGCTAAATGAATTGAGAACTTGTTAGTATATTATATTGGTGCATGAGATGTATGTGGACTGGGTTGGGGAAGACTAGACATTATATGGAATAATGTAAAGAATTTTTATTATAAGCATGATTGGCCAGGATGACAAGTGGTTTTTCCCCTGTACGTATGATTGTATGCACCAATGGCATGGATTAATACACTAATAACGGGTTAAGGGCACGGGGGTCCTTACAGGTATTGAAGGCGGAAAAGGCTTACAAGAATATGTATGTACTTCTGAAGGTTGTGAAAGGCGCACTTGTGGTATTGAAGGAGGAAAAGGCTTACAAGAATATGTATGTACTTTTGGGAGAAACACACAAAGAGGCAGAAATAGTTGTTGCATCGACTAGTTCGGGAGAAGAATCAACAGTGTTATGTTGAAGAGCTTATGCGAGAGGAGGAACCACAAGGTAAGTCCCCTCCACTCCAGTGAATATAAAATTGAACCCCATTCCCCCTTGCATTGAAGATGGACTGGAAAGACAAGGATATCAAGGGACTCTACGAGACTTTCCAACGCTGCGAGGAAAAAGCTCCATTGTATGAGGCCATGAAGAAAGTGCCTCATTATGCTAGATTTTTGAAGGAGGTATGGAAAGTGGATAAGAGCAAGGAACGCAAAGGGTGACCCAAAATTGAGTTAGGTGAGAATTGCGGTCATCCGAAGAAGCATTCCCACAAAGTGTAAGGACCCTGGTGTGTTTTCTATATCTTGTGTGACTAGAAATACTAGGATTGAGAATGCAATGCTCGATTTAGGATCTTCCATTAATGTCATGCCTTGCTCAATCTACACTCAACTAAAACCGGGACCTTTGGAACGAAATAATACTGTGATTCAATTAGCTGGTAGGTCCACGGTTATTCCTAGGGGGATAGTAGAGGATGTACTTGTGCATGTAGAGAATTTGGTTTTCCCCGTCGATTTCTATGTCTTAGATATGAAAAATGGTGACCCATCTAGCCCCATTCTTTTAGGGAGACCGTTCTTGAAAACCTCTAAATCTGTTATCGATGTGAATAGCGGCATGCTAACAATGGAGTTTAATGGTGACGTTGCAAAATTTAACATCTATGAAACCATTAAAACACAAGAACAAACTAGTTATGCTATTAACATCAATGATGAATGTGATTCTGATTTTGATAATGATGATTTGTGGGAGATGGGAAAGGCTACTGATGGCCTTGATGAAAAAGGAGGTATGGACTCAAATCTTATACATACTTTTCGTACTATTGTTGTCTTATCTACTTATGATACTGCTGACCCTCTTTCTTCTCACTTACAGGATCCTAGTGTTGGAAAGACACACTCTCCCGATCGACCACATCAATCAACAAATGATGGTGGGGGGGGGGGGGGGGGGGGGGACAAAGACTGAGGCCGACCACTCAAAGGAAAACAAACCAAAGTTCAAGGGACTCAAGAGAATATTGAGGTGAAAGAAGAAGAATGGAGCGACACTGCATCACCCACCTTGATAGAGGACTTGCGTCGGGCCACCGACGTTAAACAAAGGCACTGCTTGGGAGGCAACCCAAGGGGAGTTAGTTTTCCTTTTCTTTTTCTTTTTATTGCTTTAGTAGTTAGACTTCTCTCTTTTCTTGTATTTTTGCCTTGCATTTGGGACAATGTAAGATTTAAGTAGGGGGGATTAGTGGTGTGTTATTGCTTTTCTATTACAAAAATACAATAAAATTGTAATGAATGCATGCTTAGAATCACTAGCCCATGATGAAACCTAATTGATAGCATGCATGTTTTTGAACATATGTGAATTGTTAACCTTGGAACACTTTGAACTCTAATGCAAAGTGTGATTTGACTTAGTAATTGAATATTTTGAGCACAATATTTTCATGACTTGTGAAGTGTGCATAGCTTAGTGAAGATTGTGTGAATTTTGTGATAGTCTTAAGAAGTCTCTAATACATGCTAGAACTTAACTACATGCTCTTTGAAGCGTATGTCTAGACTACTTGCGAACATGAAAGTGATATAGGCGATCTTTGATGCATTTGAGCCTTTCAAGCCTACCATGTAAAAAAATCAATCACTAGTACCATTTTTGAGCTTTAATGCAAAAGAATGGTTGTATCCTAAGCATACAAACGACCCCCATTCTACATTCTTTGACTAGCTTATCATCCTTCACTAATAAGCCTAAATGTGATTTTAATCCACACCTTTGAAGGGAGTATGATGTGTTTCATTCACATGCATTTATGTATTCAATAATTCAAATGTTTGTGAGCTTCATTATCAAAAGAATGAAATGCATGAAAGAAAAGGGATGCCTTGAGAAAATAGATAAAAATATAACTTTAAGGGGAGCCAAGACACAAAAGAGAAAAATATTGAAATATACCTTGCAAAAACATACAAGGTGTGAAAATGAACAAAGTTGAAAAAAATCATGCAAGAAGAGAAGTTTTAATTGTGCATATCATCATACTCTCTTGTTTGATGCATCTTTACTCTTTCTTTCATAAGCTAATACCTAGACCAATCTACAAGTTAATAAAGACCTACTTGATTTGTGCTTGCAAAGTTGCTAAGATAGTGGAGAAGAGTGCGAAAGTGAGCTTATACTTGTATTAGAACTATTGTGAGTTTACATCTATTGGATCGATAATTTGTACATGACACTTGTTTATAACCACACACACACATGTTCATTGCTTTGTTGGGTATGAAATGTTTATGTATTGAACTTGTTGCACTGTTAACTTTTCACCACTTTCATTACTATGCATGTTTATAATTGTTGAAGCATAAAAGTGAGGAGAAGTTAGTTTCTTATGATGCTATGAGCCAAAATAAAAGATTTTAGTTTTGTCTGATTTACTCGAGGTCGGGTAAAGATTAAGTATGTGGGAGTTTGATGTGACTAGAAATAAACACATCTATTGCGCTTAATTGTCTACGATTTGGTATATTTTGATGGATAATTTGACACATGTGCTACCTAATCGTATATTTGTGTAAATGTAGGAAAAGGTGAAGAAATCAAGCTAAAATGATGAAAGAATGAATAAAGTTGAAGAAAGAGGAAAAAACTGGAATCCAAGACACATGTCGCTCCTTTCTCCTCAAATTTATATATGTTTGAGCCAAGTTTTGGAAATGTGGTTCATAGAAAAGTTGTAGAACTTTTTGTTATCTTCGCGTGGACAGCTGATTCGTCGAATTCGGAGTTTGTATGAGAAAGTTATGGCCAAAATACAAAACTTGCCAGAAATATTGAAGGCTCGGTGATCGATCACCGAGACAATCTGCCTAAAAAATAAAAAAACAATAAAGATTGGCGATCGATCGCCAGCCATCCGCGATCGATCGTCAGAGAGTCTGAGAAAAATATGAAATTTAGAGTTTACCATCTTTGGGAAGATTTTAACCTATCCTATCATATTTACACTCTATAACTCGAAAAAGTAGCCTCCTTGGACCATAATTCGGATTTTAGAACATAGTTTAGAGATTAGAATAAATTTTGATCTCAACTTTTGTGATGAACTCTTTGAAGAACGAAGAACGAAGACGGGATTGACGCTCCGAAATCGTGCTTCCCTTTAGTAATTCTTTCTTTTGTTATCAGTTTGATGTTTTCTAGATTAAATTTTAGTGTTTTCGATTTAATTATGCTAGGCTAAATGTTTTTGATTCTTGGTTAAAGGAAGACAATACCTTGGATTTTATGTTTTTCATGAGATTGATGTTCTTTTATTAATTTTTATCGAGTATCATGTGATTATCTGATTTTCATGCCATGAATGTTATGTTTGATTGTTAGATCGGTCATCTAATGTTACATGCAATCTAATGATTGGCCTTTGAAGCAACTAAGATTGATAATTGTCTGTTGTTGGTGTTGTTAAATTCTTAGGCAAAACACGTGACTAGATTAAACATAGACGCTTGGATTTGTTGTCTAAGTTTCATCATTCTTACTAGAATTGAAAGCTATTGTTAATATTAATCTTAACTACTGTTGTTTTGATTGATTTAAGGTTACGGGTTAATTTAGAACACTTGGACTATCTTAACTAGGCATAAGGTAATATAAGAGTTGAATCTCTAGTGATGAATATTCAAGTAAAAATTACATCTTTTGTGATAATTGATGATTGAATGCATAAATCCAAGGTAAAGTCAACTAAAAATCAAGAATCTTTTTTCTCATAATTTTAAATCACTTTAGTTTAATTCATAGATTTTGCTTAGTAGTAGTTAATCACTTTCGAAAAAAATCCCATTTTTACTATTTGGTTACATAATTGACACGAAAAATATATCATTCTGGTAGCGCTTATCGCGTACGCCCAAGTTAATAGCAAAAGTATGTAGTAGCTGTAAGTAATCCAACAAGCATACAACGCAGCGGAATTTAAAATTTTGGATTACTAGAACCGCGGATCTATACAAAGTGGTCATATCGGAATAGAGATAATAAGAGTCTCACCCTTGAAGCGTGTTTGAGCAGAATCCACGAAGCACCACGTCCAACGAATTCCGAGTCACGAGCAACACCTCCAAGGTCTTGCCTCTATGGTATCCATACGATCAAATCGAACAAGGGACGTTCAAGAACAAGTTGCTAGACTTATTCTTGAACCAAAACCGAACTCACGGTTCAAAACCGATAAACGGCGACCAAACAAAACCCAAATCCCCCCACATGATCGGCGGCGGCGGTGAAGGTGATGTTTGTGGCGGGCGAGAGCTTTAGTGCCTAGGTTATTTGATATGAAGTGTTAATTAAATTAATCACCTTGTTATCAAATTATATATGATTTAATTAAAGGCTTTCACAAAGCCTCATGGGCCCAAACCCATGATTTAATTAAATCCTTATAATTATGTAATTAAGACTCTTCTTAATTAATTAATTCATCCAATGAATTTAATTCCCTTTATCGATTTAATATTTTGTGCGACCCGATAGGATCTTGCAATGTTGGCAGTGACATAAAATCACATTTTATGTCACAAGCAATGAGCGGTGTCTAGCAACACATCAAGGCTACCCAAATTACAAGAATGTCTTTGACTCGACATAACCTTAGAACTTGTGATAATATTAACCATGTAACTTAATCCCTTTGTCCATGTGTTTAGATTGAACACGAGTCATGGAATAGTCATACTCGTATATCAATCTCTATTTCTTGATCCCCAAGTAGAACTAGAATAAACGAATAAGCTCGATATCACATATCGACTCATTCGAGCACGACCATGCATTTTAGTCTTACTTGATCAAGGGCCCAAACACTTCTCCTGTTATATAGGAGGGACAAATCATATCTTGATCAATCAACATCCCTCTACATAATTCGTAGTGTATTCAATAGTTGCCTTTATAGTTTACCCTGTTACAGGTAACGTTTGACAATATCAAGATACATAACTCCTTATGTTGGGATCTCTGATGATCTAAAGTCGTAAGGATTACATACATTATTATCACTATGAGAATTGCTTATGGCATTCATATAACTATCCATGTAGCATTCTCATGGTGGGTCTGTCCAGTACATTGTTCTCTAACATGTACCCATGTGTTGATTTGATATCTCATATCCATGAATAATTCATCAATCAAAACATACTAGTCTCAATGTATTATCATTATCCTTATTTATGATAATACTTGACTAGGGACAATCTTTAAGAATAATACAATATTATTCTAAGGACATTAACTTATATATCAATTCATATTGCACAGATATTCGAATAATATATAATAATGATTTGCCATTTATAAAATCATAATACATTGTATGTCATAAACAATCATCTAATAACATGTCTTAGGGCATATCCCAACAAATCTCCCACTTGCACTAAGACCAATCAGACATATACCTAATGCCTAGAGATCTAGTATGACGATCATGCTTCTGTTGTGACAGTGGCTTCGTCAATGGGTCAGATATATTATCATATGTTGGTACTTTGCATATTTTAAGATCTCCCCTTTCAACGATTTCTCGAATGAAATGAAAGCGCCGAAGTATGTGCTTGGATCTTTGGTGAGATCTAAGTTCCTTAGCCAATGCGATGGCTCCATTGTTGTCACAATAGAGTTCAATCGGATCTAGAATGCTAGGCACCACTCCAAGTTCAGAAATGAACTTCCTGATCCAAACAGCTTCCTTTGCTGCATCTGAGGCAGCAATGTACTCAGCTTCCATTGTAGAATCGGCTACTGTCTCTTGCTTTGAACTCTTCCAGCTCACAGCACCTCCATTTAGGCAATACACATATCCTGATTGCGATCGAAAATCATCTTTGTCGGTTTGGAAACTTGCATCAGTGTAACCTATTACATTGAGCTCTTCCTCACCTCCATAAATCAAGAATGTATCCTTAGTTCTTCTCAAGTACTTCAGGATATTCTTGACTGCAATCCAGTGACTTTCACCTGGATCAACTTGATATCTGCTCGTCATGCTCAAAGCATACGAGACATCGGGACGAGTACATATCATGGCATACATGATAGATCCAATAGCTGATGCATATGGAATCTTACTCATGCGTTGTCTCTCATCTGGTGTTGAAGGACACTGATCCTTCGAGAGATGTATCCCATGTGTCATAGGCACGAATCCTTTCTTTGATTCTTGCATGCTAAACCATTTTAGCACTTTGTCTATGTATGTACTTTGACTTAGGCCAAGTAATCTTCTTGATCTATCTTTCTAGATCTTGATTCCTAATACATAGGTGGCTTCACCCAAGTCTTTCATAGAAAAGCAATTCCCTAGCCAAATCTTTACAGATTGTAAGGCAGGGATATCATTCCCAATTAGAAGTATGTCATCTACATACAATATTAGGAAGATAATTATGATCCCACTGACCTTCTTGTAGACACAAGGTTCATCTACGTTTTTGATGAAACCAAACTCTTTGACTGCATCATCAAAACGAAGATTCCAACTCCGAGAAGCTTGCTTCAATCCATAAATGGATCGTTGTAGCTTGCATATCTTTCCAGCATCCTTTGGATTGACAAAACCCTCGGGCTGTGTCATGTACACATCCTCAAGCAGATTTCCATTAAGGAAAGCTATTTTGACATCCATCTGCCTAGATTTCATAATCATGAAATGCAGCTATTGCAAGTAAGATCCTTATGGATTTAACCATGGCAACTGGTGAAAAAGTTTCATCATAGTCAATACCATGAATTTGTTTGAAACCTTTAGCTACCAGTCGACCTTTATAGGTTTGTACATTACCATCCATGTGGGTCTTCTACTTGAAAATCCATTTGCACCCTATGGGTCTCACCCCTTCAGGCGGGTCAACCAAAGTCCATACTTGGTTTGCATACATGGATTCCATCTCAGATTCATGGCCTCTTGCCATTTCTCAGAATCAGTGCCCATTATAGCTTGTTGATAAGATGACGACTCATCCTCATCAATAAGTAGTAAGTCACCTTGTTGAGTCACAAGAAATCCATATCTCTGTGGCTCCCGGTGTTCTCTTACAGACCTACGCTGGGCTTGTGTCTCTTGAGCAGGCACTTTATCCACAACAGCTTGTGGATCATGTTCAATGTTTTCTTGTGGTTGAACTTCACTAAGTTCTATTTGTCTCCCACTGGTTTTTCTAGAAATAAATTCTTTTTCAAGAAAGACACCAGTCCGAGCAACAACAACTTTGTTCTCGGTGGGATAATAGAAATAGTATCCTTTCGTTTCCTTAGGATACCCCACAAATAAACACTTATCAGATTTGGGTCCAAGTTTGTTAGAGACGTGACGTCTCACGAAAGCCTCACAACCCCAAATCTTCATAAAAGACATACTAGGACGTTTCCCAGTCCATATCTCATATGGTGTCTTTTCCACTGATTTAGATGGAACGCGGTTTAGTATAAATATTGTTGTTTCTAAAGCATGTCCCCAAAAGGATATCGGAAGATCTGCATGACTCATCATTGATCTAACCATGTCCAACAATGTTCGATTTCTCCTCTCGGATACACCATTCCATTGTGGAGTATACGGAGGAGTGAGTTGTGGGACTATCCCACACTCCTTTAGGTAGTCATGGAACTCTTGGTTTAGGTATTCACCTCCTCGATCTGATCGAAGGATTTTTATACTTTTACCAAGTTGGTTTTGCACTTCATTCTTGAAATCTTTGAACTTTTCAAAGGTTTCGTGCTTATGTTTCATTAGGTACACATACTCATATCTACTGAAGTCATCAGTAAATGTAACGAAGTATTGAAAACCACCTCTAGCATGTGTGCTTATTGGTCCACATACATCACTATGTATTAGTCCCAATAAAACATTTGCCCTTTCAACATGTCCCTTGAATGGGGCTTTAGTCATCTTGCCCAGTAAACAAGATTCACATGTTTCATATGATTCAAAATCAAATGAATCCAATACTCCATCCTTATGAAGTTTTGATATGCGATTCTCGTTTATATGGCCCAAGCGACAATGCCAGAGATAAGTTGGATTAGAATCATTATTCTTAATCCTTTTAGTATTTATGTTATAGACAGGCATATCTAGATTTAATATATAAAGACCATTAATCATTTGTGCACTTGCATAAAACATATCATTTGAATAAATAGAACAACAGTTGTCATTTATCATAAATGAAAATCCACACTTGTCCAAACAAGAAATAGAAATAATATTTTTGGTAATAGACGGCACAAAATAACAGTCTTTCAAAATCAATGATAAACCAGAAGGCAAAGATAAATGGTAATCTCCTACAGCTAATGCAGCAACTCTTGCTCCATTTCCAACTCGGAGATCAACTTCGCCTTTCGCCAACGTCCTACTCCTTTTGAGATCCTGCACATTTACACAAATGTGAGATCCACATCCAGTATCTAATACCCAAGATGAAGAAGTAGATAAATTGACTTCTATAACAAAAATACTTGAATTGGAAGTCACACTTCCCTTTGTCTTCTTAAGATCTTCCAGATATACTTTGTAGTTCCTTTTCCAATGACCGGTCTCACCGCAATGGAAACAGTTCCCTTCCTTTGGCACTCCTCCCTTTGGCTTTAGTGCAGAAGCATGTGGCTTAGACTTAACAAGGACCTTCTTGTTCTTCTTGAAGCTCTTAGCTTTAGTCTTTCCTTTGCTCTTATTCACAATAAGAACATTTGTAGGCTTAGACTTCTTGCTATTTGCTTCAAAAGTTCTAAGCATGCCAAGTAACTGTGGTAGAGTCTTTTCAATTTCAATCATATTGTAATTCAAGACAAATTGACTGAAGCTTTCAAGCAACGATTGCAAGATCACGTCAGTGGCCAACTCTTGGTCCAAAGGAAAACCCAGCTTCTCCAGATTCTCAATATACCCAATCATCTTGAGTACATGAGTTCCAACTAGACTTCCTTCTACCATTCTACACTGGAACAACGCTTTAGAGACGTCATACCTCTCTTGTCTTGCTTGTTGTTGGTACAGTTGCTTTAGATGCTCGATCATATCGAACACGTCTATTTCCTCATGTTGCTTCTGAAGCTCAGAGTTCATGGTGGCAAACATAAGGCACCCAACATCAAGTGCGTCATTTTGATGCTTCTTGTAAGCATCTTTATCGGCTTTAGCAGCCGTCAAGGGAGTTCCTCAGCAGGTAAGGGTTCCTCAAGGACATATTGCTTCTTTTCTTGTTTGAGGACAATCCTTAAATTCCTATACCAGTCTAGGAAATTTGTGAGGGCCAATCCTAATAATGTGATTAATTATCACACAATGATAATTATAGCGTAAACATCGGAAGATTTGTTTAACATTTATTAACATGTGGCCCTAAAACTTTCGGCATGACCTCATCGCACGAAGAACATACCACCAACTCAAATCAACATCTACTTAAAATATATATATACTACCAGTTGCATATCCATCAACATAAACCAGCATACGTAAATCAAACTAGGCTAACATAAATGAAATATACATAGACTCATCACACTACAGGGATACATCCCTGGTACAAAGACTACTGGGATAAACAAGAGTAAAACCTCAAGTGTGACTCCCACCGGACGTGCCCTCTCTGGCGTCCTGGTCACCTGTATCACCTGCCATTGTCCACACACAAAGACAACAACAGCCCCCCTTGGGGGTGAACAAAAGCCCAATATGGAACGCTCATGGAATATACAACATGTATCTATAAAATGTGATATATGATGCAATGCAATGCAATGCAATGCATGCCATGTCATGTCATTCCGGTATCAGGTCAATCACCCATCCACTGAGTGTATCAGAATCAATCAAATCGCTATCAAATCATCATAGCTCGAGCCTGCCAAGCATAAGGGATCATCAGTGATGCGTCGTCAAAGCGTCATCACATCCCAAGTCTCGACATAGTCAGGGACATACACAGGATGACATCAGCAAGGTGCCACCAATCCCTCGTCTCAACAAATCATGGTAATCAGAGGAGACCACGATTCCCTATACCTTTCGGGCCATTTACTGCCGGTCATAGTATCGCGGTACCAATCTCCAATGATTATCCCAGAATCCAGAAATAAACAGGGTATTTAAGGATCATAGCTCAACGTGCAATGTCATGCATCGATGTATGTATAAAACTGATGTGTGTTAACAAAACATTTAATTTCATACACCGATGTGCCAATTCATGAATGCTATGAATGCCACATAATTTCAATAAAATCACGTAGCCACATAATCTCACATAATTCACAGAAGTCAACAAATCATATATCAAATGATACAGATACCTGTCGTATGTTACCCGATCGCAACATACCTTTCTTTCTCGCTCAACAGGAGTACTTGAGCTTTGTAGGGTCGAAGTAGTCACTGTATATCAATATAAATTCACAATTCAATAAACCAATCATAATTACATCATAATTTAATTTGCTAAATTATTTTTCACCAATTCAAATTATTATTCAACAATTATAGTCCAAATTAACTGGTAATAATCGAAGCAAAGTCGAAAAATCGAGCATCGAGTTTTACCCAATTTTCGCACACAGTACACGCACGCTTTTCAGCCGATTCCGGCGAGCACCGGCGGCGGTAGAGGCGGAGACCGGTATAGAAAGTTTCGTCCAGGTGAGGGGAAGAGATTCGGTGCTTTGGTTGCTTCCAATTCGTGGTTGAATCGAAGAAATCGAACCAAAATCGCTCAAACCCTAGTCTGCGCGAGTTTCATCGTTCCAGATCAAAATCGAACCACTTTTCCAACACCAAAACTCGATTATTTGGTATGGAAAGATGCGTCTCTGAGTAAGGAACACGGTGGTATATCGGTCTCGTCTAGAGGTGGTCGGACGGCGGTGAACGGAGCGAATAAGTACAAGGTGGTCGGTGGTCGCGGCAGAAGTGCGTGTTTTCGCACCTTTTAGTGTGTGTCCGCGATGTGTGTGTGTGTTACATGTTTTTGCTATGTGTTTACTTCCAACACCAATATATATTAATTCCCGACCAATTATGAACATCGTGTATTGGTGCTTGTACATCACATGTACAGTCCACACATAACTTTGTGTCCTTATTTGAATCACAAAAATTAAATCTTTCAATTTAATACAAATCTTATATTTATTAAATTATTTTAATAAATTTTCGGTGTTAATCCGAATATTCCAAAAAATATATTTTTCATTCATCATGTTCTGACCCGACTGTCAATTGACATATACAAGATCAATTTCCATTCTCATTAATTAGATTATATTCTCGTTAATTAATTTCTAACTAATTAACAAAATAATGTACAAATTGTACTTAATTCTCATTATCAAATATCGGGACATCGCATTTATAAAATGTTAAATATGATATCAAGTTATTATCAAAGCTAATATTCCTCATGTTTATTCTCAACCATATGATTGACATAAGATGAATCACATAATTGTTGAGAAGCTCAACCTGATTTTCGATAATACGGTACGAGGGCCTTACATTTCACCCCCACTTAAAATATTTCGTCCTCGAAATATCACAAGTGCAGATCATAAATCATTCACCAATTACAGTACATGTCAATACTATAATCGGAAAAATATCAACTGCATAACTCAATTCATTAACATTAAGCTGAATAAAAAAAAACAATGAATAATGCATTGAATCTCGATGGACGAGTATATTTTATTTATCTAACATAGTTATAAGAAACCATCTTTGCAATTTAGAACAAAAAAATTAATTATGCAGTGCAGAACGTTGAAAATAAATTTAACATCATCAGATTGAAGAATACTTATCAAGTAATGTTCGTAATTCATCAATGTTGAAGTACGAAACATATTACAAACAATATTATGAAATATTCACAAAACTCAACATACCTTTAACATTAGAGATTTTTGAAAATGATTAGTCTGTTACCATTTTCAGAAGCATCCACACTTATTCTTATAACTAGCTTACTGAGTCTGGGCAGCTTTCCATCCTTTGAGCATCCACCGAATCTTATGGCATTGTCTCTTAAGGATTCGAATAATATATATACAACATATAGTTAAACATATACTCAACTCAAATGTATTCTGAACTGAATACCAGAATTTCAAACTAAAACCAAACTTTTACTAAGACATAATCGAGAAAATAAAATCCTCTCGACATTCTTTATTACGTTACATAATACACGCAATGTGATTGCCAGTCTACGAATACTATGTAGTCCTTGCAATCTAGAATATCCGTTTTGCATTCTACAATGTTGCAAATGTTTGAAAATAAACTCTGGGTATTAAAATGATACATTTAAGTATACCGACATATACATTATATTACAATTCTAGAGTCTCACGGACAATCCATTGACCGTGTCATTTAAATAAAAGATAAAATCAGATATATATCCCAAAGATAATAATTCTTCGGATTCCATAATCAAAGTACTATGTCGTTGAGCATTTGACATAAGAAATCAATTATACAATAACCTCGTTGATAAGAATCAAATATCTAACCTGAGATACGAACATTTACGTGTACCTTGGAGATTTGAACAACAGAAGATAAACCACTTAGGAGATCTATCCACATGTGTTGCGTCATATAGATAGTAGATTGAGAGAATAGATATTTCAAGCTCTTGTAGTCCGAATAAATAATGAATTTTTTCCCCGTATAAACAATGGCGTCCAAATCTTTAAAGCAAAACAATTGCCGCCAATTCTAAATCACGTACAGGGTATCAAATCTCATAAGATTTAAGTTGGCGAGACGTAACCCAAACCTTTTAAAAAAAAAACACATCTGTGTAAATCATATATCCTCTGGCCATAAGGAATAGTAAGTACAGATGCAATGGTCAGTCTCGTCTTCAAGTTACGGAAACTTTCTTTACACTCATCTGACCAAATACGGTTTTAAATTTTTCTGTGTCAGCTGAGTATTAGGTTTAGCAATTTTAAACAAACTTTTCGATAAAACAACTTTAAGAATCCCGCTAAACCCATGGACATCGGACCTCAAGAACATTAGTAGGTCTCAGCCAGTTTAACACTGCTTTAACCTTAGTTGGAGCAACAAGAATACCATGTCGAACAATGACGTGGCACAAGAGTATCACTTTATTCATCCAAAATTTTCGTTTGGATAGTTTGCCAGATCTCATCACTTCTTCATAGGAAACTGAATGGTTAATTTCAGATATCCTACAAGTACTAATTTTTTTATCGCATGATTACAAGGTTACCATTCAGTGCAATCCAACTGCAGATTGGACAGCTGATTAGACACATTTCGTACATAGAATCTGAAATATTAACTTTCAGATATTCAACACATCATATTTTCATCTTGGAAAAACCAAGAGCTCATTAATAGAAACAATCACAATCAAGTCAAGGAATTTTTTTTTTTTAAACACTTGACTCATTGAATCCATAAAAATATCGAAAATTAGAAGACTCGTATGACTTAACCATATATCGAGCATATAAGAAAATTACCGGCACATCTTGGCTTTGGATTGACACCTGATACTACTCAGAGTGCAGATCCATTAGCATACAAAAAGCACTGCAATTCATAGTCATACAAAATATCATAATAATTTCGACTCATTCAAGTTGAATCATTTTATACACATAAAAATCTTTGAAATAGTCATGATTCCCAAATAGATATTCTTATTCATCTCTCTGGAAATATATGCAGGAATCTTTCCCAAAAACCTTACCACAAATGCATGGAGTCTATGCCGAGGTAATATTCGGGTCCATGCACATTCTATCCAAATCCATAACAAAGAAAATCAGCATTCCTTGAACACGAGATCCATACACATACGTGCATAGGTCATATCAGTTCGAGTATGAAATAAATAAAATTGGCTAAAATATTGGATCCATGCCACATCCGGCATGTCTATGTCAACAAAAATTTAATCAAGTATGTTACCATTGATTTAATTCTTTGCACAGAGTCCAGATCACGTCGATATAGATATACATTAGTTCTGTAATAAGAACGTGTCACACATCTGTGCTGCATCTGTATTACAACCAATTACTCATAATTTACTTTTTATTAATCGAATTATGAAATAGCATAAACATAAAGGAATTTCAGCTTGAACAACCAGGCTATAAAATTCTACACACATATTAAGCGAAGAAAATCGAACTACATCATGAAAGTGATCATCCGTAGTTTCGATCATTCACCTGATAATCATATTATTATCCAAACAACAATAACATATCATAAGGATAAGGAATAGACTTTCCTTAAAAACAATTAGTACTCAACCAGATATCATTTGATCAGAGAAAATAACCTCCCCCACTTAAAAAAATAAAGTGGGTGGATAAAACAAATTACCAACACCAATTTTTTTCATTTTGCTCTCCTTATGATATCTCCGTAGCTGATAGGTAAACATTTGATAACTTGTGCATACCCAGCTCTAGACTTATCACGTATAGGAGACAAATCAAAACAAAACAATCAATGCTATTCAATTTCAGTTCAAATATAAAGAAATACATGAAAATTTATTCGAAGGATAAAATCCCCAAGAATATTTCCAAAGGCTCAAAATCTATATCATACCTAGTCGTATCTTCAAAACATATAAAAATGTTTTTATACGACGCGTTCATCCCTTTACTATATGTAACAATGTTCAACCCATCTGTCATCTTATTAAAGCAACATCTCACCCTTTCCAGCATTCTCAGTGCCGAAAATGTAGGTGGCTCAATCAAATCCAAGGACATTACATCACAGCAAATCTATCGTTCGACATTGCTACTTCCGATAGGTTTAGGAGCAATTACATTGCTCTAACAACATCCATTTACATCCAAGTTATATAGAATGAATACCATAAACGATACCCATACTATACATTAATTTAGTCAACAAAGTTAAAATCATTCAGCATTTCATTGATAGTAGGTCTCAGATTACACTCTTTCCCTACCTCATACTGCCACATATAACAGTTTATTCACAATCGTATAGTATTAATATCGTGAGCGATATCACTACTACACGAAATCAACATATTCACATATCAATATCATGTAACATCATACCAAGGCAAGCCAAGCCAAGCCAAGTAAAAGCAAATAAGTCAAATAATTCAAACACAAGCGCACACATTTATTTGTGCCTATTCAAGTGTACACAAGACTCAAACTTGAGCATTCCCAGTTATGCTCTGATACCATACTGTGAGGGTCCAATCCTAATAATGTGATTAATTATCACACAATGATAATTATAGCGTAAACAGCGGAAGATTTGTTTAACATTTATTAACATGTGGCCCTAAAACTTTCGGCATGACCTCATCGCACGAAGAACATACCACCAACTCAAATCAACATCTACTTAAAATATATATATACTACCAGTTGCATATCCATCAACATAAACCAGCATACGTAAATCAAACTAGGCTAACATAAATGAAATATACATAGACTCATCACACTACAGGGATACATCCCTGGTACAAAGACTACTGGGATAAACAAGAGTAAAACCTCAAGTGTGACTCCCACCGGACGTGCCCTCTCTGGCGTCCTGGTCACCTGTATCACCTGCCATTGTCCACACACAAAGACAACAACAGCCCCCCTTGGGGGTGAACAAAAGCCCAATATGGAACGCTCATGGAATATACAACATGTATCTATAAAATGTGATATATGATGCAATGCAATGCAATGCAATGCATGCCATGTCATGTCATGCCGGTATCAGGTCAATCACCCATCCACTGAGTGTATCAGAATCAATCAAATCGCTATCAAATCATCATAGCTCGAGCCTGCCAAGCATAAGGGATCATCAGTGATGCGTCGTCAAAGCGTCATCACATCCCAAGTCTCGACATAGTCAGGGACATACACAGGATGACATCAGCAAGGTGCCACCAATCCCTCGTCTCAACAAATCATGGTAATCAGAGGAGACCACGATTCCCTATACCTTTCGGGCCATTTACTGCCGGTCATAGTATCGCGGTACCAATCTCCAATGATTATCCCAGAATCCAGAAATAAACAGGGTATTTAAGGATCATAGCTCAACGTGCAATGTCATGCATCGATGTATGTATAAAACTGATGTGTGTTAACAAAACATTTAATTTCATACACCGATGTGCCAATTCATGAATGCTATGAATGCCACATAATTTCAATAAAATCACGTAGCCACATAATCTCACATAATTCACAGAAGTCAACAAATCATATATCAAATGATACAGATACCTGTCGTATGTTACCCGATCGCAACATACCTTTCTTTCTCGCTCAACAGGAGTACTTGAGCTTTGTAGGGTCGAAGTAGTCACTGTATATCAATATAAATTCACAATTCAATAAACCAATCATAATTACATCATAATTTAATTTGCTAAATTATTTTTCACCAATTCAAATTATTATTCAACAATTATAGTCCAAATTAACTGGTAATAATCGAAGCAAAGTCGAAAAATCGAGCATCGAGTTTTACCCAATTTTCGCACACAGTACACGCACGCTTTTCAGCCGATTCCGGCGAGCACCGGCGGCGGTAGAGGCGGAGACCGGTATAGAAAGTTTCGTCCAGGTGAGGGGAAGAGATTCGGTGCTTTGGTTGCTTCCAATTCGTGGTTGAATCGAAGAAATCGAACCAAAATCGCTCAAACCCTAGTCTGCGCGAGTTTCATCGTTCCAGATCAAAATCGAACCACTTTTCCAACACCAAAACTCGATTATTTGGTATGGAAAGATGCGTCTCTGAGTAAGGAACACGGTGGTATATCGGTCTCCTCTAGAGGTGGTCGGACGGCGGTGAACGGAGCGAATAAGTACAAGGTGGTCGGTGGTCGCGGCAGAAGTGCGTGTTTTCGCACCTTTTAGTGTGTGTCCGCGATGTGTGTGTGTGTTACATGTTTTTGCTATGTGTTTACTTCCAACACCAATATATATTAATTCCCGACCAATTATGAACATCGTGTATTGGTGCTTGTACATCACATGTACAGTCCACACATAACTTTGTGTCCTTATTTGAATCACAAAAAATAAATCTTTCAATTTAATACAAATCTTATATTTATTAAATTATTTTAATAAATTTTCGGTGTTAATCCGAATATTCCAAAAAATATATTTTTCATTCATCATGTTCTGACCCGACTGTCAATTGACATATACAAGATCAATTTCCATTCTCATTAATTAGATTATATTCTCGTTAATTAATTTCTAACTAATTAACAAAATAATGTACAAATTGTACTTAATTCTCATTATCAAATATCGGGACATCGCATTTATAAAATGTTAAATATGATATCAAGTTATTATCAAAGCTAATATTCCTCATGTTTATTCTCAACCATATGAGTGACATAAGATGAATCACATAATTGTTGAGAAGCTCAACCTGATTTTCGATAATACGGTACGAGGGCCTTACAAAATTTGTCCCATTAAGTTTGTCCTTCTCAAGGACCGATCGCAATGATAATGTGCTTGTGACGTTGTTAGTTGCCATGGATATCTACAATATAAATATGCAAAATAAGTTTATGATTTTAATCATTTAACTTATATTAAATGACACTCCCACTATTTTGTTTAAAATTATCAACCCTCGAAACTTTAGTGGGCCAAGATCCATATTTCACTTAATCTTGAGTTAGCTTTGGCTAATCGCCCAAGACTCGGTTATTTAGGTAGACAACTCTTTGTCAATTACAATCACATGCAATTCTTGGATGATTGGACGAACAACGCTTTGTTCAAATTCATCTAAAGAATTATTTTCCAACCCCATGCCTCTAGGTTCCCAATCCTATTGAGATAACACTAGTTAAGTCGAACCCAATTTTAAAATAACACGGATATCACTTTTATCCTATCGCGTCTTACTAAGATTGTCACGGTGCTTTGCTTTGGCAAACCCACACATGTTCAATCGAAGTCTTGATGAGTATTTTTAATTGGAAGGCATCTTAAACTTAATATTATAAGAGGGATTTATTGATCTCATGATTTGATTAATATTGAAAATATGTCCCGTACATATATGAATATATACATATCTACATATATATAAGCATCAATATTAATTAAAACATTAAACATGCATCTCATACATCAACATAATGAAAACGTGACATGATTATAGCCCCAACTAAAGATTTCTCAAGCCAATGAGAAAATCTAAAATGTCAACCTAAGGGTAACTTCTCCAAGCACCTCTTTGGCTCCCTTTTGTGAATGGCCTTCTCATCCCGGCACCATGGTCCGACTTCGTTGATCTCCATCAATGAAATTCTAACTAAACTATATAACAATTACATGATTTAGAGAATTCCTCGAGTTACATTCGAGGGGGAGCATAGGGGAGGGAATACATTCAGAAAAATAGAGAAGGCACGACTCGTAGGTCGTATTAAATACAAACATTCACAAATCCTATCTAATAGGTTAAAGGGCTATAACCATGCACCATGCTCAAACAACACATATAACATGCAATAACAATTAATGAATTAAATTCTAAACATTTTAAAATTTAATCCCAATAAAACTGTAAAATAAATTTTATGAAATTATCGTACGCTCGGGACATCACATGCCACGAAACTAAATGCGACTTAAACCATGAACCAAATGGGTCCGACCCATCTAACCACACGGCTGGAATGCATGTGCTTAGGGTTCGAAACCCTAGCCCAAGCCACGGTCCGATCCATGTGCGTCCATGCGGCGCCGCTAGGGTTCCAAACCCTAGCCGTCCATGCGTCGTTTTCATGTTCATCGAGCCACGTGGTTCGAAATTCTTAGCCACGAGCCACGTTCCAACCATGCACGAATTATGACGGTGGCGGCTCGACCATCTCGAGCCAAGGGTTCGAAAAACCCTAGCTCTCATGTGGAGGAAGCCGTCAACCATCTAATCGAGCCAAAAGTTCTAAAACCTTAGCATTGTTTCGACACTTCCATGCACAATTATTAGCCACAACGGCTAAACCATCTCGAGCCAAGGGTTCGAAAACCCTAGCCCTCTTGTGGCAGTCGTGTGTCATTTGTGATGGTGGTGGCCGAACCATCTCATGCTATGGGCTCGGTTTTGCGCCTTCATGTATCGTATACAATAAACTTCAATTATATTAAGTATAATTTTACGATAATTACACAAACTCGATTTACTCATATCATATATGAGTATATACAGTTTTATTAGCATGCAATACAAATCTAAATATGATTAAACAATTAATAAGAGTCTCACCCTTGAAGCGTGTTTGAGCAGAATCCACGAAGCACCACGTCCAACGAATTCCGAGTCACGAGCAACACCTCCAAGGTCTTGCATCTATGGTATCCACATGATCAAATCGAACAAGGGACGTTCAAGAACAAGTTGCTAGACTTATTCTTGAACCAAAACCGAACTCACGGTTCAAAACCGATAAACGGCGACCAAACAAAACCCAAATCCCTCCACACGATCGGCGACGGCGGTGAAGGTGATGTTTGTGGCGGGCGAGAGCTTTAGTGCCTAGGTTATTTGATATGAAGTGTTAATTAAATTAATCACCTTGTTATCAAATTATATATGATTTAATTAAAGGCTTTCACAAAGCCTCATGGGCCCAAACCCATGATTTAATTAAATCCTTATAATTATGTAATTAAGACTCTTCTTAATTAATTAATTCATCCAATGAATTTAATTCCCTTTATCGATTTAATATTTTGTGCGACCCGATAGGATCTTGCAATGTTGGCAGTGACATAAAATCACATTTTATGTCACAAGCAATGAGCGGTGTCTAGCAACACATCAAGGCTACCCAAATTACAAGAATGTCTTTGACTCGACATAACCTTAGAACTTGTGATAATATTAACCATATAACTTAATCCCTTTGTCCATGTGTTTAGATTGAACACGAGTCATGGAATAGTCATACTCGTATATTCAATCTCTATTTCTTGATCCCCAAGTAGAACTAGAATAAACGAATAAGCTCGATATCACATATCGACTCATTCGAGCACGACCATGCATTTTAGTCTTACTTGATCAAGGGCCCAAACACTTCTCCTGTTATATAGGAGGGACAAATCATATCTTGATCAATCAACATCCCTCTACATAATTCGTAGTGTATCCAATAGTTGCCTTTATAGTTTACCCTGTTACAGGTAACGTTTGACAATATCAAGATACATAACTCCTTATGTTGGGATCTCTGATGATCTCAAGTCGTAAGGATTACATACATTATTATCACTATGAGAATTGCTTATGGCATTCATATAACTATCCATGTAGCATTCTCATGGTGGGTCTGTCCAGTACATTGTTCTCTAACATGTACCCATGTGTTGATTTGATATCTCATATCCATGAATAATTCATCAATCAAAACATACTAGTCTCAATGTATTATCATTATCCTTATTTATGATAATACTTGACTAGGGACAATCTTTAAGAATAATACAATATTATTCTAAGGAAATTAACTTATATATCAATTCATATTGCACATATATTCGAATAATATATAATAATGATTTGCCATTTATAAAATCATAATACATTGTATGTCATAAACAATCATCTAATGACATGTCTTAGGGCATATCCCAACAGTAGCGAGAGTAGGGATCGATCCCACAGGGAAGGTAGTATTTTTGTGTCAATTTAAAAATGAATAGTAAAAATGGGGTTTTGAGTTGAGTGATTACTACTAAGCAAATTTTAAGAATTAAACTATTTAACGAGATTAACTAAAACGGTTAAAACTTATGAGAGTGAAGCGATTCTTAGTTTTCGGTCAACTTTACTTTTGGAAAATTCTCTCTTGATCATCAAATCACTAACATTCGAATTCTTTCAATTATTCATCGATTGGAAATTGAATTCCTACCCACCTTAATCGTGGTCAAAGAGAAAACAGCATTCAATCCGACCCTTATCAAATCTCTAATCAAAACTACAGCCGCTAATGATTAAACTAATGATAGATTTCAAAACTAGTGAGTTCGATAAATCTAATCAATAAAAACTATAGCCGTTAATGATTGATTACCCAATCGTTTCTCCTAAGAATTCAATAACACCTACGGCCGATAATTATTAATCTTAGTTGCTTCTTAATTAGCTATCGATTATGCATGTGAATACTAGGTGATCAATCTAATAAACAAACACAATAATCATTGAAATCGATACCAAGAAACAGAATTGAAATCGAAATTAAATTCAATAAACAAACAAAAATTCTCACAAGAGATTCAAATCCAAAAGCAAGTATCCCTTCAACCAAGAATCTAGGAGTTTAGCCTAGCATAATTGAATCTAAAAATAACAAAAACTGATTCGAAAACATTAAATAAACAAAGAAAAAGAAATTACTAAGACGAATCACGATTCCGGCTTGTCGATTCCGGCTCCGTTCTTCGCGTTGTTCTTGACAAAACTTGAAAGAAAAATCTTCTAAAAACCTAAAAATATTCTAAAGTATGGAATTCTCTCCCTAAGAGGTGATCAAAAACGAGTTATGGGGTCTTAGAGGCTAATAACTAGGTTACAATCTTTTAAACATGGTAAAAGACTTAATTTCCAAAAATTCGGACTCTTTGGCGATCGATCGCCCCTTTTATACCGATCGATCGCTTCGTTTATTTTTCAACCAAACGCTAGAGGCGATCGATCGCCACTTTATAGCGATCGATCGCTTCCCTCCAGTAGCCTCAGGCGATCGATGGCCTAGAATCACCGACCGATCGCTGCTTCGTTAATTTTGTTGCTCAAGTTTCTGTCCAAGGGCGATCGATCTCCTCTTCATGGCAATCGATGTCTTCCTTCGAAATTACGTTTTTGCCTTTTTCTTGATCACTTTTGAGTCCTTGTCATGTCCATGTCTTTTCTTGGTCTTTACACATCATTTTTAGCTCATTTTCGTCGATTGTACCTACAATTACACAAATATACGATTAGGTAGCATACGTATCAAATTATCCATCAAAACCTACCAAATCGTAGACAATTAAGCGCTAAATATGTGTCTATTTCTAATCACATCAAACTCCCACATACTTACTCTTTACTCGACCTCGAGTAATCAAATAAAACTACAATATTTTTGGTTAGTTCATAGGTTCATAACAAAGCAACTTGTCCTCACTTTAATGCCTCAACAATTTTAACATGCACAGTAATGAAAGGCGGTGAAAAGTTGACAGTGGAACAAGTTCAATCCCTAAACATTTCATACTCAACAAAGCAGTGAACGTGTGTGTGTAGTCATAAACAAGTGTTGTGTACAAATTATAGATCCAAAATATGCAAAGCCATAATAGTTCAAGCATACACTAACCCAAGTATAAGCTCACTTGCACACTCTTCTCCACTATCTTAACCACTTTGCAAACATAAATCAAGTAGGTATTTATTAGCTTGTAGCTTGGCCTAGGTATTGGCTTATGAAAGAAAGGTAATGATATATCAAGTAAGAGAGTATGATGATATGCACACTAAAAGATTCTCTTCTTGCTTGAATTTTTCAACTTTTTTCTCAACATTTTTTTTCTTTTTTGTGTGCCTTGGCTCCCCTTGGAGTCATATTTTTATCAAATTTCTCAAGGCATTCCTTTTCTTTCACGTATTTCATTCTTTTGACAATAAAGTTCACAAATATAATTCAATGAATTCCCAAGTGCATATGAATGAAATACATCATACTCCCTTAAAAGGTATGGATTAAAATCATATTTAGGCTAAAAGGATAGGATGATAAGCTAGTCAAGGAATGTTGAATGGGGGTCTTTAGTATGCTTAGCATACTACCATTCTTTTGCATTAAGGTTCAAAAAGGGTACTAGTGATTGATTTTCTTTACATGGTAGGCTTGAAAGGCTCAAACGCATCGAATATTGCCTATATCTTCATGTTTGCAAGTAGTCTAGACATACGTCTCAAAGAGCATATAGTGAAGTTCTAGCATGTATTAGAGACTTCTTAAGACTATCACAAAGTTCACACAATCTTCACTAAGCTATGCACACTTCACAAGTCATGACAATAATGTGGTCAAAATATTCAACTACTAGGTTAAAGTAAAATTTGCATTAGAGTTCAAAGTGTTCCAAGGTTAACAATTCACCTATGTTCAAAAGCATGCATGATATCAATTAGGTTTCATCATGGGCTAGTGTTTCTAAGCATGTGTTCATTACTAACTATGAGCTCAAAATTTTCAAAATTTTTCGATTTTTTTGTATTTTTATCATAAGAAAAACAATAACATGCCACTAATCCCTCCCCCATACTTAAATCTTACATTGTCCCCAATGTAAGGGAAAAATACAAGAAAAGAGAAAAGTCTAACTACTAAAGCAATAAAAATGAAAATAAAAGGGAGAAAGGAAACTAACTCCCCTTGGGTTGCCTCCCAAGCAGCGCCTCTGTTTAACGTCGGTGGCCCGACGCCAGTCCTCTATCAAGGTGGGTGATGCGGTGTCGCTCTATCCTTCTTCTTTCAACTCAATATCTTCTTGATTCCCTTGAATTTTGGTTTGTTCGCCTTTGAGTGGGCGTCCTCAGTCCTTGTTCCTCCTTCAACATATGTGGCTTGCTGTGGTCGATCCGGAGGGTGCTTCTTTTCAATGGTACGATCCTGCAAGTGAGAAGAGCGAGAGTCAGCAGTATCATGAATAGATATAGCAGCAATAGTATGAACAGTATGCACATGATGAGAATCCATACCTCCGTTATCACCAAGGCCATCAGTAGCCTTTCCCATCTCCCACAATTCATCATTATCAAAATCAGAATCATATGCATCATTTATATGAATAGCGTAACTAGAATGCTCGTGAGTTTTAATGGGTTCATAGATATTAAATTTTGCAATTTCACCATTAGACTCTATTGTTAACAGGCCGATATTCACGTCGATTACAGATTTTGATGTTTTCAAGAATGGTCTCCGTAAAAGAATGGGGCTAGATGCATCACCATTTTCCATGTCTAAAGCATAGAAATCGGCGGGGAAGACCAAATTCTCTATATGAACAAATACGTCCTCTACTATCCCCCTAGGACTAACCGTGGACCTATCAGCTAATTGAATCACAGTATGGTCTTGTTTCAAAGGTCCAGGTGTCAGTTGAGTGTAGATTGAGTAAGGCATGACATTAATTGAAGATCCTAAATCTAGCATCGCCTTCTCAATTCTAGTGGTTCCTATCACATAAGGAATAGAGAACATACCAGGGTCCTTACACTTTGTGGGAATGCTTCTTTGGATGTCCGCGGAAATATTCTCACCTAACTTGATCTTGGGTTACCCTTTGCCTTCCTTGTTCTTACCCACTTTCCATACCTCCTTCAAAAATCTAGTATACCGAGGCACTTTTATCATGGTATCTTGTAGTGGGACGTTCTCCTCGCAGCGTCAGAAAGTGTCATAGAGTCCCTTAAGTCAAGCTTCTCTCCTATTATCCTTCAATGCAAGGGGAAATGGGGGTTCATTTTTGTACTCACGGAGTGGAGGGGACTTACCTCGCGGTTCCTCTTCTTGCATGGGCTCTTCAACGTCCTTCTCTTCCTTCATCTCCCCGTTCTTGTGTGGCGTCAGTACCACCTTTTCCTTATCTTCGTCGCTACTCGTCTTCAAAGTGATTGCACTCATATTTTCCATGGGGTTCATAATTGGATGTGACGGTAGTCTATTTGATATGCTCGTTTCAAGCTTGTTGAGCGAAGTCGCCAATTGTCCCATTTGCGTAGTCAGGCTCTGAATGCTCGCCCTCGTCTCCTGTTGAAATTGTAAGCTATTTTCAGCAATAACTTTAATAATATTTTCTGACCTGTCAGAAGGAGGGTGCACTGGAGGTGGTGGAGGTCTCTGATGGCGGTCTATAGGGTGGGGGTTGGTGTATCTGTGGGTTCTATCCTTGGTTCGGATGGTCCCTCCACCCTTGATTGTAATTGCTTGATGGATTGTCATGGCCCCTTTGTGGTGGTCATGGGAATCCTCCCGCTGCATTCACGTGCTCAGTGGCTGTCTCTTGTAGTGAGGGACATGCATCAGTGGGATGGTTCATAGCTAGACAGATTCCACATGACTTCATCTTCCCCACGTTGCCTCATGCAAGATTACGCACAAGAAAAGTTAGATCAATCAATTGTTGTTCCAAATTGGATACATTTACCTCTTTTCTTGGCGGTTGTCCATGGTGAACATGTCCAAATTGTTGGGAGTTGGCCGCCATGTTAGCTATTAAGTTCCTTGCCTCTTCCGCTGTCTTGTCAATGAAAGCTCCTCCGCTTGCCGCATCCACTAAGTTTCTGTCACCAAAAAGCAAACCTTCGTAGAAATATTGAATTAACAAGTGTTCACTTATCTAATGTTGTGGGCAGCTTGCACACAACTTCTTAAACCGTTCCAGTACTCATGCAATGACTCCTCTTGGTATTGCTTCACATCGTAGATTTCTTTCCTTAAGTTAGTCGCCCTTGAAGCTGGAAAGTACTTCTCAAGGTAGACTCTTTGTAAATCAGTCCACGTGGTGATTGATACAGAGGATAAGTAGAATAGCCAATCCTTTGTAGCATCCTTTAGCGAGAATGGAAAGGCTCGTAGTTTAATTTGCTCCTCCGTTATTCCACTCGGCTTCATCGTAGTGCATACCACGTGGAATTCCATCAAGTGTTTGTGTGGGTTCTCACCTGCAAGACCATGAAAAGATGGCAATAAGTGAATTAGTCCAGATTTAAGTTCGAAACTTACGTTATTCGCGAGAGCAGGGAAAGTGATGCAGAGAGGTTGTTGATCCAAGTTAGGATTTGCCAACTGCCTCATACTTTGATTCGCAGCCATCATGTTCCTCTCTTCTTCTTCCTCAAGTAACCTTGCTTCTCTTCTTCTCTGATGTAGTGTCCTCTCGATCTCAGTATCGTAGTAAAAATTCTCTTCGTGATCAGAGGGTTCACCTGTACTCATCAACAAACCACAGTAGTATAAAAAGAAAAAAAAATAAAACGACGTTAACACAAAAGTAATTGCCTTCCCCGTCAACGACGCCAAAATTTGGTAGCGCTTATCGCGTACGCCCAAATTAACCCTTCTCAAGTTAATAGCAAAAGTATGTAGTAGCGAGAGTAGGGATCGATCCCACAGGGAATGTAGTATTTTTTTCGTGTCAATTTAAAAACGAATAGTAAAAATGGGGTTTTGAGTTGAGTGATTACTACTAAGCAAATTTTAAGAATTAAACTAATTAACGAGATTAACTAAAACGGTTAAAACTTATGAGAGTGAAGCGATTCTTAGTTTTCGGTCAACTTTACTTTTGGAAAATTCTCTCTTGATCATCAAATCACTAACATTCGAATTCTTTCAATTATTCATCGATTGGAAATTGAATTCCTACCCACCTTAATCGTGGTCAAAGAGAAAACAGCATTCAATCCGACCCTTATCAAATCTCTAATCAAAACTACAGCCGTTAATGATTAAATTAATGATAGATTTCAAAACTAGTGAGTTCGATAAATCTAATCAATAAAAACTATAGCCGTTAATGATTGATTACCCAATCGTTTCTCCTAAGAATTCAATAACACCTACGGCCGATAATTATTAATCTTAGTTGCTTCTTAATTAGCTATCGATTATGCATGTGAATACTAGGTGATCAATCTAATAAACAAACACAATAATCATTGAAGTCGATACCAAGAAACAGAATTGAAATCGAAATTAAATTCAATAAACAAACAAAAATTCTCACAAGAGATTCAAATCCAAAAGCAAGTATCCCTTCAACCAAGAATCTAGGAGTTTAGCCTAGCATAATTGAATCTAAAAATAACAAAACTGATTCGAAAACATTAAATAAACAAAGAAAAAGAAATTACTAAGACGAATCACGATTCCGGCTTGTCGATTCCGGCTCCGTTCTTCGCGTTGTTCTTGACAAAACTTGAAAGAAAAATCTTCTAAAAACCTAAAAATATTCTAAAGTATGGAATTCTCTCCCTAAGAGGTGATCAAAAACGAGTTATGGGGTCTTAGAGGCTAATAACTAGGTTACAATCTTTTAAACATGGTAAAAGACTTAATTTCCAAAATTTCGGACTCTTTGGCGATCGATCGCCCCTTTTATACCGATCGATCGCTTCGTTTATTTTTTCAACCAAATGCTAGAGGCGATCGATCGCCACTTTATAGCGATCGATCGCTTCCCTCCAGTAGCCTCAGGCGATCGATGGCCTAGAATCACCGACCGATCGCTGCTTCGTTAATTTTGTTGCTCAAGTTTCTGTCCAAGGGCGATCGATCTCCTCTTCATGGCAATCGATGTCTTCCTTTGAAATTACGTTTTTGCCCTTTTCTTGATCAATTTTGAGTCCTTGTCATGTCCATGTCTTTTCTTGGTCTTTACACATCATTTTTAGCTCGTTTTCGTCGATTGTACCTACAATTACACAAATATACGATTAGGTAGCATACGTATCAAATTATCCATCAAAACCTACCAAATCGTAGACAATTAAGCGCTAAAGATATGTCTATTTCTAATCACATCACATACCCTATGAGATCGATCCCTACTCAAGCTACTACATATTTACTGTTGTTAACTTGAGAAGGGTTAATTTGGGCGTAAAGTGCTACCAATGACATCATAAGTTCATGCCTTACACATCAGACCTTTGGCAACTAGCATCTAGTACTGATTCTTCATTAAGATCTTTTTGAAGGGAGGGCACAATCTTTGTCCTGACTCAGAAAATATGATGCCCGTATCATCTCGAATAGTGATTGAAATGGCGGACAAATCAGTCAGTCCGGTGGTAGGAAGACACAGTTGATTTGAGAATTCCTCTTGAGTAATGCTTACTTGATGTCCAAATAGAAGCGATAACATAGTTGTTAACCACTCTCGTTGATGCGTAAAATTACAGCAAAGCATCTTTGTAGAATATCAGAGTGAGATTCAAGAGAGTAAGTAGCCATGGGCTTGTCAAACTGTTGAACTCCTTTCATGTCTTCGTCAGAAATGGAGGCAATAGATGTGAAATCAACATGACATGCATTTTTGACAAAACTTGGTTGGTTGTTTGAAGATGTGTTAGTGTAGTAAACTGTAAATGGGAAAGTAAAAAGTTTTAAAAGCCTAAAGGCGGTTGAAGGAGAAGGGAGATGTAACGTCGTACCGTGGATGAAAGGATACGTAGTCACGTGTCACTCATCTACACAAAAAAAAATTGAAAATAATTAGAACGGATACGATTAAAGCGGGGCCGAAATAATAAAACATGAAAATGATAAAATTTGAAATCCGACGTTCGAATTGGTTAATAAGTACGAAAGGTTAACATTAGCTTAGCATACGTGGTAATGTTTACTGAAAAGTAGAGTCTACTGGTTAAGTATAAAACTCTACTGTAACAGAAAATTGTTTTACCAGCTGAGCAGCAGTATACCTCTAAAAAACAAACAAATTCCCCCTCAAACAAGCAAGAAGAGAATTAAACAATGAAGATCACTTAGTTATATCACCTAAGCCAAGTATATTGCGAAAGTAGGAAAACTTAGCGCCCGGTAGGGGTTTTGTGAAAATGTCTGTTGCTTGTTGTTCAGTAGAAATATACTTCAATCTAGTCTACTTCTTCATTACGTGATCTTGGATGAAGTGATGACAAATGTCAATATGCTTGGTCCAGTGAATAACTGGATTATACGTGATAGCTATAGCTGACGTATCATCACAAAATATTGGTGCCTCGGTGGATTCAATTTCATAATATCTTTGTTGCTGTTGAATCCATAGTAGTTGAGCACAGCAGCTTCCAGCGGCAAGGTATTCTGCTTCTGCAATAGACGTTGCGATGGATGTCTGCTTCTTGCAACCCCATGAAATCAACCATTCTCCTAAGAATTGACAATATCCACTGGTACTCTTCCTATCAATCTTACATCATATATAGTCAGCATCTTAATATCCAACTAAATAAACGTAGAATCCTTGGAATACCAGAGGCCAACGTTTTCAGTTCCTTTTAAGTATTTAAGAATTCTATTTACAACAGTGTAATATGATTGCTTAGGATTAGCTTGAAAACGAGCACACATACATACAAAAAACATGATATCGAGTGTGTTGGACGTAAAATAAAGCAAAGAACCAATAATACCATGATACATGGTTACCTCTACCATATGCCTGCTTCATCCAAATCTACTTTAGCATATGAGCTCATGGGAGTGGCTGCTGCTGAACTAGTGCTCATACCGTACTTCTTTAGTAGCTCTTTTTGTATACTTCGATTGATGATTAATATTCCCTCAGCAGATTGCTTGACTTGAAGATCGAGGAAAAGAGATAGCTCTCCCACCATGCTCATCTCAAACTGGTCCTGCATTAGCTTGGAAAATTTATCGCAAAGTTTTGGGTTAGTACTTCCAAAAATGATATCATCAACATAAATTTGAACTAGTAAAGTATGGTCCCTTTGTGAATTTAAAAAGGGTATTGTCCACCGTGCCTATTGTAATGTCACGCTCAATCAAGTATTTTGATAAAGTATCATACCATGCTCGGTGAGCTTGTTTCAGACCATATAACGATTTGTCTAGTTTATAAACAAAGGAAGGTTGTCGATGGTTTTTAAACCCAGGAGGTTGTTCAACATAAACCTCTTCTTGAAGTTTGATATTAAGGAAATCACTCTTAACTTCCATCTGATAGACTTTAAAGTCTTTGAATGCAACAAATGCAAGAAATATGGGAATGGCTTCTAATCGGGCTACAAGGGCAAAAGTCTCATCAAAATCGATGCCTTCTTCCTGTCTGTATCTCTGTGCAACTAATCTTGCTTTATTCCTAATCACTATACCATTCTCTTCCAATTTATTTCTAAATACACATTTGATACATATAACAGTGTGATGCGATGGACGTGGTACTGAGTGCCAAACTTTATTTCTCTCAAATTGATTAAGAGTTTGGATCTATAATAGCATCATCTATCTTCTTATGTTCTATGTGAGAGATGAATGCACCATCAAGAAATCCATTTATCTTCTGTCATCTGGTTCTGAGAGGAGTAGTAGAGTTACCTATGACCTGACCAGGTGGGTGATCCTACTTCCACCGGAGCGGAGGTCCAAGAGGATTTGTTCCTTCGTCGGTCGATATTTGAGTCGGAAGATTAGTAGACTGGATGTGTTCATCGTTGATATTTGGAATATCTACTGTAATAGTGGTCCAGCAATATCCGCAACAGTAAGGTCTAACTCTTGTTGCTCAGTAGGAATATCTGTTGGTGCTTTCGGGACTTCTGGTTCTAGAATGCAATCAACCATTTCTACTGTAATCCAACTCATCATCACAATCATTATTAATATGTGTATTTTCTAACCGATTACTCAAAGTATTTATTTGTAGTTCAGAGATAGAATTATCAAGAGATCCATCAAATTTGACATGAATGAATTTCTCTACTGTAAGTGTTCTATTATTAAATACTCTAAAAGCCTTACTAACAGCAGAGTGGCTAAGAAATATTTCGGCATCAGACTTAACATCAAAAGCGGTGAGATGAGTCTTTCCATTGTTATGAATAAAACATTTGCAACCAAACATATGGAAATAAGAAATATTTGGCTTACTGTCATTCCAGATCTCATACGGTGTTTTGTTAGCTCGTTTATTAATAATCGATCTGTTCCGTGTGTAGCATGTTGTGTTAACTGCTTCTGCCCAAAATCTCTGAGACATTTCTTACTCTGCAAGCATAGTTCGCGCAGCTTCTTTCAAAGTATGGTTCCTACGCTCAACAAATCCATTTTGTTGCGGGGTTCTAGCATCAGAGTATTCATGTTTAATACCAAGATCATCTAGATATGATTCGAGTGTCTGATTGGTAAACTCAGTACCTTTGTCACTACGAATTCTATCTATCACACATGACTTCTCATTTTGTAGTCTCTTCAGTAGTTTGATCAGCTTTGGAGTAGCCCGATCTTTGCCACTTAGAAACATGACCCACTAAAACGAGAGAAGTCGTATATTAATACTAGGGTATACTTCATTCCCCCTAGACTTGTTACTGGTATAGCACCAAAAAGATCAAGTGCATCAACTCTAGGCACCGAGAAGAAGATTTACTACCTCTGTTCTTAAAGGTATATCTCATCTGCTTACCAAGTTGGCATGCTGAACAAATATTGACTTTTGATAACTCTATCTGGGGCAATCCATCCACTAAATCAAGCTTCTGCAGACTGTCAATAGTTTTAAAATTAGATGACTCAAACGCTTGTGCCAAAGCCAATTTTTGGAACTATTCAAGGTAGCAAAGCAGGTAGGTGAGGCAGTTTGATCAAAATTCCAATCAATATTATATGTGTTATCATGCCTTTTACCTACAAGCAGTATATTACCATCAGTAGATCTTATCGTGTAAGAGTGCTAATTGAATTCTACTGAATGTCCATACATAGTTGACTAATGCTAATCAGGTTATAGCATAGGTTTTCAACTAACAGTACATCTTAAATAGTATGTTACCATGGGTAATCTTACCCTTACCCACGGTTCTACGTTTTGCGTTGTCACTGAATGTTATCTGGTAGTGTCTAGTAACTCAAATAGTAGACATGCACTTCCTGTCATATGCCTAGAACATTCACTGTCCAGAAACCACTCTGAGCTCCGAACTAGCTGGATCCTAGATCTCTGCAATTAAAGCTATTAAAACATTGGTATCCAATCCTACTTGGGTCCAGACAGGATTAACTCTTTTCGGGACCCACACTTGGACAACCCTGAACCTTTTGAGTATGCGTGTGTCCTGAATTGTGTGTGCATAAAATGGTGATGCTGTTCTAGGGCGTTGTTTGTGATATTGAGTGTATGCATGTTGTTTTGATTTTTTATTTCTGTTTGGAAGCATATATCTCTACTGGACATGCATACAATTATAATACCAGTTAGGTTTTGCCTCTCGAGTTGCCTTACCAGCAGGCTTATGTCCATTATTGGACTTCTGTACTGGCCTAGTCCTTCTCTACTGGCTAGACGTAACCAATACCTTTATGTGATGCTTGTTTCCTTAACGATTATTGGCTTGACAGGTTCTATCTCCAACTCTCTTGGTTCATATATTGTGCTGGATCTAACAAAGTTCATTGTTTGAAACTTGTTCTTCATCAGATACAGTTGAGATTGTGTGCTAGAAGCTTTATTGTCATGGTTGATATAGCCTATGCCAGCAAGATCGCCAGCAAGCCTAATCGACTATAGTATTTCATCTTTTCTAGCAGTTGATGTGTTCCATGTGCGAACCAAATTGATAAGTTTCTGGTGTGCGCGTTTGACTTTGTCATTTTCTTTTTCGAGTAGACGCACTTTTGCCTTTAAGCATTCTAGCTCCCGTAGTTGTTCACAATCAAGTTTACTGTCCTGCTGTTTGACTGGGCTAGTATGTCCAGTCTTGTAATTCTCGAAGACTCGTGCAATTGTTGATACTCATTTATCATGTCATGTAATGCAGTTGTGAGTTCAATATGAGTAAATTCAGAAAGATTAGAATCAGTTACCTCGCTGTCATCATTGGCCATGAGACAGTAGACTCCTTCATCTTCACTTTCACTTGAGGAGCTTGATGATTCTTATGACTCTGAGTTGAATCAGCCCACTTACTCTTGTTCTCCTCAGCAACAAGAACCTTTTGGTCTCTATCTTCCTGGATGATCTTTTTTTCTCCCTAGACTTCTTGTAGTCCTTGGAAGTCCTCTTTTGATTATCCTTCTTTGGTTTGGTACAGTTGGCGATAAAGTGTCATGGTTTGTGGCAATTGAAGCAGACGCGATCATCTTCTTTTGATCTGTCCTTGAAGTTCTGCTTCCTTGGATATGACTTATATGTCTTATTGTTCTTCTTCATAAATTTACCAAATTTCTTGACAAGCATCGCCATTGCATCAGTACACATTTGTTCAGGAGTCATCTCAGATGCAGTAGACAAGGACTCTAATGCAGCAAGGGCCTTCGTTGGTTGACTTGGTTCATTGTCAACTCGAATGCCTAATTTGAACTCATACGCCTTTAAATCAGCAAAAAGATAGTGCAGATCAATCCTATCTAAATATTTGGATTCTATCATGGCTATGGTCCCATTCTCTTGGGAGACCTCTCATCACTTTTAAACTAACTTCTCTGTTTGAGAGTTCTTTGCCCAAAGTGATGAGTTCGTTGATAATTACTGTCACTCTTTCATCATATTATTTGAGAGTCTATCCAGACACCATTTTAATTGTTCTCGAATTTTTGTAAAGCAACAATAAGTTTGTTTTCTTTAGTCTGATCATTTCCTTCACACGGTTGTGCGATCTTTTCCCAAATATCCTTTGTGGTAGGACACATCTTGATTTTGTTGAACATGTTTTTCTCCATAGTCTTAAATAAGATGTCCTTAGCCACGTTATCCAAGTTTGCCTTTTTCTTTTCTTCATTTGTCCAAGATGCTATCTCTTTTTCAACCATTTAGGAATCACCTTTAGAGATAGCCACGGCTGTATTGATTTTCATGATCTTCATTGGCCCGTAAGTAATAATGTACCACATATCATCGTCCTGAGCACGTATATGTGTTTGCATTCGAATTCTCCAATCATCATATTCGTCATTCTTGAACATTGGAATCTTGTTGAATGAGACAATCAGTTCTGGTATTCTCATAATTGAGAAGACCTTGCTCTGATACCACTTGTTAGGATCGGGGTAGTGTTTAGAAGGGTGGTTGAATAAACACTAGGCTCAATTTATCGATTCTTCAAAGCATAGCAGACTGTTAAGTACTGTAGTAAGATCTCAATTAATTGCAAGGCATTAGACAACTAAAATGTAGTGGCGGAAGATGTCTACTGGAATTGTAAGATAAGAATTGATTGGTAAAAGCAAAGAGACAGTAAGGTAAGGTGCATAAAGTAAATGTGACAAGAATTGTTTGTGAAAGTTCGAAGCACAAATGCTTCTACGTCTCCCCTTATTCCTTTGCAGGAAGGTTACACCAGAAGAATTTGGTTTACACTTTTCAGTATACAACCTTCTTAGGCACCCATATAGATTTGCCTAAACTCCTAGCAACACAATAATCATAAAGATCACAAGATGATTTTTACAACACTCTTGCAAGATATAAGAACTCTGTGTTTTCCTTCGAGTGTTCTTGAGCAATAAACTTGAATGTTTAAAGCTTCTCAATCACAATACGGCTTCGATACTGCTCTGCAAAACTTCAGAATGTCTTAGTAAGCGTTTTTGAATGATTGTTTTGCTTAGTTTTGAATGAAGTAGATTCAAGATTTCGAGTGTTGAGAGTTTTCTTCATTCTGCTCTTCGACGTATTTATAGACTCGAAAGTCTAATGACAAAGTTTCTTCAAATGGAAAGAATCCGCGCAAAATCAGCTTCCTGATTTTTATCCAAATTCCTTTTGTCTTCTCTCCAAATCTAGTTCATTCTGACGAGATTGGTGGCGCGGATATGGCAGTGCAACATACTATGGTACTATTGTCATAGTGAATGTGTTCGAGTTTTTTCATGTTGCCTTTTTACGTCTGCTGAATTCTCCTTATTGATTTAGTCTGCTGGACTAAAATCAATTGATGTCTTGTAGTGTCGGCTGATATCTTCTAGTGAATATATCAATAGACTTTGTAGTGAGCTATGATACTCTGATCCAGTATACTTCCAATTTCTGCATCCAGTAGACTCTGTCTTCTGCATCCAGTAGACCCTGTCTTCTTGTAGACTTTTGTAAAGTTAGTCGACTGACTTCTCGTTAGTAACTTCTTCGATGCAGTAGACCTTTGTTATCGCAAAAACTTAGAAATATTTTCCTAACATGTGTCATATGATTATCATATATCTGGTGATTATTCTAAAACTCAATGTTTCAATTTTTGGGACCAACATTCAAGTTCTAATAGAAGGTGAAATTGAAATCGGACGGTTCGGATACGGTTTAGGTTCCAATTCCTAACGGCTCTAGTTTTCTTAAGATTCAGAACTATTTGAACCGAAATGTACGTCTTTAAAATTTAACCAAAAAAGCTAGACAACCCTTGAGATAATTAATTTTAATCATTTAGCATTATTTAAAAATATAAAAGTAGGAATTAATTTATATTTGTTCAAATTATGTAGTTTAAATTATACAAGTTATATATACTCCAGAACCTTAAAGTTAATATTAATTTATGGATCGGGTAAGATTCCACTAAATTCAGATATCAATCTTGGTTCCAAGCAAATATATTTTTCAAGTTCTCAATGTAATAAAACTCAACAAAGATGATGCTGATTTCAATTAATGATGTGCAGGGGCGGATCATAGGTATGGGCTAGGGTGGGTTTTAGCCCACCCAGTCATGTCCAGAATTACTGTATGTATAATTTTTTGTTTAACATATATGGCAAATAGAGTGTTGCACGTGGTGGATACGCCAATTTGTTGGCTTGGGTATGAGTTCGAGACTCAATGGTATCAATTTACATAAAAATTTGATAAAAATTTGATTTCTCATTTAATAATATTTTTGGATTTATGTATTTGTTCAAATAATATTTGTTTTTAAAAGGCATGTTGATAAAATAATTTCATAGTTATTTGTCCATTTTTTTCATTTTTAAGTGAATTTTTTTAAATATGTAGATATATATCATTTTTAGTAAAGTTTATTTCTTTAAAAAAATTATGGTCATCGAGAAGATTATGATTGGTTAAAATGGATATATTTGCTTTCACGGTGGTTCAGAAATGGACATATTTAACATTTAGTGAATCCGTTTTTTTTATGTTCACCCAGTAAGAAATGAAGGGATCGAATAGACTATGGGCAATGAATCTCCAAAATTTCCTTTCGGGGGCTCTGCCCCCGAATGCCTTTTTCTCCAACCTCCCATATGCAAAATTCCTAGCTACGCCCCTGATGATGTGAACAAACCATTGATCATATGTACATATGATAGTCAAGTCATTGCCAAAATAAATGGCTTTTGATACTGAGAAAATAATTAATATATTTGAATTATAACATTATCATAAAATATATGGATGATAATTATTTAGAGGCAAGTGCTTTGGTTCTGCCCGTAATTATAAGCATAAAAAAAATAATCATCATAATATAAAGTTGAATATATTTCTTTTCTTTTTTTTCCTAACTAAAGTTGACATGCCAAAAGAAAGAAAAATACATATTCCCTCACCTAAGTTTTCTAAACTTGTTTAGTAAAAAAATTAAGAGGAAAATGAGGGCAAGATATTCAAAATAAAATAAAAATTAATTTTAAAAAGTAAATTACCTATAGACTCCCTTAAATTTAAACAATAACGAATTTTATCCATCTAGTTTAAACAATAACATCTAAATCTCATACTTTGTATTTTTATGTCAAATTATAAGGGAGATAGTTGCAACATATATAAATTACAAACTAAATGAATGATACTGTAATGCAACCATACTAAATATTAAAGTTGTAATAAACATTTTCTACACTGTAATTTTTCATTCAAAACAAAGAACCATACAAGGGTTTTATGATGGATATGTATAGAGACCTCTGCAAGGAAGGTAGTAAAGTTTTAGTAAAGGAATGATTGATTTAACCAAAAGAAGGAAGACCTACTTTAGAATAGCTATAATTGAGGAATGGCATATCATTACTATTTCATCAAATGACATGTTACCACACATTATATGTTTGCTATCGGATTTTACGGTTTCGAGAAGGTTTGTTTTTAGCAATTTTGGAAAAATCTAGTGTACATTAAATTTTTTTAAAAATTAATACTTAATAAATTAATAATAATTTTGAAATAAATTTCTCGTCCAGAACCAACTTCTTGGGCTAGTTTAAACAAATTATTAATTTTGATAAATTAATAAGTTAATTTTTTTTAAGAAGATCCTTATATAAATATATAGTTCAGTCAATATCATAAACTAAAATACAAACATAATTAGAATAATTTAGTAAAATATGAATAGAAATTTAAATATAGATTGATTATATATCTGACTCTTCTCATTATATTCAAAAGTTTTGGCGTCGTGTTCTAGAACTGTAACACAAAATTGTGAAGAATTGTTGCTGGTATGAGTGCTTCATTGTCGTGTGATTGGTTCTAAATGTACTGAATCATCCACAGCTTCATCCTTAACATGCTTTTCAATAACATTAGCCACAATTTTTTCTACGCTTTAGATCTTTCTACATAAATTATTTCACCCCAGGTAATCAAACGGGTGAACCAAGATCATTAACCATATTTTCAAGCTCATGAATGTCTTCTTCATGATAAATTCGTTGAATCGAAAAAATCTTTAAATTGATAAATTAATAATCTATCGATTAATTAATATCTCATCCAACATTATTAATTTATAGAGGTTTTACTGTACTTCATTGTAAGAGAAAAATAAAAATATTTTAATGAGATAAATATTATTAAAAATGAAATTTTACTTCAAAACAAGCTAAAATATTATTTATTGGGTCATTTGGTGCTCATCTCTCAAACTTTTGCCACCATACTTTGTACCATAAAGTTTCTTTATGCATAATAAATCATATCTTTATTTGATTGGAACTTTTTACTTGACTGGTGCTACGATGCCCTCTATAAATCAAGTATCCATCATGCATGTTGCATGTGAAGGTACATATAGCCTTCCATATTCTTTGTCCAATTTTCTTGCAAACTAGGAAACTATGCAAGAAAAAGACCCAAAAAGATTTAATGAAAAAGTTTCTGAAAAAGAAATTGGGTAAAAGGTAGAGATAAACTAGGTAAAAGATTGTAGGTGGAATAATAAAAATAAAAATAAATGATAATCATTCACCAGAGGTTTTAAATGATGAAAGTAGGATTTTTATTAGAACTCTGTGTTTTCCTTCGAGTGTTCTTGAGCAATAAACTTGAATGTTTAAAGCTTCTCAATCACAATACGGCTTCGATACTGCTCTGCAAAACTTCAGAATATCTCAGTAAGCGTTTTTGAATGATTGTTTTGCTTAGTTTTGAATGAAGTAGATTCAAGATTTCGAGTGTTGAGAGTTTTCTTCATTCTGCTCTTCGACGTATTTATAGACTCGAAAGTCTAATGACAAAGTTTCTTCAAATGGAAAGAATCCGCGCAAAATCAGCTTCCTGATTTTTATCCAAATTCCTTTTGTCTTCAATCCAAATCTAGTTCATTCTGATGAGATTGGTGGCGCGGATATGGCAGTGCAACGTACTATGGTACTATTGTCATAGTGAATGTGTTCGAGTTTTTTCATGTTGCCTTTTTACGTCTGCTGAATTCTCCTTATTGATTTAGTCTGCTGGACTAAAATCAATTGATGTCTTGTAGTGTCGGCTGATATCTTCTAGTGAATATATCAATAGACTTTGTAGTGAGCTATGATACTCTGATCCAGTATACTTCCAATTTCTGCATCCAGTAGACTCTGTCTTCTGCATCCAGTAGACCCTGTCTTCTTGTAGACTTTTGTAAAGTTAGTCGACTGACTTCTCGTTAGTAACTTCTTCGATGCAGTAGACCTTTGTTATCGCAAAAACTTAGAAATATTTTCCTAACATGTGTCATATGATTATCATATATCTGGTGATTATTCTAAAACTCAATGTTTCGATTTTTGGGACCAACATTCGAGTTCTAATAGAAGGTGAAATTGAAATCGGACGGTTCGGATACGGTTTAGGTTCCAATTCCCGACGGCTCTAGTTTTCTTAAGATTCAGAACTATTTGAACCGAAATGTACGTCTTTAAAATTTAACCAAAAAAGCTAGACAACCCTTGAGATAATTAATTTTAATCATTTAGCATTATTTAAAAATATAAAAGTAGGAATTAATTTATATTTGTTCAAATTATGTAGTTTAAATTATATAAGTTATATATACTCCAGAACCTTAAAGTTTAATATTAATTTATGGATCGGGTAAGATTCCACTAAATTCAGATATCAATCTTGGTTCCAAGCAAATATATATTTCAAGTTCTCAATGTAAGACAATAACTCAACAAAGATGATGCTGATTTCAATTAATGATGTGCAGGGGCGGATCTTAGGTATGGGCTAGGGTCCCAGCCATGTCTAGAATTACTGTATATATTTTTTTTTGTTTAACATATATGGCAAATAGAGTGTCGCGTAGGTGGTGGATAAGCCAATTTGTTGGCTTGGGTATGAGTTCGAGACTCAATGGTATCAATTTACATAAATTTGATTTCTCATTTAATAATATTTATGGATTTATGCATTTGTTCAAATAATATTTGTTTTTAAAAGGCATGTTGATAAAATAATTTCATATTTATTTGTCCATTTTTAAGTGAATTTTTTAAATATGTAGATATATATCATTTTTAGTAAAGTTTATTTCTTTAAAAAAAATTATGGTCATCGAGAAGATTATGATTGGTTAAAATGGATATATTTGCTTTCAAGGTGGTCCAGAAATGAACATATTTAGCATTTAGTGAATCCGTTTTTTTATTTATTTTCACCCAGTAGGAAATGAAGTGATCGAATAGACTATGGGCAATGAATCTCCAAAATTTTCTTTCGGGGGCTCTGCCCCCGAATCCTAGCAAAGGGGCCTTTTTCTCCAGCTCCCATACGCAAAATTCATAGCTACGCCCCTGATGATGTGAACAAACCATTGATCGTATGTACATATGATAGTCAAGTCATTGCCAAAATAAATGGCTTTTGATACTGAGAAAATAATTAATATATTTGAATTATAACATTATCATAAAATATATGGATTATAATTATTTAGAGGCAAGTGCTTTGGTTCTGCCCGTAATTATAAGCATAAAAAAATAATCATCATAATATAAAGTTGAATATATTTCTTTTCTTTTTTTTCCTAACTAAAGTTGACATGCCAAAAGAAAGAAAAATACATATTCCCTCACCTAAGTTTTCTAAACTTGTTTAGTAAAAAAATTTAAGAGGAAAATGAGGGCAAGATATTCAAAATAAAATAAAAATTAATTTTAAAAAGTAAATTACCTATAGACTCCCTTAAATTTAAACAATAACGAATTTTATCCATCTAGTTTAAACAATAACATCTAACTCTCATACTGTGTATTTTTATGTCAAATCATAAGGGAGATAGTTGCAACATATATTTATTATAAACTAAATAAGTGATACTATAATGCAACCATTCTACAGAAGATCCATCCATTATTGCATATACTAAATATTAAAGTTGTAATAAATATTTTCTACACCGTAATTTTTCATTCAAAACAAAGAACTATACAAGGGTTTTATGATGGATATGTATAGAGACCTCTGCAAGGAAGGTAGTAAGTTTTAGTAAAGGAATGATTGATTTAACCAAAAGAAGGAAGACCTACTTTAGAATACCTATAATTGAGGAATGGCATATCATTACTATTTCATCAAAGAGACCCCATATGACATGTTACCACACATTATATGTTTTCTATCGGATTTTACGGTTTCGAGAAGGTTTGTTTTTAGCAATTTTGGAAAAATCTATTGTACATTAAAAACTTCCAAAAAATTAATACTTGATAAATTAATAATATTTTTGAAATAAATTTCTCTTCCTGACCCAACTTGGGCTAGTTTAAACAAATAAGTAATTTTGATAAATTGACAAGTTAATAATTTTTAGGAATACCCTTATGTAAATATATAGTTCAGTCAATATCATAAACTAATAATACAAACATAATTAGAATAATAGTAAAATGTGAATTTATTGTTGTTTATTTTTCTAGAAATTTAAATATAGGTTGATTATATATATGACTTTCTCATTATATTCAAAAGTTTTGGCGTCGTGTTCTAGAACCGTAGCACAAAATTGTGAAGAATTGTTGCTGGTATAAGTGCTTCATTGTCGTGTGATTGGTTCCAAATATACTGAATAATCCACAGCTTCATCATTAACATGTTTTTCAATAACATTAGCCACAATTTCTTCTACGCTTTAGATTTTTGAACATTCATTATTTTATCCCAGATAATCCAATGAGTGAACCAAGATCATTATTCATTTTCTTAAGCTCATGAATGTCTTCTTCATGATAAATTCGTTGAATCGAAAAAATCTTTAAATTGATAAATTAATAATCTATCGATTAATTAATATCTCATCCAACATTATTAATTTATAGAGGTTTTACTACACTTCATTGTAAAAGAAAAATAAAAATATTTTAATGAGATAAATATTATTAAAAATGAAATTTTATTTCAAAACAAGCTAAAATATTATTTATTGGGTCATTTGGTGCTCATCTCTCAAACTTTTGCCACCATACTTTGTACCATAAAGTTTCTTTATGCATAATAAATCATATCTTTATTTGATTGGAACTTTTTACTTGACTGGTGCTACGATGCCCTCTATAAATCAAGTATCCATCATGCATGTTGCATGTGAAGGTACATATAGCCTTCCATATTCTTTGTCCAATTTTCTTGCAAACTAGGAAACTATGCAAGAAAAAGACCCAAAAAGATTTAATGAAAAAGTTTCTGAAAAAGAAATTGGGTAAAAGGTAGAGATAAACTAGGTAAAAGATTGTAGGTGGAATAATAAACAAAATTAAATTAAATGATAATCATTCACCAGAGGTTTTAAATGATGAAAGTAGGATTTTTGTCTCAAAAACTTATCAAGTGTTGCTTGAAATTCAAATATTTTTTCATATATTTGATTAAAACTCTGTTTATCGACTCATCCAATATTAAAGGAAATATTATTGTTGTCTCCGCTTTAGAAAAGATTTAGTATAACATTTGATATCTTGTTTGAACAATAACTGAAGAACTTCATGTACATAGCTGTATTACAATATCGCACCCTCTAATTTGTAATAGTATATGAAAAATTGCAATTGTCTCTACTATGATTTGACGTAAAAATATATAACAGATGAATATATATTATTGTTTAAAATTAAGATGCGAAATTTGTTATTGTTTAAACTCAATAATATATATACTTCACTCAATGTTTTTTTTTCCTCAAAACTTCACTCAAAATGGAGCATATAAAATAGCAACAATCCCAAGAATATGCATCAAAATGCATGGTGGGAATAAGAGTTAAGGATTTGGTTTGTATAACGATATTAACAACTTTGCAGAGAATGTAAATCGGTTGTCTAAGTTAGTTGTGGTGTCAATTTTCAATCAAAGAAATTAATTCATGATTCAGACAGCTTCCCTTTCTTGCGGGTAGATTTAAAAACACAGTAATTTCACAATCATGTCAAAGATAAAATAAACTTATTTACCAAAAAGCTTGATGGAATTGCTCCATGGCTATGATGAGTAGACACTGACACGACGACACAGACATAATATGATATGGAAATGGCGACATGAATTTTTTAAATTTATAGGATACGACAGGTTGAGACAAGCATAAAGTTTTTTTTATATTTTTAAAGATATTATATATGAACCATATTATAAAATATTAATATTCTTATTTTTTAAATTCTAAAATCATGTAAAGACAACAAAAATATTCTTACCAAATTCAAGAAGCGTATAAATAAATGCATGTCATGAAATCATTATAATATCACATATAATAACATCAAATGCATATTATTTTAATTAACATAAAGTTTGACAAGTACGTCCAACTAAAATATACCACCAAGTTCAAGAAGAGCATAAATAAATGAATGTCACTAAATCATTACAGTATCATAGATACCAGCGCCAAATATATATTACTTCAATTATCAAAAAGTTTAATTTCCTTGTCGGACACGTCCCTCGAAAGTGTCCGACACGCCTCTCCGTAGTGTCTCACAAGGGTGTCCGAATTAATTTTATTTTTAAATTAAGGACACACCACGTGGCGCGTCTGATACGTGTCTGATGGGTGTCCGAGAGAGGTAGGTGACCTAGAAGTGTCCGACACTGCACCAAGTGATTTTCAGGAGTATCCGTGCGTTATAGCTCCATGGTAAATATTTAGATCTCATTTTGGGTTGTTGGAGATCTATGATATAGTTTATTGTGGGACTTCATGGGTTACTTGTGGGATCAAGCACATACCACTTCATCAAAAGTTATAGCTGGTGATAACTATGCAGCTCAAATTTTTTAAATCGTACAACAACTCAAGCGCTGCATTTCGATCGCTCTTCTAGTAAGAGGAATCAGGGGTGGGGGGATATGGCTCAAATATTGGGGTGGTTTTGCTGAATTGTGTTAATTTATTCACTCAAACTAGTCGTTTATTTCTATGATGATGGAACCCACAACCCGCTATCTTTGGGGTACGCACTCGGTAAACCTCCGGGCTGATGCAATAGCCTATAAACCACTGCAATCAGATAAACTACACTATGCAAACCTGATGCGCAGGTTCAGATTGAGATAATGTTGACAGGGGGAATCGAACTCATTATATACATAGTGCACCCTTTTGGCCGGTTGACAAATGTTTCATAATTAGAGTTCATAGAATCTATTGTATTTTGACAAAATACAATTTTTGTGGGACTATATTTTCGTATATGGATCATGAATCTTGAAAATAGTAAGCCATTAATAAGCAAATTTTTGTTCCATTACTGACTCAAATTAAATACATGACTATGAACAAGGACGAGTAGTTTATATTCTCTACAAGCCAAGGTCTCCCCAAGATATTTCAGCAGTCTCTCCATAATGGATTTTTCCTATATCTACTATGAACTCTAAGTTCAAATACAAAAATAAACTTATATAAAAACAGATGCATCAGCAATATAATGAATCCTACACCAAGAATCCTGCAAGATTTAAAAGACTAAAAAATAAAAGTTACATCGATGATGTTTCTGCAAGAGCCTCATTAATCATTTCCTCCTCCCCGCAGCCGAAAAGCTCGGTATCCTTTTCAAACGAACCATGGAAATCCCGTCTCTCGAGCCTTGAATTAGCTGCAACAAAAACCAGCTTCTGAGTCCTCTCCAAGCCTAATCTTGCCTCCTCTTTCCCACAAAACCATCTTTCGAATGAAAAATCGATTTTAATCCCACACGACGTCGCGTGAAGGAAAAGAAGCCTAACAGCAACTTTGCCCAAAGATTTTAACTCTTTTAAGCAAGTTTCCCACACAAGTCTACTACTTGGAGGATTAGCAATCTTCATCTTCCCTGTTACACGATCCCGTTGCTTCACCTGAACCGCCTGAGCGTATAGAGGATCTAGCCCTTCTGCCCTCCATTTCATAAGTTCCATTAATGCAATATGAGCTTCGTCCCTCGAAACCAGCCGTGTTACAAGCTCGTCTACGTCCTTTTCTTGTTCGGGCGTCAAGAACTTGAAACAGGGAAGGTACTTCCCACTTGAATTTCTCGCCAAGTTTAATGGATCGAGAATGAATGCAGTAGACCAGGCAGGGTGATATGTTTTCCTGAATCGCCTTCCGAGTATCTTCTCCACAGGTTCTTCGGGAAAATTATGTTTGGTGCACCAGTTCTTCACTCTATCCCTTAGTTCCTCCCAAAGAGGGAGACATTGCCCAAGTAATGGCCTTTCAGACTCAATTTCTTCACTCATTTCAATGATCAACTTCACTAGTCCATGAGCTGCCTCCACGTCGTGCCAGAACCCGACGGCCCGAATAATATCAGCAACTTCCCTAGCCATACAATCCTCTAAATATACAACTCTAAATGAATCTTCCAACATGACTAGTTGTAGAATTCGGGAACAGCTCAATATATCTTCCAACATAGAAATAAAAGGACTAAAGTTCTTCGAAATGTCATATCTAGAAGAAGGAACTCTGATGAACCAAGAAAACTCATACCCTCGAAGCCTAAACTTGTGTAAACTACTTCTAACCTGCGGCATAGAATTAATCAAATTCGCAATTTTCAAACAAGATTCGGTTACATTCCTAAAGAACGGAAGTTCTCTATGCAAGTCCTTGATCAAACTAAAGAATCCCTGGAGCAGACAAGATACATTCACCATCCAACGACTCTGGAGTTCTAAATTTGCCAATGCTTTCGCTTTATACTTATCAGAAATGATCCCCACACATTTATTCGTATTGTTACCGCATATTCCTCGTACAGTTTCCCACAAAATTTCCTCTGCATATTGTGGAGGCACGGTGCCACCATTCGAGCACACGGCCTTATGAAACACTCGAGTTCCATTAGGGAGATTCACCATAAACTTAACCAAACGCTTTTCACCATCGTCACAAGTTTTAATGCTCTTCCATCCATCAGAAGCAACCTGAAAGAATGGTGCATCGCTGATTCTAGCTTCAGACTCCATTCTCGCAACCTCAAACTTAGAATCAAGCCTGGCAAATAAGAAATCCCTTCGTGACACAGCAGGCAATCCCACCTGGTTAAGAAAATCCTTAAGCTTGGGATGTTCGAGGCTCGAAAATGATACCGACCCAGATAATTCATAGAACCAATCTGCTAAAATATCGAAGCACGTATCGACTTGCTCGTTGCTCAATGCCGGACTAGGCGATGCTTTCGGGCTCTTGAGCCTTTTCACACTATCTTCCAACAATGCCAATGGCCCCAAATCTACCTTCCCACAGGATAAAACCGGCTCCTTCGGGCACGAATCCGGAACCTGAGCAAAGCCCGTTTTATTCCCCAACCGAGATGAATCAACCATACTAATAGGATACACATCCTGTACAACACCTTGCTGATACTGTGAGCTTCTCCTTCGATGATTCGGCTGCGAAGAAGGCGAAGCCAAAGGCGGTAACTGCGAAATGGGATTCAACATCAAGTTAAAATTGGGGCAAGTTCCTCTTTTCAAATGCTCAGAGGCAGTTCTTGATGGGTTCGACGCAGAAAATGCAGCACCACAAAGAGTGCATTTCAGTTTCACCGCTTTCGGCGAGTTAGTTTCAGGATTATTGATCAAAATTGGCTCAAGATGAGCCCAATACCATGCCCCTTTCCCTTTGACCGCCTTTGTACGGACAGTCAGCAATCCTTCATATCTCTTGTTCACCGCCATCGCCGCCACATCTTCCGACGCTTCCATCGAGTTCAAATTATCATTAGACATGGATGCAAGATTTTCCTTGGAGTAAAAAACCAAATCCCGGTGGCGGGTAATTGATTTCTCAGTTTTTTTTTTTAAAAAAAAAACAAGAGCTTTTCCGTTCTTTAGCGGGTCAGTAGTAGTTCAAGAACTAGGTGAGATTTCGGTTCAGAAATACTAACAAACTTCCATCAAAACAATTAATCCATCCAGGAAATAAGTTCCGGCACGACGTGAGAGTTCGGCTTCCGTCGTCGCCGTAGCAATCCCCACCGACGGCATCATTTCCACTGATGCTGAACAAATTTTAACTCGAAAAATCGCCAATAAATCAGAAAGCCAGCAATTTTACAGAGGAGGAGAAGGGGATTGGGAGAGATTTGTAGAGAATAGTAGGAATTATGAAGTTTCTTGTGGCTGTTGGTGAAGAAAAAAATGGTGGACTGCTTTATTACATATATTTCTATTAACTTTTTTGGTATGCTGACGTTATTGTAAAGCATTATATTCCTGGTACCACGTTGTAAATATGGCGCGTGTGAAGAATCCGCGAATAAAGGTTGAGAATTTGTCAACAGCAGGGGACATGGTGTAGGTCCCATTTGCATTTAGCCAATGAAATTGACTGATTAGTCAACATTTACAATTGGTTTGGTGACATTGAAAACCCAATCCAACTAAATTTTAACCTCTACACATTAATTCGATATTAAAATATAAATTTTTTTGAATAATAATATATTTAATATTATACTAATTATTTTAAATTAATTATAATAAACTAGTTCACGTTTATGAATTTATTTTACTTTTGTGACAAGGAATACAGTTATTCTAATTAAAACGATTTTTTTTTCAATTATTTTGGTAGAGTAGTTGAAGTTTAATTATAAAATCTCCGTTTTTGAAGTTTTTTATTTCTAGGTTTTGAGTTTGTTTTTTTTAATAAAAAAACAGTCAAACACAATAATTTATACAAAATGATCTAAGAGACTTATATTTACATGTCTTTCTTCTGTTTATTCGCCCATTATTCGGGGTATACTTGTCTTGGATTTATCGTGGACACACTTATTATCATGGTGTGTTGGTTCTCCCGATGTTATCTTATGGTGTGAGTGGGTTCAGACACTCATATTCACCAGATTTCCACTTGATGACACTGATGTCCCAAGATTCTAAACTTCCTTTCTTCGGGTTGTCCTTGTAGTAGATTGTTGAGGACTTTTGTGGGACCTAACTCGGCATGGACTACAATCTTCCTTATCTGGTACCACATTCTCTACAAACAATTTGTCCGAGGGTTTAAACCTTTCTAGAAAGTTTAATGTCAATCGTTCATTTACAGTAGCGGAAGCGTTTATACAATCTATTTATAACAAAATACATCCCAATAAAAACTCCTTATAACTGTCCAATACAAAGATAAAATACTATAATAGTCACGGTAAGCCAATTTTCATTTTTCCTAATTTTCCTCATGTTCTGGCTCCGGTACTTCTGTATCTGGAACTCACAATAAATAACAAGTAAAACTGAGGTTAAGTATTTGAGGATTTAGTGAAAGAATAACATTGGCTTTCATATCTTTAATTATCAAACAGTGCAATGCCCCAATATATATGTCATGTAACAAAAATCTTGCAATCAAGTAATTGTCAATAATGAACAGTGACTTTTAATGATTTCAGAGTGAATATCATGGGCTAAAGATGTGACTCCCATCGGACAGTTCGGTGTATCACTTTCCCCACATATTCCAGATAGGATCTGTACATTAATTCATTTACGAGTCAATGTGAACCATTCTCTGGATCGTAAAACGGTGTATGTTGTTCAGATTAACCATGTACCCGGATTGCCATCCGTTGTTCATTGGACTCACTTTCAGGGACGAACCCGTGTTGTCCAGTGGATACATATCCAGGGCTCCATTCAGTCATTCAGTCAAAGAAGCCATTCATTCAAAGTACTCGATTAGTAATCGATAACGTTCAAGATAATTAAACATCCAGAATAAGATGATCAATGGAACGATGTAATGTACAAGATGATGACATATATGAACAGTGAGATAATGAATAACAATTTACTGTAAATTCCACACCAAATGCTATAAAGGGCTGTATAACAAGAAACTGGTAGTACACCTCACCTCACAGCTTGATATCTTACTGGATGGACTTGATTTTGAACCAAATGCCAGCTAAAATCCTATGATCAATATATAAGGTCATTTATAGCGATTAGAGACCCAAAGATGTGGTTGAACATTCTAAAAATCATTTTTTGTACAAAACTTGTCCGGATAATTTTGAATAAGACTTTAAAAATTCATGATAATTCAACCATAAGTCGAAAAATCGTGAAACTTTCCAGAAATGCCTAAAATTAGTCCAGGAATGTTTGACCATCGGAAACAGCAGAATCGGTGAGGTGCGGGTAACGCACGCGCCTCCGTACCGGCGCGTGGCCAGAGCTCCAGTGTCACGCACAGACAAAAATTTTACACCTTGTTCGTCTCGTCGTTATCCACAACTTTTGTTCAGAAACCATTTTGAAAATCCCAACCGATTGTACCCAAATTTTGATTTTCGAAAAGATTAACTAGGGTGATTCGCTCGCCGGAATCAAAACGTACGACAATAGTTTGGGCAATCGGACGACATACCCATAAATTATAACACATTTTGAACAACTTTCATTTTATACACAATACCAAAATCATTTTGTCAGGATCGATTCCGGGGGTGGGTTGCCATTCCACACCCGAGTTCAACCAACTTGAGCTTCAATAGCTCGTGTTCTTGAAATGATGCACCGAGAGATTATATCGAGTTCGATTACAAAATCGAGCGGAAGACACTCGACATAACCCGTTCTAAAACCGATTAAACATTTGAAAGGCATTTTAAAGATATGCAATTAAAATAAATAAACAAGCATTTGTTTATGGAAGTTCGAAGGTGGTTCTATGTCTCCCCTTCTTCCACCTAATGGAAGGATTCCACTAGAAGACTTTGTTTATACAATCCCGTTGTACAAACCCGATCCAGTTGGGAATTCCCCATCCAACTAGAACTTCTAGCAACTCAACTATGTATGTTCTTTAATGTCTCACATACAAAGACCTCTCATCGGTTGTGATAAATCATCAACCGTTACAATGATATTCACTCTTCTATTTTAGCTCACAAATACAATGAATAGAGTGAATACAAAGGCACAAATGATTCCATAATGAATCTGATACAGCAAGGTAAGTGGTGCCAAAGGTTTGGGGAGTGCTCTTCATTTAGCAACTTTATCTTTGAAGTTCCCCAATTGAATCCCAAGTGGGTTTGTTTTGGAAGGCTTGGATTGATCTTCAATCAGCTGTTATTGAGCTCCCAAATCATGTATATATAGCCCCAAGTAATGATATATACGTTAGACACAAGAATATGCCCGTTGGAAAAGGTTTTGCACCATTCCCGAACTTGCAACGATCATATTCTGGTTTCTGGGCTCTTTGTATTTCGGACCGGACTGGTCTGGTCTGCTGGTCTGGTCATCATGTCTGATCTGCTGGTCTGGTCAGCATGTCTGGTCTGCTGGTCTGGACAAGTCAATCTGGTCTGGACAGGTCAGTCTGGTCTGGACACCTCAGTCTGGTCTGGACAGCTCAGTCTGGTCTGGATCAGTCTAGGCAGATCAGTCGGGCCGGATCAGTCTGGACAATCAGCTTGATACAAATCAGATTGATAAACTTACTCTTCTGATCTGTTGCTTGTATCTCTTGATTCTTTGATTTCTGGGCAAAGTGATCTACATGAAAGTTGTAGCCCTTTCTCTTAGCTTTCCACGGAATCAAGAATCGCTCGATTTCAAGTTTGTATGAGAGAGTTATGCTTGAAATACGAGGCAATGCTCCTGCTGTCTGTTTGCTGGATGCAGCAGCACATGTCGTGAGTTGCAGAAGCGTTTTGGACATCTTAACGTCCGATTCAGTCTTTGACTTCCAACAATGACTTGTAGATCTTTGTCTTATCTTTCCAACCCACACTGAATCGTTCTGTTCCGATAAGCGAGCTAAGAGTTATGCCCAACAGACTGACAGTAGCTTGCTGAAACAGCTCGATCTTACAGGCGTCACATGGCGTGACTTCCAGAAGCCTTTTGGACATCTTAACGTCCGATTCAGTCTTTCACTTCCAAAGATGACCTATAGATATTTGTCTTAGCTTTCCAATCCATACTGAATCGTCTCGTTCCGATAAGCGAGCTGAACGTTATGGCCAACAGACTGACAGTCGCTTGCTGAAACAGCTTGTTGTTTCTTCGCGGTACAGCTCGATCTTGCAGGCGTCTTTTCTCATTGATAACATTCGCATTAGCCGATCTGTTGTGAGATATGACTTTTAGTATTTTGAGTTGGCTGTTCAACCTCTTTGGAAGCACGCCATTTCGATATCCGAGCTATGAGATATGATAAAAACAATCCGCTCTGCCAGGATTTCAGACTTGGTCCAGCTTGATATTTTCAAGCTACTTCTTTGTAATTCATCAAGCTCTTAAGTTATGATCTATGAACTGCACACTTGATGAAATATGTTAGCAACACAATAACAAGTTTTGTTAACATCAAAACCAAGATTATTCGGGTTCCTAAAACCCAACAATCTCCCCCTTATTGATGATCACAAAACTTGAATAAAAATATGAACATTAAAGCACAATGTTGCATAACAAGAAAAATCATATTTTTTAAACAACATATTTCTCCCCCTTTTTGTGTGAATCAAAAAGGAAGACAAATAAAATTTACTCCCCCTCAAGGATTAAGATTAAACTCTCCCCCTTCATTTTAAAATGTTTGAAAATTTGAGCAAGTGAGGGGCAAATGGGGTAGGCTAAAACAAATTAAAAAAATGCAATGCACATTAATTTTTGAACACAAATAACCTCTTTTGATGATGGATGAAGCATACTTGGCAACAAATTTGAATTTATTGACAAAACTCAACAATGTCCATTTCATCTTTCTGCGGTGGCAGCACATGAGTCAACTTTGCAGAATAAACTGCTTTTTCTCGTGAAGAATTAGGCTGCAAGACCTATACCGTTGCGAACCTCTATGAGTCTAGTTTGCAACACAAAAAACGGTTTGTCATTTGGACATCCGAGCAAGAAGTTATGCCAATTTTCCCAAAGTCGCTGCAAGCTGCCTGAAAAACTGAATGCTTCGAAAATTGTTAGAAAAAATTTTGAACTTAAAAACGAGATAAGAACAGATTGAACGAAAATTAAACCTTTAAAATAGATTTTAAAATTATTTTTGTGCAAAATGAATGCAATGAAATTGATTTTTATGCTAAAAATTTTCATACACCATATTTTGAAAAAATATGCTATGAAAATATTTCATGCTCATGAGAAAATTTTGAAAATGATTTTAAAAGATATCCGCAAAAAATCGGTTAAAATGCTTTATAAGAACAACCTGCTCTGATATCACTTGTCAGGATCGATTCCGAGGGTGGGTTGTCATTCCACACCCGAGTTCAACCAACTTGAGCTTCAATAGCTTGTGTTCTTGAAATGATGCACCGAGAGATTATATCGAGTTCGATTACAAAATCGATCGGAAGACACTCGACATAACCCGCTCTAAAACCGATTAAACATTTGAAAACCATTTTAAAGATATGCAATTAAAATAAATAAAAAAGCATTTGTTTATGGAAGTTCGAAGGTGGTGTAATCCTTCTACGTCTCTCATTCTTCCATCTAATGGAAGGATTCCACTAGAAGACTTTGATTTATACAATCCCGTTGTACAAACCCGATCCAGTTGGGAATTCCACATCCAACTAGAACTCCTAGCAACTCAACTATGTATGTTCTTTAATGTCTCACATACAAAGACCTCTCATCGGTTGTGATAAATCATCAACCGTTACAATGGTATTCACTCTTCTATTTTAGCTCACAAATACAATGAATAGAGTGAATACAAAGGCACAAATGATTCCATAATGAATCTGATATAGCAAGGTAAGTGGTGCCAAAGGTTTGGGGAGTGTTCTTCATTTAGCAACTTTTGCCTTTAAAGTTCCCCAATTGAATCCCAAGTGGGTTTGTTTTGTAAGGCTTAGATTGATCTTCAATCAGCTGTTATTGAGCTCCCAAATCATGTATATATAGCCTCAAGTAATGATATATACGTTAGACACAAGAATATGCCCATTGGAAAAGGTTTTGCACCATTCCGAGCTTGCAACGGTCATATTCTGGTTTCTGGGCTCTTTGTATTTCGGACCGGACTGGTCTGGTCTGCTGGTCTGGTCAGCATGTCTGATCTGCTGGTCTGGTCAGCATGTCTGGTCTGCTGGTCTGGTCTGGACAAGTCAGTCTGGTCTGGACAGGTCAGTCTGGTCTGGATAGCTCAGTCTGGTCTGGATCAGTCTAGGCAGATCAGTCTGGCCGGATCAGTCTGGACAATCAGCTTGATACAAATCAGATTGATAAACTTACTCTTCTGATCTGTTGCTTGTAGCTCTTGATTCTTTGATTTATGGGCAAAGTGATCTACATGCAAGTTGTAGCCCTTTCTCTTAGCTTTCCATGGAATCAAGAATCGCTCGATTTCGGGTTTGTATGAGAGAGTTATGCTCGAAATACGAGGCAATGCTCCTGCTGTCCGTTTGCTGGATGCAGCAGCACATGTCGTGAGTTGCAGAAGATTTTTGGACATCTTCACGTCCGATTCAGTCTTTAACTTCCAACGATGACTTGTAGATCTTTGTCTTATCTTTCCAACCCATACTGAATCGTTCCGTTCCGATAAGCGAGCTAAGAGTTATACCCAACAGACTAACAGTTGTTTGCTGAAACAGCTCGATCTTACAGGCGTCACATGGTGTGACTTGCAGAAGCCTTTTGGACATCATAACGTCCGAGTCAGTCTTTCACTTCCAAAGATGACTTGTAGATATTTGTCTTATCTTTCCAATCCATATTGAATCGTCTCGTTCCAATAAGCGAGCTGAGAGTTATGGCCAACAGACTGACAGTCGCTTGCTGAAACAACTTGTTGTTTCTTCGCGGTACAGCTTGATCTTGCAGTCGTCTTTTCTCATTGATAACATTCGAACTAGTGGATCTGTTGTGAGATATGACTTTTAGTATTTTGAGTTGGCTATTCAACCTCTTTGGAAGCATGCCATTTCGATATCCGAGCTATGTGATATGATAAAAACAATCCGCTCTGCCAGAATTTCAGACTTGGTCCAGCTTGATATTTTCAAGCTACTTCTTTGTAATTCATCAAGCTCTTAAGTTACGATCTATGAACTGCACACTTGATGAAATATGTTAGCAACACAATAACAAGTTTTGTTAACATCAAAACCAAGATTATTCGGGTTCCTAAAACCCAACACATTTTGTAAATAGCAGAAATTAAGACATGAACATACTGTCTCAAAACAAATTTCTGGGTTGGATTTCACATCATGTTCTTCACGGGTTTTCGATTTTTTAGGTGATTCGGTTTTGATTTTCTTACACCTCTCACACTATATATTTTCTGGGTTGGTAAGGAAGGTTGTGTGAAAATTTTAGAATATTTGGACAAGATTTGGTAATTTTTTTTATTTTTGCTCTATTTTTGCCTAGTTTCTACTTTATTTTCCTGCACTATTCTACCATTTTCTTCACAAATTTTGTGCTTAATCTGATGAATTTGAGTGGTATTGATAGTGGTTGTGTGCATGAATTGGGGTGTTGATGTTTGGACAAGTGTTGTTAAGTTTTGCCAAATATCAAGTCTTACAATTAATTCAAAATGATAATTTTTTTTTTATAATTATATGTATTAGTTCTTTGATTTATATATATTTATATCTTTTTTTAAAATAGGGGTGTTACAATCTCCCATCCTTCAAGGAATATGGTCCCCAGATTTCATTCTTGTCACGGTAGAACCATGGAGCTTTAAGTTGGAATCTTATTTCCATGTCCTAGCTCCCTTCGACATGATTTATGAAGTTTACGCAGCGGTTCATTATCAAGACGATCTTCTATCAATGATTATCCACGGATCTTCTTTTTGTCATCAAGTCGATCAGGTCGAGAAAACTACACACGTGGCTTTCAGTTTCTGATAAGCAGTCTCGTTTACTCTGAGTTATGAATGTAGATAATGCACTCTTCAAACCCTTGAGAGGTATCAATTGCGGTGGTTGTGTTGGTGTCCTCTATTTCTCCGATGGGTGCATATTCTTTAGGAGAAGGAAAATGATTGAATAGATGAACTCACGTACATTTGGCAATCTCAGATGCGTCGATATTGATGGTCATTTTTAGTATCCGGTAAGAATGAAGAAGTAGAAAAGAAAGCCTTGGTCCGAGAAAAGAGAATTTTATTTTTTTTAAAAAAATTCCACTACCCAAGAATGAAGGTAGAATGTAGGTATTCAAAGAAACTGCCAATATCATTATCAAACTTTTGATATCAAGTCCTAATTAATCCTTGGCCGGATTTGAATTGCAAAGAAACTGGACAGAGTAGCTTACGTCCGCAAAATGTACTCTGGCTGAAAAGATTTAGTGACTTCAAAGAGATGAAAAGGCTATGCTCAAATCCAACCTCAGGTAATGATATTGCTGAGACTTTCTTTTGGTAGTTAGATTTACCTCGGTCAGAGTTTCTCATCTCTTGTAACTGTCCTTGATTCCAATCTAGATATTACTGTCATCTGTCATTCATGAATGTTGGCATTTCGGTAGCCGGTGTAGATCTGTCACCTGCACTAAAACAAGACTCCGATTGAACAGTGGATATCAGAGGAGTTAGTAGATCATATGCCAAGATGGAAAGCATTGGACAAAGTTTATTATCTTTCCAACATGCCAAAACATCAAATGTTTCTAATTCTTGTTCAATAAATTAATTACTTGGTTAAATATTTGAAGCTCAGTAAATGAAGATGGAGTAGAAGAAGTTGAAGTAAAATTTTATTTTTTTTCTTAACATTCTCCACATAGAACATTTAATAATACCACAATTTTCTCTTATTAAAAATGATCTAGAATCATATAATGAACAATTTAAAGAAAACAAAGAAAAATAAATTATTATTAATGCCCTCTTTTTCTTGATTAACATTAATAATTCATGTTAGTGTAATAAGATTCATTATAATTTCTATATTATATTTTTAATCTAGGATCTATAATTGCGGCCAAACAACGCAAAAGAATTGTGGAATAGTTTTCTAATATTTTTTAAATTTATACTCCATTGGTTCAACAATATTTATAATTAAAGAATTTCCTATCTATAATGCAAAACATTCACTAAATTTCATAAATTTTATTTAAAAAAAATTGAAGAACTTGGATAGAAACAATCCAAAAATAATTTAGTAGCATCATAAAAAGGTTCCAACACATTTAAAATACTAGAAGCAATTTCCAAATCATTATCATAAATATGAAATTGTTCAGACATCATTTCATTAAAAAAAAAAAGTAATGATATTTTTATAAGTAAACATGCTTGCAATATTAAAATGTGAAATTCCACCTAGTAAGAACATAATAAGAAAAATCTTTATAATTTTTACCGTGAGAAATGCATAAACTTTTACAGTCTTGTTTTCTAGCAACTGAACCATTAAGAAATCTAATAGTAGTTTTATTTTTTTTCTAAATGAGTCTCGAGTGGTTTCAACCCATCTTGCACAAACAAATTTAAAATATGACATGCACAACGAATATGAAAAAATCGATATGACACGCGCGCACACGTGCGCGCACAAACACACATTAAGACATATATATATATATATATATATATATATATATATATATATGATGCATTGCCAATATAAATTGTCCAAATATCACTGGTTAATGCTACTTTTGAAAAAATATTTCTAAATACGAAATTAAATTTATTTTATATTCATTAAAAATTATTAATACATCTGATTTAATAGTATTTCTTGAAAACCTTTTATATTCAAACCTAAAGGAATATAATTAATGAACATCTGCTACCATTGAAAAATATTTCTTCGCTCATACTATATACTTACATAATTCTCTCATATCTCTTTCAACTGAATATGTGAAAACCCATCTTTCAAACGAATTTAAACTTCTACTACCACCACTATGAAATTGAGAAATACTAGTTTGGGTACAATCATTAGGTTCTCTATCATGTTTAGCCATATGCCTTAATAAATAACTCGTCCCACTCGAAGAAGCATATGTATGTCTTTTTTACATTTTTTTACAAACATGTGTCCTTTTTCTCAATATTTTCGACGTCAAATAATTATCACACATTATTAGTTCTTTTTTTAGAAGTTTTTCTAGTAGATGATTCAACATTTGGTGAACTTTCTTCTTCATTTTTGTCACGCCCCGAAACCGGGGTCGATAACACCGACGTTGATTCTAAATACAATTCAAAATCAACAAGCCTCGTAATACAGAATTCTACGAAAACCAGTCTATTATTCCAAAATATAAATAATCGTCTTTACAAGCGAATTTAAATTGCATAATCAAACTCTAAAAGTCTTAAAACGGAATAACTTAATGAAATCCTAAATAAACCAAAATTGATGTCTTTAATTCATAGAAACGCAGCGGATCACCAACCCCAAAATTGGTGTTCTTATTCAGCTTGAATTTCTTCCTCGTCTTTATCTGGGAAAGTAGAGTAAGGGGTGAGTGTTTTGGAAAACACTCAGCAAGTGGGGGCCAATCGATGTGACAATATAATACTTTTTCATAATTTTCCAAAACATATATAATAATCGGACATAAGCTGATATGAATACAGAAACATAAACTTAACAGAATTGCTCTAATCAGAGCCAGAACAGAACATCATATCAGAATCATAACTCATATCACTTAAACATAGATCCATAACACCGACAATCTAGAGGGACTTGCATAGACTCAAGTGGTGGCTCCCGTATATGTAGCACTTTGCTCCGCCGGCTCAAGAGGTGGCTCCCATGTACGTGGCACTTTGCCCCGCAGGCTCAAGAGGTGGCCCCCATACACGTAGCACTTTGCCCTTTGGACTCAAGAGGTGGCTCACATCATACGTAGCACTTTGCTCCGTATAGCCCTTATTTCTCGATGATCAAAATTTATTCGCAGAACATCGTAGTTTTAAAATACATCACATATTCGATTGAGATTTCAAAACATACATATGATTTTCAAAATTGAAACGAATATATATAACAAAGCCCACTTACTGCGATTATAGACGTGTTTGAACGATTTAGGGTGCGAAAAAGACGAATTATTTCCCTCCTAGACCTTGAATGGATCAAAAATATGTGGGTTTACTGTGTGTGTGTTTCGAATTTGATGGACAGAATTTTAGAGAAAAAAATGTTGAAGCCTTCGAAAAGTGGTGTTGAAATTTTAAGAAGATAGGCTGCACTTTCAGAAAAATAATAACTGAATTTCTTGATTTTAAAGAGGCTGATTTTTTTTTTTGGAAAAGCAAAGGTTGGAATTTCAGAATTTTAGTTGTTCAAATTCACACTTTAATAGGCCGCAGTTTTTGAAATTAAAGGCTGGAAGCTTTTCGAAAATTCAAGCTGATGTGAGAATTGAAGTGCACCAAAATTATTTATTAATGATTTTGCTAACTACTAGCTTATCTATTAATTATTTACTTTGAGAGTCCTAGTATAATAAATTCTCTTCATATTATAATTCAATATTATCTATACATTTTTTTATCGTTTTAAAACTCTACAAGATTAAATCATACAAACTAAATATTATCTTTTAATAAAATTCAATATTATCCTTTAATTTATAATATTATCTTGATATCAAGTAGTTGTGTATTACTAAATTCCTAGTAATTGAGCAGACCAAAATACCTTGTAGTTGAGTTGACCAAAACTCTAGTCATTGACTTGGTTGAAAAAATCGGAAGTTTCGTCCTCGATACTTGAGTAAGTTTAACCTTTCTAAGGATACAGGTATTTTGACTTAAGTGCTAGTTCCTCAGAACCTCTTGGATATAAGTGAATTCGTGACACCATAATCAACAATACATATACATGTACTTTGTTTAATAAATGATACCTGCCACGGCTTCGTTCACGTCCTCTGCTTTCTCTTGGGTTATGGCATAGACCCGAGCATTTGGTTTGTTCTCCCTTGGCTTGTTTGGAGGGCCACCATTACTTGTACCTGTCCTTTTCACATCAGGTACATGGCATTCTGCAATCCTGTGTCCAAACTTACCACATCGGAAGCACGTTCCATTCTTTCTGTGGCATTCACCAGTATGTGCGAAGGCACAAGTCGGACATTTTGGAACTATGTGGTTGAATGGGGTGGATATGGGCCCTTCTTGTTGATCATTAGATTGGTTTGGTCGTTTGAAATCCTGACCATTGGCAGCGTTTTGGCTGGGGAAAGGTCGCTTGCGCTTTAATTCCTCTTCACGACGTCGTATATCAGCTTCAGCTCTGATGGCTGCTCCCATTAAGTCTCCAAAATTTGTGGTTTCATAGATTGCGAGGGCAGATTGGATACGACTGTTCAATCCGTTCCTGAAGCGATGTAATTTCAGGGTCTCATCTGCCATAATCGTTGGTGCATAAGTTCCCAGGGAATTGAACTTCGAGGTATATTCTACCACCGACATGTCAGGAGTCTGTGTCAAGTGCTCGAATTCTCTCAACTTCTGAATTTGCACGGCTGTTGGAAAATATTGCTTTAGGAATGTGCTTCGGAACCTTTGCCAAGTGATTGGTCCCGTTTCTACCATCAAGGGTGACACGTTTTCCCACCATTTACCTGCCTGATCAATGAGAAAAGCTGTTGTAACTTCAACCTTGATGTTTTCAGGCACTTCAAGCAGGCTGTGATGATTTTTTACTTGCTTAAGCCAACTCTGGGCCATTTCGGGATCTGAGTTGCCATCAAATGTCGGAACCCTGTTCTTGCGAAGCGACTCATAATGGTACTTGACTCCTTGTGGAGGTGATGCTGGCTGAGGATGTCGCTGGTTGTTAGCAGGGTTAGCCATGCCTTGTAGCGTCGTAGCCACAATGGTGGCTATTGCCATCAAGTCTTCGCTGCTCAGACCCACCCTTGGGGGCTGTGGTGGTGGATTGTGGTTCTCCTCCGCTCTCTCTTCATCAATGTTAGGAGGGGCCGCGTAGTTGGGATTTCGATTGTTACGAACAGGTCGTCCGGCCATTTCCTACAATTCATATAGATCTAAAGTCCTTGCATAGTAGTATAATTGATAATAAAACATATTGAATGCACGATAAAAAGGAAATTAACAATTTTTTTATTAATAAATGAAAATGTTTATAATTAACTCAATGAGATTACTAAATACCAAAATATCTCTTATTTTTTTTTTATTTTTTTTTTAAAAAAATTGACAGAAAGCTTGGATTACCCATGAAACGTATTAGTTACATCAGTAAGGAAATTAATTTTTGATACAACACTGACGGAAGAATTTGATGATTATGGTTCGACGCTATCGGGTTCTTAATTAGGCGAATTTTGATTCCAAATTCGTAATCGTATGTCGTTCTTGATTCGAAATTGATAGAGGGGTTTGATTGAGCACTGTATGTGGGTTAGTAATCCAGATTTGATTTGAAAAATATATTCCAGAGGTTGAAAAAAAATCGGGGATTGAAGATTCAGATTTAGGGTTTCGTAGGGCGAGAAGTCGATTGGGGAATCAGCCGTCTTCTGGAAATTTTCAGTTTCCACGGATAAGGGGCTTTTGATCGTAATGTCCCGTAGGTCAGTATGCCAAAAGGAATTGAAAAATCGAGTTCCGATGGTTAGGAAATCAGAGGATTGATTTACAGGATTTTTAGGGTTCTTGACCGTTAGGGTCGATCGGGCGATTCATCGTCGTCCAGTAACTGTAAGATTCAATTGATTGAGGGCTTTTGTTATTATTGCTCTGGATAAGAAGCTTCACGGCTTGATTCGTCGGGAGGTGGCCGGTGGTGGTGGGATTGGAAAAGTAACGGGATTGGGTTGCGAAATTTCAGTTCTACAATTGGAGGGGCAATCGAACACCGATGTGTCTGAAATTTGGTCATGTTGGTCGACAGGAGGATGCGATCCGGTGAAGTTCGTCGGCGGCGTCAAGCGGAGGCAGAAGGAGGCGGCGGCGGCAGCGCTTGGCAACAGATATATTAAGGCCAATTTTTTTTTATTATTTTTGTAGAAACATAATTACAGATTCATTTTATTATTATTATTTATTAATCAAAATTAAAATTTTTATTCGTGAACAAATCGTTATTCACGTGAGTAATCAGATTGAACTTCTGATTATCGTAATTATCGTGAATCAATCTTTTCCCAACTGATTTTATTTTTCCAGTTGGTCTATTATATTGGGTTTTATAATCTAGTGTTATATCTCAACTAGAAGTCTTTTCCCAGTGGGAATATGGAACCTGGTTCGCTCTGATACCACTTAAATGTCACGCCCCGAAACCGGGGTCGATAACACCAGCGTTGATTCTAAATACAATTCAAAATCAACAAGCCTCGTAATACAGAATTCTACGAAAACCAGTCTATTATTCCAAAAATATAAATAATTGTCTTTACAAGCGAATTTAAATTGCATAATCAAACTCTAAAAGTCTTAAAACGGAATAACTTAATGAAATCCTAAATAAACCAAAATTGATGTCTTTAATTCATAGAAACGCAGCAGATCACCAAACCCAAAATTGGTGTTCTTATTCAGCTTGAATTTCTTCCTCGTCTTTATCTGGGAAGGTAGAGTAAGGGGTGAGTGTTTTGGAAAACATTCAGCAAATGGGGGCCAATCGATGTGACAATATAATACTTTTTCATAATTTTCCAAAACATATATAATAATCGGACATAAGCTGATATGAATACAGAAACATAAACTTAACAGAATTGCTCTAATCAGAGCCAGAACAGAACATCATATCAGAATCATAACTCATATCACTTAAACATAGATCCATAACACCGACAATCTAGAGGGACTTGCATAGACTCAAGTGGTGGCTCCCGTATATGTAGCACTTTGCTCCGCCGGCTCAAGAGGTGGCTCCCATGTACGTGGCACTTTGCCCCGCAGGCTCAAGAGGTGGCCCCCATACACGTAGCACTTTGCCCTTTGGACTCAAGAGGTGGCTCACATCATACGTAGCACTTTGCTCCGTATAGCCCTTATTTCTCGATGATCAAAATTTATTCGCAGAACATCGTAGTTTTAAAATACATCACATATTCGATTGAGATTTCAAAACATACATATGATTTTCAAAATTGAAACGAATATATATAACAAAGCCCACTTACTGCGATTATAGACGTGTTTGAACGATTTAGGGTGCGAAAAAGACGAATTATTTCCCTCCTAGACCTTGAATGGATCGAAAATATGTGGGTTTACTGTGTGTGTGTTTCGAATTTGATGGACAGAATTTTAGAGAAAAAAATGTTGAAGCCTTCGAAAAGTGGTGTTGAAATTTTAAGAAGATAGGCTGCACTTTCAGAAAAATAATAACTGAATTTCTTGATTTTAAAGAGGCTGATTTTTTTTTTTTGGAAAAGCAAAGGTTGGAATTTCAGAATTTTAGTTGTTCAAATTCACACTTTAATAGGCCGCAGTTTTCGAAATTAAAGGCTGGAAGCTTTTCGAAAATTCAAGCTGATGTGAGAATTGAAGTGCACCAAAATTATTTATTAATGATTTTGCTAACTACTAGCTTATCTATTAATTATTTACTTTGAGAGTCCTAGTATAATAAATTCTCTTGATATTATAATTCAATATTATCTATACATTTTTTTATCGTTTTAAAACTCTACAAGATTAAATCATACAAACTAAATATTATCTTTTACTAAAATTCAATATTATCCTTTAATTTATAATATTATCTTGATATCAAGTAGTTGTGTATTACTAAATTCCTAGTAATTGAGCAGACCAAAATACCTTGTAGTTGAGTTGACCAAAACTCTAGTCATTGACTTGGTTGAAAAAATTGGGTTCTCACAATTTTGATATTGAATAATTTCATCATCATAATTCACATTATAAGATGAATCAGTCATTATGTAAAACAGAGTTATGCAAAATTATCTAATAAAACAACAAAAATAAATGTTACCAAATATTTTACCGTGTGCATTGTATTGTCAAATATTGGGAGACGAACTTTTTTCTTCTTGCTTGCAAATTGAGAATTGAGTCTGTTGAGAGCTTAGAGAATAGAGATTGAGAAAGTAAATTGTGATGATAAAATGTGACCAACAACACTCTATTTATAACAACCAAATTAATTAAAAAATAAAAAAGGTTATTTTTTGACTGTAATGCATCGCCGATCGGTCGGCAATGCATATAACTGTCAAAATTATGACCGCTGGCTTTCCGATAGCTCGGCACATGCATGTCGATCGATCGGCAAATGTCCGTCTTTTTGGCCAACTCACGGCGTTTGGCGATCGATCGGCTACCATTTGCCTATAGAAAAAAGGGCTCGTGCCCACTGGCCTTTAGCCATGGCCAGCACGGCCGTCACTGTAGCATCACGACCCGTGACGTGACGGGCCTTGTGCCGCCCAGCACGATTGACACCTCTACTGATTACCCCACCTATTCAGGTACTGCTTACGGTTCTATACTATATGGATCATTGATCTGTGGATTTGCACTCTACCGTGGATACTTCTGTTGTGTATACTATTGTTGTTGACTATCTTCTTCTCATATCTGGGATTACTAAATGTATCACTTATAATGTTGTCTTCTCTTTTACTTGTGATAATTTCTACGGTTCTCCTGTTGTACTTACTTTCAATATTCATGTTTATTATGTTGTTGCAACCGGTGAGGTCATGGTCTAGTCTCCCTAATCTTTTTGACATGTTTTTGTTGGAGGAAACAGGTACAGATCTGCCTAACCCTCGTCATATAATGGCGGTTTTTATTTAAAACATGTCTTACTCAAAAATATGTTTCTTTTTATCTTTTTTTTTTTTTTGAAAAAAGGTTTCAAAGTTTAATAAAGCGAATTTCCATAAACTGGTTTCCAAAATAAAAATAATTCAAATGCTATGAATGTACGAAATATTTTATGTATGATAAAATATTCGAAACAAATTGCTTCGAGTTGGGTAACTTATTTATCGAATTAAGTCGAATTTCTCCATTTCTTTACGATATGTTTGGCAGGAGGGAATTATCTTTTTCTTAAAATCTATATTATTAATTCAAATACTTTATTATGTATATGAGAGAATTTATTTAAAATCAATTAAAAAAAATGTTATACTTAAAAACTCTATTAATTATTTCTCCCGCTTAAAACCTTTATTATTTTTAAAACTAAAATTCTAATTTACCAACACTTCGCAACTTTTTCTAAATTTTCTCACGATGAACTGTTTTTTTTTCATTTCTTTGACAACTTTTTTTCTTCTATATCTTAATAAACAATAAATGAATATTTATATAAATATTATTAATAAACTATATATTTAAAAAATAAGTAATATATAAATTTTTTAATATCAAATAATATTATTTTTAAGTATCATTTCAATTATTAAATAATTAAATGCTATCAAACACCAAATGAAATTCTAAACCTAAATCCAAATCGAATTCCAATTCCAATCTCATTTTTATTCAATCAAACATACTGTTAAGACATACATTGACGCATTTACTTGGCATTTATTTTTTATGTTATTGGATTTATTTTAAAATAAACTAAAGGAAATTATTTTTTAAAAAAATATCCAATAAAAAACATATTAACTAATGTTGTGTTTGGGTTAGAAGGATTTGAAATGAGTGAATTTCAATTCATCACTTAAATCCATCATTTATGCTTCGGTAAAAATTTAAAGTAAGCATTCAAATTCCTCATTTTTCTTGCATGCATTTTTCTTTGCATTTTGGAAGGATTTGAAATGACAACAATTTACATATCATTTCAAATCCATAAATTTCAAATGATTAGATTTTTATTTTTTTTCTTCAATCCAAATGCTACCTAAAGGAAATCGAAAAATCTTTAGTTGCCTAATTCATCTGCTCTTGAAGTGAGCAAAAAAACGCGGGCTTCCACTTTCAAGTTTCAACCACAACTAAAATAAACCAGCAGAAGATTTCGATTTCATCAACTGAACTAAAAAATAAGAAATCCCAGTTTCATACATATAAAATACAAGTTTTACACACCAGAAGAAAAGCTCACAAGAAATGCAAGGCTACCAGAAGTAACTCCTAACCTACAGTCATCTAAACAAGAAACAGAAGAACTTCTTGTCTACAAATCATGCTCAACTTTGCTCTGTAACGACGAGGAGTCCTCGCTTTGTAAACGGGTAAGATGGAGTGAGAGTGTGAGACTAAAGCTTTCTACACCTAAGATAAAGATAGGCACATGGTATATAATCAGCAAGTTATTCATTGACTTTGCTCACCTGAATCTTCACCGAGTGAACGGTTATTGTCAATGTCGGTAATCTTGGAACCCGGAATGGAGTATGAGGAAGCCAAGTTGTAGTTCCCTTGGAAGGAAATGGAAGTGGTCAGATTCGGCTTTGGCCCATTATAGGCTGCTTCGTATCTTTCTTCAGATATAGGGTTGCTGGAGGAGGGTCCGAATGTAATCGTGTGGTCGTATTTGGCTTTCTTGGGTTTCTGCTCTTGCTGGAGTCCGGGAAGAAAACTGCCGATTACAACCTGTTGTATTCCAAAGGTTCAAAAACTATTTAAACCTCAAGAATCCACAGGAGCATAATGTTTTCATGAATATTTCCTACGTAAATAACGATGTAGGTGGGTGCATGAGGATGTTCTAATATCCCGTCTCGTATCAGATTGTGCAAGAGGTTTGAACATCTATATAAAACTATATAATGGCGCATTTGGATTGAGGAAATCTATGATTTAGAATCTATTAGACTACAGATACCATCTATCAGGCAAATAGTCGCAAACATTAAATTTGACCACAATTCTCAAACCTGAACAGAGCCTGCAGCCACTAGCATGCCAGCTAGACCTCCCCCCAGTACCCGGCCATCCGGTCCGGCCAGAGAGATGCTCATTCCACCAGATCTACTCTTTGTCAATCCATTATCATTCAAAATAAATGATCCCGTCAAAGAAAGAATCTCAAAATTCCCCTGTAGAATGAACATGCATGTTAGAATTGTATCCTGTATAAGATTCTTACTAGTGATGGATGGCATAATACAATAGCCAAAAGTTTCACGTACAGTGGGCGAAAGTAGAACTCAAGAACTTGGGATGGGAGGCGAAATAATTTCTCTCTGTCTAAATTTCACAATTTACATGAATGGAATATCGATTACATAAGACTACTACCTCATAGGTCAAAGTACCGCCAGAGGTATTTGATTGCCGCAGTGTAACATTTGAGATAGCACCATTTGCAGCAAGAATGCAAATGGCTCTAGATCCTTGCTGAGAAAAGGATATTATCTTCATGCTAACATCCTGAAATAGATAAAATAAATAAAATTTAGTCAAAAGTAAGATGGGAACGGTGAGAGCCCCCAATAGAATGGGTAGGATTGCTGTCCATTTAAGCATCCAATATGGCTCATTTAAGACTCTTCGAAACACATGTACATAGGCACGAAAAAATTACCACAAGTTATCTTATTTAAGTTGGTCAATTTACTTGATGCCAAGCTCAAAGTGATAAAGAGTGGCAACACACATTATTTATACCTTTTTATGAATGACAATGTCTTAGCTCTTCCACTTCCAAGAGTTAATATAAAGGTCATAGTTCAAATGAAGTTTTCCAAATACCATAGTTAATAAGTTGGAATTGTTCATATACTCTGAGGAAACCTCGTACAAGATTAACGCATGCCATTATCAAGTTGGAACATATGCTTGGAAAATAATATCACCGCCTAAATTGCCAAATTATGACATCAAGCACTGCTTCACATATGTATCAGATTTAAGAACTTCTATAGGATTTAATGACTAAAATAAATAAATTTTCTCAAATCAATCAGCATTAAAAGAAAACATGAACTATAAAGAGGAAACAACTTTCTTTTGATAGCAAGTACCTCGCCTGTATTGACGGTGATCACATGGGGTGTAAAACTTCCAGCTGCAGAATAACCCATCGTCCCCCCTAGAGCATAAAAAACTAAAGGTATTAAATCATTCAAATAAAAAAATATTAGCAAGCAACTGCTGCAAATTATTATTTCCGTATCCATGAGTACAAATAATATTCGCATACTATGGCTAGCATAAGTTACAAGATCAGAAATCATTAAAATAATTTCATAAGTTTCACACGAACTGCACAAACAAAATACAAGATCTCTACCGACCGTGAAATAATAATGAAAGTCCAAAGATTTTTTTCCCTCGCCCTTCGGATCTAGCAATCCATTTACGAAGTTGTGGTACTCACATAGTTATGAATTCTACTGATGAATAATTGGAAAAATATGGAAACAGACAATTTTCTCAGTTTGAGCTTTGTAGAAGATAATGGTGTGTCATGTATCATTTTTCAGCTCTATTATTGTCTAAGTTGCATGTTTAGAGATATAAACCAAATTAGAAACAATAACACGTAATTATACATAACCGAGGTCAAGAACCATGATTAGAGATGCTTTAATATTAACAATTCTGTATTACCAGGTTAATCCTATCTTTCTCAGTAGCCCATGTCCACCTGTATGGCTCACATCCACATATATTTCGACCATTTCTGAATTCTTACATTACTATTTATGCACAATTGCACATAACAATTATACAGTCAAAAGCCAGATGCTTGTTCTGTCACATCAGCTCATAAGACATCCCAATAATCAAAGTTGATTCTCAACAATTATCAGCATATAAAGTTCCACATTCTAATGTGACACTTATTTTATGTTATATATGAACTTGACAGCATAACACAGAATAAAATAGTAAAGAGCAGCACAATGAGAAAAGAATATAAGTAGATCTAGTTTCTCCACACTTGTAACCAACATATTTATGCATATTTTTTCCCCATAAGATTTTCAGTTCCCATCAAATATTATTAAATCGTCCCCCCTCTACCGCCCTCGTCCAAAATCTTGGGTCCATGCGTGACATACAATAAAAATAATAACAGCATGATCTCTCACAAGTTAGCAACACACATATACACACACACAAAAAAAAAAAACAATTTAACCATAAACACAACATGATCACAATAAAACGATATTTCTTTACAAACCAACAAAACTACCAAACCTCGATGGGTACCTGAACTTTCGAATTTCAACTTTTTTTTCTTCTTGAAGGAGTCAACCCTTCCGCCCAAACTCTGATTCCATGCGGAATATTCACCAGTAAGCGGAATTGAAGCCGATATAGGCATAGGTGACAGTGCCACAGTAGAACCATCTGGTGTATACTTTCTTGGCCTTCCCCTCTTCTTCTTCATAACCTCCATGGCCGCTGGTGCCGCCACACTTGCTGGCGGAACAGACGACGCTTGTGGAGCAGTTGATCCAATAAATTGACCCGAATTTTCTACTCTTGGCTCCACCCTGAAGCTGTGAGGAGCTTCATCACCTCTCACTGTAATACCAGAGCCCATTAACCCTTCTTTTTCCTCCATTAATACCCTAAACTATAATAGACACCTACAAAATCCTTAAACCCCTAAAGATTCTTAAAAACTAACCTCCTAATATATGTTAAAGACCGTATCTTTTTCACCTCAAACACGCAAGAGTGACTAAAAGAACCACCTTTCGAGTTTCAACAAGATTTACCCCGACGTAGAATCTTTAAGAGCAATACAAGATAAAAATATGGACTACCCAGGAAATTTACAGAAGACCCAGTTCAGGAACTCAGCAAATCTTGAAACCCCAGAATCAGAGCTATATATCATAAGATCATCCCAGTACAAGAGAGCTCCACTGCAGGAAAATGTAGGCTATAATTATCTAAATCAATTTTATTTTAATTCTGCCATTACAGAGCAAGATCAGAACTGTATCCATTGAATTGGAAAAGAAAATCAAAATCTTGGTTGGTCTCCGAATTTTTTTTAGATGCCAAAATGAGGGTTTTTACAAGAAAAAAGCAGATAATAATAATGAAAAATAAGTAAAGTTGGAGAATAATAGGAATTTAAAAAATATTATGAATCAAATTAAATATTAGAAAATTAAGTGGCAATATTTTAAATTCAAAAATTCAAAGTATTAACCGTGGTTAACAAAATGGTTTCAAATCCGTCTTGGAAATTTCATAAATGGGATTTAAAAATCAGCATAGTTTGTCAATTTTAAATATTAAAATCTATAAAATATCTGTAAATTCTTTTTTATTTGGAAAAAGGTATTTAATTATCTAAAGCTGTAAAGTTATTGTGGCTTGTATTTCAATACTTCCACCTTTGACCAGTTCTTTGTCCTTTTAGGTCAATAAAATTTGACAAAATTTGAAAAGATTAATCTTGCAATGATCGATTTCATTTGAGAAGACCAAAAATGTGAAAGCAACACCATTTGTTTAAGGCTAATGATGATGCCAAAACAAAGATTATTTTTGCCAATATAATCTTGACAAAATATCAATTATACCCCTTCAATTTTTAAATCTACTAAAATGTATTACAATAAAATTTTAACAAACTGATTAATACATTTTTGACCAAACTACAATCGGGTATCCCACCAGGTTTTACGATAGCTCCTCACCATCAACCACACGATCACAACCGATGGTTCTGTAATGGAGCCTTCAACACTAGGCAGCACAACCCTAATTCGTTTCCTACCTAGGGGTAGAGTATAGCCAGATAGATGGGCAACACCTCATTTTTATTCTGGAAACACTTATAATATTTATTACATTAATAAGCTGGACTTCAAACACATATAAACACTGAATTGAACACTGAAATATTACAAAGAAAAATAAAATTACCAAGCTATGAAAGATGAACAAATTACAGCTTGGAGATTATACAATTTATTTCTGAGAAAACTATGGAGAATATCTGATGTCCTCAACTTCCTCTATGCCTGACCTTATATAGGCATGAATCCGGACTTCAAATGCTGATTCCAAAATCTTGTTCCATGTTAAGTGCACCCGTGAGTGCCCCTTTATCTCACGATCTGTCATCTGTTGTCTGAGTGTACCAACTTTTCTAGTAAGTGGTCCATTATTTTGTCTGAATGCGTTTAATGGTCCACGCCTTTTTCCTTTGTCGGTGAATCTTTACATTATTGGCTTTTGTGGTCCCCGAGCTTTAGGAAAACATGTCCTCTTGTCAGCAGACCCTTTGTCTTTTCCTGCCTCTGATCTGTAGGGTTTGGATCGGAATCCTTTCCTGAATTGTGGTTCTTTCTGCTCATGCTTGGCAAATCTGATGTTTCCATCGGCCAATTTGTGCCATGTTGCAGAATTTTATTTTAGTTTATTTGCTTGCCGGAATCTTGTTCTCCCAAAGAATTCTCCTTTTTGCTTCGAAGAGTTCTTCGACAAATCCTGTTGTTGTTCCTGTCATAGAATTCAGCATGAAAGTTCCATTGGCTGAATTTTGAAAGAACTTGAATGAGTATTTGACTTTGTCCATTTCTGTTAGACAAACCCAAAGACCTCACACTCATATGGTTGAAGCTCCATCTTCGGTGATGACTCCAATTAATACTGGCGCGTCCTTTGGTAGTGCTGTTTTAATATTTTTTAAGGCATTCTCATTTGGTCGTCTGAGCTTGATAAAGTGAAAATCTTCAGTAAAGCCTTTCTTTGCTGGTTCTGGAGCGGCACTGAAAATATACAACTCCAAGATATCTCTTCGAGCCAAATGTGGATTATTGGCCCATGTCTCGCGAACAGCTTCTCTGATATACTTTGATAATTTGGAGATTTCGGAGAATGCTGGTGCAATAGCATAAACCGAAGCCAGAGCTCCGAAATTATACCATTCATGTACCTCGTTTGGATGGCTACCTGGTTTCATCCAAACCCTTGGATATTTCCGGAGATATCAACAATTGTTTTGTTTGGGTTGATACCTCGTCTGGTAAGTAGTTTCTCCCAAGTACGTTGGTAATCGTGCATAGGAGAAGAAACTAAATCCTCGTTAATTTGAACCCTAGAAGTCTGTATATGTGGCCTAAGGTTCAACTCTCCCCCTTTTACCCCAGAGGTGCTGGGTTGACTTGAGTGTTTAGATTGTGATGACACATGACCCTCAACATTCGCTACAACTTGTACATCCTCAAGAAATGCATCATCTGTTGCACCTGTGACAGGGGTATGTGAATCCCTTGCCTCTTGGTTAGATGAGCCACGTTCTCTAAACAATCATTTTTGCACCATTGGAGATGCGGCCTGGAGGATAGGCCTCTTCAAGACTTCGAACAAGCGTTCTTGAGCCTGAAGGTAACCTCGTATATGACCAGAAACTAGGTCTCGATCTGCCTGTTGTAGTTATCTTACGACGTCAGCATTGAGACAAAGAGTCCCAAAATATCGTTCAAGGATCTCCAGGTTTCCCTGAGATGCCTAACTCATTTGAGGGTATCGCAAGCAATGTGTCACTCCATCTCGTGTCAAGAAATCTGCAAGAACATTTTTATCAGATATCACAATGGCAATATCATAATCATAATATTGTCATTCAGCTTGCCATATTAAAAGTCTAGCTTTTGTGGTTTTGATTCCATTTTATTTTTCAGAAAAGACTTAACACTCATATTATCTATTTTCAAGATAAACTTCTTTGCAAGTATAAATAAAAGCCATTTTTTGAATGCTTTCGAACTGTAAAGAACTCCTTCTCGTTTATATGTCATCTGACTTCGCTATTTTCAAATAGACCGTTGCAATATATGAATGACACTTCTCCATCTGGTATGGCCTTCATGAGAACTGCAGCCCACCAATGATCACTAGCGTATGTATATAATACCAGTTCATCCTCGTCGTTTGGACTTGCAAGCTTTGGTAGTTGCATGCAAACTTCTTTAAGCTGTTTGGCAGCTTGTCTCTGATCTTCAATCCACTCGAACTTAACATATTTTTTGAGTAGTGGATTGAACACCTTCCTATGGCTTGCTAGGTTGTTGATGAACATCCCAGCAAAATTAACAACTCTTAGAAAACTCTGAAGTTGTTTTAAATCATTGAGGTCATCTGGAGTAACTTATTCATCATCATGTTTTCTGAAGACATAGCAAGGTTTTGATGACACCTAACCCTCAACATTCGCTACAGCTTGTACATCCTCAAGAAATGCATCATCTGCTGCACCTGTGACAGGGGTATGTGAATCCATTGCCTCTTGGTTATATGAGCCACGTTCTCTAAACAATCATTTTTGCACCATTGGAGATGCGGTCTGGAGGATAGGCCTCTTCAAGACTTCGAACAAGCGTTCTTGAGCCTGAAGGTAACCTCGTATATGACCGAAAACTAGGTCTTGATCTGCCTGTTGTAGTTATCTTACGACCTCAGCATTGATACAAAGAGTCCCAAAATATCGTTCAAGGATCTCCAGGTTTCCCTGAGATGCCTAACTCATTTGAGGGTATCGCAAGCAATGTGTCACTCCGTCTCCTGTCAAGAAATCTGCAAGAACATTTTTATCAGATATCACAATGGCAATATCATAATCATAATATTGTCATTCAGCTTGCCATATTAAAAGTCTAGCCTTTTGTGGTTTTGATTCCATTTTATTTTTCAGAAAAAACTTAACACTCATATTATTTATTTTCAAGATAAACTTATTTGCAAGTATAAGTAAAGGCCATTTTTTGAAAGCTTTTCGAACTGCAAAGAACTCCTTCTCATTTATATGTCATCTGATAACTTCACTGTTTTCAAATAGATCGCTGCAATATATGAATGGCACTTCTCCATCTGGTGTGGCCTTCATGAGAACTACAGCACACCAATGACCACTAGCATCTGTATATAATACCAGTTCATCCTCGTCGTTTGGAATTGCAAGCTTTGGTAGTCGCATGCAAACTTCTTTAAGTTGTTTGACAGCTTGTCTGTGATCTTCAATCCACTCGAACTTACCATATTTCTTGAGCAGTGGACTGAACACCTTCCTATGGCTTGCTAGGTTGTTGATGAACATCCCAGCAAAATTAACAACTCTTAGAAAACTCTGAAGTTGTTTTAAATCCTTGAGGTCATCTGGAGTAACTTATCCATCATCATGTTTTCTGGAAGACATAGTATTAACCAATCAAAAGTTTGAGAATCCTTTTCATTGGGACCTTGTTGTCGAAACTGAAGGATTGTTTCACCAAACTTCTGTTGATCCTTCATCTTTTGGTGTCAAAGTTTTCCTTCATCACCACGCTTGCTGCAAAAACTAATGGGGAAATTTTCTGTGAACAGCCTCCTTTAGTCGCTGGACAATAATCTTATGATCACAAAGGGTTGTGAAAATAAGTCTCGTTGTCTCGTTTTCCTGTGTAAACTGCTTGAACGTCTGTAGGAAATATTTTCCCAGCAGCAGATCAGCTCCTGTATCATGGAAATAAATAGGTGGAGTCTTGAATTTGTACCGGGGGGTACTGCCTGCTCCTCCAATTATTAATTTCGTTGTCTGGACTCCTTCATTAAGAATAAGAATCCGCTTGGAAAAGTTTCTCCCGGCAATGGCTGGTAATTTCTCACCAACTTTGTTAGGGAATATGTCTCTTTTGGCCGTGCATATTCCAGCTCCTGAATCAATATATGCTACGAAGTATTATGCACGATATTTCTAGTATAACATCCCGACTGAGATGTAAATTGAGAATGTACTGGTGGTCATCGTATTCTGTATCTTTTCCCGTCCACCGTGAACTACATTCCATCATGCAATCTTTCCCAAGGTTTGTGTTCTCAAGAAACTCAATCCCAAGAATAAGTTGTTCTGAGGTCATACCTGTAGTTCCAGCAATTATTAGATTAAGTTGACCAATTTGAAGGTTTCCTTGATATCTGCCAATTGTAGGTTGTTGCAAATAATATAGGACATCACAAGGGAAGATATGGTTTTTCTCAGTAATGTCGAAGATTATATGTACTTCTCTCCATCCTTCTGGGCATTTTCAGCATTTTTGTTGTTTTGAATACATTAGGGATTTTCTGAATCCTGCTCGAGACGACTTTCTATTTTTCTTGGATAATTACTGATCAACCTATCCTGCTGGAAAGACATTCTTCTTGGCTCGATCAGCTTCTGTTCAAAACAGGTTGGTCTTGTATCCTCATGTCGATCTCTCCAATTGTTGGAGTATTGATAATATCCGGCAACACTGCTTTTGTGAAATCTTCGAAGATTTTGGGGACTTCGATGAATTCCTTTCGAAAGAATACTTATGAGTGATGAGTATTTGAGAGCGCATAAGACACCATGTATGTGATTGAGTAAGGCCTATTCCCTTCTTTCATCAAATCATTTCTTTAAAATCCTGATGAAGAGTAAGAACCTTGTTGAAATCTCGATCTCCCAAATTGTATGCAATTCTGTGATAGATGTTGAAGGCCATCTTTCCATCATACAAATTTTTCGGAAGTGCTCCAAACAAGAATCTTTAAGGTTCGGGATTGTCCTGTCAAAGATGGCCAGATTAAGTGGTGAATCAATTCCTTCCTTGAAAGTCGCCTTGATGATGACTCTAATGGCTCCAATATGAATCCATGAGAGCGTATTAGCAACTTCTCTCTTAACTTTGTTTAATCTCCTGAATTTCTCTGTAGGGGATTAACTGCTCTCAATTTGGTTTCCCGTAAATTCCATCGGGAATGCAAATTCACCTGTTGTCACCCTATGGAAAATATGATGCTTCCTGCTTCGAAGACCAATCATATCCATGGTTTTTTTCATTGCTCCAATTGTAAATACATCATACATCTGAAGCTTTGGCTCTTCTTTCATGATCATCATAAGAGTTTTATGAGAAATAGTGGTATGTGAGAAAAAACCAGACGTCACTTCTCTGATCATGTGTTGAATGAACTCTCCTTCACTCTGATTCTGAACTGGATTCACCCCCATTATCAGAATATATCTCTTCTTCGTATATGCTTTCATCTGAGTGAGTATCCTCAAATTGATACACCTACACCAAATCCTGGAAGTAAACAGCATCCTCGAACTCCTTGTTATGCTCGAACTGTCTTACTCCTCGATTTTGGTTCTCTGGAAAATCTGTAGAGATTTGTCCTCTTGCTCCGCACGTCCAGCAGTTACAATCTTCAAAACTTTCATTCGCACGAGTATGAGTGCGTCTAAAAGTTCTCTTTGTTGGTACTCTGCTAGAATTTGCTTGATTAGAACATGTTGACGAGATTTTACTCCTTGTTGGTACTGATATTTTGCCCTGATATGTAAGTTTGGGCTTTCGGCTTTGAACAGAACTTTCGGGTCTCCATGAAGACCACTTCTTCTTAAACTAATTCCTCAGTCATAAATATGACTTCTGTGTTTTCTCATCTTCCGCCTTTGGGGGTAGTTTCCAATGATAGTAGAGATATCATTCCATGTACAGCAAAGAGGAGTTGTCTTGTTGTTTCCTCTTAGCTTCTTATAGTTCTTTGGAGCTTTGTTTGATAGCACCACTCCGCAAGCTTCATTTTAAGAAATGACATTCTCTTGGACACCGTCTCTATTTCTTGTGTGTATATTCCTGGATAAGCATTTATCTCCATGGACTTGGTATTTTGGCAAAGAACAGCTCTGCTGCATCTTTTTCTGTCATCTTTGCCTTCCATTTGTACTCTGCGAAGAGTTTGATGTACTCGTCTACATAATAGATATCATGTAGTTACAGGCTAATTAGAGCTTGTCTATATTTTTTAGCCTTTTTGTCCTCCATTCCTTCGAAGTATCCCACTCCGATGAAACATATTTTAAAGAATTTAGCCATCTTGTCCAAGATTTCTTTCAGGGACTCTCCGGCTACAACTTCTTCCTTGGTTCCTAGGTCTGTGATAAGTGTCGTTTTTACACTTATTTTGCTGTGATTTTGTATTGATTTTCGTGTTGATTCCTGGACGATTTTACGTTTTTTTGTATATATTTGTTGATTTCAGGAATTTAGGTGAAAGTGCATAAAATTATAAGGAATGGGCTAAAATGATGAAAAATGATCAAACCGAGTCAACGAAGCACAAATTTGGAACTTTACAGTCTCGATCAATCAACAAACATTGCTCGATCAATCGAGTGGCAGGAATTTTGACCAACAAAAGTGAGAGTTGCTCAATCGATTGACAGGACCAGCTCGACCGATCGACAAAGGCAAAAAATTTGAGACACGAGAATGAAGATCGAGCAAGCGAAGATTTCTGCAAAAAAATTCCTTTCTGAGTTTTGGTTCAACAAGGACACTTCCATCCAACTCCTCCACTATATAAGGGACCTTGGGCACGAATTTCTGGACTTTTGCACACCATAATTCAGACCTAGAAGCGGTCTCTTCCATCCCACATCCATCCAAAAACACCTCAAGCCATTGAAGATCAAGAGCAAAGCAAGAGATGGAACGACAGAGCAACGCACGGAGTGACCCCCTTGTTGTTCGTATTTCTATTATTTACTTTTTTATTCTGAGATTTTGATGTTTAGATCGTTAAAAAACATATTTATGCACTGTTATTTGATGGTGATTGTTGGCTAGGCTTACTTATCAATACTAGGGGATCTCGTGTTTGAACCCATGATTTGAATATTAGTTTTTTATTCAGTTTTTACAATCTTTGCGCATAATTTATGTTTTTAATGCTTTCAAAAGATTAGCTACCTTTTGTATGAATTTGGTAATCGTATTTGACTTGACCATACGATATTACGATATGACATAGTAAATCAGACCATGGGTTTTAGGTTGAGACGGACCAAGTAAAATCTAGCACATGTGTGATAGCAATAGATTTATCAAAATCGAAGGCTAGTAGTTTTAACAAATCGTTTTTCGATATTAATCGTTCAATAAGGACAAGAGAGTGGTTTATTGTACGTTAATACTAGACTTGTTATAACTTGACCATAGTATGACAAATGCAATAGGAAAACTCGTCACCTTAGAACGTAGGATTTTGAATCTTAATTAATAGGAAAATTGTGGGGGATTACATGGATGAACCAACGTCTTGATAATTTTTTTTTATCATATATTTCCATTATCCATCGCTGATTTTCGTTAATTATTGTATTTTAGTCAATTTAGTTTAATAATCAGTCAATAATCGTAGGCTAAATATAATTAATCTAATTGAAAGTGGTAACTACTTTCGAGTCCTCGTGGGATCGACACTCATACTTTTCACCTACTATACTAAAACTTGACACCGTGCACTTGTGGTATAAAATCGCTACACTGAAAGTTTCTGTTAAAATAAATAGTGATCAGTATGCAAGTTCCCAGGCAATTCTGGTTGATCGTTCCAGACTCATATTAAGGAGTAATATGAATAATTATTTTCTTAGATCAAGAATTCCTATTGCGATTCTCATTGCTGAAGCCCATTCATCAATAAGAACTTTTCAATTTTTAAAATCCAAGATATCCATGTTGAGCACAAGTCCATGTGGATGTATCGTATCTAACTGAGATTTCCCCTAAGGCGTTTGGTGTATATCTGGCCTATGGGAACGACTCATTGTTCCAACTGGGGGATCTAAAGTTCTCCCGGTGTAAAATCTTCTTGATCAGGCATTCTTTGATCTCCATCGATGGTGGATTGTGTGACCCCAAAACTTTCCTGTGCTGGAAGTTGAGGAATTCCGTCAACTTGATTTGTTTTAAAGTCTACGAGATTTAATCCCGCAAACAATTCAGCAAGATCAAGTAGATCGTCCAGGTTGATTCTTTCCATTACTTTGTAGGAAGTACTGGATCTTCTTGTAGGACTGCAATCATTTTTTCATTCTCTGTCAAAGGCCGTCGGACCTCCTCCATTTTCCCTTTTTGATGTACAAGCGGTTCTGTTCCATAGGACGGTGGTAACCACCCTCATTTCTTTCTTTCCGAAGACTTGGTCGTGATTCCAACTCCTTGACTCTGGTTTGAACATCTTGAAGGTTTTCAAGAATTTCCTCCTTATGTTTGATCATGATCTCCATCTGACTTTGAATCTGATGGATCTGTGCAGGGACATTGTATTGTAAGTATCCATAACGCTGCATCGTCTTTTGGATCTCACTAAGATCTTGTGATATCTTAGAAGTATCCAGCTCGATTTCACGAAAGGTTGGTTCCCCATCCTAATCGTATGGTCCGGACCCTGTTGGATCATTGGGTCTAGGATAACGTCCTCATGTTCAGGATGATCGTCTTCCTGCAATTCAGCTAACAAGAGCTGTAGTTTGAGGTTCACTTGATGAAGCCTCTTAGCCATCCTCTCCAGTTTCTTGTAATGGTTTATGCCAGGTAGGCATAATCATGTTCCTCGTTCCACTTATGATTGAGGTGTTGGGCTTGTGCCATATGCTTTTGATTTAGTGCTTTCAATTTTTGGAAGTACCACCTGTATGAGTGACATCTCGAACATTCATTCGGATCCATATTCTCTTGTATTGTCTCCCCCGTTAAAGGATAATATTAATATTCAAAATATTATTTTAGTATTTCCAGAATAAACACACGCTCTGATACCATTTTTTCCAAGGATCATAGAGGTTGCAACCTTAGAAGATTGCCTTAAGGGTGTATGTGGGTTTTTTAAATTATTGCTTTGGAAGCAACAATTCATGCTTTGGCATTAGCACTACCCTTTCTTTAAATGATTTTTTTTTCAAATCGATGCATAAATTATTATAAATTAAATATTTTATGTGCAATTTATATATATATATATAAACAGTATATTGACAAAACTGATGAAATTTTATAGCAAATTTAGAGTTAGTTTGAATCTAGTAGATTGGTGGACCTCTAAAAGAGAAACTTTTGTATTGTATGATAATATGTACAAGTAGGTTATCTAGAAACCGAACAATATGACGTCACATCTCTTCCAACATATTGGCTATGATGCACGGATACTCCTGAAAATCACTTGGTGCTGTATCGGACATTTCTAGGACACCGACACCTCTTGGACATCCATCGGACACGCCACGTGGCATGTTCTTAATTTAAAAATAAAAATTAATTCGGACACCCGTGTCTGACACTTTCGATAGGCGTGTCTGACACTTTCGAGGGACGTGTTCTACAAGAAAATGATACTTTTGAGAGTAAATTGTATAATTTAAAAAGTTTTTAACTCAAAATAAAATTTGGACGTGTTTGTTAAACTTTATGACATTTAAGGTAACATACATTTGGTGCTGGTATCTGTGATACTATAATGATTCGCACCCGCAATCAATGAACGGCCCAATGGAAATAAAATTATATTTTCTTCTTTCGACATGACTAAGTAACATATTAGAGAAAAAAAGGAAGCCCAAAAGAGAAATTCACACCCACAATCAATGAACGGCTCGATTGAAAAAAGGTTGATATAGCACTATTCCTCCCAATAGTCTTTCTTCGGCTCTTATTATATATGGTAAACAAATTATTATATATGGCAATATATTGTATTCATATTAAAGCTTATTATATAAATAGAAAATACTAGTCTGTTTCAACACATGAATTGTGGAACCCTATCGGATACACCAAAGTTTAAATAATCCCAAAATATAGGAGATCCTTATGTAATAGTCCACAAAAGGTAATTTTTCATATATAAGCCCAACGTTGTATAGAGATATAACAATTAGTGGAAATTATATAAATATATCACTTTTCAAAACACGTTTCAACTAAATCTTCCAAAAAATCCATTTACTTATAGGTCTTTCATCCTTCCATTATTACCCCTATTATGTATTCTTTTCTCAAACAATCATGTTATCCATCTTCACTGTCTAATGCCACGCCATAACTGGATTTCACCTATTTGAGAATGAAATAGGACCTCGACCTTTCCATAATTGAAATTTGCTTCAATTATTTTCTCTTCTTATCCATTGAACGACTTTTGAACGGTTTTTTTTGCTGTTTTTATGGGATTTATTCTTCAATTAACATTGACTTCTTATTTTCATTTTGGTACACATTATGTGTTTGATAAAATGTCTTATAAAAATGATGCTCTTATGATTACGAGAATATTAATGAATCTGTATTGTCTGGAAAGAATCTTAAGAGATAAAAATAAAAGAAAATCGAAGTTAAATCACCATTACTAATCCTGGAATTTGTTAAATGTTGGTGCAACAAACGAGAGCACAAGAATGCGATATTATTTTATACATGTCAGAATACCTTATGTTGGCTCTTGTAAGTACGCCCCCAAATTGAATATACGACGCTTAGTTCAGCAAATCAGTTGCATAAACCGTGTTTGATGAGATCCATTATGTCGCCTGCCTATGTACCAGACTCGTTTTGACACCAAAATTTTTTAGGTTAAAGTAGCCCGAGTCAGATTACCTGATTTCCCTTGCGGTGCATGTAAATTACATGCACCGCTGAGTCTATCGATGCATGTAAATTACATGCACCGATAGAGTCATGTATTGTCGATGCATGTAATTTATATGCACCGACAAACTCAGTGGTGCATGCAATATACATGCACCGCTAGATGCAACCGATGCACATAGAATGCTCATTATGCGAATTCAATATGGAAGACATAAATTTGCTATTTTAATTAAATGATGCTAATATATATAAACAAGTTAGTAAAGTTTTATCATATTTTATGTTTAGATTGGGGATAGAATGACCCTCAATGCCTCAATTTTCTTTCTTTTATCATTAAGAAATTAATGATTGAATTTTGTATGATGTGCCATTTAAGACTTTTGTTGGGGTTCAACAATTGCCTCTGCTTTGTGATTGGTCGAACACGTGGCGCTTGTGCCAGTGTATGGTTGAAAAGATTGATGTTGTGCCATTACCCTTAACTATAGTTATTGGTAAAGCGGTAAGCGCTCGATCCAACAATTGGTATCAGAGCCATGGTCGCGTGTTCGATTCACATGAGTTGCAGAGAGTGCAATTATTGGGGGAGGGATTGTTGAGGTTCAACAATTGTCTCTGCTTTGTGATCGGTCGAACACGTGGCGCTTGTGCCAGTGTATGGTTGAAAAGATTGATGTTGCGCCATTACCCTTAACTATAGTTATTGGTAAAGCGGTAAGCGCTCGATCCAACAACTTTATTAAGCAGAAGCTTTATATTTTTATAAAACTAACAATAATTTTTGTCTCTTTGTGGGATACAAGTGAAAATTCAAAATTTTAGATTGAATTTAGTCTATAGGTGCATGTAATTTGCATGCATCTTATGAGTCTATAGATGCATGTAATGTACATGCACCTCTAGAGTCATACGGTGCATGTGAGTCATGTGATGCATGTAATTTACATGCACCAATAGTCAATTACGTAAGCAAGAAGATTCATCCAAGATACAACGACTCTTTACTTGTGATAGTAGCACAACAAATCACAAGTCTCACAACCATAAATGTTGCAAACTCTCTTCTTCAAGAACAATATATGAATGTGGTGCAAAATGAACATGATCTTGCATTTTCTCTCAATAATTGTGTTGAATTCATGCACAATTGTATGTTAAAATGAGTAGGGATATGTTATATTTATACTTGGCCAAAGGACATCGCAAAAGAACACTATCTGTAGGTGTTTAATCATGAAAAGTCACACACAAATGCGAAGGGACACATCTGTTCACGAAAAACACACCAACACTCTTTTTGGGGTAGAATGCTAGGCGCTCGAGCGCCCGCATGCAGCGCCCAGCCCACTGCCCAAAAATGTGGGCCGCGCATGATTGCCTGGATTTTTCTTGGACAGTTTTTTCTCGTCCGTTTTTGCTCGTTTTGTTCTTTATCGAGTATTCGAATTTTCCTTGTGTCCATCTTGCTTAATTTTAATGCATTTAGCCTCAAAATTTCCAACAAAACATAGTAGACATGAAACATCTCAAATACATTTTAATTTTGAGTTTCACATTCAACATCTACAAAAGAAATCATTTCTCATTGATTTTTTTTTCCAATTTCAATTAGCGAGCTATTGCTCTTCCCAACCAAGCAAAATATTTCCAAGATTTTAGTAAGTTGGTGCATGTGAATTACATGCACCGCTGAGTCTATCGGTGCATGTAAATTACATGCACCGATAGACTCATAATGTATTTAACAAAAAAACATAGTCATGGGACATCTCAAAATACACTTTAATTTTAAGTTTCACATTCAAAATCTACAAAAGAAATCATTTCTCATTGAAGAATTTTTTGTCAATTTCAATTCACCGAGCTACTGCTCCTCCCAACCAACCCAAGCAGAATATTTCTAAGATTTTAGTAAGTCGGTGCATGTGAATTATATGCACCACTGAGTCTATCGATTCATGTAAATTATATACACCGATAGACCCATACTATATTTAAACAAAAACGTAGTCATGAGACATCTCAAATACATTTTAATTTTGAGTTTCAAATTCAAAATCTACAAAATAAAATCATTTCTCATTGAATAATTTTTTGCCATTTCAATTCCACGAGCTACTACTACTCCCACCAACCCAAGCAGAATATTTCCAAGATTTTAGTGAGTCGGTTCATGTGAATTACATGCACCGCTGAGTCTATCGATGAATGTAAATTACATGCACCGGTAGACTCATACTGCATTGAACCAAAAATATAGTCATGGAATATCTCAAATAGACTGTAATTTTGAGTTTTACATTCAGAATCTATAAAAACAAAACCATTTCTCATTGAAGAATTTTTTGTCAATTTAAATTCTCCGAGCTACTGCTCATCCCAACAACCCAAGCATAATATTTCAAAGATTTTAGTAAGTTGGTGCTTATGAATTACATGTATCGCTGAGTCTATCGGTGCATGTAAGTCTATCGGTGCATGTAAATTATATGCACCGATACTCATACACTGTAATATATCTCCATAATTCATGTGCCACCCAATACACTTATTTTGAGTTCATATTATAAAGTATTTTCTTGTTCAACTTTATCTGTGTGTTTATATCTAACATCAAAATATTTTAGACACTCCAATTTAAATAAAGCAATATTTAAACATCCACTTAAACAGTAAGTTTAAGTTAAGAGACATTTTGACAAACATATGATATGGACAAGAATTGAAATAATAATTCAATGCTAATTATAGCTTAAACATCCATAAAAAAGCACAAAAATCCATAAAGAGAAGTAGAAGAAGAAGAAGAAGTTTTTGCGACAACCATACATCCATTGACATTCTTTAATCTTCACAATAACCATACACCCATTTACATTATTCAATCAATATGATCAAAAGAAAGTTACATTCTTCAATCTTCACAACAGAGGCTTTATAGCAGGAGTTATCTGCTCCCAGGATGACGTGAAGAAGGAGGAACATTCGTCGACGCCACTTTTGCATTTCCGGAAGATCTCATATTTCATCGCCATCTTTCCGGAGTTTACAGCGCTCTTTCAGATGCATGAAGAAGAAAGCGATGGATAATTTTGTAATTTTGACTTAAAATGGACCTAGTTGAAAGCAAAATAGTTTGGTGGTCTGGGCCGAAAAAACTTTTACCATCTTATACTGACCCAAAATTTTCCCTATAAAAGCAAAATATCAATTAGGGACCTAAATGGAATATATAGTTATAGTGATTGATTAAGAAAATAGTTATAGTGATTAATTGATAAAATAGTTATTGTGATCAATTGATAAAATAACGTTGGCTTTTTATTTTGGTTGTTCTTGTTGTTTCTATATTCTTCACTTTTTATGTTTTGCCCAAGTTTAGGTGCACCGTAGATTTTACATTTCAGGAAATCTTGGTCTAATCCCCTTCCTTGTAATGTCTCAATTTAATGCAATATAATAAGTGGTATCGAGTCACTTTTAATTTCTTCTAATGCTTACCTACTAATTGCAATCGTCATTTGGAGTATATATATATGTGTTCGCGCGCGCTGGACATTCTTGTAAATATTTTCAAGATGTTGATAATAAAAAAAACCCCAGCAAGAAACAGATAAATACAATGTCATTGTATTCTGAAATAGTGAATGAAATTATAACCATTTATGTAGGTTGAACTTGACAAAAGACACACAGCAGGACTTGAGAAACATGTATCTATTTAGAAAATGGGTCATAATTATAACTCTAATTAATTCAAAAATTATGGCATTTATAAACTGATGTTAAATTTAAGAAAGCCTTAGATAAGTAAATAGTTGGTTATAAATCTTCATTGGAATCTCAATAGTAATATATTTGCAAATTATTTTAGGAATTAATAAAATATGTACGAATATCAATACAATAATAAGAGTAAATTCAGGTAAAAAAAAAGAGTAAATTTATTTAATTAATGGCACAAACAAATAGGCATTATCCAATGGAACAACAAGAACTGCACTTATTTGAAAACGAGTGTGATACAGATTCAATCAATTACACATTAATAAAAATTAAAATGTTAGTGGGAGTTCAATAAATTAATTAGAAATAGATTTTCCCATTGGCACAAATATATATAATAAAGAAAATGATGTAATTACAAATTAAAATTATACTGGAATTTATTTACTGCATCTGAACAAGTTGAGACAAAATAATACATAAAAGGTTAAAAAGCCTTTGCAAAAGTTACCATTAAATATTATATAAATGAAATCATAATTTTATTGATCATATTTTAATATAAATTTAATAATTTAATTAATTATGATATATTTTTGTCACTTAGAAAATTTAGTCTGACGATCAAATGTCATTACGTTCTATCAATTCAAACTGTGGTCTAAGCATTGTTAAAACCTATTTTTTGTTGATTGTTCATATTGGATGGATAGATATTTATTTTTTAATTTGTTTCAATTCATGATGTTATACATGTTATTATAATCATTACCAATATAACATAAGGTTTAGAAATTGTATTTTAACTCCAAAAAATCTTTTAATTTCTATTATATTGGTGTTTACGTACATCACACGTACTTCATACTAGTAATAACAAATACGTGTGCATTTACAAAGATACACCAAATTCATTAACTAGTAACTGTATTCAGAAAATTGCCAACCTTGAACAAAATTTACATTTACAACTTGGTTCAAAATATTCTTACCTTGGGATCTTAATTGCTGAGACATATTACCTTCAATAACCACAATACTCTTCATGATTTTCAGAATTATCCATCATATTTACAGACGAAAAGGCTTATCTTTTATGCTTTTATGAGATTGTTCAAGTCATAGATGTACTGAGAAAACTAAGAAATTTCCAAGATCATCTACCAATATGAATTCTTCATCAAGGAGCAGAATATGCAGGCATGTTTTATGTTTGTTTAAATCTTTAGTGTGCATCATCTAGTTCTTGTAGTCTCCTCAAGTTTTCTATCAGTTACTACTATCTTCAAATGCCCCCGCTTCAGCAGGATTCCTTTCTAAATATAAAACGCAATATTAGCACATTAATATACATGAGAATTGAAAATGGTAGGATAATACACAAATATAAGATCTCAGCTCACATCTTGTATTGGTTGATTAAGATTTCTGCCCTTTTGTGGTTTCCAAAGTCTTTTTCCTTCTTCTCAACCTTAAAAAAAAAAACAGCCAATTTCTCGAATCTCCACTTGCTGTTTTTTTTATGATTCTTTAACCAAGCTGAGTAATTTTTTCCTTGTTCGCATTCGACAAAATCAATTAAATCATCAAAATCAGAGGTTTTTCCACCCATCTTCAACTTGCAATTAAAGAAGATCTTTCCATACTCTTCCCTTCCGTCTCTTCTTCCAATTTCATGACAGCTTACATTTGCAATTCAGTTGATAAACCACTTTGTGAACTTACATATTACTTGTTTTCATTCAATCTGAAAAGGAGTTGACATCCAATTATATATTAGAAAATAAATCCAACATATATCAGCATGGATATTAAGCCACATCATATTCATGGAAATATTGTAATTGGAAAAAGTTGGCAAGCAGTTTGCATGTGTCCCTCCTATATAAAAGCTCACGAGTCAGGAATGTGTTTGCAATCAAATTCAATGTTTATGACCTGATAGAAGCCATGAGCTCCATTATCTTATTTTTAACTACATTAAAGGATCTCCCATAAAATTAGGTCCGAGAGTGAAGCTGAGATGGTTGCTAGACGTATCCAGCACATAATGACATTTCAATGCAAATGCTTCGTGTTATGTTGCAGGAGAGAAATGGCATTCTAGAGGAACATGGTTTTAAAACAACAGAGGCTACAAGATATGGCATGGAAGTCAACGTCATTTACCGTGAGAATAGTGACCGTATCTTCTGAAACTTTGATGCAACTACAATGCTTGAGTTTTAATTCACCTTGGCCTACATCATTGAAAAAATCAACACTTCAATTATATAGAGTTTACAAATAGAGGCCCAGAGGAAAAGTGAAACATCAGTTACCTCCTGAATTCTGACAACAGAAAATCCAGATGAAAATGATTCTGTTTTGGAATCAACCATTGTGTTCAATGCTTCTAACCCACCATCTTCAAAATATAAATAAATTCAGTAAGGCTAGAATTGTCAACAAATACCCTTCACTAAGCAAACAAGTCCACAAACAAAAATTTAGTGACATCAATCCTGAGAAATGCAAAAAACATCATTTTGGAATGGTTATACCTCTCAGAATGTCATTACAACACATTTGCTAAACTATTATTGAAATGGCAAATCAATTGGAAAATCTCTGAAACGTGTCATTGACCCCAAAGTGAAAACATACTCTTTACTCGATGTGAAGTCTTTCAAAGTGGTCAGGCAGCACAACTCATTGCTATTCTTGAGACAACAAATGACTCCTAGCAATGATGTGCTCATTAGCTTCAATCCGGAAGCGAGAATATATATATCCTACATAGTCATAGCCTCCATTGAATACCTTCTAATTTCATGAAAGCTTCCAGAAACTTGTTGAATCAAGCAGCTTAAGATGGCTAGAATCTCATCGTTTGCAAACACCTACCTGACTCGAGCTTTTATATAAGAGGGACACATGCAAACTGCTTGCCAACTTTTTCCAATTACCATATTTCCATGAATATGGTGTGGCTTAATATCCATGCTGATAAAGGTTGTATTTATTTTCTAATAATAATTGGATGTCAACTCTTTTTCAGAGTGAATGAAAACAAATAAAATGTGATTTCACAAAATGGTTTAGCAACTGAATTGCAAATGGAATATGTCGTGTAATTGGAAGAAGAGACGGAAGAGAAGATTATGGAATGATCTTCTTTAATTGCAAGTTGAAGATGGGCGGAAAAACCTCTGATTTTGACGATTTAATTGAGTTTGTTGAATGCAAACAAAGAAAAAATTACTCAGCTTGGTTAAAGAATCGTCAGAGAAACCGCAAGTGGAGATTCGAGAAACTGGCTGTTTTATTTAAGGTGGAGAAGAAGGAAAAAGACTTTAAAAACCACAAATGGACAGAAATCTTAATCAGCCAATACAAGATGTGAGTTGAGATCTTATATTTGCGTCTTATCCTACCATTTTCAATTCTCATGTATATTAATGTGCTAATACTCCGTCGTATATTTAGAAAGGAATCCTGCTGAAGGGGGGGTATTTGAAGACATTAGTAGCTGATAGAAAGCTTGATGAGACTACAAGAACTAGACTGAAGTACACTGAAAATTTAAACAAACAAAAACCATGCCTGCATACTCTGCTCCTTGGTGAAGAATTCATATATGATCTTGGAAATGTCTTAGTTTTCTCAGCACGTCTACGACCTGAACAATATCATCCTAAAAGCATAAAAGGTAAGCCTTTTCGTCTGTAAATCTTATGGATGATTCTGAAAATCATGAAGAGTATTGTGGTTGCAGAAGGTAATCTGTCTCTGCAATAAGATCCCAATGTAAGAATATTTTGAATCAAATCGTAATGTAAATTTTTTTCAAGACTGACAATTTTTTGAATCCAGTTACTAGTTGATGAATTTGGTGTATTTTTGTAAATGCACCCATATGTATTATTACTAGTATAAAGTACGTGCGATATACGTCGACACCAACTAGATATAATAGAAATTAAAGATTTGGGGTTAAAAAAAACAATTTTTAAACTTTATTTTATTTAGATAATGATTATAAACATAACATATATAATAACATGAATTGAAACAAATTAAAAAATAAATATTTATCAATCCAAATATGATGCATAAACAAAAATAATCAAAATCAACAAGCAATTTGAATTGATGGACAGACGTAATGGCAATTAATTGTCAAACTAAAATTTTTCTAAGTGATAAAATAACTCACAATTAATTAAATTGTCAAATTTATATAAAATATGATCAATAAATTATAATTCATTTAAATAATATTTAATGGTAACTTTTGCTTAGGCTTTTTAATCTTTTATATATTATTTTAGCTCTATCTTCTTAGTGTTTTGATGTAGTAAATAAATTATTTTTATCAAACCACATTATTTAACCCCACATTAGCCTTTCTATTATAATTTTAATTGGTCATTATATCTTTGCCTTTATTATATATATTTGTGTCAATGGGAAAATCTATTTCTAATTAAGTTTTATTCTTGTAATTTGTTTGAGTATATTGAACTCCCAGTTACATTTTAAATTTTATTAATATGTAACTGATTGAATCTGTTTCACACTAAGTTTTATTGCAGTTCTTGTTGTTCCTTTGGATAATGCCTATTTCTGTGTCATTAATTAAATAAATTTACTCTTATTATTGTATTGACATTCTTACATTTTTTATTAATTCATAAAATAATTTGCAAAACCAAGTAATCTTTTTTTTAATTATTATAACAGTTATACAAATATAGTACTATTGAGATTCCAATGAAGATGTATAACCAACTATTTATTTATCTAGGGCTTTCTTAAATTTAATAAGTAATTTGAGTTATAATTATGACTCGTTTCCTAAATAGATACAAGTTTCAATTTCATTCACTGTTTCAGAATACAAGGACATTGTATTTATCTGTTCTTTACTAGTTTTTTTTATCAACATCTTGAAAATATTTACAGATCTTTTATGCGGTTGAATATGTTCTATGTTACTTTCAAAAGATTATAGTCTAGAAGATAATTCATTATAAAAAAATTTGTTCTCTACATGTTTTCAGTTATCCAAAGCTTATAATTACTTAGAAGTACGTTTGTAATAATTTTTTTTCAATTTTCAAATCTTCAAATTGTAACATTTTAATTTGCCACAAAGATGACCAAAATGACCAAAAGAATAAAGTTTTTGTATTGCATAGTCATAGCCTCATAGGCTCCATTGAATACCTTGTAATTTCATGAAAGCTTCCAGAAACTTGTTGAATCAAGCAGCTTAAGATGGCTAGAATCTCATCGTGTCAAGATTTGTTGTAAACATTTTGGAACTCCTTTATTACTCCGATAGAAGAATTCACCAATTCAGATTCATTGCAGAGACAATCATGCAAGTTCTGACTTTAAGCATGTCTTAATTGGGCAATCAAACTATCAAACCTTTTTTTTTTTTGTGTCAGTTGAAATGAGAAAATCAAACCGTAGATGAGCAATTTCATTTGATGTACCAGATGTAGCCCACAGGCGCTTCGCAGGTAAGACATATGTGTCTTGTACAAAATGACTGACTTTTAAAGATTGCCAAGAAACAGTTGGTCAGTTTACGATCTGGTTTCAAACTCTCTTCATCACAATCTCACTAGCTTTAGAAACCATCAAGATCAGATGTGCTTGCATATATTTTGGCGCAGATCTCATTGTAGGACAAAAAAACAATGACACGGCTGCAGTCACATTTAAAGCTGGATGTCACGGGCTCAGAGTTTTGGCGCAGACGACAACCCGTGCGGCGACCCCGGATCCCCATAACTCCGAGGTTAAGCCTTATTCCATCTCCGATGCCTACTGGTTTCGCCCTCCCATGGGCTCATCAGGGAAGCGGGAACAGCTCCCAACCAGTCTAGTGTCTAGAATGCTCGCCCTTCCGTCCTAGTCAGGTCCAAGACCAGCGACAAGCTCCCCAAACTCAATTGGGTCGGCATGCCTAACTCAGGACGGACGAACATCTAAGACACGTACTCGACTCTTATGAGCCGTCCCGCAATCCCGTAATCCCACGTTATAACCAACCAGCAAGCATCTCGCGCATGTCTGCGTGTCACGATATTTGGTACGTGACATTCTCCCCCACTCAATCCATGCACGCCCTCGTGCATGGGGGAGTACTCTTCCCCTCTTTAATTTTGACCAGGATCCGTGTACGACTTTCCTGCTTACTCGTCCTCCATTAGAGCGCTTGGCAAAGTATCACTGATGTTTCCTGCCTACTCGTCGGACCGACTTGCGAACACCCCCCCTTTGGGTGCGAGCAACCCACTTGCTCGTCCATTCCTCTTGGACCCGCCAGTGCAGTGAGAGCGCTTGGCAACCAATGCAGTGTGCACACGATCTGGCTCTGATACCATTTGTCACGGGCTCAGAGTTTTGGCGCAGACGACAACCCGTGCGGCGACCCCGGATCCCCATAACTCCGAGGTTAAGCCTTATTCCATCTCCGATGCCTACTGGTTTCGCCCTCCCATGGGCTCATCAGGGAAGCGGGAACAGCTCCCAACCAGTCTAGTGTCTAGAATGCTCGCCCTTCCGTCCTAGTCAGGTCCAAGACCAGCGACAAGCTCCCCAAACTCAATTGGGTCGGCATGCCTAACTCAGGACGGACGAACATCTAAGACACGTACTCGACTCTTATGAGCCGTCCCGCAATCCCGTAATCCCACGTTATAACCAACCAGCAAGCATCTCGCGCATGTCTGCGTGTCACGATATTTGGTACGTGACATTCTCCCCCACTCAATCCATGCACGCCCTCGTGCATGGGGGAGTACTCTTCCCCTCTTTAATTTTGACCAGGATCCGTGTACGACTTTCCTGCTTACTCGTCCTCCATTAGAGCGCTTGGCAAAGTATCACTGATGTTTCCTGCCTACTCAGTCGGACCGACTTGCGAACACCCCCCCTTTGGGTGCGAGCAACCCACTTGCTCGTCCATTCCTCTTGGACCCGCCAGTGCAGTGAGAGCGCTTGGCAACCAATGCAGTGTGCACACGATCTGGCTCTGATACCATTTGTCACGGGCTCAGAGTTTTGGCGCAGACGACAACCCGTGCGGCGTCCCCATAACTCCGAGGTTAAGCCTTATTCCATCTCCGATGCCTACTGGTTTCGCCCTCCCATGGGCTCATCAGGGAAGCGGGAACAGCTCCCAACCAGTCTAGTGTCTAGAATGCTCGCCCTTCCGTCCTAGTCAGGTCCAAGACCAGCGACAAGCTCCCCAAACTCAATTGGGTCGGCATGCCTAACTCAGGACGGACGAACATCTAAGACACGTACTCGACTCTTATGAGCCGTCCCGCAATCCCGTAATCCCACGTTATAACCAACCAGCAAGCATCTCGCGCATGTCTGCGTGTCACGATATTTGGTACGTGACATGGAGCTATGAACGAAGATCTACTTTCCTCGGCGAGTGCAGAAAATAATCGACTGGGAAAATATTCAAATGCTTGTTTGTCAGAAAATGGGAGGATAATTGCATATGGCTTCCATCACAATCCCAAAATCCTCCTGATAAGGATGAAAGATTAACAGTGTTTCGTTCTTAGAAGCAACAGAACCAATCATCTTGAAGTACCCTCTTAACTGTCTATGCACAAAAAATTCATCTACTAAAACCTGTGCACAAAATTTCCATTTCAAAGTAACCTGAACCAACTGTATTCTTCGCACTCCATTTCACATTTGAAGAAACACGGACTAGCAGACAATATATAACTTCTTCAAGATCAGCGATGAGCCCTGTGTCACCCATCACCGTAGACAAATCATACGTATCAACCTTTTTAGGATATGATTCATATTTTCAGGATTCATTGAACCGACGATTTTTCATCAGATTAACCTACAAATTGCCTCAGAACTTTTCCCAGACAAGTAATTTCACAAAATATCAATCTGAAATAGAAGTGATTAAAACGGAAAAATCTTAGAAAATAATTATACTTTTCAAAAACCAAACGAGCATAGAACTCTAATCTACGGCCAACTATGCTGAAAAGGAGCTAAACCCCAAACCTCGGGTGACTAAATGACTGAGATTAGTGTTCCAAAATCATCAGAGAAGTACCCATTTGAGTTTTGGCTGGGAGCTGTTTCTTTGCGGGAGCTCCTCCTCTGTGAAAGCATTGCCGATGAGCTGTTGATTTGGAACGAAAATGGAGTAAATCAACGTTGTCATAATTACAGAAAACCCTTGCTTTAGAATTTTAAACGACCCTAGCTTTCTGTAATTACACCCATCGGGACTAACCGTTGACCCGGTTCACAGTTCCGAACCGTAACCGGCCCGTCACTGTACAGGCCGGTTACGGTTTATGGGTCGAAATAACCGTGGAACCGTCGGTTTGAACCGCCGGTTCCAACCCTTAATATATATTTTTTTTAAAAAAAAAAAATTTTGAACGGCCAGGGTCTTCTGACCGTTGTATATCAACGGTCAAGATCTCCTGACCGTTGCAACAAGTGAACAGGCGGTTAACCGCCGGTTCATCCCATAATTTTTTTAAAAAAAAAAAAAATTGAACGGCCAGGATATCATGACCGTTGTATATCAACGGTCAGGATCTCCTGACCGTTGCAACAGGATGAACCGCCGGTTACGAACCGGCGGTTAACCAGCGGTTCGACTGTAAAAAATATATATTTTTTTTTTTTATAATTCGATGGCTAGGATTATTTGACCGTTATAGATCGACGGCTAGGATTAAGTGACCGTTATTTTTTATGCTTATAAATATCCTCCACACCCATTTCATTTTTCATCAATCTTAACACAACTCTGAGTTTTCGATACATCATTTACTTGTATTATTTTCGAATTACTCAATGGAAGGTCCTAGTGATCCACGTAAAGGCAAAGGCAAAGGCAAGGTGACATATCTCGAAAGGGCCGAACCCGATGTTGATATTGATATTGATGATATTGAATTCACCGACGATGATCCTTTTGCTACACATGATACCCAAGAAAGTGCGCATTCAAAGGTAAGATCTATGCCTCCACTTAAATCATCGATTTTTAATTAACATTTTGAAAATGTGACTCTTCCATCCGGAGAGATGCGCGCCAAATGCAAATATTGTACCACTACGTATAAGTTTCAAAGTGGTGGTGGCTATGGATCTTTTAAGCGTCATATCGAAACAAAGCATCCAGTGGAGTTTGGTAAGATTCTTCTCAAACTCAACTATCTAGATTTCATTCCTCGGGTGAAGGTACCGACTCTCCACTTTTCAAATACACTGATGCACAATTAAGAGAATCGGTGGCAAAATTTATCTCTGTAGAACATCGTTCTTTTAGTATTGCATCTAGATTTGGTTTTGAAGATCTGTGTCATGAATCTCTACAACCTGCTGCTAAACGTGTTCCTAGGACCACAGTCACACGAACACTTAAAAAATTAGTTCGTCAACAAAAGAAAGAATTAGTTACATTATTTAGTAATTTGACGAATAAAGTTTCTAGATGCTCTGATATTTGGAGTGATCATTGGCAAACTAATTCGTACATGAGTATTACTTGTCATTGGATAGATAATTCATGGTCAATTCAAAAAAGGTTGCTTGCATATCGAGTGTTCAATGAATCACACACCGCACAAAATATTTCTCAACTGATTTGTGTAATTTTAGAAGAATATGGTTTAACTTCCAAAGTTTTTCTGTGTCATTTGATAATGCAGTTCGAATACATTGAGTATTGAAGATCTTAAACGTGTTTGTCAACCTGCTATTGGTGGTTTATTTTTCCATATTCGATGTATTTGCCATATTTTGAACTTATGTGTGCAAGATGGAGTAAGATCGTTAGATAATCAGATTCAACCAATTAAAATGGCATTATCTTATTTGTGGTCCCATCCGAGTTTGATGAAACAATGGGGTAAGTTTTGTAAGGTTAATGGCATGCGACCTAGAAAATTTCCACGAGATATACTCACACGTTGGAACTCAACATATAAATTGTTAAATGACTCATATGAATATAGAGAGTTATTGTGTTCATTTTTTGCACAACATGGTGAAAACTCTAATATTTATGTTTTTTCGCACCAATTGAATGTATGTAAAAGTATCTGTGAAATGTTGAAGGTATTTTATGATGCAACTGAACAATTATCTGGAGTTTATTATCCTACATCTCATTTAGTTTTGATGAACTGTTGTAATGTGGCACTTACCTTAAATGAAAATTTCTCTAATTATCTGTTAACCTCTTCTGTGGTAGCAATGAAGGTTAAATGGGAAAAATATTTTTATAATATTCCTGAACTGTTTCTAGTTGCTTTTGCTTTAGATCCTCGACTTAAATTTTATGTTTTGCATGAAATGTTAGTGATGTATTACGAGGCATTATCCCCCCCGGATAATATTTCCCCAATTGATTCTTCTATGGTAGTAAATCGTGTTAGAAATTATTTGCATGAGATTTATAGAGAATATAGTTTAAAATATGGTGTACAAGAAAATGAATCGCAACTACAAGTTAGTGCTCAAAGTCATTCTAGTGGTATTAAACTCACCAAAGCACAACTTCTGTTAAAAGAAATCACTAAACGCCCCAGAGGATCATCAAGTTCCAGTCAGGAACTTGATAATTATTTTACGACTTCTTTTTTATTTCAGTGAAGCAGATAGCGAGCAACAATTTGATATATTGCGGTGGTGGTCACAAAAGACACAAATTTTCCCGATTTTATCAATCATAGCAAAGGAAATCTTAGCTTGCCCCGTGTCAACTGTTGTTGTGGAACAAGCTTTTAGCGCAAGGGGGAAATATTTTGGATGTAAGACGATCAAAAATGAGTCCAGATTCTTTAGAGGCACAAGCACTAATGGACGATTGGGCGAGGGCGGCAAAACGAAAACAAGGAATGGAATCAAGCTCGGACCAAGACGAATTTGATACCGAAGGAACTAATACTACGGGGACAGGTAACGGAAGTGATTGAGCTACGCCACTTCCAAAGGTAAGAAGGGTTAAAAGGTAAGAGAACTATGTGGGCTTTGATTCCTCTACACCCTAAGAGGATACGTAGGCAACTTAAAAAGTTCAAGCCCTCCCCTCCCCTTACATTTCCTTTGTTTTTTTTTATAGTAATTTTTAAATTATTTTAAATAAAATTTAAATCTTTTTTAATTTAAAAATATAAGGGTGTAACCGTAACCGTAACCGGTGGTTAACCGTAACCGTAACCGGCAGTTCACGAACCGTAACCGGAACCATCTACGAAGGTTAAGGTTAAGGATCGAGCTCTTATGAACAGTCGAACCGACGGTTCACGAACCGTGGTCATGTCTAATCGGGACCGACTTTTTTAATAAACTAACATGAATTTTATTTATTTTTATAAACCCATTTTAAAGCATAGCGACTGAGCGCCAAAGTTGGGGTTGATTGCTGAGCTGAGTATGTCATGAGCTCAGTAACAATGAGCTGGAGGCTTTGGACCCGATGTTCTGAGCTCTATGTGCTTAGAGACATGGGTTGATTATAGGCAAGATGCCTTTGGCCAACACGTCCTGAGCTCATGGCAAAGTGCTTATTTCTTTAGCGAGGAGATGGAGAAGCCAGCCATAAACCAAGCAAAATGCATCATACGAAACATTAAACACAAAGTTTAGACATCGGATTTAAGCAGCAAGGAGTTGAAGAGACCAACAAAAGCAGAGCACATAACCACATAAGAGGAAGAATCATGATGAAAACAGCTGCTGAACCACCGCCCAAAAATGCATCGTCGTAGCTGCTTCCCGGCGCTACCCTGCGACGGGCAACACACATGTTGTCCAGCCTCGACACTTGCCGGCAACTGCGGCACCTCTTGTGTATACACATGAAGAATGCCCCAATTCCAAGCCTTGTCGATGTTTGCTTGCCTCCTTGTTTGATTGAATTCAGAAATCCCAGAGTGTATCGAAAATGGCATTCTCGGGGTTCCTCAGACGTGGTGGACAGAGCAGAAGATTGGGTTCCGGAGGGATGCAAAAGGGAGGGAGGAGCTCGAGAGTTCTCTTGCAATAATAAATTGCCCACTTCTTGATAAACACGCTGAACCCACGAAAACCATACAGAAATCGTACCATATTTGCCTCACACCACCTTAAATCCCTTGCCATCCTTCGTCAGTTTTCTTACTTTTCCTCTCGAGCAATAGCTTGAGCTTCTCAAATAACCACCGGCTCATCAAAAACCATCCAAAAAATCGCCTCAGACTAGCCTTGCCATCGTCCAGATCTGTCCCCAACCTATGCCCAAAACTAGCCACAAAAATCGACGTCTTTGCTCGATTTTCCCACAGACGACGCTAATTGTTACCTTATTTTTGGTTCGGTTTGTAACAATGAATGAATATGCGAAAATAAATGAACATCAAGATTATTACGTGGAAACCTCGAGGGAAAAACCACGGGACCTAGTCCAGTATGAATCTTCACTATAATACCAAGAATTTACAATAGTTGTTTTTCTACAAAAAATTGAGGAAGAAGCCATCAAAATGGAATGGAAGAATGAGGGCTGCTTCTGGTAGGCGAACCCCAATATCTCCCATGCTAACCTCCTTTGAAACCTATTGTTGCATTCATTTTCCCTCCTTAATGGGCTTTGGCAGATGGACATATATACTAAGGCTAATGAACCTTATAATTAATGGGCCAAAATAAATGGTAAATGGGTTAATAAAATATTGGAATGGGCATAGTATCTTATGAGACCTGGGTCGAGCTCATAGGGTTCGGGTCCAAACCACACTAAATATCGGGGTATCAATAAACTTTATTGATTTCAATCGACGAGTACCGTCTTACATTTATCTTGAACAACTCCCTTTATGGAGAGTACAACTATGTTGAATACACGATTTCAAGCGGTACGCATTAGATCAGATAAATCAGTTTGACATCTTGTCATATTCAGTTACTTTGATTTGATCCTTAGCTTTCTTCTTATTGTCTATCTTGTCTAAACAATCATTTGCTTTGTGGTTCGGTTTCCCACATATGAGGCATTCCCTTGAACATTTTAAGGTTCCTTTGTTGTTGGTCATCATGGTTATTTCTCTTCTTTCCATAATTGCTCGATTCCACAACATTGACTCTTGCACTCATTTTGTTCATTTTGATTTCCGACTTACGATTATCCTCTTCAATCCTTAGCCGAACAATCAAGTCATCGAGTCTCATTTCCTTCCTCTTGTGTTTAAGATAGTTTTTGAAATCTTTCCACAGCGGAGGAAGTTTCTCAATCAAAGCTGCAACTTTGAAGGACTCACTTAGACTCATCCCTTCCGCATGAGTCTCATGTAAGAGGACTTGTATCTCTTGCACTTGATTCACTACGAATTTCTAGTCTACCATTTTGAAATCCAAGAAGCGCCCCACTATGAACTTCTTAAGGCCGAGATCTTCCACCTTATGTTGTTCGGACTTGACAATACACATTGTCTAGTGCATAAACAAGACCATTCAGGAGTTCTTGCATAGGAAGTCGCTTTGCTTCCATGCATCTACAGCGGCCCTCTTGCTCCGTCTCTTTATCGTCTACAGTAAGTGGATCATCTTGCAAAAACCTTGCCAATTGCAACGTAGTAAGATAGAAAAGCATTTCCTGCTGCCATCTCGAAGTCTACACCGGTGAACTTTTGTGGCCTTTTCTCCTTGCGTTGCAGGAACATTGGTTGATGTGGATGTCATTTCTCTTCCAGAAATTACGAACAAAATTCCTCTTAAGATGTTGTTTGCGTTGTATGGGATTCCCTCCGCGGTTTATTGAAAAGAAATGATGAACGTCTTAAGTTGAGGCAAGTGTGTAACACTTGCCCAGCACAAGGTGCTTTCGGTTTGTGGCAATCCTCTCCAAAGATAGAACGAATTCTCTTGTGATATAGCACACCAAATCACAAGAACATCAACCACAAAGATTGCGAACTTTCTTTTTCAAGAGCAAATGAATATGATGCATAAATGCCTTTGATCTTGATATTTCTCTTGGAATTTTGGGTATAAAATTCGAAAATCTAATTCTTAAATTTAATGATGGGATGTTGTATATATAGTAGGCCATGTGATGCCATCAAAACACTCCTTTTGAAAGTAACCATTCATGATTTCACGCCAAATGGTGCAATGGTTCAGAAAATTCACCGAACAGGCGCCTAGGCGCAACACACATTGCCTGTAAATAATTTTCCAGCCTCCCCTACTGCCCGGGAATTTTTCCCTGGCAGTTTCTGTGACCCGTTATGTGCCCGAAAAACTCTATTTTCGCATTCGTTTCCTTCGTTCGATTTTTCTTTGTTTAATTTCAATTCATTAAGCCCATTTTCATCTTGTTTAATATTAATTCATTAATCCTCAAAATCCAACACATTTTGCTATTGGTCTTCTTATCTGGAACTAGAGTAGACAAAAATGGGAAATGTTCTTGGCTAACCAATAGGATGATGCCTTATGAGGTAGATCCACCATCTAACACCAAGAATAATTAGAACTTACCAAATTTGAAATAACTCCACATAGTTCATGTAGATTGCCTATGGTTTAAAAAATTCAATCAAAAGTTGCACATGGTTACAGTTTTTATTACTCATCTTCCGGAGCCTAAACGGATCACAAGTCTTAGGTTTCGGTTATGGCTTTAAATCGAAAACTCAGAAGGACAAAATTTCATTTGGTTTTAATAGAAACAGTTTCACGGCGATAACCAAACAATATTCGGCCTAAGACTATAGGACACAATTAGCGTTTATGAAAAGATCATAGAAAGCAGGGAGAGGAGTGATGATGCGGAAGCAGATATATCTTGTGATGCGGTTAGGGTCTCTGTTTTTCTAGCGCAATTGGCGCGACTTTCCGGTCCAAATTCCGGTGACTACGGCGGCGGCAAGGGCGGTGAATGGTGTAGGATTGACAGGAGGGTGTTGGCTACTATTTGGGTGGTTGGGGTCGGACCGATTGCTGATGAAATTGAAGAATCGAACCAATAATGAACGATACCCTAACGCGCGATTCCGTAACTTTGACGGCAAAACCTGACAATAGGGGAGGCTATTGATTGGGGTTTTTTGTACAGAGAGGCGCGCCCGTGAGTGAAGAGTCAGGTGGTTGGTCGCTCGGACTAAGGAACGGCGGATACAAAGTGATTTCCGGTGGATGGTCAGGGTTGCGGCGTGAAAATAAATATTATAGAAACAATAAAAAAATTCATAAACTACCGTAGGTGGAAAAGCATTTGCTAAGGCTCCGTTTACTTTGAGTGATGGGATTAGTAAACTTTACACTACTTATCACATCCCATGTTTACTTTGTTGTATAAAAACAATTTTATCCCACCCATTTTATCACATTCTAATCCCACTTTATAATAAAAAGACATATTTACCCCTTTCCCACATTTTTTACTATTTCAAAACTTGAAATTCCCGTCAAAACGTACAACTTATTTCCTACAACATTAGGAGGAGGGAGGGAGGGAGAGGAGGGGAAGGGAGAGGAGGAGGAGTGAGAGAGAGAAAGAAGAAGAGGAAGCAAGAGAAAAGAAAAAGAAAAAGAAGAGAGAGAGAGAGAGAAGAGGAGAGGAGGGGAGGAGGAGGAGACAGAGAGGGAGAGAGAGGAGGGGAGAAGAAAAAGAAGGAGGAGGAGAGAGGGAGAGAGAGAGAGGGAGAAACGGGGGAGGGGAGGAGGGAGAGAGGAGGGAGAGACGAGGAGGAGAGGAGAGAGAGAGAAAGCAGAAGAGGAAGCGAGAGAGAAGAAAAAGAAGAGAGAGAGAGAGAGGAGGGAGAGGAGGGGGAGGAGGAGGAGACAGAGAGAGAGACAGAGAGGAGGGGAGAAAACGGGGAGGGGAGGAGGGAAGGAGGAGAGAGAGGGAGAGGAGAGGAGGAGGAGAGAGGGAGGAGGAGGAGGAGGAGGAGGAGAGAGAGAGAGAGAGAAAGAAGAAGAGGAAGCGAGAGAGAAGACAAAGAAAGAGAAGAGAGAGAGAGAGAGAGAGAGGAGAGGAGGGGGAGAGGAGGAGACAGAGAGGGAGAGAGAGGAGGGGAGAAGAAAAGAAAGAGAAGAAAGAGAGAGGAAGGAGAGGAGAGGGAGGAGGAGGAGACAGAAGGGAGAGAGAGAGGAGGGAGAAGAAAAAGAAGAAGAGGAGGGAGAGAGAGAGGAAGAGGATGAGGAGGAGGAGAGAGGGAGGAGGAGGAGAGAGATACAGAGAGGGGAGGCGGAGAGAGAGGAGAGAGGAGAGAGATGAAAAGAGGAGAGGAGATAGAGAAAACGGGGAGAGAGAGAAAAGAGGAGATAGCAGATATATTATATATATAAAATAATTATACTTATATATAGTATATTATATATATATATTATGATAATAATTATTTTATAAAATAATAATATATACGTATATATAATAATTTATATAATAATATATAATATTAACTATGTATAATAATCTATATATATATATATATTATTTTCTATTATTTTATTATAATTACCTAATATGATATGATTCATTACGCATTATTATTATTTTTATTAATATTATTATATATATATTTAATTATATCTATTTATAATAATTATTATTATATGATTAATGTGTATTATTAATAATATATAATAGTAATAATTGCTATTATTATTATATTATAATATTATAATAATAATAATAATAAAATAATATTTAAATTATTATTATAATACCGAGGGTATTTTAGATATTTTACCAAATAATAAATTTTATCAACCATCTTATCCTCAAACCAAACATCATATAACTCATCACATATTATTTTTACAATCATTTCATACTTTTTAATCTTTACATTTATTATCATATCCTTCAAACCAAACGGTACCTAAGGGTACTGACCCGTATACACCTCTTGAATTTGGTAAAAATATATTTTATTATATATTTTATTTGGACGTGCTTGCTAAATTTTATGTTAATTGAAATAATATGCATTTGATGTTAGTATATGTAATATTATGAAGATTCTAGTTATATACATCTATATTACGCTTCTTGAATTTGGTAAAAATATTTTTGTTGTGTATACATGGTTTTAGAATTAAAAAATGTGAATTTTAATATTTTGTAATATCGTATATGTATAATATGTATAAAAATATAAATGCGTGTCACAGCCTGTCGTATTCTGTAAATTTTGAAAATCCATATCGTCGTATCCGTGACTTTTTTTACACTTATTTTTTTTAAAAAAAAATTCCACCCTCAAATTTTTTTTAACCCTCAAGTATTATAAAAAAAAAATCGCACCCCCAAGAATTTTTTTCTGGGTCCTTACCTATGTACCGTATCGTCAAGTCAGTGTCAGTGCATCATAGCATACTGGATATAGTGGGATAAGGGGGGGTACGGCACCCACCCCCAACCCCAAAAAAAAAAATTCAATTTTTTTTAACCCTTATTTTTGAAAAAAAAAATTAAATCTTTGCACCCCCAATTTTTTTTTTAAACCATTTAGTATTATCAAAAAAAGTTGCACTCTAGAGAATTTTTTCTCGGTCGGTCCCTGCGTATTCGTGTCGTGTCCATGTTGATGTCTCAGTGTCCGTGCATCATAACATACCGGAAATAGTGGGATAAGTTTGAGTGAGTTTTTTCAATGGTTCACATTGGATTTCGATATATTTGTTTTATATAAAAAGTGGATCTCACATATCCAGATTAATTTTGGACATTTTGATGTAGCATAATAGCATCGCATTACCCAATAAGTTTGAAGTGGCTATTTATTAGCATGGAAATTATTGGTGTAATAATTGGTATTCCACTAAATAATTTGTCAAATTATTGTTATTCATCGTGTTTGTGTGCATATCCGAGCTCAAAGTGTAGGCATTTGAATGGAAATGGACAAATTCTAAATAGAAATCCGTCGATGGCCACCATAATGGAAATATGATAGGAGACCTTGGTACCAAATGAGGAGAGGTGCTTGGTTCCAATCTTCCAGATGTGCCGATTTAACCTAGAAATTTGTAATAGTGTTATTACAAACAATGTTAAAGGAAAAAAGAGCAAACCCGATGCACGAAACTCCTGCTAAGCGTGGGTATGGGAAAGGGTCAGGACACTTTGGGCATAACGTACACAACACTCTTATGATGCAAGAGGTTGTTTCCAAGACTCGAGTCCATGACCTCCAAGGCCACGTGACAGCAAAAAGTTCTTGCCTAATTGGACTGGTTCTGGACCGGATCCAACCGGTCCAGAACACCTCGGGTTGGAACATCATTGATCCGGTTCCGATTTCATGGCCTTGGCCACGGAACCAGTCCGATCCGATGATCCGGATCGGAATCCCGATCGGTTTCAACCTGGAACCGGTCTGACATTAACTTTTTTAAAAAAATTAAATCTTTTTTGAAACTTAGAATTTTTTTTTCGAGATTTCTTGTTCAACTAATACATGAATTATGATGGAAAAATACATGTTTTATTGAATATGAAAATATGAGTAAAAACTACATGAATTATGATGGAAAAATTAAATCTTTTTTGAAACTTAAAAAAATAAAAAATTCTTGTTCAACTAATACATGAATTATGATGGAAAAATACATGTTTTATTGAATATGAAAATATGAGGTAAAAACTACAACATTTGAAATTAATAAAAAAATTACATTATTTATCATAATTGATTAGTATAGTCTTAGCATATTCTTCTTCTTCTTCTTTGGAACTTTGGTTGCCGAACTTGTCGACTCATCCTTACATTTTATCTTTCTCTCAGCATCGAACCAATCTTTGCGAAATATAAGCATGCACAATGATTCTGCATTAAGAGAAATTATATGGTCTCCAAGGAATTCGACCACAAGTTGAGAATGTCGACTCCCTATGCGATATTAGATGACGCCTCTAGCCATTTTGGCTAAAATAGGATATTTTCTACCGTTTGTCTTCCACCGCTCCAGTACGTCAAAATTTTCATCTATTATGAACATTTGACCCAAGAAGAATTGTAACACGTTCGACGTGGTAGATGTCACTATGCTTCCTCTCAGCTTCTTTTTGTCAGGACTCCTAAGCAGATTAATCCCTCCACATCTTGACTGTGTAGCATCTTCTTCCTACTCTCGTCTCTATAACGATGATCCTTGTCCATGTTCAGTATGATACAAAGCAAACATATTTTGGAGAGAATGTATGATTGACGTCTTTTGATCTTCAACATCCTTCTTCAAAAAAAAGTATCAAAGGAGCCGATGTCTTGACCAAGATCTAAAATTGTAGGTATGTAGTGTACATGTGGTATTGATTCCCCATATTTGTTAAATATCGTCTCTCTGAGATTTTAATGAATTGTGCAAAGTCATCATCATCTCCAAATTCAATAAATTTACAAAACATGTTAAGTACAAGGGGTTAAAAATTAATGAGAAGTAGGATAAGAAACACATGAAAAATGATCGTTTGCTTCTTTAAAAGTAGAGAACAAAGCAGTACATCGATTAACAAAATACCAATCCGAAGAACACAATAAATAACTATCATCGCTGTTAGACATTTGATAATCATTGTAGAAAGAAGTAAAGCATAGGTAACATTGAGTCTAACATGCGATGCAAAGAATTCCATCGAGTTTCTACGGGTGATGGAAAAAAAGTATGCCAAAGACCTTGACTTGCAGATGTATGTTTCCAATCACGCTTAATGCGCGATTGTCGTAACCATTTACAACAGTTTTTAAGTTTTTTCAATGCTACGACAATCAGAATATTCATAACAAACTTTTTAGCTAAATTAATTATATGACATGCACATCTAACACGAAAAAATAACATCATCAATTATTATTTTAATTATACTTTCAGATAACGTATTGCCGTCGTACTATTTGCTACATTGTCAAGTGTAATCGAAAATTTTTTATATGCAATTCCATAGAATCTACAAACATTAACAATATATTTAGTAATTAAGATATCGGTATGTGAAGAATGTATTTCATCAAATGACAAAATTCGTTTCTGCAAGCACCAATTATCATCAATCCAATGACAAGTAACAACAAGAAATGAAATTTGTTTGATGTTAGTCCATATATCAGTAGTTAAACTAACTTTGCAGTTTATAAAAGAAATATGATCAATTAAAGATTTATGATAATCAACAAACACATCCATATAATTTTTTTGCATTGTGTGTCTAGAAATATGTTTAAAATCAGGATGGATATTAGAAGCAAATTCAACAAAACCGTCGTGTTCAGATAACAAAAAAGAAAGTTCAGATCTAATAACAAAGCGAACTAGTGACTTCCAGTTTATTGCAGGTGATAAACTAAAATTAGTGTCAGCTTGAGGATTCATTTGAAGTTGTGTTGGTTCCCTACCTATCGGTGTAGAGTAACCTCATCAAAATTATGTTTCTTAACTAAATGTTTCTTAAAAGTTTCGGTATCTCCGGCGGAACCGCATGTATAATTATAAGTGGTTTTACATATTTTACAAACAACAACAAATTCGTTCGTACTTGGTTTTGTAACCTCATCGAACTGATCCCAAACCTTGCCTCGTTTGGTACTGCTGCTCGGGCTATTCGCAGCGGTAGTAGTTGCAGATGACCCGCCTTGCGACGTTTTTTGGGTTACAGCAGGTTCTGCAATTTGTTCCCCTTCTTCGATAATATCGTGCACATCATCGAAATCAGCAAAATAATCATAATTTCTTGTGTTATAGGTGGGTTTGAGCGAGCACGGCCGCCACGACTACTAGTAGAATAAGAAGCCATCATAATACTGAAAATAATTTATCTCAACTAATAATAATATGATAATAACAAATTGATAATAAAATGGCGAGAATATAATTGTATAGAATATAGTTGTATGAAATTGGATGATATTGGGTGACAAAATGAGTGAGTGAGATAATTGTTTGGAATTTGGTGTTGATTAATGGGGTATTTATAGGATTTTTTTTAAAAAAAATATATATTTTTATTAAAATATGCTGCCCAATCTGGCAACCAGGCCATTAAAAAAAATTATTTATTTAAAAAATGGAATTGGTGCTGTTGGGACCGGAAGCATTGAATTGACGATTCCGATCCAACAGAGCCATTGGATTGACGATTCCGGTTCATGACAAGGGTTAACCGGTTCCGGTTTCGCTTCTAGTTTTGAACCAGATTCAACCGTTCCGGTTCCAGACCGGATCCGGTTAACCTGGTCTGATATGCACCCTGACTTCTGGATCTTATATGAAATACCATCATATATATACCTTTTTTGATATACCATCATATTTAAGGACATGCTCGACAACCTGTCACTCAGTATGAGTCTCGTTAGCTAGCATGCACGGGATTTGGGAGAATCTCGTGCATGATTTTGTGTGGGACTGACTAATCGTGTGAGTACTCCCTTTTGGTGTTCTTTATACTTATCTACTTTATAATTTTCTAGTTTATGTGTTGTCTTGCAGATTTGCTTTTGTATGCAGTCGTCACATGGTGTTTGTATCTGGATTTCTATGTGACATGCTTTTTGTCAATGCGGTGGTGGTTATTTTGTCGTGTTTCACTTCCGAGCTGTGCTTGGCTATGACTACTCGGAATTCAGGTTTCGTGCGTCATCCAGTGGAGTTTCTGGGTTGATGGCTTTCAGTGAGGGCTTTGGATACGAAAGCTTGCTCGTTTGTTTGTCTGTTATTAGTTTATGCTTCTCAGTTTTTCTTATTTGTTCATTCAAATGTTTTGCCCTTGCTCGACGACACACTGGGCTAAATAGTTTGAGGGGACCTGCATTCTCAAGGTCAATGTCTTGTGCTTTTGATGTGACTCGTTTCACTATTACACCTCTTAGTTCGCCTCTTATTAGTTGTGTCTTAGTCATTATCCACGATTGTCGAATGTATTCGATGTTGTTGCATGCCTTGGGCCATTCAACTAAATCTTGGTTGTACATTTTAATATAATTCATGTTTATGTTCGTTCAAAAATAAAAATAAAAATAATGTAAGTTCTTAAATTTAAGAGCTTTGTTGGTTTTCAAACATCCTTACTTATTTTCAGGCTGATATAACATTAAAATTTATCTTAGACTATAGCCTTTGAGAGGGTATCAATATACTTCTCTGCAACACTTCATATGTTGTGAGAAATTCTTGTAATGGGTCGGGTGAGTGTGGGCCCTGGTCCAACACACAAATAAAAATATGTATCTATATATCTATATTTGTATGTGAGTGTTGGTGCATGATCGGGGCCCACATCCGATCCATGCAAGAATTTCCCCACATTTTGCTTATGCATTACCTTGCCGTTATGAGCGAGAGCGACATAAAACGGAATTAATCCCGCCATCATGACAGGATTTAACTGACATTAAGGTTTAGGATATTATTGACCACTGCAGAACTTATAATCATACCCCACAGCCAAATTAAGATTTCTTCACGTTTAAAATGTACTTTGTCCTCAACGAATGCTCAAATCTAAGCTTTAACAGAAAAGAGCGATAAACTTCTTTGTAAAACAAAGCAATAGAGTTAAATAAAAACTTTATTTTACATAAAATATTTATAACTGAGATGCATTAATCATCTCTAAAATCTTTAAAATATACGTTAGTGCTTATAAAACCTAATATTATACTAATTCTTCTGAGCTAGGGTCTCTTTGTCTGTTCACTTCATATAGCTTCTTTAGTACACTTCATTACTATAAACCATCAGAAAATGTGGCATTGTTTAAGTTGTCGAATCCCTATTTAGAATAAAACTTCAGCTCCCAGTTCCAAGTGGGCACAGATTAATCATTGCTTACCTATCAGATAATCCTGTAATTTCTTGATACCTCCTGAAGCCAGTTCAAACATTCGGGAGGCCTAAGACAAGATATAAAAATGAGGCTAAACATGCATCATCTCAAGAGCTGATTTTGATCAACTCAATAAATACATCTACAAGAGCTTGAAAGATAATATCAAATGAGAATTGTACTAATTGTATAATATTATTAAGTTAATGTACATGTTGAAAACACACAAAATAAGAACCCCAAGAATGTGGAGCACTTTTTATCTAGTTTTTATGCATGTTTAACCACATATTCACATCAACCAATTTCACAATGTAAAGCAACCAATTTCACTCTTTTTTCTTTCCATCTTATCTCTATTTGCTCAGTTTCACACTATAAAGCAACCAATATATATTTTTATAGTAAAAAAGAAGAATAGATGTGAGTTCTTAGCGTTGACTGATCAATGATTATATAGTTTGATTAAATCTTTGCCCATTGGGTTTGTGTTCTGTACTCTGTTTCTTTATTGAATCAGCCAATTACATTCGTGCAGGTTTGAAACCATGAATTCTTTGAATCATAGATATTGTGTGTTTTATGTGGGCTTCTCATTTTAATGCTTGAAGAGATGAGCAGGTGTTCTTCTGTAATGAATGCAACTGAAATTTATACTTCTGTAATTTCTATATACTTTTGTAATTTACAACTGAAATCCTAAATCCCTCCACCTCTAATAAAAACTTTTCATGTAATATCAGTAGCTTAAACACATCCAGCAACAAAAAAACCAAGCTCATACAATAGAAATCTGTTTACCTAACTTTAAACCTGCCAAAGCCAACCACAAGGCACAAGCAAAGCACAACAGAGGCACTGAGAGAGGCAGTGAGCGACAGCGAGAGACCTAGATGGCGAGATCTGGAAGCCGAGAGCCCAAAGGCCAAACTCCAAAAAGCCGCAAGAGAAGCTGAGAAGGTGGAGGAGTCGAAGATGGAACATGAGTGACAGAGTGAGGAAAGTTAAAATTATAAAATTAGTTGGCCTTATTCCAAGATGGGACGCCTGAGGCAAAAGATTTACCTGCCTTAATGTTTAGCCGGCAGTTCCCATGAAAATTCTGGGGAGCCGATGGAATAATGTTGTACGCGTTTAAGACTCCTTGGCATCACGACATATTGTCTTTCATATCCTCATTACACATGCCCTTTCTGGATGTTTGTCCCTCCCGTAGCTTGTCTACCGAATGTATTCGTATTTGTCCTTTTTTGGCTCCTCGTTTCCGGCCAAGTATAGCTTACTGTATTACACAACTTTCAAAACAATTTGTAGTCAAAATATTTTAAACCGAAAGATAAATTTCACTAATCAGTTCAAATGATTCACGCCCCTTACAAATATGGACACGACAAGATAACAAAGTGATTATTTGGAGGCATCATTCTCTAATATAAATGATATGGAAGTTAGTACTACCTGGTTTGTGATACGCTATCAAGAAAGTTGCTGTGATTTACCTTGCATTGGGTCTTTGATGGCTACCTTATCCATCAGGGATACTAATTCTGACCTGTAAAAGTCTAGCTACAAAATTAGCCACTTTTGCACGAAAACATGAAAACAATTAATATCGTACGCCCTTCTATACCACATAAACTAGAGGCTGCTATAAGATAAAGTATTGGTGCTAATGAGAAGTAACGGGTGCTAATGGCTGATGCATTAGAACAAACAAATAAGCTGACCTGTTTGTGCTTTTACAGTAATATTTTTCAATACAGGAGCTACAAGAGTAAACTACCATTTTGCATCGCTATAGCCTATGAAACTTGTGATATCTTTCTTTCAGCACAGCATTCTATGAGGTGGAAACAAAAAAAGTATTCTAGCAAAAGAACAAGAATCCGTTCAGGCTAACAACGCCGAGCAACTCCCAGGACAACTATCTGTGTATGTCCTGGAATTCTCTTCTTATATTTTCAGATACCAGCTCATTCCATGTATCAACTGGACCTGGCATGCACCAGTGTAAGCAATCCTGCGGTGGAGGCCTACCATCTGGTCGTCTCTGTGTGATCTTATTTGGGTCCGGGCTTCGATATGGACCCGGATGCCCATCATGGCGATACGAAAAGGCTTCTGTGATATCCATCAGTTTCATTTTTGATTTGTTAGTCTTTTTCTTCATTGCACGATCAAAACCTGTCACCTGTTTCTCGTGCATTGTATCAGTAAAGTGATTTTCAACTAATTCACCTTCCAAGATGGGCCGTTCTTTTCCCGTGCATGATCCTCCAGTATTCCATTCTCCACCCTCATAATGATCGGGTGAAAAGGTTCGAACAAGTGTAAGACCAGTGTAATTTGGATGAGTGCCTAAGGCAGTAAGAATTGTTTCAACTGATATTCCAAAAGCTTCAATATTATCAATCTTCTTTTGTCTGGAATTATCAGGCCACCATAGTTGTCCTCCTACAATCTCATTATTCAAAATATAGACCGACTGTTTGGCAAACCAGTGGCCAGAGGAGAGGACAACCACATCAAAACCTGAGATATAGTCCATGAACACCTCGTGGGCTAAGTCAAGGTGGAGCTTAACGATGCCACCAGGGGCAAAATCAAATGGTTCAGGTGTTTGGTGGACAAGCCACGAAGACCATATGCGGACAATCATTGTAGACGTAGATCTAAAATAGTACCGTTGCATTTTTCGATTGCCTCTGTTTTTGGGAACCTCAACCTGAAATAGTGCAAATGACAGAGTCACCTTTCTTTGACAATAAAGAAAGCAGAATATTGTCTGCAATGCAAGAAATTCCCACATTCTAATTATTCGGTGATGCTCATGTGAGTAGATCACATAGATGGAGACTTTTGTTTCTAGATTATTTTACATTATTGAACTAAAAGAATTCTATGACCAGCAATAGCCTATATGTCAGCCAATGCAATATGTCATTAAAATGGCACAAATAGGGTTTGATTGGTCGTTTATTTTTCTCCAACGCAGTTATATACCCTAGTTTCTCGATAGCAGATGATTTTCAAGTCGAGAGTTGTTCCAAAATATATTTAAGTGATTAACAGAGAGGGAACCATGAGAATATAGTAAAAAAGGGGGGAAATATAAAATAATAAAATAATAAAAAAAAAACAACAACCTTCAAGGGTCCACATACAGCAGCCAAAAAAAAACGTTTCCCCAGGCAGAACCATTAATCGCTAAAAAGAGTGAACATAAGTAATGGAAAAAAAGGAGAAGGGAAGAAGTAGACAAAAGTAAAACAAGAAATCCCTTCTTCTAACCTGCCACAAGATACACAACATTGATTCCATTTGATTTCTTGCGACTGAGTCACCAATAAAAGCTAGTGTTTTTCCTCTCATTAACTCCAAGAGCTTCTTTGCATCAAACCTAGGGAGGTCACACTTGGAAGGTTTCCATCTCCAATTCTCATATTCTTTATCTGGCCTCCCATTTCCCTGACAATTCTGCATCTGAGTAATCACGGGACATGAGTTATTTGTGTACAATGGTCCAGTAGGGTCATAAATCCATTTGCCATGATAAAGATCACAACCTGAACATGATAAAAATAAAATCACAATGTCAAGAATATGAACCCAGATGTGATATAATCTACACAACAATGGTAGTGGTTTTTTACTTAAGCCCATGATATAGCTTTGTCGTGAAAGAATATAATGCAGAAAAAAGACAGTGCAGATGCCAGCACGTCATGCAATTGTGTATTAGTCAACTGGAAATATATTAATGTGGTCATAAAACTGACATCAGAGTTATATCATTCCAATTGATACATTCTTAAAACAGAGTAAACAAGATTCCAGTTGTTGGAATGAAAACATGTCAAGTCAAAGGCACAGAAGGTCGCAATCAGTCACTAACATCAAAAAAAGGAAAAAGCAGTAGAAAAGCCACACTGGCCTATGTGTGACCAGGAAAAAATGAAATAACATTGATTGGCAGAATAACAAAGAAATACTAGTTAGCCAATGAATATTTATAATGACTACTTGACCTCCTATAGAAGCCATCATCATATTCATTGGGCGCGTCAAGGAACTGAATTTCTTTGAGGCAAGTATAATACAAATTAAGACATTAAAAAGACAAACTACAAAACCAACAGGGAATGTAAATTCGCCCCAATCAAAATAATCTGCATATGCTTGACAGAAACTTTATGTCCATCTTAGCAATTGAGTATATATGGTAGCTGGTTAAGAGTGATAATAGATGAGAAACCACGATAGATATCACAGAGGGGGCAAACCAATTATGTAGATTTAGCAAAAATCAATGCATCAAAAGAGAGAGGGCAGGCATTGGTAAAGGGCAGACAGCTTCAATTCAAACGACAACAAGGTAATACCTGAATCAACACCATCAGCTTTCAAGTTGGTGGTAGCAGCAGAAGGCTCCAAAATCTTCTGCGGTTCAGTTTGCATAAAATCGTCGGAGACTGGTGAATTTTTTTGAGCAGCAATAGCTGAAGAAGGTGGAGTTATAATGCCGTCGTCTTCTTGTCCAACCTCAGAATGTTTATTGGATTCTACCTGTACTGAACCAGACAAGTCATTCTTATCGAGTGATTCGTGAGTATGATTTTTTTCGATCACAGTTTTACTTTCATCACCTCCACCCTTTTCTGCAGGCTTACTATTCCCATGCAGAGAAACACCTCCATTTCCATAGCCACCGAAGACTGATGATGAACTTGATCTCTGTGAGTCTTCTGAAGAACCATCGCTGTAACTGGAATTAGAAACTGAGCCACTGGAGGAATCCAAACCAACTTTTATGGAGCTATCAACAGCATAGAAATACCCACGAACTGTTGACCCAATCGGTTGTTTGACCAAAACGGTGGAGGCAAAAGTTAAGAACACAGCAAGACCTCCCACTAAACCAACAATAGATAAAAAGGTCCTCGGATAGGCAGGTCTAGCCACTTTTGTCATGGCATTCTATCAAAACTACACAAATCAGATTTTAAGACACGACCAGATTATTTATTCGTCGGAAACTACCCTCAATCTGCTAACTCCCTTTCACAAACACACATCGTATACACGGCATCAGTCAGTAAAATCTATAGGTCATTATCTCCATAAGTCCTTCATGTCGACCAAAAGCTGTAAAGTAACAACAACGTAAACAAGATACACTGAACAAGAAATAAAATAAAGTCAAATTACAAATGCCATAGAACAAACACACCGCACAGAAAACAACCAAGATTTTGTTAATATCACACAAGAACGTGATCCGGAATCCACATCATTCCATTAAAAATTGAATGGAAACAATCTACAAAAAAAAAAAAAAAAAAAAATTTACCTCGGCTGCGAAAACAAGCTTCATTCTCCCAAAGAATCAAAATGCCAACCTAAAATTCCTGTAATTTCTATGCCACTGATGGGGATATGTAACGTTTGGAAAGAAAATTGATGTATTTTCTAGACGGCGATGGATCTGAAGGCAATATAACAACAATAATATATAATTATTGATGATTAATGTGGTACTTTTTTCCCACCACCTTAAAGCCACATGGGTTTCTTTATTATTACAACACAAATCTTCCTCGAGTCAAAATCGAAATGTTCAGATCACCATTTCCCAATTATATTACAAGCTTGGATTAGACGACGGAGGGAGCAGGTTACATAATCGGGGTAAGAGATTAAGGAAAATTAGGTCCTAATAAGTTTTTCTAAACCTGAAATTTGATGGCACTAATTAAGAAAATTAGATAGGATAATTCCTGAAATGGAAACTCAATATATCAGAATTTAGTGTTTATGGATTGGAAATCATTGTTTAAAAAAGTGTTAAAACTCTTAAAAATATATTTTTTGCAAATTTTGATAAGGTAAAAATTAATAAAACGTTAAAAAATTTATAAAAGCCCGATACTTCTTTTAAGACAATCAAACAAGAAATTTTTTTAATATAAATTTTAAAATATATTTTCGTTTTATTTCATATTTTATAAAATAATTACTATGTTTAATTAAAATTTAAATATATATTTTGAAAATAATATATTATTATTTACGACATTATAATTTTTGAATATCGTATGCAATAGAAACAATTAATTTTTAGTTATCTTACATTTATAAGCCACTATAATATATTTGAAAATATTTTTTTCGCGAAAACCCAAAAAAAAAAAAAAACAAAAGGAAAAATTACAAAAATGTATCACATGTAAAAAATTTGTTCAACTAAATCCAGGTTAAAAACAACTTTTTTTAAGAATTCATATTTCAAAATACTTTATTCAAATTCGTTCAATTTATAAACTTGTTTCCAGAAAGTTACTTTTTCTTTACCAAAATACCATTAAGTTCAAAATAGTTAGGCAACACATTTGTTTACTAAAATACCCATAATTTGTTCCTACCATAGCAATTGTGGCATGTCCAACCTAATTATGGTTTCAAACACATGAGCTGTCGTCGCCGCACGTGCATCTCCTTCGCCCACCACCGCATGTATAGCATCTCCTTCACCTGCCTATGCATCTCCTTCAATAAAACTCATGTCTTTTCTTTTCCCTTTTAAAACAGCTTACAAGAATGTCGGTGAATGAATTGTTTACCACTTTGAAGCCATTGAAGGATTCAGTTCATGTTTTGATTTTGAAATTAATGGCTTCATTTGATAAACTCTCCATGAAATTGATGGCTTCGATGGGTTTTAGGTTTTGATTTTGAGTAGGTCTTTCAGAATAATTTTGAATTTCAAAGTCACAAAAAATAGGGGTGCACGTAAAAATTCAAAGTCATAAAACACCACACAGTAATCGATGCATGTGCTATAATAACGGGATGCACGTGCTACAAGTGCACCCTATGCACCCAGTGCACGTGCTACAGTAACAGAGTGCACACGCTACAGTAAACCCGTGAGAGTTATTATTGTTCCTTCATCAGGAAACAAATCTAAGTGAATTGATGCTTTTTTTTATGAACTGGATAGATTAATATTTTGTATTCTAACATCTCCGTAAGTCTCTCAAAAAACAATTGTACCATAATACTATAAATTATAGTTATGGTATCACTATATCACTTTCCGTAAGTCTCCCAAAAACACAAGTCTACCACTATTTTGTGTTTAACAAGATATCCAGGTTGTCTAATTACTCCTTAAGTGATGATCTCGATCCCTTATGATTGTCACTAGATAAATCGAGGGATCTAATTTTCACTCTTCCAATAATTACACGTAAACTCATTGGAATCCAGTATTAATTACGGAATCGAGTGTTAATCATCATACTAAAAACTATAATATGATATTTTAGAATTTGTGGGTTGCTAAAATTTTTAACTTGTTAAGATCTTGTTTTATGTTGTAAAAGAGCAGAATATCATTGCAAATTTTATTATGTCCTAAATATATATCTAAAATAACTATCCAAATTATATTATTATTATTTTGATAATTATGCTGATAAATGATCTTATGATATTAAATATATCAATATCTTTAAATTATTCTACTTATTTTATCCAAATACCTTCTTAAAATACCCAATAAACGGTATTAAATACTTTTTAACACTCTCCAAGCCTTGTGATACAAAATTAGCTCAACATGAAATCGCCAAAGATATAGCAGTTACAGGGGAAAAAAAGAATATATAAATCAAGAAACTGTACCGAGGATAGTTTACTTCAATATTTTATCCATTTCCAGTTAAACCTCGGATAATTCAAGGCTTCGAATGACTTAACAGAACTCCAGAGACCAGACATATATTTCTTCGCTTCAATTCAAGGAAGATTTCTTCTTTAATGGCCGCTCAAGCATTGTCTGTGTTTCCTGTTACACCTTCTTCTTCTTCTTCCTCTCAGCAATCCTGCGGGGAAGCTTTTGAGCGGTTTGTGGGGTTGAAGCCGGAGATTTTATCAAATCTTTTGTGGCGCGAAGTTATCGATTCAACCACCAAGATTGGGTTTTGTTGCTTCAAAACGACTGGGCTCAACTGTTGCAACTTGTCTTTTAGCCTCCCCACTAGGTAAGTCTCTATGTTTTATTTATTGGAGCAATTGCTTGCTCAATCTAGTTAATATATTTTTTGGTTTTGTAGAGAGACAGAAGGTGCCGCTTCTGACAAGAAACCAAAGTAAGATTTTTATCCCCTTTTGCTTTGGTTATTATTTGCTTTGAACTCAAGATGTGGGGTTGTTTTCTGGTATTGTTATTGAGTACGTAGTATATGTAGTTTAGAGTTATTGAAATCGATTGTTATGGCGGAGTTGGAGGCTAGGAAACCGAAGTATCCAAATACTGGGACTGAGGCTCTACTTATAGGAATTTGGTTGAAGTTACACTATTGCATAAGATCAAATTATGCCACTTTTTATTAATTTCAGTTTGCTTCTTTTTTCTATCTGGAAAACAAAAATCTTAAAAATGGTTGACTCTCTATGGAATGTTTTTTTCCATAAGATATTTTATGTGTTGATCGAAGAAGATACCTTTGTTAATCTTTTGTTCCTTGAGGAAATGAAAATGTTGCAACTCGGTGTTTGAGTTTACATTAAGCCCTATTAATGGGTTATCATATATGTACTGCCGTGCCATAATACCCAAAATAAAGTGAAAACATCATCGCACATAAGAACACAAATATTTACGTGGTTTGTCAATTGCCTATGTCCACGGGAGGCAAACACAATTTATTAGAAATTTCAGACGAGAGCTACAAACTCTCCAGGATCACCTCACAACTCACAGAAACAGATACAAATGTTTAAAGATTGTTATTTGAGTAGATTACCAAATGAGGGATGAGTTTTCAGAGGTGAATTTGAGGGATGTTTATAGGTGAAAAATCCACCGGAAGCGCTCATCATCTTCAGTTTGGCCTTCTGACATTGTTGACTAAGCCTCCATAGCTACAGTATTTCAACCCACCTAGATAGCCGCCAACTCTACAGTGAAAAAGACAATCGGCCAACAATCTCCACCTTGGTGTTTTTCCACTGATCTGTGATGCCTCATTCAATACGCCCTTAGGCATAGGATACTTGAGATATGTTGATCAAGTCCAAACAGTATTGAAACTTGATTCCTGTTACAACCTCTGTTAGCATGTCTGCAGGATTATCTGCAATCCTAGTTTTCCTTAGTATAATATCTCATTCTTCTACTATTTCCCGAACAAAGTGGTAGCGAACGTCGATGTGTTTGGTGCTACTATGTTGAACATGGTTCTTTGCCAGACATATGACACTTTAATTGTCACAGAAAATCTCTGTATTTGTATTTTTCTGTCTGATGCCCAAGTCTTTCACCAAATATGCAACCAAATGCCTTCCTTGAATGCTTTTATGATTGCCATATACTCTGCCTCTGTGGTAGACAAAGCAACTGTAGACTGTAGCGTGGATCTCAAGCTCACTAGTCCTCCTGCCATGGTAAACACGTAAGTAGTAGTTGATCGACGTTTATCAAGATCGCCAGCATAATCCGAATCGACGTATCCAACTAGACGATTAATCATTGTATCATCTTTCTGAAATTTCAACCAAGATCCACTGTACCTTGAATATACCGTAGAATCCACTTTATTGCATGCCATCGTTCTGTACAAGGGTTGTGCATATATCGGCTCACCATGCTAACTTCATGAGAAATGTCAGGTCTTGTGCACACCATTGCATACATCAGAACTCTGACAACATTTGCATAAGGAATGCAATCCATTTGTCTCAGCTCGGCTTCTGTAGCAAGAGACATTGATGCACTCAGTTTGAAATATGGAGCTAACGGGGTACTTACAGGTTTGGTATTCCCATCTATACCAAATCTCTGGAGTACATTCTTCAGATACTGAGTCTGTATCAGACAGACCTGTGCCCTTTGTTCTGCCCCTCTTGATCTTCATTCCAAGAATCTTCTTGGCTTCCCCAATATCTTTCATCTCAAATTCTGAGCTGAGTTGAGCCTTCAGTTTATCAATCTCTATCTTGCTTTTAGATGCGATCAGCATATCATCAATATATAATAGTAGATAGATAAATGTACCATCTTGGAGTTTCTTTAGGTATACACAATTATCCAAATGGTTGTGTATGTACATCTGTTTCTTCATAAAGCCGTCAAACTATTTGTACCACTGTCTCGGTGACTGCTTGAGACCATAGAGTGACTTGTCGAGCTTACAAGCCCAACTTTCATGATCGGGAACTTTGAATCCATCAGGTTGAGCCATATAAATCTCTTCGTCCAAAGTTCCATGAAGGAATGCCGTTTTGATGTCAAGCTGGGATAGCTCGAGGTCAAACTGTGCAATCAAAGCTAATAAGAGTCGAATAGACGAATGCTTTACAACATGTGAGAAAACCTCATCATAGTCTATTCCTTCCTTCTGTGCATAGCCTTTTGCTACTAGTCTAGCTTTGTATATGATACTGTCTTTGTCTAATGCACCTTCCTTCTTTGCAAAGACCTACTTACATCCAATTGCTTTCTTTCCTTTAGGAAGAGGAACCAGCTTCCAAGTTTTATTCTGATAAAGCGATTTCATTTATTCATCCATCGCCGTCTTCCGCATGGCCTTGTCCGTACTATACATGTGATGCCCAAAATTATTTATATTTAAATAATTGATTAGTGTAGTAAATTATTTGAAATAATACCCAAGATTTAATTCTTGGGTATCGGATTTGGAACGGAGTTGGGATAAATGATTCCGGGATTTAATTTATAATGTTAATTTAATTCAATGGGATTCTAAATTCTTGGGAATGTCATTTTGGTACGGGGATTGGAATAAATAATTTCGGGTTGAACTTGTGGTATAAATTAAAGTTTAGAGGGTTTCTAATAATAATAAATTTTGAGACAATATGTGAAGGTTGAAGATCTAATATATTATTGGGATGAGTTAATAATTGAAGGTTTGAGATTAATTTTAAGGTTAAATAAGAAAACACATTTTCCTCTCTTTTACACACACAATAACCGATGCATCCTTCCCCACTTTCTCCCCTTCACGCCACCTTCATCTCTTCCCCTACCCTCTTCGTTCGAACAACAGCATATCAGGGCGATTCTTCTTAGATTCATCAAGGTATTGTGTGGGTAATCTCTCTTTGTAATATAATTGTTCTTATCCTTGTACATGTTGCTAGAGTAGGTTGAATGTTGTTGAGATTTTGGAAAATGAAGGGTTCGGTCTTGATGCAGCTACCATGGAAGGATTTTTGTCCTTATTAATCAGTTTTACTTGTTGATTTGGCTGAGTTGCTGCTGTTTTGTAAGGGAAAATTCGTGGCGTTCTTTACTGTGCATGCGTGTGTGTTTACTATGTGTGCATGTGTGTTTTCTGTGGTGCATCAGTGTGTGTGCGTGTTCCAGCCCATTTAGATGTGTATATGTGCAAGTATAGGTGTTGTATATAAGTGTAGGTGCATTGAAGTGTGCATATGTGCTGAATGTGCAAGTATAGGTGTCTTTAAATGTGTATAGGTGATGTATATACATGTGTAGGTGCATGTAAGCATACAACATTATGTATATTCTTATAGCATGTGGATTCATACGTCATTGCTATGATGGTAAGATTAGAGCTGTTGTTGAAAGTCCTCACTACATATATGAGTCAAAATTCCAAGAACGAATTAAGTGTTATAATTAAATGCTAGGGATCAATGAGTTAATCATACGAACTAGATTACGGTGGCATGAGAAAGGGTTTTGATGATTGAGTGCAATTAATATAATCATTTTATTGGATTGTTGATTATTGATAATTATTGATGTTGAGTTGACGAATTGTGTAGATACTCCACGAGTCACCAATCAAGGTAGAACAGCTTGACTCTGAATTATGACAATAAGGTACGTAGTGACGTACAAGCTTACATAAATATATCATATGTTGCTATTGTTGAACGATGTGTCTTTCTAGTATTTTGGGTCGCCATTAAGATGTGCGATGTGTATTTGGAGTATGTTTGGTCATCAGTATGTCGTGGGATATATATTTGGGGAATTGGGCGGCTTAAAACGCTACAACTCTCATTTCTTTAATTTAAATAAAATTATCTATTTTTGTTTTGATGATTACAAAACATATGTTTTTTGTACTAATGATTTGTGTTGAGTATGCAGCATAAGTTATGATCAAATTAAGCATATTGAAGATTGACAAAGTGTTGAAATGCCAAGTGAAAATATTTTTTTTGTTCAAGCGGATCGCTCCAGGCAATGAGTGTCATCGCCCCAGGCGATGGGTGCCAGGCGAGGCATCGCCACGCCCATCGACAGAGGCGATGGCGAGGCGAGCATGCTACGAAGATCGGCCCAGGCGATGATGACCATCGCTTCAGGCGATGGGAACCATTCAACACTTCGCCCCGCACATCGACTAAAGTGACGACGAGGACCGCGCGCATGGATAGATCGCCCGAGGCAATGGCCAGAACGCCTGAGGCGATCCTGGAACGTTTGAGGCGATGGCTTGTTCGTTTGAGGCGATCCAGATTTTTAGCTACGGCATTTGTTTTTGGTGATGAACGCCTGAGGCAATCCGGACATCGCCTGAGGCGATCTGTGCCATAATGTGACCGTTGGTGCGTGGCAATGAAGATCGCCCGAGGCGATCCAGGAGTGATTCAAGCCTTAAGTGTAGCAACGGCTAATAGGAGCCTTGGAAGCCTTCTACACTATAAATATGGATGTTTGGCTCAAGTTGATGTTAGGAACAACAATATACAATACAAGCAAGCTATACTCAATCCAACTCAAGCTACCATAGCAAAACTTCTAGTGTCTTGTATTGAGAGTTTGTTTCTTATTCTTGTGTGAGAGCTTTGTTCTTCATTTGGTTACACCGTGAAGGTGTCATTTGTTGTAGCACACAAGTTGTGAATCATTGTAAATGTCCTCCACACCGACGCAAGTTGGAATATTGTATAAGTCGCCGACAAGTGAAGTTGGTGCAAGGTTGTGGCTATCCTTGGAGCCCTCAAGGCCAAGAAGAAGTTGTGTGTGGCTATCCTTGGAGCCCTTAAGGCCAAGAAGAAGTTTTTCTAGTGGAATCTCGGTTAAACGGTTTCTAATCAGGAAGAGGAGACGTAGGCGATTCATCGCCAAACTTCTATAACAAATTATCGTGTTCTTTATTGCTTTATTTATATTACGCATTGTGAGGGCCCAATCCTAATCATGTGATTAATGATCACACAATGATAATTATAGCGTAAACAGCGGAAGATTTGTTTAATATTTCTTAACATGTGGCCCTAAATATTTCGGCATGACCTCATCGCACGAGGAACATACCACCAACCCAAATCAACATCTACTGAAAATATATAAATACCACCAGTTTCATATCCAGCATACACCAATCAAATTGCTAAACAGATATCCACACTGGGTGAAATAAACTAAAATACATAAACTCCTCACACACCACAGGGATAAACCCCTGGTAAACATATACATATAATAATGGGATAAACAAAAGAATAAACCTCTCAAGTGTGGCTTCCACCAGACATGCCCTCTCTGGGTCCTAGCCACCTGTATAACCTGTCATTGTCCACACACAAAGACAACAACAGCCCCCTTGGGGGTGAGCAAAAGCCCAATATGGAACGATCATGGAATATACAACATGTATCTATAAAATGTGATAAATGATGTAATGCAATGCAATGCAATGCATGTCGTGTCGGTATCAGGTCAATCACCCATCCACTGGGTATATCAGAATCACTCAAATCGCTATCAAATCATAGTAGCTCAAGCCTGCCAAGCATAAGGGATCATCAGTGATGCGTCGTCAAAGCGTCATCACATCCCAAGTCTTGACATAGTCAGGGACATACACGGGATGACATCAACAAGGTGCCACCAATCCATCGTCTCAACAAATCATGGTAATCAGAGGAGACCACGATTCCCTATACCTTTCGGGCCATTTAATGCCGGTCATAGTATCTCGGTACCAATCTCCAATGATTATCCCAGAATCCAGAAATAAACAGGGTATTTAAGGATCATAGCTCAACGTGCATGTCATGCATCGATGTATGTATAAAAATGATGTGTGTTAACAAAACATTTAATTTCATACACCGATGTGTCAATTCATGAATGTTATGAATGCCACATAATTTAAATAAAATCACGTAGCCACATAATCTCACGTAATTCTCAGAAGTCAACAAATCATATATCAAATGATACAGATACCTGTCGTAAGTTACCCGATCGCAACATACCTTTACTTCTCGATCCTTGAGCTTGTAGAGTCAAAGTAGTCACTGTATATCAATATAAATTCACAATTCAATAAACCAATCATTCAAAATGGGTTATCAATTTTAGTCACAGCTTAACCAATTTAAGGTAATTAAATTGATGCGATTACATCATAAATTAATTTGGTAAATTATTTTTCACCAATTCAAATTATTATTCAATAATTATAGTCCAAATTAACTGGTAATTATCGAAGCAAAGTCGGAAAAATCGGATATCAAAATTTACCCAATTTCGCACACAGTCCACGCACGCATATCAGCCGATTCCGACGAGCTCCGGCGGCGATAGTGGCGGTGGCTGGTGTAGAAAGTTTTGTCCATGTGCAAGGAAGAGATACGGTGCCTTGGCTTCGTCCAACTCGTAGTGGATTCGAAGAAATCGAACCAAAAGTGCAGAAACCCTAACTGTCGCGACTTCGTTCGTTTCAGACCAAATCGAACCACTTTTCGAACACCAAAATTCGATTATTTGGTATGGAAAGAAGCGCCTCTGAGTTGTGAACACGGTGGTAGGTCGGTATCGTCGTTAGGTGGTCGGTCGGCGGCGAACGGAGCGGATAAGTACACGGTGGTCGGTGAATCGCGAGGTTGTGCATGTTTTCACACGTTTTAGTGTGTGTCCGCGATATGTGTGTGTTTTACACGTTTTGCTATGTGTTTTACGTCCTACACCGATATATATTAATTCCCGACCAATTATGAACATCGGGATGTCACCGGTGTACTGGTGCATGTATATTACATATACAATCCACACCTGACTTCGTGTCCTTATTTGAATCACAAAAATTAAAATACAAATTTTATATTTATTAAATCATTTTAATAAAATTTCGGTGTTAATCCGAATATTCCAAAAAATATATTTCATTCACCATGTTCTGACCCGACTGTCAATTGACGTGTACAAGGTAAATTTTCACTTATTAATTATATTATATTCTCATTACTTAATTTCTAACTAATTAACAAATTAATGTAAAAATTGTACTTATTTCTCATTATCAAATATCGGGACATCACATTTACAAAATGGTAAGTACGATATCGAGCTGTTATCAAAGATAATATTCCTCATGTTTATTCTCAACCATATGATTAACATCAGATGAATCACATAATTGTTGAGAAGCTAAACATGATTTCTGATAATACGGTACGAGGGCCTTACACGCATTTACATTATTCTATTATATTGTTTATTGTTCGATTGACATCAAGTCTTCCGCAGCGCAAACTCAATTATTTGCAAAGTCATTTTAAAACGCTAAAGTAGCCAAGGAACATCATTCATCCCCCCTCTTAGGTTCCAACAAGTGGTATCAGAGCCAATGTCGCGTGTTCGATTCCCATGAGTTGCAGAGAGTGCAATTATTGGGGGAGGGATTGTTGGGGTTCAACAATTGCCTCTGCTTTGTGATCGGTGGAACACTTGACGCTTGTGCCAGTGTATGGTTGAAAATATTGATGTTGTGTCATTACCCTTAACTATAGTTATTGGTAAAGTGGTAAGTGCTTGATCCTACAATTTGATACCACTTGTTGGAACCGAAGATGGGGGGGGGGGGGGGGGGGGGTGAATGAGGTTTCTTGGCTACTTTAGCGTTTTAAAATGAATTTGCAAAATGTCGAGTTTGCGCTGCGGAAGACTTCAAGTCAATTGACAAATGAATTAAATGAAGTAATAAATACATGCATAAATTAAATAAAGCGATAAATGACAAGAGAATTTGTTATAGAAGTTCGGCGATGAATCGCCTACGTCTCCTCTTCCCGGTTAGAAAACGTCCAACCGAGGTTCCACTAGAATAACTTCAATCTTGGCCTTGAGGGCTCCAAGTTAGCCACAAACAAACTCTTCACGAGTCAACCACTCTTCACGAGTCTTCTTGGCCTTAAGGGCTCCAAGGATAGCCACACACAACTTCCCGAGTGACCCATACTCTTCACGAGTCTTCTTGGCCTTAAGGGCTCCAAGGCTCTTCTCCATATTTGCTTTGGAGGATACTTCTCGCCAAGTTGGGCAAGTGGTGTGCGCTTATCGTGTACGTCCAAATTAACCCCACTCAATCCTCAAGATTGATAACAATAATGTAGTAGTGTGAGTAGGGATCGATCCCATGAGGAGGTGTGAATTTTTGTGTTAATGAAAATCAAAATCAAAACAATAAAAGATGGGGTTGTGGATGAATTATACTACTTAAATTAAAATTAAAGATTAAGCTAATGAAAGCGATTCTTGGTATCGGTCAACTCTTCCTTGGAATTATCATCTACTTCATCGATTCACAAAAGACTCAATTTTTCATATGAATATTCATCGTTGGACGTTTGATCCAATAATCAAAGTCCTATCTCACCTTAAGTATAGTTAAGTAGCCCAAGCGTTCTAATTTAACCCTTATCAAACAATCAATCAAAATACAAGCGATTAAGATTTAAATTGATGATAGCATATGAACTAGTGAGATCGATGAAGCTAAACAACATAATTCAAGCGTCTATGTTTAATCTAGTCAAGTGTTTTCCCTAAGAATTTAACAAACTCACAAGCGGAAATTCATTAATCTTAGTTGCTTCGTAAATTAGAGGGATCAAACGATTCCGTATTTGATATCTAATTTAGCATTAGATTACATGCCAGTTATTAGGTTGTCAATCCAATAAACAAACACCAATCATATCCATAAATTCAGAAAAACTCTTGATACTCAATAAAATTGATAATTAAAGCGTAGGAATCTCCTCGAGATAAATAAAATCCAAGGATTTGTCTTCCTCAACCAAGAATTAAAAACTAGCTAGACATAATCTAAGAAAAACAATAAATAAAAGCAAGGGAAAAAAAACTAATCCTATCTCCGCTCGTCGAGGTGTCAATCCCGCCTTCGTTTCGATCTTCGTAGCGTTCTTCAACAAAATTGAGAGAAAAATTGTAAAACCATCCTAAACTACTCTACCCTAACTATCTAGATGTTTCAAAGGTCTGAATTTCGAGTTCTATATGTAGGGAGGCTAATGGAGTAGGTTAGAATCCATGTGGGAAGGAAAGAAATCAAGTCTTTACACTTTCCAAAACTCTGCTGGCGTATCTACGCCAGAAAATGGCGTAAAGACGCCTGATGACGTGTCAAAAATATGGCTTCCCGCGTTTCTGGCGTATTTACGCCTCCGAATGGCGTAATTACGCCTGTCCATGCCGTAGCATTGGCGTAATTACGACTGTCCTCCATTTTTCTGGCGAGTTTTGTATTTTGGCCGTAACTTTCTCGTACAAACTCCGAATTTGATGAATCAGCTGTCCACGCGAAGATAACTAAAAGTTCTACAACTTTGCTATGGACCACATGTCCAAAACATGGCTCGAACATATAGAAATTTGAGGAGAAGGAGCAACATGTGTCTTGGATTCTGGTTTTTTCCTTTTTTCTTCGACTTTAGTCATTCTTTCATCATTTTAGCTTGATTTCTTCACATTTCCCTACATTTACAAAAATATACTATTAGGTAGCATATGTATCAATTTATCCATCTAAATATACCAAATCGTAGATAATTAAGCGCAATAGATGTGTCTATTTCTAGTCACATCAAACACCCCCATACTTACTCTTTACTCGACCTCGAGTAAATCAGACAAAACTATATTATTTTTTGCTTGGCTCATAGCATCATAACAAACTAACTTGTCCTCACTTTTATGCCTCAATAATTTTAAACATGCATATTAATGAAAGGCTGTGAAAAGTTAACAGTGGAACAGGTTCAATCCCTAAATATTTCGTACCCAACAAAGCAGTGAATGTGCGTGTGTGGTCATAAACAAATGTCATATGCATATTATAGATCCAATTAATGTAAACTCACAATAGTTCAAGTCATATATAAGCTCACTTGCACACTCTTATCCACTATCTTAGCCACTTGCAAACACAAATCAAGTAGGTCTTTATTAGCTTGTAGCTTGGCCTAGGTATTGGCTTATGAAAGAAAGGTAAGGATATATCAAGCAAGAGAGTATGATGATATGCACAATCTAAACTTCTCTTCTTACATGATTTTTTTCCAAACCTTGTTCATTTCTCAAGGTTTAACTCAATTCTTCTCTTCTTTTGTGCCTTGGCTCCCCTTGGAGTCATATTTTTAGCAATTTTCTCAAGGCATCCCTTTTCTTTCATGCATCTCATTCTTTTGACAATAAAGTTCACAAAACATTTGAATCATTGAAAACATAAGTGCATGTGAATGAAATACATCATACTCCCTCCTAAGTTGTGGATTAAAATCACATTTAGGCTTATTAGGGAAGGATGATAAGCTAGTCAAATAATGTCAAATGGGGTTGTTTGTATGCTTAGCATACAACCATTCTTTTTCATTGAGGTTCAAAAAAGGGTACTAGTGATTGATTTTATTTACATGGTAGGCTTGAAAGGCTCAAACGCATCAAAGATCGCCTATATCACTTTCATGTTCACAAGTAGTCTAGACATACGCCTCAAAGAGTATGTAGTTAAGTTCTAGCATGTATTAGAGACTTCTTAAGACTATCACAAAATTTACACAATCTTCACTAAGCTATGCACACTTCACAAGTCATGACAATAATGTGCTCAAAATATTCAACTACTATGTCAAAGCAAAATTTGCATTAGAGTTCAAAGTGTTCCAAGGTTAACAATTCACATATGTTCAAAAGTATGCATGATATCAATTAGGTTTCATCATGGGCTAATGACTCTAAGCATCCGTTCGTTACTTAACTATGAGCTCAAAATTTTCAAAATTTTTGATTTTTTTGTATTTTTGCAATAGAAAAGCAATAACACACCACTAATCCCTCCCCCATACTTAAATCTTACATTGTCCCCAATGTAAGGCAAAAATACAAGAAAAGAGAAAAGTCTAACTAAACAAAACAATAAAAAAAATAAAAGGGAGAAAAGAAATTAACTCCCCTTGGGTTGCCTCCCAAACAGCGCCTCTGTTTAACGTCGGTGGCCCGATGCCAGTTCTCTCGCTTAAGGCGATGCCTATTCGCCTTGCACCTCTTGGAGGGTTTTTGTCTTTTCACTATGTCGCCTTCCTCCCAAGAAGTCAGTTGAGGTCGATCAAGATCTACCTCATGGCATCCTTTAACTTGTTGTCCCCTATGCTCGCCTTTGGGAATCTCATTCTGGTGAGATTCCTTGTTATCCACCTCGATCTCTGTTTGTTGTTCAAGTATTGATGGCCTCAGTACCATCGTTGCTAGAGTTTCTACCTCTTTGCCACTGTCCAAGGTGATGTTGTCTTCGCAAAAAAAGTCCCAAGGATCAATTTCATCACAGTATTCTTTCGCCGACTCTTCTTCCACAGCACATGATTCATCTAAGTAATCAATATAGTTCTCAGTTGGAAACATACCATTCGGAGTTGTAGGATGTACAAGCTCCTTTTCTTCTATTGGCACATGTGTCTCCTCTTCTAGCTCGGGTGACATCAGTACCACCTTCTCCATAGTCTCCTCTTCTTCATCACTCCATGATTCGAATTCAATCATGGTCTCCTTTTGTGCTGCTATCCGATCGGTCGATCTTATTAGTTGCTCCATTTGGTTACCCAAATTCTGAGTGCTAGCCCTGAATTCCTGTTGGAATTGCAAAGTTCTATCATTAAGTGTTGAAACAAGATCCTCTAAAGACTCACCAAAGGGTATGGTATTGAGGTTGTTGCGGCCATGGCGGATATTGCGGTATGTATTGCGGTAGAGTGCTTTGCATGTAGGTGGAGGTGGGCTCATCCATTGATTGTCATAGTTGAGATTGGGATGATCACTCCAACTTGAGTTGTATGCACTTTGTCCAATCCCTACGCCAAGTTGTTGCACAAGATACTCCAACTCGTCTAGCCGCCTATAGTCCTCCATGAAAAGATCCGATTTTTCAGAAATCAACCTGTAGGCACGAACAAACTAGAGTAGCGGTGGGGGGAAAGAAAGAAAGAAAAAGAAAGAGAAAGGAAAAAAACAGAAAATATTAACAAAAAAATATACGACGCCTCCCAGGCAACGGCGCCAAAATTTGGTGTGCGCTTATCGTGTACGCCCAAATTAACCTCACTCAATCCTCAAGATTGATAACAATAATGTAGTAGTGTGAGTAGGGAGTGAATTTTTGTGTTAATGAAAATCAAAATCAAAACAATAAAAGATTGGGTTGTGGATGAATTATACTACTTAAATTAAAATTAAAGATTAAACTAATGAAAGCGATTCTTGGTATCGGTCGACTCTTCCTTGGAATTATCATCTACTTCATCGATTCACAAAAGACTCAATTTTTCATATGAATATTCATCGTTGGATGTTTGATCCAATAATCAAAGTCCTATCTCACCTTACGTATAGTTAAGTAGCCCAAGTGTTCTAGTTTAACCCTTATCAAACAATCAATCAAAATACAAGCGATTAAGATTTAAATTGATGATAGCATATGAACTAGTGAGATCGATGAAGCTAAACAACATAATCCAAGCGTCTATGTTTAATCTAGTCAAGTGTTTTCCCTAAGAATTTAACAAACTCACAAGCGGAAATTCATTAATCTTAGTTGCGTCGTAAATTAGAGGGATCAAACGATTCCGTATTTGATATCTAATTTAGCGTTAGATTACATGCAAGTTATTAGGTTGTCAATCCAATAAACAAACACCAATCATATCAATAAAATCAGAAAAACTCTTGATACTCAATAAAATTGATAATTAAAGCGTAGGAATCTCCCCAAGATAAATAAAATCCAAGGACTTGTCTTCCTCAACCAAGAATTAAAAACTAGCTAGACATAATCTAAGAAAAACAATAAATAAACCAAGGGAAAAAAAACTAATCCGATCTCCACTCGTCGAGGTGTCAATCCCGCCTTCGTTTCGATCTTCGTAGCGTTCTTCAACAAAATTGAGAGAAAAATTGTAAAACTATCCTAAACTACTCTACCCTAACTATCTAGATGTTTCAAAGGTCTGAATTTCGAGTTCTATATGTAGGGAGGCTAATGGAGTAGGTTAGAATCCATGTGGGAAGGAAAGAAATCAAGTCTTTACACTTTCCAAAACTCTGCTGGCGTAGCTACGCCAGAAAATGGCGTAAAGACGCCTGATGACGTGTCAAAAATATGGCTTCCCACGTTTCTGGCTTATTTACGCCTCCGAATGGCGTAATTACGCATGTCCATGGCATAGCATTGGCGTAATTACGCCTGAGAATGGCGTAATTACGCTTGTTCTCCATTTTTCTGGCGAGTTTCGTAATTTGGCCGTAACTTTCTCGTAAAAACTCCGAATTTGATGAATCAGCTGTCCACGCGAAGATAACTCAAAGTTCTACAATTTTCTATGGACCATATTTCCAAAACATGGCTCGAACATATAGAAATTTGAGGTGAAAGGAGCAACATGTGTCTTGGATTCTGGTTTTTTCCTTTTTTCTTCAACTTTAGTCATTGTTTCATCATTTTAGCTTGATTTCTTCACGTTTCCCTACATTTACACAAATATACTATTAGGTAGCATATGTATCAATTTATCCATCTAAAAATACCAAATCGTAGATAATTAAGCGCAATAGATGTGTTTATTTCTAGTCACATCAGCAAGCTCATTTATGATTTGAGTGAGCCTTCTAAATATTGAATCAATGTTTTCTCCGGACTCCATCTCAAAGGTTTCATATTTGAGTTGCAATAGATCAATCATTGTCTCCTTCACTTGATTGGTGCCCTCATGACAAATTTGCAGTTTGTCCCAAATTTCCTTTGCGGTTGAGCACATCGAGATCCGGTTGTACTCCTTCATATCTAAAGCACAATGCAAAATATTTATAGCTTTAGCATTTTGAGATATTAAAATCATATCCGCTCTTGTAAAATCGTCCATTTCTTTGGGAATACTTATTCCACCAACTTCCTTTAAAGGAATATGAGGACTTTTTACAATTATCTTCCATAGGTCATAATCTATGGATTGGATGTATAGAGAAATTCTATTTTTTCAATATCCGTAGTTATCACCCGTGAAGAGCGGGGATCGATTGGTTGATTGACCTTGAGCAAACTCATTTGCTAGATTAGCCATAGAAAAATTTTGATTTAAAACAAAAATCAAATGGCTCTGATACCAATTGTAGGATCAAGCGCTTACCACTTTACCAAGAACTATAGTTAAGGGTAATGGCACAACATCAATCTTTTCAACCATACACTGGCACAAGAGCCACGTGATGTGTACTTTAATATTGGTCGCGTTGGTACGTGCGGCGTATAATTATTGTGTTTGGGTCACTGTGGGTACGTACGACTTATTAGTATTGTGTTTGGGTCGCTGTGGGTATGTGCGGCGTATAATTATTGTATTTGGCCATTTGGGTCACCGTGGGTATGTGCGACGTATAATTCTTGTATTTGGGTCGCTGTGGGTATTTGCGTTATAATTGTGTTTGGGTCGTTGTGGGTACGTACGACGTATTATCCTTGTGTTTGGGTCGACGTGGGTTCGAGTGACATGTTATTATTGTGATTGGTTCGTCGTGGGTACGAGCGATGTATTATGATTGTATTTGGGTCGCTGTTGATTCAAGTGATGTGCTTTTGAGATGTGCGATGTGTATTTATAACATTTGGGTCTCTGTTGGGCGAGCGATGTATTAATGTGATATAGAGGTCGCTGTCGGAGCGTGCGGTGTGATATTATGAAAAGTGGATTTTAGACTGATCTAATCATTGTGATTCCTATGAAAATGATAACTTGTGGAGTTATTAGAACAGGAACAACTAGCGAAATCTCATATCGTCTGGATATACTCAGGGAGTTATTCGTTATTTTACAGCATTATACCTTGTGAATCATGAATTGCATTTTCATTATAATTGTTGTTATTATCTTGGTGTGCTCACCCATGTGGGGGGTTGTTTCTGTGGAAACATGTGACAAAACTAACTTTTGGAGGACTTGGGAGATAGCGTTGGCATGCTAGAAAGATATCAAAGGTGAACTTGGGCTAGGCGTCGTAGCTGTATAGTTATAGGAATCTTTTGATGTCCTTATTTTTTATATGTATTAACTTGTCAAAATTATTCATTATCTCCCCTTTTTAGATTCTTTCCCTGGCTGGGAACTTAAAACTTGTTTTGATTTTGAAAAGTATTGTGATTTCCCTGGCTGTGAACGTTTATCTTTATAGTATGATGTGTATAGATTGAGGGTGTTTATGGTGGTGCATATCTTTCTCGGATAGTTCAATTTATTGGGAGACTCTGGCCAAGTTATAGAATCTACGCCACCATTTTAGAGTCATATCACCATTATATTATTAATTCTGATTTACCGTAAGCGGGGTCTTACAATACACAACTTCTTTGTAGTTGAATGGAATGTCATCTTGATCAATTGGAAGAACCAATGCCACCATATCAGTAAACCGAGCAGGTTTTCGGATAATTCTCTTTGGTCTACTGGCAGCAACAGATTCAGGTACTGATGCCAAATCAGGTACCTCCGTTTGAATGGAGTTGTCAATCTGATCGTCAGGGTCTTCTTCATGATGATCATAAATCTGAACAGGTTGGTCATGAGTTGTGGAATTTCAAACTACACCTGCAACTGAGAACGCGAATCTTGGTTCTTTATTTCTGACGTTGTCTGGTTCAGCATTACAGATCCGTCAAAGATAATGTCTCGTCTCAAGACAATCTTCTTTGACATAGGGTTCCATAGACGAAATGCCTTAACTCATTCACTAAAGCCCATGAAAACAGCTTTCTCGGCTCTAGGCTCCAACTTTGATTTTCTGACGTGGAAGTATGCGGGACACCCAAATATATGCAAAGAATCATAATCATAACAGGTCGTCCAGACCACACCTCCTTGGGAGTTTTTCCGTCTACAGAAGTTGGTAGCCTGTTGATAATATAAGAGGCATATGACAAGGCTGATCGCTATTTTTAAATAATTATCTTCAGTGTAGTGATTTTATACCGCAAGTGCATGATGTCAAGTTTTAGTATAATGATATGAAAGTAGGATGTCGTACCCACAGGGACTAGTAGCAATTACCAAAGTTAATTAGTCTAACTATATTTAGCTACGATTATTGAGTGAAAACCAATTATAATAAACACCAAAAAATTAGCCAAACCAAACAAACTAGCAATGAAAAAACGTCAAAAATCAATAGAGACGAATAACAAGACTTCAGTTCACTATGTAATCCCCCGCAATTCTCCTATTAGTTAAGACTTCAAATTCTATGTTCTAAGGTGACGTGTTTTCTGATGTTATCCAATATTCTTTGATCAAGTTATATTGAAAACCTAATATTAAAATGTAACAAGTCAATGGTCATGCACTCATTTAACATTCAATATCACATACTCTACGAAAACTTCTAGTTTTCGATCTTGGTAGATCTATAGCTATCACATGTATCCTAGATTTTCGTGGTCAGTTTCAATCTAAAACCCACAGTATGAATTATCTTGTCAAATTATAATACAGTATGGTCAAGTAAATTATACTTACTAATATCAATTCAAGCTAATCCTTGAAAAGCATTAAAAATACAATCATACTCAAAGAAATGTAGAAAAATCAATCAAAAACTCAAACTTGAATCATAGGTTCATACAAGGAATCCCATTGTCTTGATAATTCAATTAGCCAACTACAATCATCAAATATGAATGCAAAAACTTGTTGAACAACAAATCCAACATTCTTAATCCAAAAATAAACAACAATCAAGAGTTTAGAAATACTAAAGATGTTAGGCGTCAACTCCTTGTTTCGTTGCGTCGTCCCGTCTCTTCGATTCCGGCTTGTTCTTCAATGGTTTGAGGTTGAATGGAGGTGGAGGCTGTGTTGTAGGGTATAAAACTGAGCAAAAGTCCCTTTAAGTCGTCCAAGTTCATCGTTTTATAGTGGTGGATGAGTTTACCAAAGTTTGGACACAAATTATCCAACAAGGAAACAAAATCTAGATTTTTTTTGCGTCTGGCGCTCGATCGCGGTGAATCGCTGAACGATTACCAGAACATTATGTCTTTTATTTTTTAAAATCTGAGTACTCGTGATGTATCGCCAAAATCTTCTGGTCCGTCGCGATCGATCACGATAAAATGTCGATCGATCGCCTGTTGATTAAATTTGTTCTTCAAAATACTCAACTCCGCGATTGATCGCGGGGTTGCTGCCGATCAATTTCCACTTCAAAACATTCAATCTCGAGATTTCGGTCCTTCTTTCAACATGTTCGCTCGGTTTTGTCGTTTTTCAACATTTTTAGCTCGTTTCCTCCACTTTTATGCATTTGAACCTAGATTCCTGAAATCAATGAAAATATACCAGAAATCGTAAAATCGTTCAGGAATCCATATAAAACACCTAAAATTCACAGCAAAATAAGTATAAAAATCACACTTATCAACTCCCCCAAACTTAGATTTAATCATCCTCGAGCAAACAATAATATCAAAATGTAGAGTTCTCCATTAATAGTTTTAAAAGAACTAACTTAGCAACTCAAATGTAAAACTCATAAATCCCACTAACACATCAACAACAGTCAATCCAAAAATCAATAAGAAGTGTTTTCTCCTAAGCCAAACATCGCAAAATCGGAACGTGCGTGTGTGCTATTGCCAATCTTGATTTTCATATATATCTTTAAGATCAAATAATGCTATTAAATCCAAAGTCAATATTACTATCAAGCACTCCATAAGCCTACATTTCAAGCACTTTTACACTAATGTAATTATTCACTAGACTTGGATAAAAAGGTCTTTTAAGCTTATAATGTCAGGCATTTGGTGTCGGTTTCAAAGAAAAGGTAGGGATATCAAATAAGAGAGTATAATTTGTAAATTTCATCTTAAAACATCTTCTATCCCCTCCTCATTTGTTCTTTTCTTTACATCTTGATGACCATGGGCTTTGTTAGATTTTACGAAATGTGGTCAATTTAGTTCCTGCACATGGTTCATCATCACATAACTATGCTATTTTTTCACTATGCCTTTCTTTTTCTTTTTCATTAGGCGTTGAATTTTTTTCTTGTAATAATCCAAAACATAGTACGTACATGAAATTCATTATACTCCCTTAAGGTAAGGATATTTTTTTTTAGGCTCATATAAAGGTATGTATAATGAGTTTCATCAACAAAAGTCGAATTGTGGGTAATTTTTATTCTTTTTCAATTAAGCTCAAAAGTGGGCACTAGTGGATAATATATGAAAGATAAGCTTGAAAGGCTCAAATGTTCCAAAAATCGCCTAAATCATCTCCAAGTCAAGTTCATAATTATAAAATTTCACCTCAAAGTGCCCTCAAATAGATTTTAGAATGCTCTAAGATGCTCAAGACAAATCATAGTTCACAAAATTTTCACTTTCCAACATATACTACACTCAATCATGACTCAGAAGTGCCCAAATTATTCCTCAATTTTGATGTACTAACTCAACCAAGGATATTCACAAACAAGTCAAAAAATTTCAAATCTCTTGAGATGGCGATTAATTTCATCATGTAATACAGTTGCAATTCTAATACAGTAATTTCTTAAGGTAGAACCCATTTTCCTAAAAAAAAAAATTTGTTGCTCAAGGACACAACTAGAATCAAGATAGCAAATACTCCCCGAAACTTAAAGTGTGCATTGTCCTTAATGTACTAGGCATATAAAATAAATAGGACAAAGCACGTACCTGTGACGACGATCGTCAGTGATCGTCATCCTCCACATCGCGAGCTGGTGGGGGGTATGGTGGGAAGACCGGTGGTTGTGGAAATTGAGCGCCGGGAAATTGTTGAGCTAGGACAGATGTCCATTCAGAAGTAAAGTTCATGTACTCCATTTGGCATTGGTGCATCATCAGTTGATCCCGGCTCAAGTCAGCGTGCTCCAGTCGAATGTCAGTCTGCTCCCGATGAATTTTAGTGATCTCGTGTTGTAGGGAGGCGAGAGTAATAGTGGTGTTAGATGAGGATGGTCCTGGTATGGCACGAGTGGTCGAAGGACGAGATGGTGCTCTCATGTGGCCGGAGGATGGTGGCGGGTTTGCAACCACAATGTGTGCCTTAGGTGATACACTCGCTCTATTGCACAAGGCTGTAATGGTGAAGGGACAAGGCATCCCAGAAGTGGGCGGGCTACGTGTATAGTTCCGGATGGATGTCTCCACAATGTGTCCGAGATCAACAGTCAGCCCGGTAACGATGACATATACTAGAGCAGCTCGGTCCTTAGTAACCTCAGAAGTATGAGTCGATGTCATGACACGTGCTACAATAAAGGAGAACCAAGCATTGGCCTCATCCTTCAACTCAGATATCAGCACCATTCGTGGCTTGCCATCGACTGATAAGTGTGATTTTTACACTTAATTAAGATTATGGGTGTTTTTGTTGTGATTCCTGGTAAATATTACGTTGTTTGGTATATATTTGTATATATTAGGAATCAAGGTAAAATGCATAAAACTGGAGGAATTAAGCTTAAAATGATAAAAAAAATGACCAAACCGAGCAAACACGGAAAAGGAGGGATGAAATCGCAAATTGTGAAATTTAGAATTCGCGATCGATCGGAAGTTTTACCGATCGATCATCGCTGACCAGAAGATTCTTGCGATCGATCACCAGTTCCTACCGATCGATCGCCGCTTTGAGAAATTTGAAAAATAAAATCAGAATAGTCTGGCGATCGATCTGTAACTCGCAGCGATCGATCGCCAGACCCGAAATTTTTGAGATTTTCTTTCCTTCTTGGTTATTTTGTGTCCAAATTTGCAAACTCTCCACAATTATATATGGGATTATGTTGGACGAAAATAGAAAACTTTGGATGAGATTCTAACCCTACAACAAAGCCTTCACACCTTCTTCATCCTCTATCATCATCCATACCATAAAATCATTGAAGAACAAGACATCGAAAGAGACGGGACGACGGAGCAACGCAAGGAGTCAAAGCTTATCGTTACTTTAGTATTCCTAAACTTTGCTATTTGTTTTTATCAAATTATTAATGTGTAGATTGTTGAAAAACATGATTTCTCATTATTATTTGATAACTATAGTTGGCTAAGTTTTGTTGTCAAGACTTAGGGGATCCCATGTTTTGAACCCACAATTTTAATTAAGTTTTGATTGATTCTTATAATTCTTTGAGTTTAATTTATTGGTGGTCATGCTTTCAATGGATTAATCATCCTTTATTGAGTATTTATGGCGATTGAATTGACCATAGGAAATTGCGATACGATATAGTAAATTAACCGTGGATTTCAGACTAAGATTGAAAGATAAAGTCAAATACATATGTGATATCAATAGATTTACCAAAATCGAAGGCTAGAAGTTTTCAAAAATTGACATACAATATCGAGTGTTAAATAAGTGCATGATCATTGCCTTGTTGCATCTTAGTATTAGACTTGTTATAACCAGACCAAGGTATAACAAATGTATTAGTAAAACTTGTCACATTAGAACATTTGAATTTAATTCTTAACTGTATGCGAATTGTGGGCGATTGTATGGGTGAACTGAAAGTCTTGATAATTATCTCTACTGATTATATTCTCTTTAATACTTGTTGTGTTGAATTTCGTGTCATTAGTCAATTTAGTTAATCATAATCACTAATATTTGTAGGCTAAATATAGTTAAACAAGTTGAATTTGGTACTTATTTCCTAGTCCTCGTGGGTTCGACACTCATACTTTTCATATCATTATACTAAAACTTGACACCGTGCATTGCGGTACGTAATCGCTACACTGGAAAAATACTGTTTAAAATAATAGCGATCAGCTGCTAGTCGCCATTATGTGCCCTCCACATAGATGGTGGTTAGGATCTCATCATAATCAATGTGGTGCTTAATGTAGATCGAGTAGTCATCATCCCTGATGGTTGGCATGTGGTAGAGGCTATTGATAGCGGTGTAATCGAAAGGAATGGGTTGTTGCCGGACAGTGACTTGCTGGCATCAAGAGGGGTCTTCGTCCGTAGATTGGAGTAAAACTCATGTACCAGAGGGACCACAATATTTCGTGGTTGCTGGACAAATGTGAACCAGTCTCGTCTCATCGCTTGTCGAATCACGGTACAGTCTAGAATTCCGATATCCATCCCCCGCTCCCTAATGAGAGGTTTTTTTGGTATACCTCATAAAAGTCGGCGGCTTCCCTGTTGCTAAACTTGAATGAATCAAACGATTGTGAAGAGGAAGTCCCATGCTTCTGTTTCTTTTTAGGTGCCATAACTTAGAAAAGAGATACACACCACCACTCCAACAATTTCAAATCCAATGTAATTGCAAGTCACCCAACACCACACAATATTAAACAACTTTCCCCCAAACTTAGCAAGAACACAATCTCAATTCACCCAACATTCACAAAGATCTACTTAATCTCCCACACCCAAACATTAAATGTAGCACATATGATATCCCATGTATAACTAAGCCAAAATACCTCAAATAAATCGAAAATTGTAGGCTAGGTGGTTCTTAGCTTGCCATGGCTGTCATTTGAAGCATAGGGTGCCCAAATCCACTTCTTCCTTGGAAATTCCTGTAAATAATCGAACTTTGATGTGAGGAATGATGATTGTGTTCGAAAAATTGAAAGTAAGTGAAGAATTTGGGGTTGAATTGGTGAAAAGGGGGAGAATTTTGTGAATTAGGGAGAAGGGTTCGACATTTTAGTGTGTGAAGTGTTTGTGAGAAGTGATGACTTTTATTTAAAAAACAAAATTTTTAACTCGGCGATCGGTCGCGGCGTTTGGGCGATCAATCGCGAGATTTTTCTTGAACACCGCGATCGATCGTGGTGTTTTGGGCGATTGATCGCCAAAACTCACTGCCCGTTTTTTTTTTTTTAATTTCTTCTACTCCCGGGATTCATTATCACACCCACTCTGCAAAAAGAAACAAGGAGTCAATCCTAGAAACAAAAATGTGCAAAAACTAACTATGAATTTAAAAATGAAGAAAAAGGATAAGAGAGTGTTCTTGATTTATAGTCTCAAGCTGGACTTTTTACCAATTACGCTTAGGAGTCAAAATGGATCGTGGTGGGCGGACCGAAGTCATGCCCATGATAGTGCTTCAGTCTTTGTCCATTGACTGTAAATGTTTCGTTTGTTGGATCGCTACCGGATGGGATACTCTACTGACCGTGAATGGTCCATACCATCTATACTTCAACTTGCCTGGAAAGAGCCTCAATCTGGAGTTGAATAGCAGAACCATATCTTCTTCTTGGAAATCTCGTTGACTGAGCCGAGCATCATGCCACTTTTTGGTCTTGTCTTTGCATTTTCATAAGCTTGGTTCCTAAACTCTTCCATTTTGTTCAAATGTAGAAGACATTTATCACCTGCAGCAGTTAAATCAAAATTTAGACTTTTGATTGCCCAATATGTCTTATGTTTATGTTCTACTGGAAGATGGCAGTCTTTTCCAAAAACTAACATATATGGTGTCGTGCCAATAGGTGTTTTAAATGTAGTTCTATAAGCCCATAAAGCGTCATCTAATCTCAAGTGCGAATCTTTTCTAGACACATTGACCGTTTTTTTTCCAAAATTCGCTTCACTTATCTATTAGACACCTCCACTTGTCCGCAAGTTTGTGGGTGGTAAGGAGTTGCAACCTTGTGGGTGACACCATGTTTGCTCAAAAGTTTTTCAAAGAGTTTGTTGCAAAAATGTGACCCACCATCACTAATGATTGCTCGAGGGGTGCCCAAATCGAGTAAAAATGTTCTTTTTCAAAAATTGCACCACCATTCTAGCATATTAGTGCGTGAAGCTTCAGCCTCAACCGACTTTGACACATAATCGACTACAACAAGTATATAATTGTTTGAACACGAATTAGGAAATGGTTCCATAAAATCTATGCCCCAAACATCAAATAAATCACATTCAAGATTATTGTTTAGGGGCATCTCATGTTTCCTAGAAATATTTCCTGTTCTTTGACATTTATCACAAGCGGAAACGTACATGTATGCATCCTTAAATAATGTGGGCCAATAAAAACAAGATTCAAGTACTTTTGCAGCAGTTTTGGTTGGACCCATGTGTCCCCTATCTCTCGTTCATGACAGTGGCTCATGATAGACGCCATCTCTTCCTTCGGAACGCACCTCCTAATCATGTTATCTGCACAGACCTTGAACAGAAATGGATCCTCCCACATGTAATGCTTAACGTTGGAAAAAAAATTTCTTTTGATAATAAGTCAATTGTGGGAGGACACCGCTCACAATATAATTCGCAAATTTCGCATACCAAGGTAATGTTTGGACTTGAAATAGTTGCTCATCAGGAAATTTTTCATTTATATCATCTATTTCAAGTTCATGCTCATCATTCTCATTAGTGATCCTAGATATGTGATCTGCCACTACGTTCTCTACACCCGAATCTTTGATTTCCAAGTCAAACTCTTAAAAGAAAAGAATCCATCGAATCAAACATGGTTTAGCGCTTTTTTTAGCAATGAGATATTTGAGTGCAGAGTGATTAGTGTATACAATTACTTTGGACAAGCAAAGATATGAATAAAACTTGTCGAAAGCAAATACTACCGCTACTAATTCCTTTTTAGTGGTGACATAATTCTGTTGTGCCTCATTTAAAGTTCTACTAGCATAGTAAATGGTGTGAAATACCTTGTTCCTCCGCTGTCCGAGTACCTCCCCCACTGCAGTGTCACTAGCATCGCACATCAGTTCAAATGGGAGATCCCAATCAGGTGCTATCAACACAGGTGTTGTTATCAACCTCTCATTCAACGTCTCGAACGCCTGCAAACAATTAGAGTTGAAGTCAAATGTTGCATCCCTAGTCAATAAATGAGAAATAGGTTTTGAAATTTTAGAGAAGTCTTTGATGAATCTCCTATAAAACCTGGCATGGCCTAGAAAACTACGAACTCCCTTTACCGACATTGGTGGGGGTAGCTCTTGTATCACTTGGATTTTTGCCCGGTCCACTTCAATACCCTTATGGGATATCTTGTGACCCAAGACTATTCCTTCTTGTACCATAAAATGGCACTTCTCCCAATTCAACACCAAATTTGTCTCTTCGCACCTTGTCAAACTTAAATCAAGATGATGCAGAATAAGAATCAAATGACTGTCCAAAAAAATCATCCATGAAAACCTCTAGAAAATTTTCTACCATGTCATGGAATATAGACATCATGCATCTTTGGAACGTAGCGCATCTTTGGAATGTAGCAGGTGCGTTACATAACCCAAATGGCATTCTTCTAAATGCAAATGTACCATAAGGACAAGTGAAGATGGTCTTCTCTTGGTCCTCAGGTGCAATAACTATCTGATTATATCCCGAATAATCATCTAGGAATCAATAAAAACATACCATGCTAATCTCTCTATCATTTGATCAATGAATGGGAGGGGGAAGCGGTCTTTGTGTGTAGCCTCATTTAACTTTCTATAATCAATACAGACTATCCAACCAATGACTGTTCTAGTAGGTATTAATTCATTATTTCCATTGGTAATAGCAGTCATACCTCCTTTCTTAGACACACATTGCACTGGACTGGCCCATGCACTGTCAGATATAGGATAGCTAATACTTGCATCCAGTACTTTATGACCTTGGCCTTTACTACCTCTTGCATCTTTGAATTCAATCGGCGTTGTGGTTGCACCACTGGTTTGTAGGCATCCTCCATCAGAATTTTGTGCATGCACGTTGATGGGCTTAACCCCTTTATGTCCGCCACTTTCCATCCAAATGCTTGTTTATTCTCCCGTAAGATCCTAAGAAGCTTTTCCTCGTCTGTACCTGTCAAAATTGAAGACACAATTACTGGTGATGATTTTTTTATATCCAAATAAACATACTTGAGATGAGATGATACAGATTTTAGTTCAAGAGTTGGTTGTTCTTCAATTGAAGGCTTTTGTAGTTTGATATCCCTTTGCCCCAACTCTCCAAGCTTGTTCCTTGCATGTCTTGTATGAGGGAGATTAGCATTCAAATGAGTTTTTATCTCCTTCAACTCGCCACTTTCATCCAGCTCATCCGTATCATCGACCAAGCATGCTTCTAAGCCATCATTGTGTGATCCATGAAACATACTAGAAGACAACATATCAACAATATCAACACTGAAACACATATGCTCATCATGTGGATGTTTTATAGCTTTAAAGACATTAGAAGTAACTTGATACTCTCCTACGCGAAGGATCAGTTTCCCTTGATGAATGCCTTCCCAGTCACTAAAAATGGTCGCCCCAATATCAATGGAGTGTCCAAATCTTCTTCCATGTCCAAAACTAGGAAATCCACCGGAAAGATGAATTTGTCAACCTTAACTAGAACATCTTCGATGATTCCTTTTGGGCATGTAATGGACCTATCTGCCAACTGTAGTGAAACCGTGGTTGGTTTTGGCTCTCCAAGCCCCAACTTCTTGAAAATCGACAAAGGCATGAGATTAATATTTGCACCTAAATCACATAAAGATTTTGCAAAAGAAATAGACCCAATAGCGCAAGGTATAGAATAACTTCCTGGATTTTTAACTTTGGAGGTAAGTTTTGCACAATTCATAACACTCCTCAGTTAACTTTATTGTCTCATGCTCACCCAACTTCCTCTTCTTCGATAGAATATTCTTCAAAAACTTAGCATAGCTAGGCATTTGAAGCAAGGCCTCAACAAATTCTAGGCATTTGAAGCAAGGCCTCAGCAAATTGAATATTTATATGTAATTTGTTAAAGATCTCTACGAATTTAGCGAAACTAGCATCTACCATAGCCCTTTTTAATGCAGCAGGAAATGGGAGAGGGATTTGTACCTGCTTGGGTGGTGTGATAGGTGAAGCAGTAGTAGTAGTAGTAGACTTACCATTGTTGTGTGGTTGGTCCTCGTTCTCGGTCTCATCATTGTCGTGCTCTTCTTCAGTGTTTTCAGTTTGTAAACCAATCTCTTTTCCTCTTCTCTCTGAAATTGCCTTTGCTTGCTCCTTCAGATTATTTTCAGTATCGATAGGCAGTGTCCCTTGCGTCCGTCCAGCTAATAAAGTTGCCAATTGCCCCACTTGAGTTTCCAAGTTCTTAATTGAAGCATCCTGATTTTGCATCCTATTATCCGTTAGTATCATGAACTTGGCAGCAACTCTTCCATGCTTGGCTTCGGTGAATAACCAGGTGGAGTTTGTGGATTCAGGACATTCTTTTGGTTATAGCAAGAGAAGTTTGGATGATTCCACCACGGTTGGTTATAGTTGTTGGAGTACAAGTTACCCTATGGTGGTATGTTTCCTACAAAGTCATTTTCAGTTTGAACAAAAGGATTACATGTCTGGCATTCCGTGCTCGGATGGTTGCCTCCACATAATTCGCATATGATCACCTGAGCTTGCATCGCTGTCATGCTCAAGCTATCCAATTTCTTGTTCAAAGCCTCTAACTGAGCGGCCATTGTTGTCACCTCATCAACTTGATGTACCTCAATTGGCCGCTTTGACATGTTCCTCTCAGACTGTCGTTGATACCTATTGGAAGCCATCTCTTCAAGAAGTTCATAGGTTGCTTCAAGCGTTCTTCTCATGATGGAATCTCCTGATGCTCCATCAATCATAGAACAATCAGAAGAAAATAGACCGTTATAAAATGTTTGTACCTGCAGCCAGATAAGGAGGCCATGATGTGGGCATCTTCTCAGTAAATCCTTGAAGCGTTCCCAAGCTTCGTATAATGTCTCTTGATCATGTTGAGTGAATGTGGTGATGTCATTGAGCATCTTTGCAGTCTTTGATGTGGGAAGTATTTGGATAAAATAATTGCAACATCCCATCACACGTAATGATAGAATCTGCAGGCAAAGAATGCAACCAACTTTTAGCTTTATCTTTTAAAGGGAAAGGAAACAATCTTAACCTGATGGCGTCGTCAGTAACACCATTATGCTTAAGCGTATCGCAGATCTCCAAAAAGTTGGAGATGTGGGCATTGGGATCATCAGTGGCCGATCCTCCGAATTGCGCCGAATGTTGGATCATCTAGATGATGACCGGTTTGATCTCAAAATTATTAGCTTGCACCCTCGATCTGGTGATGCTAGACATAGTGCCTTGGAAGGTAGGTTGTATGTAGTCCGTCATGGATCTTGTAATTGTCACTTCCTTGTTGTGTTGTTCACGTTCACCATTCCCTCCTTAATTATTCACAGTCATCACTCGAGCTTCTCTCCAAAGTCTACAGTCAGTTCGTTCAATCTCTAAGCCGAGTGGCTCTAATATAGGATTGTCACTCTGTAGCATGCACCATGAAGACAACTACCTGTAAAAGTCAAAACAAGGAAAAAACAACAGTAGTGAAATGGTATAAAACGTAACAAAAGTAATAATAAAAAGAAAAATGGCTAAACTACAGTCAACTAATCTCATATAATATTACTTAAACTAGGCCCCGGCAACGGCGCCAAAAACTTGATCGCCATTTATTTAAACAATTATCTCCAGTGTAGCGATTTTGTACCGCAAGTGCACGGTGTCAAGTTTAGTATAATGATATGAAAGTAGGGATGTCGTACCCACAAGGACTAGTAGCAATTACCAAAGTTAATTAGTCTAACTATATTTAGCCTACGATTATTGAATGAAACTTAATTATAATAAACCCAGAAAATTAGCCAAACCAAACAAACTAGCAATGAAAAAGCGACGAAAATCAATAGAGAAGAATATCAAGACTTCGGTTCACCCATGTAATCCCCCACAATTCTCCTATTAGTTAAGACTTCAAATTCTACGTTCTAAGGTGACGAGTTTTCCGATGTTATCCAATATACTTTGGTCAAGTTATATTGAACCTAATATTAAAATGTAACAAGTCAATGGTCATGCACTCATTTAACATTCAATATCGCACACGTTCTATGAAAACTTTTAGCTTTCGATCTTGGTAGATCTATAGCTATCACATGTGTGCTAGATTTTACGTGGTCAGTTTCATCTAAAACCCACGGTATGAATTATCTTGTCAAATAATAATATCGTATAGTCAAGTCAATTATTATTACTAACATCAATTCAAAAGGTAGCTAATCCTTGAAAATCATTAACAACATAATCATACTCAAAGAATTGTATAAAAATTAATAAAAAACTCAAACTTGAATCATGGATTCATACTAGAGATCCCCTAGTCTTGATAATTCAATTAGCCAACTACCATCATCAAATATGAATGTAGAAACTTGTTCAACAACAAATCCAACATTCTAAATCCAAAAATAAACAACAATCAAGAGTTTAGAAATACTAAAGATGCTAGGCGTCGACTCCTTGCTTCGTTGCGTCGTCCCGTCTCTTCGATTCCGGCTTGCTCTTCAATGGTTTGAGGTTGAATGGAGGTGGAGGCTATGTTTTAGGGTATAAAACTGAGCAAAAAATCCCTTTAAGTCATCCAAGTTCATCCTTTTATAGTGGTGGAGGAGTTTACCAAAGTTTGGACACAAATTATCCAACAAGGAAACAAAATCTCGGTTTTTTCGCGTCTGGCAATCGATCGCGGTGAATTGCCGATCGATCGCCAGAACATTCTATATTTTATTTTTCAAAATTTGAGTAGTCGCAATCGATCACCGAGAATTGGCTATCGATAGCCAAAATCTTCTGGTCCATCGCGATTGATCGGGATAAAATGCCGATCGATAGCTAGTTGATTAAATTTGTTCTTCAAAATACTCAGCTCCACGATCAATCGCGGAGTTGCTGCCGATCGATCGCCAGTTCAAAACCTCCAATCTTGAGATTTTGGTTCTTCTTTCAACGTGTTTCGCTCGGTTTTGTCCTTTTCAACATTTTTATCTCGTTTCCTCCACTTTTATGCATTTGGACCTAGATTCCTGTAATCAATGAAAATATACCACAAGAAATCGTAAAATCGTCCAGGAATCCATATAAAAACACCTAAAATTCATAGCAAAATAAGTGTAAAAATCACACTTATCAAAGGCTGCAGCCCAGAATGCCTTGCTCAGTCCAGATTGGGATGACAAGCAGCGGACTTTATCGATCAGAGTATGATTCATCCGTTCCGCTACACCATTTTGCTGTGGCGTACCTGGTACGGTGAAATGTCTGACTATCCCTTCTTTCTGGCAAGTTTTCTGAAATGGGTCTGATATGTATTCTCCACTATTATCATATCTGAGCCTCTTTATCTTTCTTCATGTCTGGGTTTCGATCATCTTCTTCCAGTTGAGGAAGATGTCCAGAACTTCATCCTTATGCTTCATAGTATACACTCATACATATCTTGAGAAATCACCTATAAATGTTACGAACCAACATTTACCTCCCAGTGAAGCATTCTGAGAAGGTCCCCAAATGTCAGTGTGCACATAGTCTAGTATCCCTTTGGTACGATGGATAGTGCCAAACTTGACACGTGTATGCTTGCCCAAGACACAACGTTAACAGAAGTCAAGTTTCCCACTTTTGGCACCTTTTAGAACACATCGATTCACTAAATTTTGCAAAGCCTTCTCACCGGCATGTCCCAAGCGCATATGCCAGAGCCGTGAGGTATCAGGTGAATCTTCTACGGTGCTAGTGGAGACTGCGGCTCTACCAGAGAATGTGTGATCATCCAGAAAATATAGATTTCTTTCTCGAATACCTTTCATTGCTAAGAGTGCACCTCATACAACTTTCATAATTTCGCCCTCCATGGTTATTTTGTATCCATTGGACTCGAGGACTCCAAGTGAGATCAGATTCTTCTTCAAATTAGGAACAGATCTCACATCTGTAAGTTGTTTGATCGTACCATCGTGTATCTTCAAGAGGAATGTACCAATGCCTTTTGTCTGATAGGCATTATCGTTGCCCATGAGGACAACTCCACCATTGATATCTTCGAAGTCTAAAAACCATTGGCGATGTGGGCACATGTGATAAGAACATCCAGAATCCATCTATCAGACGAATTGAATGAAGATGATGAGACCGAGAATGCTGAGCCATCTTCACTATCAGAATTTTGTTGTGCCACATTGGCATTTGATTTGCCTTGTTTGGACAATCATTCTTCTAGTGTCCTTTCTGATAACAATAGGCACATTCATCCTTTGCAGGATGTCTTTGTGTTGATTCTACTCTGGATTTCGATCTGGATCTGCCTCGTCCTTTGACAGATTGTATGTTGTTATTTCTCCCTCTAGATACCATCAGTGCTTCAAATGTGATATCTCTATGATCATGCTGGTCTTTCCTCCGATATTCATTGTTTACCAACGCATTGGGAGCATCCATGAATTTGACTTCGTCTTTGCCGTATAACAAAGTCGTGGTTAGATGATCATAAGATTCGGGCAGAGAATTCAACAATAGTAACGTCACATCTTCATCTTTGACTTCAACCTCCAGATTTTGCAGATCGGCAATAATTTTGTTGAAATTATCAAGATGCTCTATCGTTGGGGTACCTTTCTTACACTGAAAACAAAAAATCTTTTTTTTTCCAGATAGAGCCGGTTTTCTATGCTTTTCGTCATGTACTTGTCCTCCAGCTTTTTCCAGAGACTCGTTGCGGAAATCTCTTTCATGACAAAGTACTTTTGCTCCTTGGACAAGCATAGCTGGATCGTGCCGCAAGCTTGTATGTTGACATAGTTCCAATCCTTAGGTGACATGTCCTTGGATTTGGACTCCAAGGCTATATTAGATCCTTCACAAAATAAGAGATCTAATGTTTCACATTGCCACATGCTAAAGTTGTTGGTGCCGTCAAATATCTCCACCTCGAACTTTGTATTTGATAGCATGGTTCGTCTCACTGTACATGTGGATGCTTCTTGTTCTATTACTTTGATCTTTTTGGTAGCTATTTAGCATAAACAGATGCTATCGTTGCATCCGGAATGGTCAAAATAGTAGGGAACTAGTCATGGATCAGCAAAAACAGGCAAAATCGAACGAACTGGGCTTTTTCTTTTTAGATGAAAAGTACCGGGCCTCCAATAGTACTGGACCAATGAACAGTGTTGGTGCTGGACAGAAAAATGGGCCGAAATCTAGGCCTAAAAATGGGACAAAAGTTTGGGCTTGATAGTGGGTTAGGTCAATCAAACGGGTTGACCCGGTTCAAATTGAAAATGGATCTCTTCTTTTTCTTCAATTTCTCTCTGCAAGACTTACATAATGCTATAAAATTTCTTCAAACTTTAGTTTCGATTTTCCGTTGACTCCGAAGTCAAAATCACGAACAGAAAATTGTTCCGGACTCACGTTGATGAGATGAATCTAGTGGTATGATCATAAATCAATTTCGGAGACTTTTAATTTTCGGGCATTTTCACGAACACATGGCTTTGATATCATTTGTTGTGCCATAATATCCAAAATAAAGTGTAAACATCATACACACACAAGAACACGAATACTTACGTGTTTCGGCACTTGCCTATGTCCACGGGAGGCAAACACAATTTTCAGACGAGAATTACAAACTTGACAGGATCACCTCACAACTCACAGAACCAGATTCAAATGCTTAAAGATTGTCATTTGAGTAGATTACAGAATGAGGATGAGTTTTCAGGGGTGAATTTGAGGGGTATTTATAGGTGAAAAATCCCACGAAAGAGCTCATTATCTTGAGCTTGGCCTTCTACCATTGTTGACTAAGCCTCCATTGATACATGGTTTCAACCCATCGAGATAGCCTCCAACTCTACAATGAAAAAGACCACTAGTCAACAGCTACGACATAGAGTTCTATGTAAAGTGTCGTACCATAGGCTATAGCCTTGAAATTTGAAAAAAAAATGAGTTTTGTGTAATTATAATATAAAAATATGGATGCAAATCCATAACAATCTTTAGACACAAACATTTTTATTGGCTGCGAATGTTACGAGTCTCAAGTGTTGATCCTGCTAAAACCAGTTTGGCAGCAAATATATTTTTAGGGAAAACAAAATTTACAATGTTCAAGGTGCGAGAAGAAACTGTGAAGCTGTTGACTTTTATGTTTATAGTCCAGAGCATCCACCCTTGACTGAAGCAGCTCGGAGAGCTCTAGATTGGGTAGTTAATGAGAAAATGAAGTCAGGTTGTAACCGAACTCTTACGTTGTTTAAGTTTTCGACATTCGTGGTTGATTTAGCAATGATTATTGTGCACACAAGTGTTAGTTTACTCCACTTATTAGTGTAGGATTGATCAACAAGAAGCCGTTACCCCTCTTACCTTGTGTGGTTGCCATATGTATAACAGTGATTAAACATAGTATTTGACTGTCTTTATGGTACAAGACAACTAACAACTATAAGTTTTGGTACTATGCCAAGTGCTCGGTCCTTCAGTTAGACTTCCACCGGATTAGCTCTCTCGTTATATCTACGTTTGATACCATAATGTAATGTTTTAATATTACATATTGGATTTCGTAATTTGGTCTTAGGTGTTTCAAGCTAGATAGTGCTCGTCGTTTTACTTTTTAGGTTCCTAAACTGCTAGATGTTACCACTTTTATTCAAATCAAAATTTTGAACTGGACGAGAATTTCATTTTTGCTTCTTCTCGTAGGATTACATGTGTGTTTATAGTTCGTTGATGTCTTTTCTCCATGTCGATAATTGTAGCAATAAGCCGTGTATATACATTAGTAAATGTGGAAAGTGTTTACTAGATAGAAGTATGGAGAACAGTTTAGGGAATAATTGATTGAATATAAGAGTGTTTTTATGTGTTACTGGTAGCGCTCCCTTAGAAATATTTTAAACCAGCATGGGAACCGACATCAAACCTCATGTAAATATAACCCCAAAACATAATGGCTTAACGGAAAGGAGGAATCGACAACTCTTGGAAATGGTCTGTGCTTCCCTGTTTGGGATGCATATGCCATGGTTTTATTGAGGAGAGGCAATGAAGTATGCGGCCTATATCATCAATCTATATCATCAATCGCACACCATCTCTGGTGTTGGAATTTAAAACACCTCAACATTACCCAATTATCACGCCCCGAATTCGATCCTCCATCGATTTCTCCATCAAAAGAGAAAGAGGGGAAAAAGGAAAGAAAGGGGGGAAACGTGGGAGAGGAGAGAGAGGGAGGATAGAGAAATGACTGAACACCCAGTACACTTGTATATATACTATCCAAGGCTCCAAAACCCGAGTCTCAAATACTCGCACCCTGACTCATTAAAAATCATACGTGTTCAATAATTATCTCTCACTCACTATTTTCATTACCAATCTCAATCCAAAGCACCCCAAACTCCAGATCCCAATACCAACACAATTTCAAGTTTTACACATTAATGAGAATAAAATCTCAACCATTGGATCCGACAAACCCGATACCGGATTAAAATCCCCGAGAGTCTCAACACATTAATTATCTCATACTTACTCCAATTAAAATACATTAAGCATCATAACCACTCCGGGATCAACACAATTAATTTTTGGATATCACAAGTTTGATGTTAAGAACGCTTTCCTCAATGACAATCTAGAAGAAGAAGTTTATGTGGACCTACCACCGGGTGTGAAATTTGGCTCATCAAGCACAAATAAGGTTTGCAAACTGAACAAATCACTATATGGCTTCAAACAGTAACCTAGAGCCTGGTTTTGGAGATTGACCATGAGAATGAAAGCCTTCGGATACAGCCCAAGTGGTACAGATCATACCTTGTTCTTGAAACACATGGAGGGAAATGTAACAACTTTAATCGTATATGTTGATGATATGGTCTTTACATGAGATGATGGTGAAGAAATGAAAAAGTATGAGATGATGGTGAAGAAATGAAAAAGTATGAGATGATGGTATTTAGCTACTAAATTGAAATGAAGGACCTAGTGGAACTTAAATACTTTCTAGGGATTGAAGTGGTGAGGACGGAACATGGGATTTCTCTTTCACAAAGAAAATATGTTCTTGATCTCGTAACTGAAACTGTAATGCTTGCCTGCATGGAATATGCGAATTATTATGTCATACAAAGCTTATGTCTTTATTGTGATAATAAGATTGCCATTGAGATTGCACCGAATCATGTACAACAATCCTACAACATGATTGTACCAAACATGTCGAAGTTGACAGACATTTCATCAAGAAAAGTTAGACCAAAAAATCATACAGTTTATGTTTGTCAAATCCGAAGATCAAATTGCTGATATTCTTACAAAAAAACAGTTCAAAAAGGGGCATACCATGACATAATCAACAAGTTGGGCATGCTAGATATGAATGCTCCAACTTGAGGGGGGAGTGTAGCAATAAGCAGTGTATATACAGTATTAAACACGGAAAGTGTTTTCTAGATAGAAGTAGGAAGAATAATTTAGGGAATAATTGATTTAATATATGAGTGTTTTTATTTGTTAGCTAATAATAGATATTCTTTCACAATGTAATTGTATCTATATAATATTCCACGTTATCAATGAAGAGATTTACCTCAGAAAATATCAACATCTACAATTATTAAATTAAATGGGAAAAGAGTTGTGATCAACATTTGCTGGTTCTTTGTGTGGAATCTAAAGTATACTCATCAATTCATGGTTGATATAATACCTTGCTTGAGCAATTACTGATTAGACAATTTTGTGAGGTTCATTACACATTTTGCCACAATAGATCAAATCCAAGAAAAAAGTAATAGTCTGTTCATGGCATTAGGTAATTCAATTGTGATTCAGACTTCTTTCAAGACTTGAGGAATCTCGGGTTGCCTATATTTTTAGAAATTAAAAAAAATACACTTATAGTGTATTTATCAAAATAGCACAGTTATTATCATGAAAAGAGGGGACTCATACCATATAAGAGGGGCCCTAAAACAAAATGCACAATAGTTCAGGTATTAATTACTTTAATATAGTAATCGAAATCATAAATTTGGATCCGTACAGGGATTATGACAAATAGGAATAGAAAAGTATACAACAAATATAAGATAAAAAAAACTTTGTGCAAACCGGCGAGCAAGCCTTGTAAAAAATGCCCTAATTTTCTTCCTTTGTGTCTTGCTCTGCATATTATCTATTATTTTATTGGAGAACTTTGGAGAAACTAATGTGGGAGGAACATCTATTTTGCAATAAATTTTTTATGCTATTTTATGTTTATTATATGTATCACTCAAAATGGGTTTATTTTAAAAAAAATTGATTTCAAAAGTAATGCAAAAAATACCCCAAAATGCATTGGATGGGCGTATGCTGCATAAAATATTGCAGCGTCCGCCAAATATAGTGGGGGACGCTGCAGCTTTTTTATTTTGTTGGTTTGCTCTTCAAATTATTTTGTTGGATCCGCTTACCTACTCCTCATTTACTCGTAAATGTTCCACACTTGCTTCATTTATCGGGGTGATGTGTAAAATATTTTTGCATACAACAAGACTCGAACACTCATCAATCGAATTATATGAAAATAATTTTGTTTCAAAGGCGGCCGATATAATTTAATAAGAAAACAGATACGATCATAATAGCCCGCGGAAATTGAAGGAAAAGTTTTATAGCACCGACGTTAGACCCGCAATGTTGTATGTGACCGAATGATGGACACCTAAGAGAAATCACATCCAAAAGATGAGTGTGGCAGAGATGCGTATGCTTCGTTGGATGTGTGGTAAGACCAGAAGAGATAAAATAAGGAACGAAGATATTCGAACTGAAGTATGTTTAGCTTGTATAGAAGATAAGATGCAAGAAAGCTGTTTACGCTGGTTTGGTCATGTTCGACATATGCCCAACAGTGCAGATATGTGTCGAGTGGAGTCCATGGATTTCGGCCACGAGAGTTTGAGGACGACCGATTAAGACATTGCTCGAAGTTATACGCAAAGACTTGGAGTACAAGGAGATTACATAAGATATGTTGACCGATAGAAGCGTTTGGAGAAGACTGAGCATGTGTCCGACCCGACTTGATTCTCTATATTGTTCATCTAGCATACCTTAATTCATTGGGATTAAAGACTTAGTTATTGTTGTTGTTGTTGTCGTTGTTGTTGACGACGCTATATACATTGTGAAAACTTATGACGGTGAAATAATTTAATACAATATAATACAATTAAACAATTATTATTATTAAATAATAACAAAATAATAAATATAAAATACTATTAATTATTTTACTAATAATAAAATATTAATAAATTTAGCGACTGATTACGAATCTTAAAAATAATAATAATAAGTTATTTATTCTTACGTGATGTTTAATGCGAAACATCGTTCTATTTAATTGAATGTCTTGAACCTGTGCTTCCAATATTGTTTCCAGATGTTAAAATTGTTGGGATATGCCCTAAGACACATCATTAGATGATTGTTTATGACATACAATGTAATATGATTTTATGAATGGCAATTCATTATTATATATTATTCTTTTAACTGTGCAATGTGAATTAATATATATGTTAATGTCCTTAGAATAATATTGTATTATTCTTAAAGATGTCCCTAGTCAAGTATTATCATGAATAGGGATAATGATAATACGTTGAGACTAGTATGTGTTGATCGATGAATTGTTCATTGATATGAGATATCAAATCAACATATAGGTACATGTTAGAGAACGATGTACTGGACAGACCCACCATGAGAATGCAACATGGATAGTTATATGATCGTCATATGCAATTCTCATAGTGATAATAATGTATGTAATCCTTACGACTTGTGATCATCAGAGATCCCAACATAAGGAGTTATGTATCTTGATATCGTCAAACGTTACCCGTAACAGGGTATACTATAAAGGCGACTATTGGATACACTACGAATTATGTAGAGGGATGTTGACTGATCGAGATAGGATTTGTCCCTCCTATATAACAGGAGATGAGTTAGGCCCTTGATCAAGTGAGAACTAAAATGCATGGCCATGCTCGAATGAGTCGATATGAGATATCGAGCTTATTCGTTTATTCTAGTTCTACTTGGGGATCAAGAAATAAAGATTGGATATACGAGTATGACTATTCCATGACTCGTGTTCAATCTAAACACAAAGGACAAAGGGATTAAGTTACATGATTAATATTATCACAAGTTCTAAAGGTACGACTTAACTAGGTTATCTCAATAGGATTGGGAACCTAGAGGCATGGGTTGGATTATAATTCATTTGATGAATTGAACAAAGTGTTGTTCGTCCAACTATCCAAGAATTATATGTGATGTAATTGACAAAGTGTTGTCTACCTAAATAACCGAGTCTTGGGCGATTAGCCAAAGCTAACTCAAGATTAGGCGAAATATGGATCTTGGCCCACTAAAGGTATTGAGGGTTGATATTTTTTTAAACAAAATAGTGGGAGTATCATTTAATATAAGACCATGTTAAATGATTAAATCATAAACTTATTTTGCATATTTATATTGTAGATATCCATGGCAACTAACAACGTTACTAGCACTTTATCACTGCGATCGGTCCTTGAGAAGGACAAATTAAATGGGACGAATTTCCTAGACTGGCATAGGAACTTGAGGATAGTCCTCAAACAAGAAAAGAAACAATATGTCCTAGAGGAACCCTTGCCCGCTGAGGAACCTCCCCTAACAGCTACAAGAGCTGAAAAAGATGCTTACAAGAAGCATCAGAGTGACGCACTTGATGTTGGGTGCCTCATGCTTGCCACCATGAACTCGGAGCTTCAGAAGCAACATGAGGAAATGGAGGCGTTCGATATGATCGAACACTTAAAGCAGTTGTACCAACAGCAAGCAAGACAAGAGAAGTATGACGTCTCTAAGGCGTTATTTCAGTGCAGGATGGTAGAAGGAAGCCTAGTTGGAACTCATGTGCTCAAGATGATTGGGTACATTGAGAATCTGGACAAACTGGGTTTTCCATTGGACCAAGAGTTGGCCACCGATGTGATCTTGCAATCGTTGCCTGAGAGCTTCAGTCAATTTGTAGTAAATTACAATATGACTGACATGGAAAAGACTCTACCACAATTGCTTGGTATGTTGAGAACATATGAAGCAAATACTAAGAAGACTAAGGCCACAAATGTCCTTATTGTGAATAAGGGAAAAGGAAGGGCCAAAGCTAAAGGCAACAAGAAAGCAAAGAAAGTCTTTGTTAAATCTAAGCCAAAGTCTTATGCACTGAAGCCAAAGGGAGGGATAGCAAAGGAAGGGAACTGTTTCCATTGCGGTGAGACCGGCCATTGGAAAAGGAACTGCAAAGTATATCTGGAGGATCTAAAGAAAGGAAGTGTGACTTCCGCTTCAGGTATTTTTGTTATAGAAGTCAATTTATCTACTTCTTCATCATGGGTATTAGATACTGGATGTGGATCTCACATTTGTGTAAATGTGCAGGACCTCAAAAAGAGTAGATTGTTGGCGAAAGGCGAAGTTGATCTCCGAGTTGGAAATGGAGCAAGAGTTGTTGCATTAGCTATAGGAGATTATCATTTAGCTTTACCTTCTGGTTTATCATTGATTTTAAAAGACTGTTATTTTGTGCCATCTATTACTAAAAACATAATTTCTATTTCTTGTTTAGACAAGTATGGTTTTTCATTTATAATAAAGGACAACTGTTGTTCTATTTATTTAAATGATATGTTTTATGCTAGTGTACAAATGGTGAATGGTCTTTATGTATTAAATCTTGATATACCTATCTATAACATAAATACTAAAAGGATTAAAAATAATGATTGTAATCCGACTTATCTCTGGCATTGTCGCTTGGGCCACATAAACGAGAACCGCATATCTAAACTTCATAAGGATGGAGTATTAGATTCATTTGATTTTGAATCATATGAAACATGCGAATCTTGTTTAATGGGCAAGATGACAAAAGCCCCTTTCAAGGGACATGTTGAAAGGGCAAGTGTTTTATTGGGACTAATACATAGTGATGTATGTGGACCAATAAGTACACAAGCTAGAGGTGGTTTTCAATACTTCGTTACATTTACTGATGACCTCAGTAGATATGGGTATGTGTACCTAATGAAGCATAAGCATGAAACCTTTGAAAAGTTCAAAGATTTCAAAAATGAAGTACAAAACCAACTTGGCAAAAGTATCAAAATCCTTCGATCAGATCGAGGAGGTGAATACCTAAGCCAATAGTTTCATGACTATCTAAAGGAGTGTGGGATAGTCCCACAACTCCCTCCTCCATATACTCCACAATGGAATGGTGTATCCGAGAGGAGAAATCGAACCTTGTTGGACATGGTTAGATCAATGATGAGTCATGCAGATCTTCCGATATTGTTTTGAGGACACGCTCTAGAAACAGCGATTTTCTTACTGAACCGTGTTCCATCTAAATCAGTGGAAAAGACACCATATGAGATATGGACTGGGAAGCGTCCTAGTATGTCTTTTATGAAGATTTGGGGTTGTGAGGCTTTCGTTAGACGTCACGCCACTAACAAACTTGGACCCAAATCTGATAAGTGTTTATTTGTGGGGTATCCTAAGGAAACGAAATGATACTATTTCTATTATCCCACCGAGAACAAAGTAGTTGTTGCTCGGACTGGTGTATTTCTTGAAAGAGAATTTATTTCTAGAAAAACCAGTGGGAGAAAAATAGAACTTAGTGAAGTTCAACCACAAGAAAACACTGAACCTGAGATTGAGATGGAAACAGAGCAGGCTCCGCAAGCTGTTGTGGAAGAAGCACCTGCTCAAGAGACACAAGCCCAGCGTAGGTCTGTAAGAGAACACCGGGAGCCACAGAGATATGGATTTCTTGTGACTCAACAAGGTGACTTACTACTTATTGATGAGGATGAGCCGTCATCTTATCAACAAGCTATAATGGGCAATGATTCTGAGAAATGGCAAGAGGCCATGAAATCTGAGATGGAATCCATGTATGCAAACCAAGTATGGACTTTGGTTGATCCACCTGAAGGGGTACGACCCATAGGGTGCAAATGGATTTTCAAGAAAAAGACCGATATGGATGGTAACGTACAAACCTATAAAGGTCGGCTGGTTGCAAAAGGATTCAAACAAATTCATGGTATTGACTATGATGAAACCTTTTCACCAGTGGCCATGGTTAAATCCATAAGGATCTTACTTGCAATAGCTGCATTTCATGATTATGAAATCTGGCAAATGGATGTCAAAACAGCTTTCCTTAATGGAAATCTGCTCGAGGATGTGTACATGACACAGCCCGAGGGTTTTGTCGATCCAAAGGATGCTGGAAAGATATGCAAGCTACAACGATCCATTTATGGATTGAAGCAAGCTTCTCGGAGTTGGAATCTTCGTTTTGATGATGCAATCAAAGAGTTTGGTTTTATCAAAAACGAAGATGAACCTTGTGTCTACAAGAAGGTCAGTGGGAGCGTAATCATTTTCCTAGTGTTGTATGTAGATGACATACTTCTTATTGGAAATGATATCCCTGCCTTGCAATCTGTAAAGATTTGGCTAGGGAACTGCTTTTCGATGAAAAATTTAGGAGAAGCCACCTATGTATTAGGAATCAAGATCTATAGAGATAGATCAAGAAGGCTTCTTGGTCTAAGTCAAAGTACATACATAGACAAGGTGCTTAAAAGGTTTAGCATGCAAGAATCCAAGAAAGGATTCGTGCCTATGACGCATGTCATTTATCTCTCGAAGGAACAGTGTCCTTCAACAGAAGATGAGAGACAACGCATGAGTAAGATTCCATACGCGTCAGCTTTGGATCTATCATGTATGCCATGATATGTACTCGTCCCGATGTATCGTATGCTTTGAGCATGACGAGCAGATATCAAGTTGATCCAGGTGAAGGTCACTAGATTGCTGTCAAGAACATCCTGAAGTACTTGAGAAGGACTAATGATACATTCTTGATTTATGGAGGTGAGGAAGAGCTCAATGTAATGGGTTACACTGATGCAAGCTTCCAAACCGACAAAGATGATTTTCGATCGCAATCTGGATATGTGTATTGCCTAAATGGAGGTGCTGTGAGCTGGAAGAGTTCAAAGCAAGAAACAGTAGCCGATTCTACAACGGAAGCTGAGTATATTGCTGCCTCGGATGCAGCAAAGGAAGCTGTTTGGATGAGGAAGTTCATTTCTGAACTTGGAGTGGTGCCTAGCATTAAAGATCCGATAGAACTCTATTGTGACAACAATGGAGCGATCGCATTAGCTAAGGAACCAAGATCTCACCAAAGATCCAAACACATACTTAGGCGGTTCCATTTCATTCGAGAAATCGTTGAAAGGGGAGATGTTAAAATATGCAAAGTACCAACAGATGATAATGTATCTGACCCATTGACGAAGCCACTGTCACAGCAGAAGCATGATCGTCATACTAGATCTCTAGGCATTAGGTATATGTCTGAGTGGTCTTAGTGCAAGTGGGAGATTTGTTGGGATATGCCCTAAGACACATCATTAGATGATTGTTTATGACATACAATGTAATATGATTTTATGAATGGCAATTCATTATTATATATTATTCTTTTAACTGTGCAATGTGAATTAATATATATGTTAATGTCCTTAGAATAATATTGTATTATTCTTAAAGATGTCCCTAGTCAAGTATTATCATGAATAGGGATAATGATAATACGTTGAGACTAGTATGTGTTGATCGATGAATTGTTCATTGATATGAGATATCAAATCAACATATAGGTACATGTTAGAGAACGATGTACTGGACAGACCCACCATGAGAATGCAACATGGATAGTTATATGATCGTCATATGCAATTCTCATAGTGATAATAATGTATGTAATCCTTACGACTTGTGATCATCAGAGATCCCAACATAAGGAGTTATGTATCTTGATATCGTCAAACGTTACCCGTAACAGGGTATACTATAAAGGCGACTATTGGATACACTACGAATTATGTAGAGGGATGTTGACTGATCGAGATAGGATTTGTCCCTCCTATATAACAGGAGATGAGTTAGGCCCTTGATCAAGTGAGAACTAAAATGCATGGCCATGCTCGAATGAGTCGATATGAGATATCGAGCTTATTCGTTTATTCTAGTTCTACTTGGGGATCAAGAAATAAAGATTGGATATACGAGTATGACTATTCCATGACTCGTGTTCAATCTAAACACAAAGGACAAAGGGATTAAGTTACATGATTAATATTATCACAAGTTCTAAAGGTTATGTCGAGTCATTGACATTCTTGTAATTTGGGTAGCATTGATGTGTTGCTAGATACCGCTCAATGCTTGCGACATAAAATGAGATTTTATGTCACTGCCAACATTACAAGATCCTATCGGGACGCACAAAAGATTAAATCGAGAAGGGAAATTAAATTCATTGGATGAATTAATTAATTAAGAAGAGTCTTAATTAAGTGATTAAAAGGTTTTAATTAAATCATGGGTTTGGGCCCATAAGACTTTAAGAAAGTCTTGAACCTTAATTAAAAGCCTTATAATATAAATACAAGGTTTTGATTAATTGTTAATCACACTTTCATATCATTGCTTGATATCATAAAACCTAACTCCTCAAGCACTCTCGGCCGCCTCCTTCAAAGCCGTGAGCTTTTCATCGCCGCCGTGTTACTTGGTGGTTCGTGGTGGTCGTCGATCGGTTATTGTAACCGTGAGTCTTGTTTGTTCAAGAATAAGTCTAGCAACTTGTTCTTGAACATCCCTTTCGATTTGATCGTGTGGATACCGTAGAGACGAAGGTGCAAACTTTCGTTTGTGACTCGTGGTGCTACAACGAGGATTCTTCTTCAAACACGCTATAAGGGTGAGACACTTGTTATTCCTTTATCCGATATGAAATCCTATGTATAGATCTGCTGGTTAGTAATCCAATATATAATTTTATTCCGCTGCGTTGTATGCTCTTGGATTACTTTCAAAAATAAGCAGGAACATGTTGAAGTTGTACGTGTTAATTAACTCCAAATTTATCATTAATCCAAACATTATACACAAGTGTAAACCTACTCGTTAGTTATTAGCAGTATTATTATAATTATCAACTCAAGTCTCAATATCAGTTATGTCACACAAAACAAACAGTATGTATGATGGTGCTTCAATGTTATATTAGCGACCCCTGGACACATTGTATATATATAATTGATTATTTTTATATAATATATTTTTTATTATTATAAATATTTATAAAAATTACTTTATTTTTTAATAATTTTTCTGCCCTTCATTTATTTAAATTATAAAAATATAATAGTTCTTTTTGTTTTTTATTTTTTAAAATTATTTATTTTTTTAAATTATCAATGAAGCTTGTGTTTTTAATTTTAGATTGATATGTTTTGTTTTTGTATTGTGAAGATATTATTGGAATACAAAAAATTTGCATAACATAACATGAAGGTCAAATTGGAATTATGAAAAAGTTTCACCAAAGAAATTACTCTAATGTGCTCTCTTGCATTATAATAACTAGTTCTTCTTTGCACGCAATATACAATATTTTTTTGTAAACTGATGTGATAACTGTAAATTCATTTTTGAATTTGGGCTTTTAGGATGTAACAATTTTTTTCAAATTGATTTTTAGTTTAATACCCCATGTATTTTTTGATGTTATTTTGTTATCCAAATTAGCAGGGGTCTTGCAGTCATTTAACACATTGCCATATTTGTTAGGATGAGTATGAAAATTGAGAGTTGGAGTAAATTTGAAATTTTTAAAGTGGAACATAAACATGAAAAAAGAGGGAGTTTGAAGGGCAATTTTGGGATTTTGAAAAAAGTTTCACCAAGTTAGCTTTTTCTAGTACCCTCACACTTTATAAGATAGTAAGATTAGTCATCTTTTACATGCGTTGCTGCATATATACAGTATTTTTTTTGTAAACTGATGTGGTAATTGTAAATATATTTTTTAATTGGCTTTTGGAATGTAATAATTTCTTTTTACAAATTGATTTGTAATTTAATAATCTCCCATGTATTTTTTGATGTTATTTTGTTATCTAAATTAATAGAGGTCTTGTGGTTATTTAATACATTGACATCTTTGATAGGATGAGTGTGAAAATCTTGAAAATTGAAAGAATGGAGTAAATTTAAAATTTTAGAAAGTTAACACAAACATGAAAAATAGGGAATTTGAAGGGAAATTTTGAGGTTTTGAAAAGTTTCACTCTCACACTTTATAAGATATATATATATATATATATATATATATATATATATATATATATTAAGATATAATAATAATAATAATATAATATAATATAGATATTATAAATATACTAGTGAGAAAGAGGATAGTGACATATTGGATAGTTACCCAGATCTCCTTGTAATGACCCGAGTTTGAGTTTCCCCACCCAATAATTAGGATAATTCAAACAAAACAAAAATTACTAGTACATATTTAATTTTAATATTTCATTTTAATATAAAATATATTTGTATATGTAGTGAATTTGTATGTGAAATATAATTATTTAAGTAATTATTTTATTTAAACTTAAGTAACTAATTATTCTATAATATATGTTTTAATACAAATAATATATAAATATTATTTGTGTTTAGTAATATGATCATATGAGGACTCGAACTCAAATCAATTGCAAACCTACACTACAAACTGATTTCCTCGAGGGAGTACCTCATGCTATCCGAATGGTACCTAAGAGGCTAAGATCCCAAATTGCAGTCCCGCCAACGGCAGCGGTAACTATTATCATCCGAATAAAACCCTAACCCTCCTTTGCTTCAACTATTCACTGTGTCACTTTTGCACAGCTCCAGGAAAACCCACGCTAAACCCAAACTGACAAAATGAGCTTCGCTGCATACAAGATGATGCACCACGCCACCGGCATCGAGCACTGCGCCTCCGGGTTCATCAGCCACTCCGCCGCGGATTCCACGCCGCGAATCGCTGAACTCCCCGGTGATGGGATGGACTCTGATTGGCCCACCTCCGCCAAGGTTATGGCTCCAATTCCTAACCTCATCACCGTCGCTGCCAACGTCCTCGAAGTCTACACCGTCAGAATTCAGGAGGAATCGTCTAACCTTATGAACTCCAAACCGGCCAAGCGTGGCGGTGTGTTGGCCGGCGTATCTGGCGCCTCGCTTGAGCTCGTCTGCCATTACAGGTTTCTTTTTTTGACAATGTATTTAGATGTTTTCTTGCTTTTAAATTTTATGTGCTAGGAATTTGTGTGATATGGGATCCCTTTTCGATTTGGCGAACTTAGGAATTTAATCCAAGGAAAATTGAAATGGGGTGAGATTTTATGTAGTTTGGGTGCTCAACTTGAGCTTTGAATAACAAAATCACTCATAAAAATCAAATATTTTTCCCTTGTGGTGGCTGTCATGTGATCAGTTATGCTGGTTTTGTTAATGTGTTGTAGATTGCATGGCAATGTGGAGTCATTGGGGGTTTTGGCAAATGGAGGTGTTAATGAAGGAAGGAGGAGAGATTCAATTATATTGACTTTTCGAGATGCAAAAATTTCAGTTTTGGAGTTTGATGATTCTTTACACGGACTTCGCACCAGGTGAGCTTTATTCTCGTCCGTCCACACGTTTAGGAGGAAAAAAGAGAATCACGTCTCATTGTACTTGTAGACTAATGGATTTAAAAAGTTAGATTTAGCACAGTTAATCTTCAGCATGGACTTGCTAAAATTCTTGAATACTGCAACTTATTTTGGTAGACGAGCAGCCAGGTTTGTGGAATTACAGGTTGTCAATTTCCAACCGAAGGCATGTTATCATTATTTACTGTTAATTTGAGTTGTACTGCATCTTTGTCTAGTTGTTAAAAAGACCATCCATAATGCTTAATTTATTATGTTTCATGGACCATGTCTTTAAGTTGTTCATTTCATCTATTAGTATGTTATTTTGTTGAAATGCATATGTAGTTGTGTTCTAATCATAAATGGCTGTTCATTTTATCTTCCAGTTCTATGCATTGTTTTGAGGGACCAGATTGGCTGCACTTGAAAAAAGGCAGAGAATGTTTTAGCAGAGGCCCCCTAATAAAAGTTGATCCACTGGGAAGGTGTTCTGCTGTTCTTGTTTATGGACTACAGATGATAGTTCTCAAGACAGCTGAGGTTTTCTTTTACCGTTTTCCAAATTTGATTATATCTTTCTCGATAACAATGTTTAATTTTTTTAAACATGCATTAATGCCAGTTATATTGTGTTGCTTTGTTGAGCATGGGTATGATATGATACTTCGACAACCAATATTAATTATCATGGTGCGAGTAGTGTGACTTGATACACAACAGAATTTTTCGCTAATGTGTGTTTTAGCTGTGCTGTGGAAATGGCTGAATGAGCAAAGTTGGTTGGTAATGTGTCCTTTGCACGTGCCTTGCACTGTGCCATATTCCAATAGATGCTTATGATGTGTCAAATCATCCATGCATGTGTTTTTAGCTAATGTATGTTTTAGCTATGCTGTGGAAATGGCTGAACGAGCAAATTTGGTTGGTAATGTGTCCTTTGCACATGCCTTGCACTGTGCCATATTCCAATAGATGCTTATGATGTGTGTCCAATCATCCATGCATGTGTTTTTAAGTACATGTCACTATCTCCTATTTGGACTAATTTCAATGGTCTGTGTAACTTCACATGTACAGTTTGAAAAATATTCTAGATGTCATGGTCACATTAATTTCTATCGAAGTTCTGGAGATGCAACCTAATGATGGCATGATTGTGTTGTGACTTGCAATTTACTTTCGGGCCAGCATATCTCATTTCAGTGAAGAATGATTCATTCTGCTCATGAGTGTGAAAAGGCAGGGGATTTCCTGGGTGTATGGGATTTGGGCGTTGCATGGTTCTTATTTGTTTATGAACTCGAATAAAAACAATATTTGATACTTGGTAGTTCTTTTACTTTAAATATAACATGTCACCTAAAATGTTATATAGCAGGGTTTTCTCTAAGAATCCATCCTAGCTTGCACGTCCCCAATTATAATTTTGCATTATTAAATATTGGCAGTTGAAAATGACTAGCTCGTTGCTATGTGCTGTGACTAGACCAATGCTTTTGCCAGTTTAAAACAGTAACTATGTGTGTGTCTATGTGTTTTTTTCTTCTTGAAATTTAATTATGAACTTTGATGCTAGGCCAGTTCTGGTTTGGTTGTGGAGGACAATGCGTTTAATGCAGGTCCTACTGGTGCATCTCGAATTGAGTCATCCTACATTGTTGGTTTGCGAGATCTTGACATGAAGCATGTTAAAGATTTTATCTTTTTACATGGTAAGAACTGACTTGGGTTTCTTTAATCTCATAACTTTGGATAAACAATGGGTTACAATGTGGCTTGCATTGCCATCTCTTATATTAGAATTTCACTTTTTTGTCATTTGAAGCATCCATAAACATTTATTATATTTTTCATTTGTTGTTGGAACTGTTCAAGTGTTAGCTTCTGAAATCTTTGACAGAGTTTATCCCCTTTCTGAGAATCTGCCCACTGTTGGGTCACTGAAACTCGTATCTGCTAGTCTTCGTAATAAATAAGCACAAAATGAATTTTCCGAAAGCCAGTAAGAATAAGATTAATGGATGTTTTCATACTGCCATATATGAATGGGTTCTTATCTCTGATATGTATCATATACGAGTTATCCAAGCTTTCAAAATACAGTCTCCTGGGAAACAACAGTTAGGCATTTGTTTGTCTTGACCACTTCATATTGCATGCACTCGAATTCTTTGTCAAACCTGTTTTTTTTTTTTTATATGTAAATAAATATATTGCGCAATCAAATGTTCAATAAAGTTACATCAAAATCATAAAGAAACCAAACAATTCGCCAACCCTAATACATGTCATTAGGTGTACAGCTGTGCATAAAACGATAAATATTAACTTTCAACTTATAGAACTCTTGCCGAGCATTCATCATCTTCCCTTCGAATTTCTTTACATTCCGTGCATTCCAAATCTGGTAGACCGTAGCTGCCATAGCCATCAGACGAGCAGTAGCCAAATGCGAGACTCCACTATAGCGCTTTTTAAACCATTTTTTTGCCATCTTCAAAGTACTCATAATGTGCCTCATATCCAGCCATTGGCGCACCATGCTCCATAATTCCATGCTGAAGTCACATATGAAGAACAAGTGATCGTGTGTATCCAAACCCGTTGAGCATAGTACACATTCTTTATCAACAACAAAAGGAAGTCGATCAGCTGTTTTCACAATCTCCCAAGCACCCCTAGCCATAACTTAAATGAATGTTTGGGCAATATGCAGTTCTTCCAGACAACATTGCGCCATACAACTGGTGTAGCATGCTGTCTAAAGAAGCTATAAGCCCTGTTATTACCTGTTTCTTCTTATTAGAATATATGAGTTTCTGTGTGTTTGATGAGCATCCACCTTATTCATTTGTATGGCAACTTTCTATATGCTATGCACAAGTGAAAGCTTTGAAAAGGCCTCGACTTAAAGATGTGTTTTGTTTCAAGATGTTGAAGTATGGAATTGTCAACACTCTCATTTAGCCTCGGCAGTTCCATATCTCTGGAATGCAAAGAGCTGACTGCCATAGGGCATAACAGTTTTCATTTTGATGAAGACATTTGCTATGGGAAGATATCGTGTTATGTGTTAATGAGAGTTACCAAGTGAAAGCACACACATACCTGATGATACTGATTTTGTCTTAATCACTGTTGATTGGTCCAAGGCAAGTGTTGAAAATAGGTAAATATTTAGTTAGACATATCCTGCTTGAAAACTTTTATGTGGAGACCATGCTATAGAAGAAGGGCCAAGTAAGAGTACCTGTTTTTAATTTGTTGAAAATATTGAAAGTGGTCTTTTTTCTTGTTCTACGACTAAGAGTCTAAGATGTTGCTCCCTTGAATTTCTCTTCTCGCTGTTTATTGCCAATTTCGGAGATGATACTTTCAGATGCTGTCTGAATAATTGCATCAGCATGAGTGCCTCTCATATTTATTTTTGACATTGAGGACTAAACCTTTGACAGGTTATATCGAGCCTGTTGTGGTTATCCTACATGAGCAGGAGCTTACTTGGGCTGGTCGTGTATCTTGGAAACATCACACTTGTGTGATATCTGCACTTAGTATCAATACAACTTTAAAGCAGCATCCACTCATATGGTCAGCCAATGTAAGTTATAGTTTTATTTAATATGTTGACTGTTAAGCTTTCTATTCACATGGCATTAAGTGACAGATTTTTACAAAGATCCAAAGTGTCTTTTTTCTTTGTGTTTGTATGCATCATTGCAGGCATTGTCATGGCAGTAAGCTTTTTATTCCCTGTTCTGGGTCAAGTACTCATTAAGTCGCCACGTTTATCTTCTATCTTGACCAGGGAGAGTATTTGTCTACTTCAGTCACCTGTACACGCGTGAAAATGCGAATATTCTCATGATGGGAATTTTATTTTCTGTCATGTAATTATGATAAACTGATAAAGTATTCATTATGTCGCTAGCTTTTCTTTGTACCTGAGGCCCTAATAGCTACTTTAATGGTGGTACATGAAAGAAAGAAATCAAACAGAATGGAATTATTTAATCCTTGGACAAAAACTACCTTCATGCATTGTCTAATTTTTGTTCCACTTCTCACTTTTTATGCTATGAATTATGTAGAATTTATATACTCTGGTGATTTTTTCTAAAAGCCTAATTTTGTTGTGGAGTTGATGTTATTTGATACCGTGAGAGTTGACGTGGATAAATAATGTAAAGAAAGGCCAATCTGTCATCAGTATAGCCCACATCTTTGATTTTGTTCTGTATCTTTAATGAATAGCTAATTACTTCAAACATTTCCAGCCTTAGTTCTGGATTCATGAAGGGTGACATATACTTTCTAGCTGGAGATTCTATCTAAATATACTTCCTTTTTTCCTTTATTTGTTTTCAGAATCTTCCTCATGATGCGTACAAGCTCCTTGCTGTTCCATCTCCCATTGGGGGAGTACTTGTGATTGCTGCTAATACGATTCACTATCATAGCCAGGTTTACCTTAACTTTCACCTTTATATTGTGATCTATATTTCCTGCTATTTATTCGTTATACTTTACTTGGGCAGTCAACATCATGCTTCTTAGCGTTAAACAATTTTGCCGTGCCAGTTAACGGAAGGTGAGTTCCAATGCATTGACTCTTTTATCCTCCCTCAGTCCCTCTTTCTCTTCTCAAGATATTTGAGCTTTTCCATCTGTCCCTGTTTCTTTCGCCTTGTAACTGAAAATCTTATGGCAGCTACCTATACATGTATTTATTTAACTGTCCTTACAATTGCTACGGAATTATTAATACCACGAGGTTGTCCCCTTTTTCTAGATATTTGTCTAGGTTGACGAACTTGGTTTCTTTTTGTTTTTTTTTAATTTTATGGACACTTTTTATATTTTTAAGCATATTGAGGGTTGAATTTTTTCAGGATAGTGAAGGACTTGTGGCATAGGTTTGAAGTCTTCTCTTTGTTTGCTGTTTCTCATCTAGGTGAGCTAATGCGTAGAAAATTTAATAGAATGGATTACTTGAGCTGGAGTAGAATTTGATTCAAATGGCCTGTGGTTGTGTGGGGGATATGACTGAGCATTATGATATCTATAAGTTGATTTGTTTTAGTGGAATGTGCGGTTCTTCCAGAGTTTACGGAGTAGTAAATGAATCGTTGTTGAGTTAGCTATTCTGTTGAGAGTTTTGGATGTGAATTAGGTTTTGTTTGTTAGATGTTTATTAATTCCTTCTGACTCTGTTATTGTGTTCTTTTGTAACACTAGTTGGTAGTATGTTGTGATTTTAAGGTGTTCGTACTGACAATTGTGCATAATGGCTATTGAAGACATTTTTTTTAGTATGATTCACATATCCATCCTACCTTTGCCATGAGATAATTAAGCTATTCCTAATGTGGATTCCTTATCTACATTTCAGTCAAGAGATGCCTAGACCTGATTTCCTTACAGAGCTTGATGCTGCCAATGCAACATGGTTAACAAATGATGTTGCCATGTTCTCAACAAAAACTGGGGAACTGCTTTTGCTTACTCTTGTTTATGATGGAAGGTTGGTACCTTTTGCATTTTACACTCCCCTGTCTTCTACTCTTATTGATGAAAGATGGGATTTTGTATTGTTTTATATTCTTTTATTCAGTTTTTTATGCTTTATATCAATCAAGACCTTGCTTGTGTTTTTCTTGTCTTTCATAATAGTCGTTAGAATTAAAAATAATTGTATTCACATATGATTGACTAAGAAAGCTGGATTGTTAAGTTTTAGGTGTTTGATGGGTGATACGGAGATGTGATAAAAGGAAAACTTTTGGCTGGTGAAGCACCTTTATAATCCACTTACTTAGTGTACCCAAAACAGAAATTTATCACATGGTTTTTTTACATAGTCCTTTCTTGCATTCTTTATTATTTTTATAATTCTATTATTTTCTGGATTTGAATGTCTTAAATTTACTCCTGAATTCTCCGCTATTAAAATTTCAAGCTATATTATGGTGACATGTCCTCTTAACTACTTCATTGGTGTTCCAACTTGTACTTTGATGCTTGTCAAATGTTAAGTATCTAGTAGTACACTTAATTGTACCTCCCTTCTTCAATTTTGAATGTAATATGTGCTAAGTTTGTTCTATGTGTGTGCGTGTAGGTAGACAGATACGTGTGAAGTGTGAGTGCCACAAATTTAATAAACCGAGTTTTGAATGCCATATGTGCTAAGTTTGTTCTATGTGTGTGTGTAGGTAGACTCATAATCAGATCCGTGTGAGTGCCACAAATTTAATAAACGGAGTTTAGGATATGATGTATGGTTATCCTTTCGTTTATGTTTCCCATTTTTCTTCTTTCTGAGAATCTGACGCGTGCTCTTAAAATTTTGCTAGTAACTGTTACATTATGTATGATAGATGAACTTATGTTCTTGGAATCTAATGGTTTAATCATTTCCCCGGTAAGTTTTTTCTAATCAAGGGACATTTAGCGAGTAAAAATTTCTGCCCCGCTGTCTCTTCTTGGACTTGTTCGTTCTTCTTTTCTCTAACTGTAGCTCCTCACTTAGCTGTTTGAAGTTCCTCTAAAGTGGTCATGTTTCTGAAATGAAGTTACCATCCATTAAGATCTCATGTTACTATTGCTAAAAGTAAACCCTATGATATTTCCATCTGATATTCTTTGGGTAGTAGTTGAATTTATCATGCAATGAGAACTTTTAGACACATTCATGATCTTCCTATTTATTTAATCATATGCTGTCATGCATTTTGTGAATGAACTTTATCCTTGTTAAATCCATTGTTCATTTATATAATGGCGTACTGTGATTGAGAAATGATTGAGAGCTCCACACAAAATAGTAGTCAGGTTTCAAAATTGGTTAAGGACTTTTGGGTTTTGTCCTCAATAAATGCAAGTCGTGTTTTGCTCTTGCTCTACTGGAGCCTCCTTGCCCTAGTATTTGAAAGGCTTCAGATGAATCTTGTATGGTACGTGAGCTACGATCCGCTGGTTACATATTTTTGCATTTGAAGAGCTGCCATCTAACTTGTATCCAGCTAACTTTGATCATTATGTTCTCACCTGAAAATCCAAAATCACTGCGAAGTTTGCAACATTTTCTTTCTAAATTGCGACCAACGACGCCAGGCCTAGAGGAACTAGAGAATCTAACGTGTAATTGGTAATGCTTCTTTTAATGTTGGGCCTATATGATGTCAAGGAGGTTGGGGTTTTACTCTTGGTTTAATAACTACAGCTGCAAATAGGGTGTGCAGATGTCATAATTCCAAAATAATGCGACCCATGGTAATCAGTTTCTCACATTGCTATTACCTATGTAATATGTTGTACATCCATTTTTTGCAGAATTGTGCAGAGACTTGAACTTTCGAAGTCAAGAGCTTCTCTACTTACTTCGGTCAGCCGCTTTTTAAGTTTATCGTGCTTGTGTGCATTACTGGATGAACCTTTTTATTTATATATCACACTCATTCTTTTATTGATTTTTTTTAAGGCTATTACAACCATTGGAAACTCACTCTTCTTCCTAGGCAGTCGTTTGGGTGATAGTCTGCTAGTGCAATATAATTCTGGAGTGGGAACTCCGACTCCAGCTACTGGTGTGAAGGAAGAGGTTTGCCTTTTTGATTATTCAACAGATCATTAATGCAGCTCATGTTTAATTTATACTAATGGGCTCTCATTTTCTTGCTAGAGGATTGTTATTGGAGTTTGAAGTTCAAAATTTGTTTGGTCACTACTTTTTTTCACCATTATGTTATCCTAAAAATTTAATTTTCTAATTAAATGCACTTCATTTTTCTTGAAACACATTTATTATTTTTGATATACTGTATTTGTATTTCTTAATTTTCTAGGTTGGTGATATAGAAAGTGATGCCCCTTTGGCAAAGCGGTTGCGGAGGTCTTCCTCTGATGCATTGCAGGATATAGCCAATAATGAGGAACTTTCTTTGTTTGGCACGGGTCCAAATAGTGCTCAGCTAGCTCAGGTTAAACATCTTCTGAAAATGTGCTGAGCTATATTGTTACATTTATGATGATAATCAATTTCTATTTATGTGCTCGGCGGCGTGATCCAAATGACGCTCACCTTTGTTTTAATTGACAGTAGCCAAATGCTATTTCCTCTTTAGTTGTTTATGCTATGATAAGTATGGGAGCTCTAGTCAAGTATGTGAGAAATGAGTGCAAGCGTAAGTCTGTTGCGACGATGTTAGGTTTCACCGTCGAATATTAAGTAACTGAAGAAGAATTGAGAAAAAAAATCAAGTTTATAAGTATAATTGCTGGAATAACTTGATTGGTTGGGAGGTAATAGGAAAATAGCGTAATAGCTGGGAAATTATGAAAGATAAACAGGGTTGTTTTATGAGCCACCTCCAATTAATCTCACTCACTTCTTGGCCCATCTTCTGTTCTTTTCCTTTATTCATAGCCTTCCCTAGCAACTATTATTCTGAAATAATTTGATGGATCTTTTGAAATCATTCTCTAAATCCATGTCTCCATCAATCCATGATTCTTTCTCCAAATCATTTCCTATGATATTTGCTTTTATGACTCTTTAGTCTGAGTTGGTATATAGTTAGGTCTAGCAAGTGAAATATCCTTTCTCAGGGTAAAAACCACCTTTCTTGTTGGAGCTCTTGAAGAGCTCAATGAGATGATCTGTCTGAAATTTCGCTTTAAGCTTCCATTTGAATTAGCTTTTATTGTTAAAAGTTTATTTCTCTGCATGAATCTGATTGTTTTTCATTTCCTATAATTCCTTTTTCTTTGATGCATGCAGAAAACTTTCTCATTTGCCGTCAGAGATTCATTGCTTAATGTTGGTCCATTGAAAGATTTCTCTTATGGTTTGAGAATCAATGCTGACCCAAATGTAACAGGAAGTGCAAAGCAGAGTAATTATGAACTGGTAAATTGTGGTTTCATTCGATCGATTAGTTTATAGTGCTACAAATACTTGAGCATCTCATATTTGCCTTTGCCAATTATTTTGAATTGTCATTATTGTTCATCTTAAAACATATTCTATGACCACTAACCAGAAGTTAATAAGTTTCTCTCTTATCTTACGATACACACGCGTTCTAATATTTTGGTTTGAACCTTGTCCAGGTGTGCTGTTCTGGACATGGAAAGAATGGTTCTCTCAGTGTGCTTCAACAATCAATTCGCCCAGAAACCATAACTCAGGTTTGCATGGACCCTAGATACTAGAAATTTCCTCTGATTCAACAATCATGGCTTTTCTTGCATGTGGTGCTTGTTACTAACTTTTGTGCTTAGGTGGTTACAAATCGCTGTGAGTGTCACATTGTTATGGAAATTGAAAGCAAAATAGAAGGAATAAATCGAGAGAGTCTGTGCTCTCTACTTCTTCTTTTTTATTAATTTATCAACTTAACTTGAATACAAAGAAAGGTCCTCTATATATAGAGGAGAAAAGAGTTCTACTATCTTAGAATACTAAAAAGATAATCTTAATCTACAATTTAAATATAAGATAAGTAAATCTATAATCTAAGATCTACAAAACTCTTAGTATCCTTATCAATAGAAATAATTATGTGGGCCCAAATATAGGCCCAACCCATCGTTTCATCAAAGAAGGGGCAGAAACATGGGATTGTGGAATGAGTCAGTTACTTTGTTAGCGTGGGAGGGTGGGAAACAAACAGAATAAAAGGGGGAAGGTTAGTGGGTGGAAGGATTCAGATTTGAATGAAATTGTATACAAACTATGCTTGGGGCAAGGAGGAGTCTCTCCTTGAGTGTGTGTGTGCGTTGAGTGTTACCATTGTATTGTCTTTTTTTCATTTCAGCAATGTAGTCTTTCATTTCCAGAAATTGTAGAGAGTGATTATTACCTTTTTTTTCTGTTTAACTTTATTGTTGAGAATTTGTGGTCATAACACACATTGTCTCAATTTGATTGCCAGCGTTCTTGCTGTTAGTCTCGTTTTGATTGTTTATGTTTTGTGAATTGTCTTATTGATTGGAGCCTCCCATTGTATTTTGAGGAAGTTCACCTGCGAGATTTGATGTGCTTGTAATTAGATTGGATTGTCCTACCTTTTATGAGGAGACAATAATTATATTTTGGAGAAGTCTTGGATTAGTCTCGTTCATGTATTTTTTCTGTCTTCACTCATTGACAGCCTGGCAGGGACCTTGCCTAACCCTTTCGTCTTCGAATGGTTTTATTTTAGTCTCATTCATGTATTTTTTCTGTCTTCACTCATTGAAAAGGAGAAGGAAAAGGAAAGTTTTTCTTCATCTTGGTGTGTATGGGTTATAAAAGAGTCGAGCTCGAGTGAGCATATAAAAAATTATGTAATTAACCTTTAGCTCATGTAGTATTTTCTAGATTCAGCTAGCTCATTTTACTGACTTGTTAAGATTGTTAAAATTTGAGTTCAAATAGGAGCATTGCATTTTGTGTTCTGAAGTTGAGTTGGATCAATTTTTCAAACAATGAAGACAATGGATATGGTTAAATTTCAATGGATTTTGATTAAATAAATAATAAAAAGAGCTTGGAAATTTTCAAATGACATAAGCTCAAGCTCGGTGAAATTTAAGCTCGAGTTGAGCAATGTGATGATATGTTCTTGTTTGAAAATGGTTGACTTTTTATGTTTCAAGTTTAGTGTGTATCTAAATCTAAATTCAGTAAAGTATGAAAACCTTTGAGTGACTTGCATTATTTCTTATTTACCTGTCTAGTGTATGTCAACCATTAAATGAAACTCTGCATTTGCCAGATACTGCATTTGCCAGCTTTGGCCAGTTGAGAATCTTATCATACATTTCTTCAATTTACAAGCCGGTTGATTTGGGTTGGAACAACGAGCTGTACTTCTATGTATTTCAAATCGAGTGACTTTTCAGCTGTTCTTTGATTTTATTGTTGATTTGCTTCAAAACATCCTGGTTCTATATAGGAATCACTACCAGGTTGCAGAGGGATTTGGACGGTTTACCACAAGAATTTACGCAGTGATTCTTCAAAGGGAGCAGCTTATGAAGATGAATATCATGCATATTTGATCATTAGTTTGGAAAACCGGACAATGGTGTGTCAATAATAAAACCTTTTTTCTTTAAAAGATGAGAAATTTTGGAAAAAGTTTCTTTAGGTTCAGAACTATGATTTATCTTGAATTGGCTATCATGTTATCTCTGTAGTCTTCTCTTACATGCCCGTTCTTGTGTCACAGGTACTACAAACAGCTAATAACCTGGAGGAGGTTACTGAAAATGTTGACTACTACGTTCAAGGAAGTACAGTTGCAGCAGGAAATTTGTTTGAAAGGTGTCTTTCCTTTATTTGGCTCAACCAGTTTATGCATACGTTATGGAATTTGATTTTATTGTTTTCACTTTCTTACTTTCCCTCTCTATATCGGTGATTCAGCACGAGTTCTATACTCTTTTCATAATTATAACACATGGAATGAGAGTGCAAAATTTGGTATTGTTTACATCTTTTGTAGTTTTGGTGCATCGGGAATGAACAGTCTTAATTCCATGTAAATGTTACTTAGTTCACATTTACCTTGTTCCTGCTTATTAATAACAAAACATTGTTTTCCAGTTTCTTAATTGCAGTGATGCTTTGACGTTGATGGCTAACATCTAAACAAATTATCGGTAATTAATTTTATTGGAGAAATCCTCTTAGGTGATAACATTTCGTGCAAACTTTTTGTCACACAGACGTCGAGTTATCCAAATCTTTGCTCATGGTGCTCGGATCCTTGATGGCGCTTTTATGACTCAAGATTTGACATTTAAAACTTCCAACTCGGAAGCTGGTGCTGGTTCTGAAGGCATAATTGTGTCATCAGTTTCCATTGCTGATCCTTTTGTGTTGCTGAGAATGACTGATGGAAGTATTCAGCTTCTTGTTGGAGGTATGTCTTAATAATTCGTAAAACAATGAATGACTTCTTTTTTGTAATAATTGTACTTTGATAATTTTTTGCAGAAAAATAGCTTTTGTTTTTTTTTACAGAAAAAATAGTATGACTGTGTTTTATGTATTAAATGTTCTGTCGAGATTCTCTTTACTCCCATTATAGAATTCATCTTGTATCTTCCAACTCCTGTTCAAAATGTTCAAAATGTGGGACCCCATGCATAAAATTATGTTGATTCCAATGGATGTAGAGTGATTAAATTTGAACAATTGCTTGAAAATTTATATTAATTTAGACAAATTATAATCCTAAATTACCTTATTCTGCGACAGTGACCTCCAATTCTTCAAAATCATATCACAAAATGAAGGTTACTATGGAATGCAATCCGTAGTTCTGTATGCATCAGCGTGCCTTGTGCACCAGGTCACAGTTTGATGTATGTAGGTGTTTAGTGCTCATGATCTGTTTCTTTGTTTGAATTATCTGCAAAGTTTGTTAGAGCTTAATTAATTTATTATGGAATTGATTTGATATTATCATGATTACGATGTAGGCATTCATAGAAGGAATCCTCATCTAGGTTTTCCTATCTCGTGTTGTCTAAATATCTATCCACTCGAGCAAAAATTAATGTTCATTTGAACAATAATTTCGGAAAAAATCCTGGTTACTCTTCATGCTATTGTGAACAGCAACCGTGTGGTGAATAATAGCTGCATGTCTTGTGATTATTCTTATTGTTGGTTGTCATGGTCGCAGATTCAATCACCCGTAATGTCTACCCAGATGCTAAGTTTATCAAATCCTATTGTGGGCACAATTACGATAAGTGGTTGTTGGTACTCAACTGAAGTTGACACATTAGACATCGAAGAGGCGCAAGGAGCGCCCTTGCATGTCCTATCATTATGATTATATTCCCCCACAAAATTAGGGATTTATGTATTTAGGGTTTCAAAAGTCCCACAACCCACCCTAAATTACTACATCCAACCAAAACATATGTCCCTTTGCGGTGACCGGGTGATGGGCAGGTTCCAGCAAGTTAGGGGCTGAAATTTTGACTTCAGGGGCAAATATTCATGAGCAACTGTTTTGTTTGTTTGTAAAAATCATGGCTTCTATTGAATGATGATTATCAAATATTAATGCATATTTGAATTTTTAGTTTAAGTGATTTGTAATCGATTGGTTATTTTTGGATTTGATTGAGAATTGTTGATATGTATCATATATCTTCCCTCAGTGTGCTTCACCTTTGAAAGGCATGCTACTTGTCTTGCACTTTGTGCTACGGCTCCAAGTCCCCTTTGCACCACTTCAAAATTTAAGCTATTTCAATAATTGCTTTTATTTCAGATCTTTTATTATCATGTGGTACGATAAGAAGTTGGTTTGAAGTATTTCCATTTTTATGATGCAAAAGTGTAGGATTAGTCTAGTTCTTGAACATCTTCTTGTGCTTCCTCTGTTGATTTCTGGCTGAAGGTTGCCTAATGAAGCTAATTTTCATGTTTATGTGTCTGGTAACTTCAGTAATCTGGACATTCATCTCTTTTAACTAGGTAGATAATACATACAAAAAATTGCTTGGGGTTGGTGTTGAGTCATAAAGATTTTGTTCAGTATTTGGAATATTTGATTGGTTAAATCCCATGATATATGGGATTGTATTACGTTTCCTTGATTGTAGATTTTTTTCCTTTTTTTTGTATTGACTTCTCTCCTTTAAAAGGACACACTTTGTATCCAATTGAATATTGAATAAAATAGTAGAGAATATTTCTCTATTTTGTCAGCTTTCATGGTATCAGAGCTGGTTTGGAAATGGACTATAAGGCAGCCATGGTTGGTTCTTCTTCCTCCACCAACGGCGCCGCTTCCTCCACCACCAACAGTGGCTCGGCTGTTCCAGGAACTCATACTTCCAGTATGTCAGTTTCTGACCAGCCGCTTAAAAATCACCATTCATAAATTGAATGGGGCTAATTATCTTGAATGGGCTCAATCAGTTCGCCTGGTAATGGATGGCAAAGGCAAACTTGGCTACCTTACTGGAGAAGTCACCCCTCCTCCAGTCAGCCGATGCTCGCTACCTCCAATGGCTCTGCGAAAACTCAATGGTCACTTCCTGGTTGATAAATTCCATGGAACCGGCGATTGGCAAGCCGTTTCTTTTTTTACCCACTGCCAAAGACGTCTGGGATGCTATCCGAGAGACGTATTCCGACCTTGACAACCATTCCCAAATATATGCACTTACCACAAAGATGTGGAAGATGCACCAAGGTTCACAATCTGTCACAACATATTACAATGAGTTACTTGTTGTTTGGCAAGAACTTGACCTATTTGAAGATGAAAAATGGGACAGCCCCGTTGATGTAGTACGTTACCAGCAAAAAAATGAACGCTCAGGAATTTTTGTGTTTCTGGCAGGCTTGAATCATGATCTGGACGACGTTCGTGGGCGCCTCCTTGGCCGCAAACCCTTACCTAGCCTTCGCGAGGTCTTTTCTGAGGTCCGACAGGAAGAAACCCGTCGGATGGTGATGCTCAAACCCACCACCGATGGCGGATTTCAAAGTGACGCGTCAGCCCTTGCTGCCCGCGGTTTTTCGCGCGATTCCGGTGGTGGACGACCGGCCCTATGGTGTGAAATATGTCGGAAACCCGCCCACAACCAGGAGACATGTTGGAAGCTCCATGGGAAGCCAACTGGAAAAAACATTCTGGACGTGATGTGAAACATGGAAGCACTTCTAACTATATTTATTAAAGGCGCATAGCGCACTGAAGCGCAAAGGTGCCCTGGGGCTATGGCGCATAGCGCCACGCAAAGCGCGCGCTTTACTTAGTAAAGCGCACTAACTTTTACATATATTTAATACATCAAAAATGTCTATAGATTTAACTGTTATAACAAGCAAACTTAAAGATAACAAAATTAAGTAATAAAGTAAGCATCAAAGGCAATATAATTAAATAAATAATTATCATAATGCAAAATGGCGTACCCCAAATATTAAAATTGAAAAAATAGTCTTGCTTACACATTATACTATCCAAAGTTTCAAAATAAAACTAATCTATTCATCACTCATATCATCGCCTTCAATATTCGTGTCATCTTCTTCATCTGTATTATCACAATATAGCGCTCGACAACAATCTCTTTTATGCATCTTTCTTATTTCATAAAATACCTTACATGTGGTTAATTCTAACAAGAATGGCTTGGAGGGTGGCGTTAGCAAGGAAGGTATAGGGCAGAGGCAGAAATTTAATGGATGTATAGACTAAGAACAAAAAAACCCTAAGGTGTAACCAATAATAACTTATGTTTAATAAGCTAAAAATAAGCTCATATTTAAATCAGGCCAAATATGCCCTAACATCTCCATCTTCTATCGGCCAGCAAACTCATCTACCTAATTGCGCGCCTTGCTTTAATGAAAAAGCGTGTAAACGCGCGCGCCCTGCCAAAACATGGGGCGCAAGACCTGCGCCTCGCATCGCCTTGGGCTATAGCGCGCGCATTGCGGGCTTTTAATAACTATGCTTCTAACCCTAAAATTGACACTAAGTGTACAGACTCAAGTCATGGCTCTGGCCCAATCTCCAAGCCCAATCTAGATGTTCATGCTCTTCATACTATTGGATCTGGTCCAGGCCCAAGCTCTTCATCAAATCAGCCTTTTTTTCACTAAGGAACAATTAGAACTCTTGAATATATGTTTAAGTCACTGGACCATAATAATTCATCTTGTTCTGTTGCTCAGTCAGGTGTATCTTTTTCCGCTGCTCTGTCGTGTACTATTTCTAGTGGCTCCTGGATATTAGATTCTGGTGCGACTGATCATATGACTGGCTCTTCGCGTCTGTTTTCCTCGTATACTCCATGTGCAGGTCATCAAAAAATTAGAATTGCAGATGGTTCCTTTGCTTCTGTTGCAGGAAAAGGGATTATCCCACTTTCCCAATCATTAGTTCTTACTGATGTTCTGCATGTTCCATCTTTGTCTTATAACTTGTTATCCATCAGTAAAATAACTAAGGATTTTAATTGCCAAGTTAACTTTCACTCTTCTCATTGTCAATTTCAGGATTTAACCTCGGGGAAGATATCGTCGTGTGTTCTTCCTAGGGGTATTCACCGGTTCGGTTAACCGACCGAACGGGTCAAACCGAAAAGTTCGGTTCAAACCGAACCGAACCGAAAAATTTCGGTTCGGTTTTTTTAAAAAAAAATCTGTTTTCAGTTCTTTTTTGGTTCGGGTTTTCGGTTTCAGGGTCCGGTTAACCGAACCGAAAACCGAAATGTAAAAAAAAAACCATAAAAAAAAAATTTGAACTTTAATTTTATGGTTTAAATATTTTTTTAATGGTTTCGCTCCTGATTGTAATAAGAACTCGTAAATTAACAACGTGTTTCAAGTATAATATGATTTATTTTGTTGTCTCATTTAAACTCGATTTTTTGTATTAAATAACTTTAAATATTAGAAGTTTAAAATTAAAAGGTCAAAGGTTTAGAATTCATTTGAATCCAATGAATGATGTATTAGTGTTTGTATTTACGTTGAATTTTTATCAATTAATCATAAAATTTAAAAAAAAAATGTCAAAAATTTAAAAAAAAAAAAGAAAAGAAAAAAAAATGGTTCGAACCGAACCGAAAAAGTTTGGTTAAAACCGAAATCGAACTGAACAATTTCGGTTTGGTTTTCAATTTTTTAATTTCAAAACAGAAATTTCGGTTCAGTTCAAACCGAACCGAACGGACACCCCTAGTTCTTCCCTCCCCAACCTTATAAACCATCACAACCCTTTACCATCATCCACAGTGATGTTTGGGGGCCTGCACGGATACCTACCATTTCAGGCCACCGGTGGTTCATTTCATTTATTGACGATCATACTCGCCTTACTTGGATATTTTTGTTAAAAACTAAAACTGATGTTGCCACTGTTTTCACTACCTTTTATCACATGAATCACAATCATTTTAACACGTCTGTTAAAATTTTTCGTAATGATAATGGGAAGGAATATTTCAATCATGTGTTGGGGAATTTTTTTGCTGAAAATAGTATTATTCACCAAAGTTCTTGTACATATGCTCCTCAGCAAAACGGGTAGCCGAAAGAAAAAACAAGCATCTTCTTGAAGTTGTTGGGGCTTTATTATTTACTACAAAAGTTCTGCCACCTTTTTAATTAACCGGCTTTCCACTCGCGTTTTGAATTTTCAGACACCACTCGCGTGTTTCACTAAATGTTTTCCCACTTCCAGACTATCGTTGGATATTCCATTAAAAATATTTGGAAGTGTGGCCTTTGTTCATGATACTAATCCGTCCCGTTCCAAGCTGGAACCTCGTGCACGAAAATGTATCTTGTGGGTTATCCTAATAATCAAAAAGGGTACAAATGCTTCGACCCCCTCTCCAAACAATACTTTGTGTCTATGGATGTCACGTTTTTTGAGGGTTCATCCTACTTCTTTGATCCCCATCTTCCGGGGGAGAACCTTGATCAAGATGGGATCCATTCACATGGTTCTGATGTTGTGATTGATCTTGATGCTCCGCAACCCAGTGATTTTCCCACTGAATCTCCCACACATACATTGGACAACCATATCACGAGTGAAACAAAAATAGCTGAAAAAAGGTTTAAAGGCCTTGTCTATTCAAAGCATCATCGAGAAAACAAACGAGAAGACCTTGTCCCAGGGCATACCCAAACATCTGCTCAGAGGTTGAATCAAGAAATTCATGTTGAGACTTCCAAGGATCTCACTTCACCAGTTGATCTTGATCTTCCTATTGCTCTTAGGAAAAATGCTAGGTCTTGTACAAAACATCATATATCTAATTTTGTGTCATATAAGAACTTGTCTCCCTCATATTGTGCAGTCATCTCACAAATATCAAATGTGGTTATTCCTAACAATATTCATGAAGCTCTAAAAGTTCCAGAGTGGAAGGAAGCTGTTCTTGAGGAAATGAGAGCTCTGGAAAAGAATGCTACGTGGGACTCGGTACATTTACCTAAAGGGAAACATATAGTTGGCTGCAAATGAGTGTTTACTATTAAATATGGAGCAGATGGATCCTTAGAACGGTACAAAGCACGTTTGGTTGCTAAAGGATTTACTCAAACATATGGAGTTGATTACTCAGAGACGTTCTCTCCAGTTGCTAAATTAAACACTGTCCGAGTTCTATTATTTGTAGCTGTCAATCTTGACTGGACTTTACATCAGTTGGATGTAAAGAATGCATTTTTGAATGGAGATTTAGAAGATGACGTATATATGTCACCTCCACCTGGGTTTGCTGAACAATTTGGAGACAAGGTATGCAAATTGAGAAAATCACTATATGGTCTCAAACAGTACCCTAGAGCCTGATTTGAAAGATTTACGACATTCATTAAGAGTCAAGAATACACCCAGGGACAATCGGATCATACTCTATTCATCAAATCTACAAGAAACAAAGAATCGATCTTGATTGTTTATGTGGATGATATCATTCTCACTGGAGATGATGTAGAAGAAATGGGCAAACTAAAGCAGAAATTGGCTACAGAATTTGAAATTAAAGACCTAGGCCAACTGAGATATTTCCTAGGGATGGAGATAGCTAGATCAAAACAGGGAATTATTGTCTCAATGCGAAAGTACATATTGGACCTATTAAAAGAAACAGGAATGAGCGGTTGTAGACCAGCTGATACCCCAATTGATACAAATGTTAAACTTGGGGCAGTAAAAGATGGTACACCAGTTGATACAGGGAGATATCAAAGATTGGTTGGAAAACTCATTTATCTATCTCACACACGTCCAGACATTGCTTTTGCTGTAAGCATGGTTAGTCGGTTTATGCACTTTCCCTACGAAGAACACCTTAATGATGTTTATCGGATTCTTCGTTATCTAAAAAGCTCTCCAGGGAAAGGACTTTGGTTCAAAAAATGTATAGAAAAAGGAGTTGAGGCATATACAGACGCTGACTGGGCAGGTTCTATCACTGATAGAAGATCAACATCCGGATACTCTACATATTTGTGGGGCAATCTTGTCACCTGGAGAAGCAAGAAACAAAGTGTGGTTGCCAAAAGTAGTGCTAAAGCTGAATTTAGAGCAATGGCCCAAGGAATATGTTTGAAAATAGTCTTGGAAGATCTGAAAATGCCACTAACTTTACCGGTAAAACTATATTGTGATGATAAGTCTGCTATCAGCATCACTCACAATCCTGTTCTACATGATAGAACTTAACATATCGAGATTGACAAAAACTTCATAAAGGAGAGAATGGAAAATGGGACAATTTGTATCCCGTTTGTACCAAGCATGCAACAAGTTGAAGAGATTCTTACAAAGGGCTTACTAAGACAACCATTTGAGTTTCAAGTTAGCAAGTTAGGCATGACTGATATGTTTGCACCAACTTGAGGGGGAGTGTTGATTCATAAAGATTTTATTCAGTATTTAGAATATTTGATTGGTTAAATCCCATAATATATGGGATTGTATTACGTTTCCTTGATTGTAGATTTTTTCCTTTTTTTAGTCTTGACTTCTCTCCTTTAAAAGGAGACATAATAGAGAGTATTTCTATATTCTGTCAACTTTCAGTTGGCATAGGTCAAAGGTGTGGACCGGGTGAGTGCTTGTAGTGTGTGGCCCTGAAACTTGTGGAACTGAATTATTACTTGGCAACTTGGCGATTCACATATAGATACGATTTGATTTTTAGTAGAGGAATAAATGGATCTTATTAACATGATTGCCATGTATGAATATCTATTGGTGTGTTCAGTTACAAAATTTCAAACTGTCATAAACACAACTGTTTCAAGAACAATATTCTAATTGCAGGCATTGAAAGGGGTCCATGTTATTTGACGTTGTGTTTTTCTTGACTTCTATGTGCTTAACCATGCTTTATGTGGTCTTGACTTTGTGCTTACTCGATTTCTTCTCCTAGATCCTTTTTAATTGCAGGCATTGAAAGGGGTACATGTTATTTGATGTTGTGTTTTTTCTGGATTTCTACGTGCTGAACCATGCTTTATGTGGTCTTGACTTTGTGCTTACTCGATTTTTCTCCTAGATCCCTCCACATGCACAGTATCTGTCGTTATTCCACCAGTTTTTGAAAGCTCAGATAAGTTGGTGTTTGCTTGTACACTCTATCAAGATAAAGGACCTGAAGCATGGCTCCGGAAGACAAGTACAGATGCTTGGCTTGCTACTGGCATTGGGGAGGCTATTGATGGAACGGATGGTATGATGCATGATCAGGGTGATGTATACTGTGTACTGTGCTATGAAAATGGAAATCTTGAGATATTTGATTTGCCCAATTTCAACAGTGTTTTCTCTGTTGATAAATTTGTTTCTGGAAAGAGTCACATTGTGGACTCATTTTTCCAGAGTCAAGTGAATGATCCTATGAACCTCATGAAAACAAATTCTGAAGCCAATGGACATGGTAGAAAAGAAGCCAATCATGGTATACAGGTTGTTGAGCTGTCCATGAAAAGATGGGATTCAGATCATAGCCGTCCCTTTCTATTTGGAATATTGTCGGATGGGAGCATTCTTTGTTATCATGCTTATATTTATGAAGGTTCAGAAAATGCTTCCGTGGTTGAGGATGTTTATGGTGCGAGTTCTATTAATCGTAGCAGTATAAGTTCGTCTAGGCTTAGAAATCTACGTTTTGTCCGAGTTTTCTTGGACACTTATGCACGAGAGGAGGCAATATCTGGGATCTCATCTCAACGTATAACTACTTTCAAGAATGTCGGTGGCTTACAGGGGTTATTCCTTTCTGGGACAAGTCCATCTTGGGTCATGATATTCAGGGAGCGTGTACGGATTCATCCACAGGTTAGTTTGTCTCAGTTTATATGGTTTCACTATTGAATCAACTATCAAGGCTTAGAGTATGATTTCTATCTCTATCTATGTAGTTTTCTATCTTGGCTAACCTTTCACAGTTTATTAAAATCCGTCACACTTCTTTATCTTTCTCTTTCAGGTGTGTGATGGACCAATAGTTGCCTTTACTGTTCTTCACAACGTCAACTGCAATCATGGGTTTATATACATAACTTCACAGGTTGGCTAAGTATATGGGTTTTTTTATTCCTTACACAAAACAACTGAAAATCTTTTTCCTTTTCTTTAGGGTGCTTTGAAGATATGCCAACTTTCAGCTCTATCATCCTATGACAATTGTTGGCCGGTACAAAAGGTAAGAGATCTTTTTCTTTTTCTGTCTCTTTAGTGGTAATTTTTTGATAACACGTTTGGTTCCAACAAACTCATATGTAATCATTTTCCTTTTCTCTTCTTGGGTACGCTCCCTCCATATATTTTATCTTTGACAGGTATTACTTAAGGGGACACCACATCAAATAACTTATTTTGCTGAGAAAAACTTATACCCGGTTATAGTTTCTGTCCCAGTAAGTGCATGCTCTATCTAATCATTTTTTATATATTTATGAAATTACTTGTCATATTGGCAACAGCACTTCCTAGAATCTGGTTGGTCCCTGTGAATCTTGTGCTAGAAAATAAACATGCATTTTATGAACTCAAGACCACGAGGCACTAGTCTGCTTTCTCCGGCTCCTTAGCAAGCAGGTCGGGAATAAGTTAAAAATTTAACAGGTTATTCAATCAGGTTTTCCTTGCAATTTCTGTGCAGATGCTCAAGCCACTTAATCAAGTCGTCCAGTCTCTGATTGATCAAGAAGCTGGAAATCAATTTGACCATGATAATTTGACTTTTGAGGGGACCTATCCTGTGGAAGAATTTGAGGTACGGATAATGGAACCTGAAAAATCCAGTGGGCCCTGGCAAACAAAGGCTACAATTCCCATGCAAAGCTCCGAAAATGCTCTGACTGTACGAGTTGTTACATTATATGTAAGTTTAACTTTTCGCATCAAACTGCCTTTTTGCAAAAAATGTTCTAATTTTCTTCATAAAGTTTTAACTAAATGGTTGTGGTATTAGGTACCTCATAAACATTTTGTTGTGAGTTATTGAGTTACTAACGTTTGAATTGTCTATGCTTGTAGAATACTACAACACAAGAAAATGAGACACTGTTGGCAATTGGAACTGCTTATGTGCAAGGGGAAGATGTATCTGCTAGAGGACGTGTACTCTTGTATTCTGTTGAAACGAATTCTGACAGTGGTCAAGCTAAGGTAGCAAGTCCGTGTATTCTCACCTTTTTTTGCCCTAAATTTTGTTTAATCTTGTTCTTTACACTCTGCTGGATAACCTTAAATTAATCATCCTTATTCTTCTCAGGTTTCAGAAGTTTACTCTAAGGAATTGAAAGGTGCTATATCGGCTTTGGCATCACTTCAAGGCCATTTGTTGATAGCTTCAGGCCCCAAGATTATTCTGCACAAGTGGACGGGTCTTGAGTTGAATGGAGTTGCCTTCTATGATGTCCCGCCTCTTTATGTTGTGAGCCTAAACATTGTACGTGCCCCATTTTGCATGCTCAACATGTTATCCTTGATTAATCCTTGATCTGATGAACAATGATGCTGTAGGAAAGTATTCAGTTCTTAAGTTACTGTATTCCAAATCTAGTATGTCTTCTGTCTTGTTCAATTTCAGTTGTTTAAGGTATCTTTGTACAATTTTTTTTTTATTTCTATGCATATTGTTCTATCTGGCTGTAGATAGTTCAATGCTTTAGATATGTGATGAATGACTAAAAATGCCTTATTCCTGTCATGTCACTTAATTCTAGATCTTTCATTATTACTAGAATCGGTATTGGACCAGCTTCCCCCAATTTCAGTTACATATTAGCTATTCAAGCTGCCTGATACTAATAATTTTATTGGAAAAAGAAAACTACCATAGTGTATATCTGGAGCACTTTGTTGTTCGCTGTGTTGTTATTGTTCCAACATGTTTTACACTTATACTAGAATTTCCGTTGATATTAGCTTATGGGTAGATCAGATCTCATTTATGAACTTATATTCTGCCTTAACCCAAAAATTATGTTGTAGTTTATTTACTATTTACCGAACACATATTCTCCTGTGCGCTGGTTTATGATAACCTCATGAGCTCTTTGCTGGACTTTCTATTGAGTGAAAATTTTGCAGGTGAAAAATTTTATTCTTCTCGGAGATATTCACAAAAGCATATACTTTCTTAGTTGGAAGGAACAGGGCTCTCAACTTAATTTATTGGCGAAGGATTTTGGCTCACTTGATTGTTTGGCAACTGAGTTTTTGATTGATGGAAGCACGCTCAGCCTCACAGTTTCAGATGAGCAGAAGAATGTTCAGGTAGTCCCTGTTTCTACTGGGCATGTTTTTTTTCAAACATCAGTCACTTGTGGGTTATATGAAGTTGGGAGGAAAATGCTAGTGAACTATCTTAATTTTCTTACTACTGAAAATACGAGGTTATTTTGATTTTCTTTCCTTTTTGGCTACAAGATGACTTCCAACCCGTGGAAAGTGTGTAATTTACACTTCAATAATTATCCTTTTGCGTCCAAACTTTTTTGACGTTAGCAACTACTTCTCATAGTACTTGAAGTTCATTCTTAAATGTCTCGTGTTAGTTTGTTTTCCTCTTATTTTGGATTTTTATTATCAAACATCATTTGTTCTTGGAACATTGCTTTTTACCGCTTGCTTTTATCTTGATCAATTTGTTCCGCTTAATTTTAAATATATTTTATTTCACTATGTATGATTTGTTCCACCATAGAAGAACACTTTGCCATAATCATCTGACTGTAGCAGTTTGTATGCAACAATTAGATATTCTACTATGCCCCAAAGCAGTCAGAAAGCTGGAAAGGACAGAAACTTCTATCAAGGGCTGAATTCCATGTTGGTGCACATATCACCAAGTTTTTGCGGCTGCAGCTGCTTCCTACATCAGCTGATCGAACAACTACTGGATCTGATAAGACCAACCGCTTCGGTCTACTTTTTGGCACCTTGGATGGCAGCATTGGATGTATTGCACCTCTTGATGAGCTTACATTTCGTAGGCTGCAGTCATTGCAGAAAAAGCTTGTGGATGCTGTTTCCCATGTTGCTGGATTAAATCCAAGGTCTTTTCGCCACTTCCATTCATATGGAAAGGCACATCGGCCTGGTCCGGACAGCATTGTCGATTGCGAGCTGCTTTTCCAGTATGTAGTTTCAATATGCTGCTTTTCCAGTATGTAGTTTCACTCTGATGTAAATTAAAAGCTTGACATCCTTTTGTGCGTCCAATCGCCATAAGTTGACTCCAAGTTTTCATTATGGCACGTCAAACACTGGGTACATTTGGTCATCTGTTAACTTATGCATGCTTCGTTGGTAAAAATTCTAGTGCCGTGATTGCAAAATTACTAGGGTGCAACCGAAACCTGCTGTCCATTAGAAGTGCCCATTGAATGTCTCAGTGGCCATCTTGATGGTGTCGAAAATGAAATTAAACGTTTGAAAGTGAAATACTGCCATGATGCAGATCCTAATGTCGAACTTTGAGGGCGAAATGTATTGTAGTCTGACTGTACTATGTGCTTCAGACTCTTTAAATCTGATCAATAAGTAGATACTCGTTCACATCTTCCTATGTTAATTCTGGCTCTTTATAATGCGTCCATACATCCTTCTACAGATTTTATGTTACTAGTTTGCTCATTAATAGTGAACTTGCTAACACCTCGTGCAGACCTCCGAAGTGGCTGAGTTGGCTTACTGTTATGTAAATTTTGATGTTCTTAATTCATCTTATCTGAGGTTGGTATATGTGCTCGATAGCGTATGTTTGAGTACGTGTATAGACTATCTTTTTCCATTCTATCATGAATCTCAAATTTTACGCAATTTAGATGCTAATGTTTGTGCTAATAACATATACCTGATACCCACCATGTTGCAGTTACGAGATGCTCCCACTGGAAGAGCAGGCTGATATTGCTCAACAAATTGGAACAACGCGAACTCAGATCATGTCCAACTTGAATGACCTTACTCTTGGAACAAGCTTCCTTTGAAGAGTTTGCATCCTCCAATGGTGTGCCAAAATGAAGTGGTAGACTAGAGCTTGGCCTGATGATTCACACTTCTCCTTCATTTCGTGCCAGCAATGTAACACCTGTATAAAACAGTCATCCCTGTAAGCGAAACCGGCTCTCTGATTAGTCATGTTCCTCTACGCCGTATCAGCTATGAGGTCAACTGTAATTTGAGTACAATCTTCTAGGATAGAAGGGGACAGTGAACAGCAAAGCGTAGAAGACACTTTCTTGTATCTGTATTACAATGGTGTAATCATGTATTTTAGACAGTTGTTGAGTAACTTGTTAGCAATATTTAGAAGGTACAAACGGAGATGGCATGCTGAAAAATTTGTAGAATTGAATCGAATCGAATCGAAGTGGTCTTAATTATGTAGAATTTGCATAAAGATACAAGTGAAGCAATTTTGAAGTGGCCACCAACTGCTGACTGCGAAGATATGTTCGCCCTATTTAGGAATATATATATATATACCCCCACAAATTTAAAAAAGCTTATATTTTTGCTCCCCTCGATAAATTTTTTATAATTTTGCCCTCAACATTTAGTCTGGATTCTCCCATGTCTGATAAAGTCTTGTAGAAGGGTGCAAAATTAGTTAAGGATAATTTCGAATTTTCTTCCTTTTTCGATTTTGAAGCTTTTTCTAGAATCCAGTCTCAGGTAACTTGACACGATTCCAGGAGATTGTTTTTGGACTGACTAGATTGCTCTCAAGATTAGAGTTATTTCTCCCTAAGGTAAATTAGGAATGTTCTAATTCTTGGAACTGTAGTATTCATATTTTATAATGAATTCTATAAATTAGAATTATATTTGTCGTTCATTTCATCATATCAAATCCTTCCTTCGTAATTAATATCTAGTTTATAGACTCGATATGAGAGGGACTTATAAATATAATTACAAGATAATACCAATTACAAAACAATAATTCATTTATGTTCATGATAAAAACAACAGTTCACTAAGAGTCACAATAGGAAAACATTTATTCAAGGTGGGCCCCAAATTTAAAGTTTAAATCAAAATAGGATTTTTCTTAGACTAAAATACCCATGTTGAATTGTTTTGTTTGCAATCTAGTCATTTGCCATGCTTTGCTATGTCATTTCCCCTTAATACCCGATCCTCTTGAAAATTGGTATCATAACCTAGGTTTATTCTGTAAATTATAATAATATTTTGAATATTAGTAATATCCTAAACGGAGGAGACAATTCAAGAAAACATGGATTCGAACGAATGTTCGAAGTGTTACTCATACAGTTAGTACTTCCAAAAATTGGAAGAACTAAATCAAGAACATCTGGCCGGAGCCAAGCTAGCGTAAACCAGTATCAACAACTTGAGAGATAGCAAGGAACCTCTACAGGATGAACCTCAAACTACAGTTCGAGATAGTCGGAACTCAGGAGGAAGACCAACCTGAACACGACCATAATTCCAGATCCGAACAACCCAACAGGATCTTGGCCAGAAGATTAGGATGGGAGAACCAACCTTCCATGAAATCGAGCCGGATAGCTCAAAGATCTCCAAAAATCTTAGAGAAATTCAGAAGATCTCCAAAGGGAAAGCCGAGGTCCAACGACCAATGACAGACACTGAAAAGATGACCGTCGTCATCCAAGGAGAGTCAATATTTTCCTGAAAGTAATGGAAAGAATTAATCTAGATGATCTACATGATCTTGCAGGGTCATTTGCGGGACATAATCTCTTAAACCTAAAGACGAAACAACCGGGTGGATCAAGAGAACTGGTATCTAGAAATACTCAAAATCTCCCAGCACATAGATCACCTGAGACTGAAAGTTTCGGGTCACATAATCCACAAATAGGAGACCAAAACATGCCCCACGGTAGAGAATTCACCAGCGGAGGTTTAGATCCCCCAGTTGGAACAATGAGTTGTTCACGTAGACCAGATATACATCAAACGCCATACGGGAAATCTCAGCTAGATTCGATACATCTATATGATCTTATGCTCAATATGGATATCTTGGATTTTAAAAATCGGGAGGTATTGATCGATGAGTGGGCGTCTGCCATGAGAATTACAGCAGGGACGTTTGACCTCAACAAAGAAAGGTTCATATTACTTCTTAATATGAGCATGGAAGGATCAACTAAAATTGCTTATTGCTTGGCACTCACTTCACAAAGCATCAAAGAAGAAGTTTTAGCCGGAGAGCCACTAAAGACAATTGTTGACAGGATGACAAAAATATGCAAAGTCCTGTTCATAGGAATTGGATACTTTGAAGGAATGCAGCAAGAAAAGGCTAAAAAGTATGAACAAGCTCTTTACAGCCTTGAACTACATGACATCTGCCATGTAAATGAGTATATCAAACTCTTCACAAAGTATAGATGGAAAGAAATGCTTATCCAAGAGTATATACCGAATGAAACAGAGACGGTGGCCAGGAGAATGTCATTTCTCAAAGTTAAACTTGCAGAGTGGTGCCATCAAGCAGCACTCCAAAAGAATTACAAGAGATTAAGAAGATTAAACAAAACAGTTCCTCTTTCTTGTGTCCAATACGACATCACTACTGTCGTTTGAAGCTACCCCCAAATGCGTAAGATAAAGAAACACAGAAATCATCAAATGCCCGAGGAAGTGGTTCAAGAAGAGTTGGGTCTCCATGGTGACCTAGAAAGTCCTGGTCGAAGCAGAAAGCCCGAAGTTACAGATCAGGGCAAAGATCGGGACCAACCAGGCTCGTCAACATGTTCTAATCAAGCAAGTACTAGCTGAGCACCAACAAATAGAACTTTTAGACTGACTGATAGAGCGAATGAAAGTTTTAAAGATTGCAACTGCTGAATATGCGGAGCAAGGGTACATATCTATACAGATTGTCCAGAAAACCAAAAACGAGGAATGAAACAGTTCGAGCATGCCAAAGAATTGGAAGATGATGTTTATTTCCAAGATTTAATGCAGGTGTATTTTCAAACAAGGAATGAAACAGTTCGAGCATTAAGAAAATCTCTGATGTATTTAAAACAACAAGAGTGTTGGAGTGCCCAGAAGACTGAAGAAAAGTTGAAATAATCTTTGATATCACTCAACAGGATAATATCGTTCCTAGTGTTGTCTTATATTATTTACAATGACATACAGTTGGCAGATATCAAGGAAACCTGGAAAATTGGTGAACTTGATCTAACAATTGACGGGACAACAGGAATAATCCCAAAACAGCTTATTCTTGGGATTGAGTTTCTCGAGGAACACAAACATTGGGAAAGATTACAGGATGGAATGAAATTCACAGAGGACGGCAAAAGATATAGAATCCAATGACCACCAGTCAATTCTCAATATACATCTCAATCGGGGTGTTATACAAGAAATATCGAGCAGAATTATATCGATTCAGGCGCTGGAATATGCATTGCCAAACGAGCCATCTTCCCCAAAAAAGTTTGTGAGAAATTATCAGCTATTGCAGGAAGAGACTTTCTAAAAGGATTCTTATTTTTAATAAAGGAGTTCATACAGCGGAAATAATCATCGGAGGAGCAGGTGGTACCCCTTGGTACAAAGTCAAGACTCCACCTATATATTCCATGATATATGAGCTTATATGTTACTAGGAAATAATTTCTTACAAACATTCCAGAGGTTTACACAAGAAAATGAGACACGGAGGCTTATAATCACAACCCTTTGTGATAATAAGATCATTGTCCAACAACTATGGGAGGCATTTCACAAGAAATTCCCCATTAGTTTTCGTAGCAAATGTGACATCCCCGAAATGGTTAATTGCTATTTGGCTCTAATTGTGTTTACATGATTAATTATGTGGTAATTGATTATGTGTTGGGATCTATTTACCTTATGGAAATGCATGGTCATGTGGTTAGGGTGACCCGGGGTTGCATTTCAGGGTGCATGTGGTGCATGTTGGGTAAATATTATTGGAAGCATGATTTATTTGCCATTGGTAGCAATTTATTAGAAATTATGTGTTTAATTGATATTTGGTGCATTATGAGTAAATGCTTTGAAAAATATCATATTGGGGTGTTTTATACACCATGGAATTTTTGGTATGCCTTTTAAATTAAACCAACTCACCTTTTATTACCCCACACCTCATCCATCCATCACTTTTTAACTTTACCAAAACAACACCCAAACCCTTCCTTTCCCTTCCCATTTTCGAGCTTGAGCTCAAGGGTGAAGAGGAGTCTTTGCAAAATCTTGTTTTGTGGAGCTTGTTGGGTGATTTGAGATCCCCAAGAGGTATGGATACCTCATTGTAAATTTTGTAAGGTTTTGTTTAAGTTTGGGTTGATTTTGAAGGGTTTTAAAATGGGTTTGTGTTGGGTTGTTGTGGTTTTGGTATTATTTTGGTTGGATGTTAAATATATGAGTTTATGTGGATGTTTATTGTTGGTTTTGAGTTATTGGGTTTGGTTAATGTTGGTGTATGTGGGTGTGTATGAGTTGGGGTTGAAGATGGGTGAATAGTGCCCAAACCCCGCATGCCCAGAGCTCGGCGATCGATCGGTGTTTTTCTCGCGATCGATCGCGAACAGCAGTGCTGAGGCAGAGAGCTTCAGCGATCGATCGCGAGATGGGCGCGATCGATCGGCGAGGCTCGATCGGCGCTAGCTCCGCGATCGATCGCGGATTGTTGGATTTTGTTGCCCGAGACAGTGAGGTCTCGCGATCGATCGGGGCTTGATGGCGATCGATCGCGAGACACCAAAAATGGTGCTTTTGGTTATTTTTGTGGGATTTTTGGTATTGGACTATTATTGGATTCTAATATTGGTATTTGTGAATATGTAGAACCAACCCAGGTGGCAACACAGCCAAGGAATTGAAGTCCTACCATATTCCACTTTTGGAAAGGTACGTAGTGGACGTACGGGCACCCAACGGTAACATGTATTTTATATACTCATTGTTTATGCATTGTGGATGCGAGTATATATGTGGTATTGCATTGTGGATGCATATACATGTTGATTTATGCATATTGATGATAGATGCATATGATGATTATTGGATGCACATCCCATGAGTCGTGGTCATCCTTTGATGATTTTAATGCTTGCCGCTATTTGTTTTGGTTCCGCTAAATGTGAAGCGAGGGGTGGGAGCGTCGCATGTCACATTTGAGCGTGGTTGTCATATGGGGCGAGGAAAGGGTATTTGCCGCTCTCTGTGAGGCGAGGGGTGGGAGTACCGCATGTCCATTGAAGCGAGGTTATCCTATGCCGCCCATATGAAAATAAGCGAGGGGCATTAAAATACACTGTGATGGACAGACTAGGGAATGGTGACCGATATTTGGTTTTGTTGAGATGGTATATGTTCATGACATGTTTAGACCATTGAAAAATAATCTATTGATTATACTCATGAGTTATGGTACAGGGACAACCAAACGGGAAGCGTTTGAAATGCATGGGGAAACATGAAGTGTTTTATTATGATTATGCATGTACGCTTTATCTTCATATTGTGTTGAATATGAATGATTATTATTGCTCATGTTTGGGGGTTGTCCTTGTAGGTACACGTTTGGCATGATAGAAGGGCTAGACGGGTTGAGATGGTGAGCTTTTGAGGATGCTTTTGAAACTATGACGGACAGGATTATTTGGATAGTATCTACTCTAGGAGTAGTATAAAAACTATAATTGAACATTCATTGATTGGAATGTAATTAATCCTTTTGGCAGTCCTTATTTTTGGCATGTAATGCTTAGGCTCATAAACTCAACACGTTAATTCTCACTCTGATTATTTATTTAGCTCTATTATGCCTTGTTTCCGCACTTAAGGATTAGGGTCCTTACATTAGTGGTATCAGAGCAGTGGTTAGAGAACCCGGGAACGAGTGAAGGGTAGCCTTAGCATGATTGGCTAGGTGCTTACATTTGAAGCATGTTTATGCATGTGGTGCATATTAATGTATATCCTGTTATACTAACGTGCTTATTCTCATTCCTGTTATCTAACGGCATAACATATATACTGCTTTGGAATTGTTGTTAACATTTGTATTACAGCATGGCTGCTAATGAGGAGGTTGGAGATATTGGTAGTGTGAACGCAAGCGTCGGTCAAGTGAACCCTCTACCTCCACCGGCCGTAGGCATGGAACCAGTGGTTCAGTTATTGCTACCGGGTGAGATTAGCTTGACTCAGCTTCTGTCTTACCATCCGCCCCGGTTTGAGGGGACAGAGTCCGGAGAAGAGGCTGAAGAGTGGTTGGAAAGACTTGAGCAGATCTTTGTATCGGCTCCTTGTGCTGTGACAGCTTGGCTGAGGCTAGCGGAGTTTCAATTAGCCAAGAAACCTCTGATGTGGTGGAGGAGCACAGTAATGGAAATGAGAGCACTGGGTGCTGTGATTGACTGGACACTCTTCAGGACTAGGTTTTTGAATCGGTACTTCTCCGCAGCAGCAAGACAGACAAAGGAGGATGAATTTACAAGTCTGAGGCAGGGGAACATGACAGTGGCAGACTATGCCACACGGTACTCTTCGTTGTTGAGATACGTTCCCCACATTGCCACCAGTGGACACGCTAAGATGAGGAACTTTATGAAAGGATTGCGACCGGAGCTCTATGACCGGGTTATCACTAATAACCCAACTTCTTTTGATGACGCTCTCACAAGAGCGGAGCTTGCCGAGCTAGGAGTGGGAGCTTACGCTATGCCACCACCGGTGCCGCAACAAAGGCAGACTAGTGACAGTTTGAGGCCTCGGGGTGAGCCATTTAAACCCCATGGTGCCTCTTCATCTTCGCGATATGGTGGAAAGAAACACTTTGGTCAGAAATAGGATGGCAAGAAGGGCAATTGGACGGCCAACCGAGGATCTTCACAAGGGGATAGGCCGGGAGAGCCGAGGTGCAACAATTGTGGAGGGCCACATTCTTCAAACAAGTGTCCTGCCTGTTATATTTGTGGCAAGATGGGCCACATTGCTCGGTATTGCCCCACACGGGGAGGACAGTCAGAGTATCAGGGCAGTAGGCCGAGGTTTGAGGATAGGACAGGGCAGCAGAGGCAGCAGTTTGGGCCTCGACCATCGGGAGGTCAGACAGTAGGACCGCCCCAGGGACAGGTGTATGCACTGACCAGGGAGCAGGCTCAGGCAGCCCCAGAGGAGGTGATCGCCGGTACGTGTCATTTATTTACGTACCCTGCTTTTATTTTGATCGATACAGGTGCCTCCCATTCTTTCGTATCGGTGGGTTTTGTGGAAAGACACCATATGCGCACGTCTTCTTTACCCACGCCTCTCCTTGTCTCGACACCCACTGGAAGAAATGTTGTTGCTGATCAGTTTATGGCAGACTGCCTCATTTATTTTGAGGGCAACGAATTGAGGTCAGACTTGATTGTGCTGGGTATGTCAGACTTCGACTGCATCTTGGGTATAGATGTTCTGAACAGATATCAGGCAGTGGTAGATTGCCGGCAGAGGACAGTGAAGTTCAGACCTGAGTTGGGCAGTCAGTGGACTTTCTATGGCAACGGTTCTCGTGCGAAGATTCCGTTGATTTCAGCAATCAAGATGACTCAGTTGTTGGAACGTGGCCACACGGGCTATCTCATCTATGCCGTGGACACGTCTGGGAAAAGTAAAGAACTAAGAGTTGAGGATGTACCAGTGGTAGCAGAGTTCGCTGATGTATTTCCAGAAGAGATCCCAGGATTCCCACCGGCTAGGGAAGTCGAGTTCGGGATCGAGCTGTTGCCAGGGACATCCGCTATCTCTCGTGCACCTTATAGGATGGCACCGGCAGAGTTGAGAGAGTTGAAAGAACAGTTGCAGGATCTCTTGGACAAGGGATATATACGCCCGAGCGTGTCGCCATGGGGCGCACCAGTTCTCTTTGTGAAGAAGAAGGACGGTTCGATGCGGTTGTGTATCGATTACCGGCAACTGAATAAAGCTACAGTGAAGAACAAGTATCCTCTCCCAAGGATAGATGATTTGTTTGATCAGTTGCAAGGTACCAGGGTGTATAGCAAGATTGATTTGAGATCCGGGTATCATCAGATTCGGGTCAGAGAGGAAGATGTGCAGAAGACAGCGTTCCGGACCCGATATGGACATTATGAGTTCCTAGTGATGCCGTTCGGCGTGACGAATGCTCCAGCAGTCTTCATGAGTCTGATGAACAGAGTGTTTCAGCAGTATCTTGATCAGTTCGTCATTGTGTTTATTGACGATATTCTTATCTACTCCCGGAGTGAGGAAGAGCATGTGAAACACTTGAGGACAGTGCTTCAGATTCTCAGAGAGCATCAGTTGTATGCTAAGCTCAGTAAGTGTGAATTTTGGCTGAGCAGTGTAGTGTTTCTGGGGCATGTCATATCGAGCAGCGGGATATCTGTAGATCCCAAGAAGATTGAGGCTGTGATGGAGTGGGCTGCCCCCACTTCTGTGCCTGAGAATCGGAGTTTTCTTGGTTTGGCCGGGTATTATCGGCGCTTTGTCGAGGGATTTTCGAAGATTGCCAAGCCGCTGACTCAGTTGACCCAGAAGGGTATGCCTTTCTTTTGGTCAGAAGCTTGTGATGAGAGCTTCCAGGAATTAAAGCACCGATTGACGACGGCTGCCAGTGTTAGTGATCCCGACGGAGAACTCCAGATTTGTTCTGTATACTGATGCATCGCTGCAGGGCCTTGGGTGTGTTCTGATGCAAGATAAGCATGTGGTAGCTTATGCATCGAGGCAGTTGAAGCCGCATGAGACCAGATATCCAGTTCATGACTTGGAATTGACAGCTATCATCTTCGCCCTGAAGATCTGGAGGCATTATTTATATGGTACTTCATTCACCATATACACGGATCACAAGAGCCTCAAGTTTTTATTCACTCAGGCAGAGCTGAACATGAGGCAGAGGAGATGGATGGACCTACTCAAGGACTATGATTGCGAGATAGAGTACCATCCCGGGAAAGCCAATTTGACAGCAGACGCTTTGAGCCGGAAAGTGAGGAGTTCTGCTGAGGACGTCATTCATCTGTCGGCTATGATGACCTCCTATTGTCATTTGGGCTATGACTTTGACATTGATGCATCGCCTGTATATGTATCGACCTTGTTAGCCGAGCCCGATATCTATGAGGATATCAGGAGAGCTCAGAGGTCAGACGATGAGGTTCAGAGGTGGTTATCTTTAGTACATCTTGGTCAGCCAACGAAGTTCAGAGTGGCCGATGACGGGTCTTTGAGATTGGGTGACCGTTGGGTGGTTCCGAGTACGCCGGAGTTGCGTAAAGGGATCTTGGAGCGAGCTCACAGTAGCAGACTTAGCATCCACCCAGGCGGGAAGAAGATGTACAGAGACCTGCGTGGTCAGTTTTGGTGGAAGAGAATGAAATCAGATGTCGTCGCTTTTGTGAAGAGGTGTTTGATCTGCCAGCAGGTTAAGGCAGAGAGACAGAGACCTGGTGGCGAGTTGAGAAGCTTGGAGATACCGAAGTGGAAGTGGGAGCACATCTCCATGGACTTCGTGACTCATTTACCGAGGAGTGCTTCAGGCTTCGATGCTATTTGGGTTATTGTGGACAGATTAACTAAGGTAGCCCACTTTATTCCCTATAGCATGACTTTCACATTTTTGAGGATGGCGCAGTTGTATATTAGAGATGTGGTGAGATTGCATGGGATCCCCGTTTCCATAGTGTCAGATCGAGATCCGCGATTCACATCTCATTTCTGGGAAGGCCTTCAGTCAGCTTTGGGAACTGAAGTCAGATTGAGTACTGCTTATCATCCTCAGACGGATGGCCAGACCGAGCGCACTATCCAGACGCTCGAGGACATGTTAAGAGCTTGTGTTTTGGAGTTCGATGCCTCTTGGCAGGATTCAGTGCCTTTGGTAGAGTTTTCGTATAACAATAGCTACCAGGCGAGTATTCAGATGGCTCCGTTTGAAGCTCTTTATGGCAGACGGTGTAGATCACCCTTGTGTTGGGATGATTTGGACCGCAGATCGGTCGGAGGACCGGAATTGATTCGGGAGATGGAAGAAAAGATAAAGACGATAAGGCAGAAAATGAAAGCGGCCCAGGACAGACAGGCAGCTTATGCAAATAAACGGCGGAGACCGTTGGAATTTCAGTTGGGAGATAAGGTCTTTTTGAAGATCTCGCCTTTCAGAGGCGTTGTGCGATTTGGGATGCGCGGGAAACTGTCTCCGAGGTATGTGGGACCGTACGAGATTTTGCAGCGCATTGGCACCTTAGCTTACCGACTGGCTTTGCCGCCTTCTTTATCTGGGATACATGACGTGTTTCATGTATCGATGCTGCGGAAGTATGAGCCGGATCCGTCGCATGTGTTACAGCCTTCCGAAGTTCAGTTAGAATCAGACGTATCTTATGTGGAACGGCCTGTCAGAATTCTGGATCGAGCAGACCGTAGACTTCGGAACAAAGTGATACCTATGATCAAGGTTCAGTGGGATCGCAGGGGTGTCGAGGAGGCTACGTGGGAGACGGAGCGGCATATGGTGCAGCACTACCCGGAACTATTCTCTGGTATGTGTTTATGTTTAGTTTCCTTTTGGGGTAAGTACATGTGATTTCGATGACGAAATCTTATAAGTAGGGGAGTATTGTGACATCCCCGAAATGGTTAATTGTTATTTGTCTCTAATTGTGTTTACATGATTAATTATGTGGTAATTGATTATGTGTTGGGATCTATTTACCTTATGGAAATGCATGGTCATGTGGTTAGGGTGACCCGGGGTTGCATTTCAGGGTGCATGTGGTGCATGTTGGGTAAATATTATTGGAAGCATGATTTATTTGCCATTGGTAGCAATTTATTAGAAATCATGTGTTTAATTGATATTTATGAGTAAATGCTTTGAAAAATATCATATTGGGGTGTTTTATACACCATGGAATTTTTGGTATGCCTTTTAAATTAAACCAACTCACCTTTTATTACCCCACACCTCATCCATCCATCACTTTTTAACTTTACCAAAACAACACCCAAACCCTTCCTTTCCCTTCCCATTTTCGAGCTTGAGCTCAAGGGTGAAGAGGAGTCTTTGCAAAATCTTGTTTTGTGGAGCTTGTTGGGTGATTTGAGATCCCCAAGAGGTATGGATACCTCATTGTAAATTTTGTAAGGTTTTGTTTAAGTTTGGGTTGATTTTGAAGGGTTTTAAAATGGGTTTGTGTTGGGTTGTTGTGGTTTTGGTATTATTTTGGTTGGATGTTAAATATATGAGTTTATGTGGATGTTTATTGTTGGTTTTGAGTTATTGGGTTTTGTTAATGTTGGTGTATGTGGGTGTGTATGAGTTGGGGTTGAAGATGGGTGAATAGTGCCCAAACCCCGCATGCCCAGAGCTCGGCGATCGATCGGCGTTTTTCTCGCGATCGATCGCGAGCAGCAGTGCTGAGGCAGAGAGCTTCAGCGATCGATCGGCGCTAGCTCCGCGATCGATCGCGGATTGTTGGATTTTGTTGCCCGAGACAGTGAGGTCTCGCGATCGATCGGGGCTTGATGGCGATCGATCGCGAGACACCAAAAATGGTGCTTTTGGTTATTTTTGTGGGATTTTTGGTATTGGACTATTATTGGATTCTAATATTGGTATTCGTGAATATGTAGAACCAACCCAGGTGGCAACACAGCCAAGGAATTGAAGTCCTACCATATTCCACTTTTGGAAAGGTACGTAGTGGACGTACGGGCACCCAACGGTAACATGTATTTTATATACTCATTGTTTATGCATTGTGGATGCGAGTATATATGTGGTATTGCATTGTGGATGCATATACATGTTGATTTATGCATATTGATGATAGATGCATATGATGATTATTGGATGCACATCCCATGAGTCGTGGTCATCCTTTGATGATTTTAATGCTTGCCGCTATTTGTTTTGGTTCCGCTAAATGTGAAGCGAGGGGTGGGAGCGCCGCATGTCACATTTGAGCGTGGTTGTCATATGGGGCGAGGAAAGGGTATTTGCCGCTCTCTGTGAGGCGAGGGGTGGGAGTACCGCATGTCCATTGAAGCGAGGTTATCCTATGCCGCCCATATGAAAATAAGCGAGGGGCATTAAAATACACTGTGATGGACAGACTAGGGAATGGTGACCGATATTTGGTTTTGTTGAGATGGTATATGTTCATGACATGTTTAGACCATTGAAAAATAATCTATTGATTATACTCATGAGTTATGGTACATGGACAACCAAACGGGAAGCGTTTGAAATGCATGGGGAAACAGGAAGTGTTTTATTATGATTATGCATTTACGCTTTATCTTCATATTGTGTTGAATATGAATGATTATTATTGCTCATGTTTGGGGGTTGTCCTTGTAGGTACACGTTTGGCATGATAGAAGGGCTAGACGGGTTGAAATGGTGAGCTTTTGAGGATGCTTTTGAAACTATGACGGACAGAATTATTTGGATAGTATCTACTCTAGGAGTAGTATAAAAACTATAATTGAACATTCATTGATTGGAATGTAATTAATCCTTTTGGCAGTCCTTATTTTTGGCATGTAATGCTTAGGCTCATAAACTCAACACGTTAATTCTCACTCTGATTATTTATTTAGCTCTATTATGCCTTGTTTCCGCACTTAAGGATTAGGGTCCTTACAGCAAAGGTGGTGATAAAGGAAAACTTCGACACCCGAAGATGAATGATCAACGAAAATTCGGTGAGGCGGTTCTTCAATACAGACAACAAGGTTCCAGTCAAAAGGATAATCAGACTTTTGATGGAGAGAATGTTATGTCCTTCGGAGAACATGATCAAGAAGAAGTTGACCCAGAAACCCTGTTGCTACTGAAGAAGACATTACAAGACGAGGTTCCACAAACTGATGCTACCCTCGAAGAGCAAATTACTCTAGAGGATATGAAAAAGAAGATTCGGAGGAACTACAATGAATATCCTCTGGCTTGGTGGGACAAGAACGAGCTCAGAGCTTCTTTGAAGGTGAAAGTTGGAAAAGAAAATGAGTTCGTAAGGTACAGACCGATCCCCATGAACAAGAAGATAGAAAGGACATGCAGATAATACTAAGGAGTACCTTGACTTTAAGTTAATCTCAGTAAGTATTTTTCCATACATGAGCCTAGGATTTCTTGTTCGAAACCATGGAGAAATTAAAAGAGGAAAATCAAGATTGGTGATCAACTACATAGGAATCAACGAAATCTTGGAATTCGACGGATACCATATCCCAAGTACAGAACATTTTGTAAAGTGTATCAAAAATGCCAAAGTGTTTTCTAAGTTTGACTGCATGTCTGGATTCTACTAGATAAGGATAGAGAAAGCTAGTAAAAGATTCATAGCATTCTCCACACCACAAGGATACTATATCTGGAATGTCATGCCAATGGGAATGGCAAATGCTCCACAGATATATCAAAGAAAGATGGATAATCTCTTCAATGATTATTTCAGTTTCATGTTCTTAAACATTGATGGCATCCTCATCGCATCAAAAAAATGAAGGAACATCTTAAACACTTGGAAATCTTTTTCGATGTTTGCTACAATGAATGATTAGTGTTGTACGAAAGGAAGACGTTAATTGCTATAAGAAAAATCGAGTTTCTTGGGATTGAAATCGATGAATCTGGAATCATCCTTCAGAAACACAGTGTTGAGAATATGCAAGGATGTCCGGATGATCTCCAAGATTTGAAGCAGCTTCAGAGTTATCTTGGAGTTGTTAATTTTGTTGGAATGTTCATCAACAATCTAGCAATGCATAGAAAGGGGTTCAGTACACTGCTCAAAAAAGATGTTAAGTTTGATGGAACGAAGATCAACGACAAGCTGTTAAACAACTTAAGGAGGTTTGCAGACAACTACCAAAGCTTGCAATTCTAAACGATGAGGATGATCTGATATTATAACAGATGTCAGTGATAATTAGTGGGCAGCAGTTCTCATGAAGGCCACACCAGATGGAGAAGTGCCATGCAGATATTGTAGCGGTCTATTCCAAGACAACGAAGTTATCAGATGGCATATCACGAGAAGGAGTTCTTTGCAGTTCGAATGGCTTTTAAAAAATAGCCATTATTTTTACTGGCTGAGTAATTATCATTAAAATTGAAAATACGAGTGTCAAGTCTAATCTGAAAAATGAAATTTAATCTAAACCAGAAAATGCTAGAATATTTAGATGGCCAGCAAAATGCCAATCTTATTATTATGATATGTCATTGTGAAATCTGATAAAAATACTCTTGCAGATTTCTTAACAAGAGATGGATGTGTGAAGCCAATTCCATCATAACGAGATCAAGGCACCTCAGAAAATATCTGGAGGAACTGGACAAGAAGATCAACGACCTTGTGATTAATGTGCAGATCGCGGGGCAAGTACATGAACTGGATCTCACGAATGTCCAACAAGCTTTGAAGGCTACCATGCAGGCTCACACCTGTTTATGGGAAAGTCTTTATATTTTCCTCCGACGGGATTCTTCGACGTCGAAGCTAAAGTCGTGTTTACGAGAACCGGGCTCATCAAACGGGGTTGGGGATTCAGGTACCACCAACACGAGTCCTAGTATTGATCTTTTCGATGAGGATATGGAAGGAAAAATTGATTCCCAGGTATCTAGGTTGCCTGAAGAATCAAGCCAACCCAACACCTCTAAAGTTAAATAGGGGGAGAGTAACCTTAGGCCATTGGCTGACAAGTCTAAGGTTAATACTGACGCGTTTAAAGTTTCTCTTTTACAGGAATACCAGAATACAAGGGTGTGGGTAATTCCCAGAAAAATAACGGCCGACCAGTCGGGAAAATACCCAAGAATGTGGATGCATCATGGTATCAAACCAGAGAGTGTCCGTGAGTGGTTTTGCTTTGGCTGTCTGGCCTCAGTCTTTACCATAGAACCAAGTTTTCCGGAGATTGCAAAATTACCGGATTGGATCTACGATGGAGTGTATGACTCATGCCAAATAACTATACACTCGGAAGATGAGATGTTCTGGATTTAAAATTCTTAAACTCAGCTCCAGAAATCATAGGAAGAGGCCTTCATCCCCAACTTCCACTTTATAAAGCTGCAAAGGCCTAACTGGAAGGTGATGGAAAAAATCAAGTCACCGCCCGAAGGAACGGCATTAGTTTCCATGCTCAGAGAAGAAGGCATTACAACTTGTGGATTATGAGTTTGTTTCACTGAGATAGACAAAGGCAAGTATCCATTCAAAATATTCCAAAAAACAGCGAACGGGTCCTTCATGGTAAACTCCATGACAAGCCATACCACAAAATTTGCAGAAGAAATCTTTGAGAAAAAACGGCAAGTATTGTGGGATAACAAGATTCCGACGACCAAAGAAACGTGCCGAAAGTTCTGCAACATGGCTCACTTTGGAAGATGGCAGGACCACATCTTCCCAAGCTTCCCAGAGCAAAAAGAGCCACTGTTCGGGAAAGGATTCCCTGTAAAAAAGGACCAAAGAAAAGAGGACAAAGCAGGACCAGAAAAACGTGGAAGATTCCCACGCGGACCGTAAAAGCAAATTTCTAAGGACCGCAGGAGATATGAGTCATGTGACTATGACGATGACCACTACCATTATCAAAAGAAACCAAAATGGTAGGACCACCACTTCTGTCGAAAGTATAAGGGGCCACGAGCTACCAAACAAGAACGAAGATGCATGCAATGATGCCTGATTATAGGCAAGAATTGAAGTTCGGGTTTCAAATCAGTCTCTGGACTTCTATAAATACAGAAGCTGAAGGAAGCCGAAGGTATCGACCATTCCCATCTGTTTTCTTACAAAATAAATCTTGTATTTCAAGCTGTAATATTAACAACTTTCCTAGCTTGGTAATAATTTCTATCTTTGTAATATTTCTGTTATTTCAATTCAGTTTGTTTATGTATTACGAGTCAAGCCTAATTATATGAGAGGCTAAACAAGTTCTCCTCCCACAAGGAGATGAATTAATGTAATGAATATTATAACTATTTCCAGAATAAAAGAAAGGTTGTTGCCCATCTATCTCCCAAATTTCTTTAAATCTTTTATATATATGGTTATACTCTATGCCTTAATGTGGGAAATAAATTAGGGTTGTGCTGCCTACTGTTGAAGGCCCAATTGAAGAACCATCGGTTGCGATTGCGATCGTGTGGTTGATGGCGATGAGCCATCGTAAAACCCGGTGGGATACCCGACAATAGTTTTGGTCAAAAATGTATATATCAGTTTGTCAAAATTTTATTGTAAAACAGAAGCATGGTGGGCCTGTTATAATTCGAATTAGGAAAGGTTATTAAGGCGAAAATGTGGTTTTGGACTTACTTGCAAAGATCATAAATCATAAGGGGTATTATTGTCCTTTTACCTATATTTGGACCTATGTGAACTCATAATTTTTTGGTGGACTAGGATGAAGTATTGTTTACCAAGTGGTACCAGCCCGTAATTTCCCCTATAAATAACGGGGGTGGTTTTTTTGAAAATTGATGAAATATTGATACTTGATAACCTCAAAAATCACTCAAACCAAAATCTTGAACTAGACCTGACCAAGGGTAATCATCAATCCTGAACCGCCCTGGAACTGACCCGTGGTCAACAGGCTGGTTAACTGGGTCAACATGTATAATGGTTAGACCCGAAACCGGCCCGTCTATAAAAGGGTCGGTTAAGGGTCATAATTTTGCTAACCCATGAACCGTCGGTAACCGGCGGTTCAAGGGTTTATTTTAATTTTTTTACTTTTAAATTTAAAATATATGTGATGGTGTAGATTTGAATTCATGACCTTCAACTTGAATAGTTAGCTTCAACCACTAAGCTATAAGAGCCTTGTTGACCTAAATAGTGTTATAAATATATCTTACACATTTTGATTATATGAGCTTGTATTTATTTCACTTTACTTTATATTTAATCCATGGATGAAACACATTCAAACACTTTTTACACTTTATTTCAAATTTTAATAATTTTTTTAAAACAATAGTCAAATTGTAATCGTAACCGTTGGTTACCGTAACCGGAACCGGAACTGGAACCGTAACCGACGGTTCATTAACCGTAACAGGAACCGTCAAGGAAGGTTAATGTTAAGAATCGATGTTTTTTGAACCGGCGAACCGGCGATTCTGAACCGTATAACCGGCACTTCTGAACCGTGGTCGGGTCTATTTTGAACCCTCGATGCTATTTAGATTAAACAAATAGTAAATAAGTTTAGAAATAAAATTATGACCTGTATTTATGGTCGGTCTATATGGAATAAATGTTGACAATTCATGTTTAATATATTTGTTGTTTAAACAGAAAATATAATTAAGGAACGATAATGAAGTTTTAAGGAAATGTAATATTGCCCATAAACCCGACTAAGAGCCCGGAACCAGACCGTGATCAACGGCCCGGTTAACCGGGCCAATGGTTCGAAGGGTCGGACCCGTAACCGGCCCGTCTATAGAAGGGCCGGTTAAGGGTTATAATTTTACTAACCCGTGAACCGTAGGTTAACCGTCGATTCAAGGGTTATTTTAATTTTTTTTACATTTTTAAATTTAAAATATATGTTATGGTGTAGATTTGAACTCATGACCTCCAAATTGAATAATTAGCTTCAACCACTAAGCTATAAGAGCCTTGTTGATCTAAATATAGTGTTATAATTTATATATATATTAACCAATCAAATATATCTTACACATTTTAATTATCTGAGCTTGAATTTATTTCACGTTACTTTATATTTAATCCATAGATGAAAACACATTCAAATACATTTTACACTTTATTTCAAATTTTAATAATATTTTTAATTTTGTTTAAAAAGTAAGGGTCGAACCGTAACCGTTGGTTAACTGTAACCGTAATCGGAACCGTAACCGTCGGTTCATGAACCGAAACTGGAACCGTCAAGGAAGGTTAAGATTAAGGGTCGATGTTTTTTGAACCGTCGAACCGGCGGTTCTGAACTGTCTAATCGGCGGTTCTGAACCGTGGTCGGGTCTAATTGCCCAACATCTTTTTTGGTTTACAAGAAATTGAAAAAAAACATATTATCCAATTTGAACTAAACCTATTCGGTTCATGTTTTTTAGAGTAGCATATGCCCTTTTTAAATCCTTTAAATTAGAACATTTTAAATAATTATTTTGGTATGTATACTAGCATGCCAAAAATAATTGTAACGTGCATATAATATATAGTATATCAAAATGTTTTGATCAATTACGAACAAACTCCAACCATCACCCTAAGTGCAAAATCAACCAAAAGAAGTGGGGTCGGTTCAATTTTCACTTTGTGAACTAGGGTTTCTTAACGGATCTAACTAGTCCGATTCATAACCGATTTTAATTTGAATTTTATTTTATTTTTTTAAAATTTTGACGCAATAAATTGGGTACAATCAAGGTCTCGAACACGAGACCTCGCGTGATCGAACAAGAAGTTCTAACGAGACGATCTAATTGGTCTCTACGTTTATACGCTGATCTCAAATATAATTATATAAAACCAAAAAATATTTTTTTAAAAAAAATAACTATTAACCAGAACCGGTAGTCTACCGATTGCAGAACCAAAGAACCTATCCAGACCAGTAGACTACAGGTTCCGGAGCGGTTCCGGGCTAACAAGTTCGGTTCCGAGCCAGGTCGGATTGACCCGGCCCGTTAATCAGCCCTAACTTTATCCCATAAAACTTTCTTAGAATCAACAAATCATACTTCCAATACAAAGCGCACTAAATAAACAAAATTGGCAAAAGGTCATTAAAAAGTCCAAGTTATTATTCAAATCAAACATTAGGTAAGCCTAATTCTCAAACAAAATGGTGCTGTTACATGTCAAAATGAATTAGTTGGAAAGGTACTAATCCACTCATTCTGAGCATATATATAGATAGGTGCATAACTATGACTCCATTCAACTCAAAATCTACAGAATATTCAATCAACTAATTTGTTCAAAATGGCAGAAAGACAGACCTCCAATATTGAAAAGAAAAGAGATGGGCATAGACTGTCCATTTCTGTCCCATTCTTGTGGGAAGAGAAACCGGGGACACCGAAAAGAGATTGGAAACCAACTGCCCGACCAATCAAGCCCGTCGAAGTCCCCGTTAAGCTCGTTGTATCCGTCCCTTTCGGTTGGGAAGAGAAGCCTGGGACACCACTCCAGCAGCTTTTACCTCCATCCCATGCAAGCTACAAGTTTGCTGGTGATGGTGGTGAATACAAAGGGATTGATGATCAACATGATTATGAAATGGATTTATTGTCTGATTCTGATCTCGAAACCTGCAGTTTTGAAACCGACGAGTCCTTCAGCTCAGCTCCTTCTCTTCTGGCCAATGGCCTGATACCGACTGTGGAACTTACCCACGCTGTTCCAGTCGTAGAAACACCGATAACACGAAAAGTTGGCTACAATTGGCAGCTGCAAAGTCCTGGTTCGCCAGTTTCTGATACAGAAAGTACTACTAGCAGCTACGAAACAGGATCCACAAGCTTAGTTGGGGCTTCTTTCTTGGAGTGGCTGTTTCCTTTACTGGTCCCAAGTTCAAACTCAGCCAACAAGGTAAAAATACCCGAAAACGATCCTTTGCTTGATGTGGATGCATTATGTACAGAATTCGCATGTGAAAGAAACGGCAGCCAGATTAGAAGACCACTGCTGACACTAGGAGAAATGATAGTGATGAGCCGAAGAAGAAGTTACCAAAAGAAAGTAATAAACACGCGTAAACAGACTTCAATGGTAACTACATGTTCCTTCCTTTTTTCTTCATGGGATTTAGTACAAGTAAATAAAACATCCATTAGAACAACATAAGACAGATTTAAGAATCTGTTTCTTGCAGAAAATGCAAGATTTTTTACCTTAATTTTTTTTGTCAGGACTCTATGAAGAGGAATGTCTTCGGTTGCGGAATCCTTGGAGGTGGCAATGGCATCGGTGCATTGCAAAAGAAGTGGAAAAGAACCTTGCAAATAAAGCTTATGTAGATAAATGAGGCAAATTTATTGACCTGAAAAGCTATAGCAGCCACGTTTACTGAAATTTGTGTGGCATTGAATTGTAATTTTCTTAAACGTATCGTTGTTTGTTGTGGTTGATAATACGATTGTTGACACTCATACTCTACACCAAATATAGTATGGTCTGTCATCTTATTATCATTCATATTACAATTTCACACATCATATATCACGTACCAAACGACACCGTAATAGTATATTTATACCTTGGAGATCAGTTTTTGATAAATGGGAAATTGATTTATACACAGAAATTAAAAATAATTGTCCTATATTAGAAAAATAAAACTAACAAGTATTATTTATATAATTTTTTGAAGATATTAATGACCAATTAAATCATGAAAAATGACGATTCCACGATCTGCAGCCTGCAAGAATGGTGCATAGCACCATCCAAGCCGGAGCAAGCCACCGTCACATTATCCGTTTTAGAGGAGCACTTAGGTGTGTTTTTTATTGTTTATTCAATATATTTTTATGTTTTTTTATTTAAAATTGGAAAAAATTGTTTTTAAGTAAAATCATCGAGTGTTTGCTATTAAGATAAAAAAACAGTTTAACGAAATTCAGTTTATTATAAATTTGTCCCCATAAGTTAAAGCAGCAAAAATATCACATGACTTGCTTCTTTGTTTCTGTTTTTACCTACTTTTTTTAGAGAAGCAATAGAAAAAGCCAGGAAATCAAACACCAAAAACCTACATTTTTTATCTGGAAAACAGATAAGCTCTTTTGAAAAGCAATCCAAAACACTCCATTATCATTTCTTGGTGTCTTTACTGGAATGAAAGAATGTTACGTTAAATTTACGATGATTATAGGGATCAAACGTGTTTATACTCCATAAAAGATAAACATAGTGTTGTTAAAAGGGTTTGATATTGTAGTGAAATTATTCTACACTAAGTCTATATGTTATTGTTAAACTATATGTCAAAAACTGTAATAAATCTTTGGTGACTGTAATTTTTCCAAAGTCGATTAGAGATTGGGTCATGTTTTCTTTTTTCTTTCTGTTTTCAAAGTATGTAAGGATTCATATGAATGAAATATTTATTCTGTTTTGTCTCAATGAAGCGCGGGATTATGTGTTGATAATTGCTTTGGCTTTTGTCACGCCCCGAGACCGGGGTCCGTAACACCGGCATTGATTTTCATTACAACTAGAAAACCAATAAGCCTCGTAATATCGTAACAAACGAAAACCAGTCTATTTTCCATAAATGAATAACAATTGTCTTTACATTGGAATAAAAACGTGAAATTTAAAACTTAACATCTTAAATAGTAAAATCGTACTTAAATGATAAACTTAGAGTCTTAAGAAATACGCAGCGGACAAATCACCAACCCCAGAATTGGTGTTCTTCTTCAGCTTCAACCTCTTCTTCAGCTTTATCTGGGGATGTAGAGTAAGGGGTTGAGTGCTTTGGAAAACACTCAGCAAGTGGGGGACAATCGATTGATAAATACTCATAATTTTCATAACATGAAATCAAAACTTGACATAGACCGATATGAATGTATCTTGACATAATTGCTCCATCGAGCTATAACATGACATCTCATATCGTTCATAATTTTCTTATACTTAAGCACAGTAAATCGTCTAATCTCCTCTTGGTACTGATATCAGTCTCTAGACTTATCCCTCCTAGAGATGAGGTCATGACATCGGCTTACCCATGAATAAAGGGTCTGGATACTCCAGAAATAACGGATAACCACCGTATAAGGTTCTTTTAGCGGTTACACCCCACCGCATCAGGGTCATGGGGAATTCCAATCCAATTAGATTTCGAGTTTAAGGTGCTTACAAAATATACTTTCATAGTTTCACATAATCCATATCGATTGATTCTTAAAAACATACATAAGCATTTTTCAAAAACGAAACGAATACTTAACAAAAGCCCACTTACAGTGCTTGGATACGTGCTTGAGTAATCGACGGTACGAAACGAACGGATTCAAATCTTCCAACCAAGAACAGAAATCAGAAGTCTAAACTTTTCGAACCAGATTCTGGAAATTCGAACAGATTGCTTAACCCTTTTTTCGAACTAGATTGCTAAGGTATTTGGGTGGATTAAGTTGTGAATAAAGGCTAAGAATCGCTCGGTTTCAATCTCGAAACTTGCTGATATAAAGGAAGGAATTTTGGACAGAATTATAACTGACTTTGGACTGAGTTTTCGAACAGATTGCTTGCTGAAAATTTTCGAACAAAAAGCTGCTGAATTTTTCAGATTTAAGGGACTAAAATTCTAGAAAACTCACGGCTGGAATTTGTTTAGAAAAAGGGTGCTGAAATTCGAATGGTTTAGGCCTTAAATTCCCGAGAGATGGCTGCTGTTTCACAAGGAATTTTCTGAGATTGGTCGAGGAATTGAGCTGGAGTTTATTGAGAAATATATGCTGAGAGTGGTGAGAGTTTTCGATAATTTCTAGGCTTGGAACAAGGCTGGAAGTTTACAATTCAAAGGACTTGGAGTTATGAAATCTGGTGGCTTGGTGATCGAAAACTAATGGTTGGAACCAATCCTCTCGGGTGATGTATTCAAAGTTGGTGAAAGACTTGGATTTTCTTAAATAAAGAGATGGAGATTTTCGAAATTGTAGGTGCCAAATATTCAGATTTTTGTTGGCTAAACTCTTGGATTATATTGATCAAATTTTGTGGATGAATTCTCGGCAACTTCAATATCAATTTTCGAAAATTGCTGCTGAATGGAGGCTGAAGTTTTTTGGCTTTAATATGTTGAAAAGTGATTAGCTTAGGTCTTACTTAATAAGCTTAGATTGGTATGAATGATATACTTCTATCCCCACTAGAATTCTAAATCATCTTTTAGAGTTTTACACCTCCTAGAACACCTAATTATCTATCTATTAAATAGAGTTTTAATCATACTAAAACACTTTATTATTCTATCTCAATTAATTAGTGTTCTAGTTGTACTCCAACACCTAATAATTTTATAAAAGAATTTAACTTGTATCAATTACCTTAATTGATGGACAACCTCAAATTCCGGGTCTTCACAGCTTTGAGTTGGGAGTTTACAGGAATAAAACTGTAATTTGTTATGAAACTAATAAATAATCATTCAACTTATACCACAATTTGAATTTTAGGAAGAATTATCTAAAAATTGAAATATATTTAAATTTTAAAAAATCTCATTGATACCCCTCTATGGAGGATCGATCTACCTAACGGGTTTTAACCGACCCAATAATTTAGCAAGGAGTTGTAGGGTTTTGGAAGACATCTATATTGTCGGGATAAACATGGATCTAGTTGCCATACACAATACTATTTCATGTTGATTAGAACTCTTCTCCCAGATTGACTAGAACTCTACAATTATAGATTGACTAGAACTCTTATTCTATATTGATTGAGACTCTATCTCTACATCTATAAATAGAGGGCACCTAACCCTCATTCAGGTACGTTCAATTACGCAATACTTACACGCTATTCCTACAATTTCAATACTTTTTCTATTGAAATATATACTGACTTGAGCGTCGGAGTGTCTTCGCCTACGGGCGGAGTCATCTTACCCTTTTTCTTTGATATACAGAGATACATTGGGAGCGGTTCAATTCAGTTTATAGAAGATAAATCGTTTGTTGCATCATCGCACGACATCTATTAAGGATCACACTTTTTGGTGATATCAATTGGCGCCGTCTGTGGGAAACTTGATCTAAGACGTGATATTAGAAAAAAAAATTTTGTTATAACTCGAAAAATTTCAAAGAGTGATTCTGGTTTTCCGAATTCCAACTGCTCCGACCCCAACTTTCTTTTTCTACTCATCAGCAGTGTGAAATTTTCTCATTATATATACAATCGAAAATGGAAACTGAAGGACCCGTTTCGAACTCCAATTGGAATTACCCACTTACCGACGATGAACTCCAAGCCATCGACGCCGCATTATCCGCTGCTGTCTCCGCTTCTCCGATCAAGAAGTGCCGCCGCTTCAGTTGTACCGACGCCGCGCTTGCTTCCTTCGACTCTCCTCCTAAAACCCGACATCGATTGCCCCAGACTCTCTTCGCTTTTCGACAACAACAAAAGAACAATCCCGCCTTATCCTTTTCAGTTTTTTTCACCACATAGATCCTACGTTGATGCAAATTATTCTTACCGAGATTTTTAGTTTTCTGGTTGCGAGTGGCTTCTACGAATACGCCGCTGCGACGTACTCCTCTACGCACGTGCTTGCACCGCTGCAACTTGCTTACACCATTATCCTCGGCGCGGTTTATATTCCTCTTGCGGTGTTTTTTGGCAGAAGGTTAGGACTTTGGGATGCGACGGGTTGTGGGTGTGCTCGGATCAGTGGTTTATGGGACTGCTCGTGAGGTTGCGGTTGGGCTGTTGCCCGTCGCAGGCAGCGGCAGTGATGAGGAAGAGGATGTTGCCTTCGCAATTTGTTTGATATTTTCGACTGGGAATCAGAGTTCTCCATTTGAGAAATTTCACCTTCAAACCAAACCTTCGACTCATGAGTGCTGAGGTTCGCAAGACAGCTTCGGGCGACGAGTTCTGGTTGCACGTGGCTGCTTCGGCAGTGGGTTGTGGCCTTCCGCTGGTTTGAGTGAGGTTCGCTGGTGGATTATGGCGCGCTGTGCTTAGGGCTGCACTGCCCACCGTGAGGTGGTGGTTCGGAGTGATGAAGAAAAAGGGTGTTCCATGTGATGGTTTCACCTTTCCAATATTGATTAAATTGGTCGTGTTACTTGATGAAAATGGTGCTGGTTTAACGAAATGATTTGTTGCTTGGAGATGTGAATGGGATTTGAATATGATGTAGTATGCTTTCTCACATTAATGGGAGAGTAAGTATATCTTTGTTACTATATCTTGTCATGTCATCTATGGAACTTGCATATGGCAAAAGGTCACGACCATGGATGCACCTATTATTGAGCAAGTTCGTGAAGATATGATGAGATCACTCAGTGAATTATTGACTTCTTCAAGAAAGGAGCTTATTGTTACTGTGCACCATTTGCTAAATATTGAGCATGATGTTGTTGGAGATGATCTACAGAGATTATGGACTATGGTTTTGACCTCCATGAACTGTAGCTATCGATCAACAGATGTGTTTGATCAACCTGTTCTATCCTTAGAGATACTCAGTCTGGGATGCAGATTGATTGGTCTTTATAGCGAACTTTGGCAGAAGGGCGGGCTGCCGAATGCATCCACCAGTTAAGTTCCGATTTCATGGAATCACTAGAGTGGATGAAGTTTGAGCTTCAGTTGGCTGGTGGAGATGAAGTTTCAAAATCAAAAACGTGTTTTGACTCAGAGCACTTCGATTTGCGATCAGAAATCCTAGGCAGGGCCTTGTCTGAGGTGTATGTAATCATTTTAGACTCGATAACTATCAGTTCCGGTAATAGTTATCTTGTTGGTGTTTCTGTGAAGAATTTTATAGAAATGATAAGTGCTAGTTTGAGTGGTGTGGTCTCTCTACAGTCTTATACTATCAAGAATTTCTCCATTGTTGTTGATGGAAGAGCTTTCCGTGATAGTACTAGAGGTTTTCATTAAGGAAGAGTCATTGCCATGCGCATTGTGGTGGATCATTTGCCAAAATGTTGATACATGGTGCTCGCATGCCGCCAAGAAGGATTTGAAGAATTTTCTCTCCATTCTGATTAAGGCTTCCATTTCCAATGTACATGGCATCAAGTTTTTGCACGATTCTGCAGAAGTCAGTGTTATTCTTATCTGCTACTCCTGAAGTTGATCTTAGTAAATCACCTAATTGGGATGAGGTTATTTCTGTCCTTGAAAATTTATCTGATGAAGGAATTGGTCATTTTCCTTGAACAAAGTCCAGCACAGCTTCATATGAATCTTGTGATGAATATACAAATGTCAAGTTTGTTATATGTCCAATTTTGCTCACCCTTTTGATACGGATGCCTGAAGACTATTTCAGTTTGAGATATTCATCACTGTATATCAAATGTATCCTCAACCTTGAAAGTACTTTTAGGCCGATCAAAGTTATAACTTGGGCATGCAATCTCGCAGTAAGCCCCTATTTATCAGCTCGGTAGTTCGGGCGTGCAATCTCGCAATAAGTCCCAACTCGGCAGTTTGGCCATGCCATCTGGCAGTAAGGCCTTATTACATCGAGCTCGGGCATGCAATCTAGCAGTAAGGCCATATTATGATAGGTCGGGCATGCAATCTTGCAGTGAGGCCCTATTACATCAAGCTCGGGCGTGCCATCTGGCAGTAAGGCCCTATTCAGAAGCCCAAGGCGTTGTCAATAAGCCCTTGGCACATCAGGAGCACGAGCTCAGCCCTGGTCACGCCAGGAGCATGGGTGTGCAACCTATTCAGAAGCCCAAGGCGTTGTCAATAAGCCCTTGACACATCAGGAGCACGAGCTCAGCCCTGGTCACGCCAGGAGCATGGGTGTGCAACCTATTCAGAAGCCCAAGGCGTTGTCAATAAGCCCTTGGCACATCAGGAGCACGAGCTCAGCCCTGGTCACGCCAGGAGCATGGGTGTGCAACCTATTCAGAAGCCCAAGGCGTTGTCAATAAGCCCTTGGCACATCAGGAGCACGAGCTCAGCCCTGGTCACGCCAGGAGCATCGGTGCAACCTATTCAGAAGCCCAAGGCGTTGTCAATAAGCCCTTGGCACATCAGGAGCACGAGCTCAGCCCTGGTCACGCCAGGAGCGTGGGTGTGCAACCTGCCTCAGGAGCACGAGCTCAGCCCTGTCACGCCAGGAGCATGGGTGTGCAACCTGCCTCAGGAGCACGAGCTCAGCCCTGGTCACGCCAGGAGCATGGGTGTGCAACCTACCTGAGGAGCACGAGCTCAGCCCTGGTCACGCCAGGAGCATGGGTGTGCAACCTACCTGAGGAGCTCAGTTCAGATCAGACGAGCACATTTTTGCTCCTATTTATTATCTCTGGAGCACGGTTCAGGCGAGCATTCTTCGCTCATATTTATTATCTTTGGAGCTCAGTTCAGAGCAAGCGAGCAGACTTCAGACGAGCACATTTTTGCTCCTATTTATTATCTCTGGAGCACGGTTCAGGCGAGCATTCTTCGCTCATATTTATTATCTTTGGAGCTCAGTTCAGAGCAAGCGAGCAGACTTTGCCCCTATTTATTATCTTTGGAGCTCGGTTCAGGCGAGCATTCTTCGCTCCTATTTGTTATCTCTGGAGCTCAGGCGAGCACACTTCGCCCCTCTTTATTATCTCTGGAGCTCAAATCAGGCGAGCATTCTTCGCTCCTATTTGTTATCTCTGGAGCTCGGTTCATATCAGGTGAGCACACCTCACCCATTTATTATATCTGGAGCTTAGTTTGGATCAGGAGAACATCATTTGCTCCACATACCTATTACCTCTGGAGCTTAGTTTAGTCGAGCATCATTTGCATATATTTATCCGATATAGCTCAAATTAGCTCAGATGAGCTTTATTTGCTCCGTATTACCTCTGGTGCCCGATCGGGCTTATCTGCTCAGCTCAGGATTCTACTGATGCTGGAAATCAAACAAGTTTCATTGGCATCGTATATTTTTCATCGCTGGGGCTTGAGATTTCTATTAATTATGGAGCTTGGGACGCTTAATATTCATAAAGCCAATGTTGTTAGCACCACATGTTTATTCATCACGGAGCTCGACTATATCTCATATTCCCGTAGAAGTAAACAGCAGGGGCACTAGGAACAGGTCGGTTAAACATTTAACGAACTTCTGGTCTTCGACGTCAGTCCGACTAGGAGGGGGGACTTGTGATACCCCTCTATGGAGGATCGATCTACCTAACGGGTTTTAACCGACCCAATAATTTAGCAAGGAGTTGTAGGGTTTTGGAAGACATCTATATTGTCGGGATAAACATGGATCTAGTTGCCATACACAATACTATTTCATGTTGATTAGAACTCTTCTCCCAGATTGACTAGAACTCTACAATTATAGATTGACTAGAACTCTTATTCTATATTGATTGAGACTCTATCTCTACATCTATAAATAGAGGGCACCTAACCCTCATTCAGGTACGTTCAATTACGCAATACTTACACGCTATTCCTACAATTTCAATACTTTTTCTATTGAAATATATACTGACTTGAGCGTCGGAGTGTCTTCGCCTACGGGCGGAGTCATCTTACCCTTTTTCTTTGATATACAGAGATACATTGGGAACGGTTCAATTCAGTTTATAGAAGATAAATCGTTTGTTGCATCATCGCACGACATCTATTAAGGATCACACTTTTTGGTGATATCACTCATAATGTTTATTTTATTGTTTTTAAAAAAATCATTCTAAAGTTTTTATTCCAAAAAATTCAAATTCCCAAAAGTTTCCTTAGAATGCCCTTAACTCATTTTATGGATAAAAATTCTCGTAGAATCGAGAATGAAGTTCCTCGTCTTTTTTTTTTTTGAAAGGGGGGTGGGGGCATTTTACAAGAGGTTTCTAATCTCTTGGCTATATGGTTCTTCCGGGGGAGAGATCGAGCTTCAAGAAATAGTGAATAGTCTTATCAATACACAAATGTTTTTAGTCAAACTTATTCAAAAATATTTTATAATAATTAAATGAGCTAACTAAAGTTGTTTTTTATTAATATTTTACATTAACATTAACATATATATAGGTTGTATTAACTAGTTACACACATATTTTTCTTAAAATAAAATATAAACAATGAAACACAATATTAACTAAAATTAAAAACTTTTCCTTGGAATCTAATAATGTAATTTCATCACGATAATCTTTTTAAAAAAATTAATTTAGTTTTACATAAATTTAATCATGATTATATTAAGTCAAATTTATAGTGTAGTTTAATTATGTGAAAATAACTTTGTAAAAGTTTAATTATTTATGTAATAATTTTAAGATATATTTCTTCAATATTTGTTTATAAAAAAATTAGCTCTTAAGTTTAAGGATCTATATTTTAGGAAACCGGAATTTTTTTGTAAAGAGAAAATCATAATTACGAGATGTTTTTGAATATGAAAATAATTTAAATAGATTTCTAGGTAATTTTTCCTAAATTCTATAACAGAAATGTATACTTATGATATATAGAAGATGAAAATTGCAATCAAATTTGGTGTAAAAAAAGTAGTTTTTACTTTTACCGAAGGAATGACGATTTTCAACCATCAGTGCCAAACTCCAACAACATTCCATTTATAACAAAAACTAATCATATGATAATCATATCTATTATTATAAATCATTCATGGATTCATCTTGTAATCCGATAAATTATCTTTTGTTCAATATTAATGGATTCGAAAAAAAAATTTACTTTCTCGATTTTCATTAGAAAAAATATCATGTCCTTCTACATATTGTAGTCGATTGTATAATAACTTAAGTAATGCAACAAAAAAATGTTGTCAACTATCTTGAGTTTGATAGCTTGTGTTTCTAAAATTTTGAGACAAACTATTGTTTTGTTGCTTACAATTTGAAATTAGAATTGCTTAGAAATTGATATTGAAAAATGTAATCAATTGCTTAAAATTTGAAATTGTAAGATGTGAGAATAGAACGAGGAAATGGAATAAAATTTATATAGAAAACGAAAATAAAATTACAAAATTTACGGGGTCTAAGGTCCGACACGACCTATTTGCCATTTCTAAGACGTCAAATATAATTATAAAAAAATTTAAATCAATAAAAACATTATAAAAAATACATTGTTTCTTCTAGAAAAATAAACACATATCACATATCATTATTATTATTATTATATTATAAGCTAAGAGCATTGGAGAGATTAATTTTTTCTTCAATAAAAAAATTAGACAAAAATAAGTAATTAAAATTTTTATCTTTACTCTTATTAAATTTTTAAAATATTTTTTAATATTATTATTTTATCATATTTTTCATTAAGGGCAAAGTGGAAAACGGGGTAGAAATATATGTAATTTAAAACTCACAGCTTGTCTTGATAGCGAAAAATTATGAACAACACAGAAACGCACAAAACACAGAACTAGGGTTTCGACTGTGCTGAGTTCGATTCTATTCGTGCCAAATTCGTCTTCTCTAATGGTATTCGTCTCTCTCTCTCTCTCTCTTCTAAAACCTCGTGTATGTGTCTCTGTAGGTCCTTGGCTTCTCTATTGATGTGTGGATTTATCGTTCATATGATGTATTTGATGAATTGATTTTTGGTTTTTGTCACCTCATGGTTTTGGAATTCAATTCACTTTTAAAGGGCTAGAAGCCTTTTGTATTATTTTTTTGAGTACACATCATGAATTTGAGTAAATTGGTGCTTTTCATACAGCATTGTGTTTTCAAGTTTTGGAAAGAGTTGATTGTACGCCGAAATTTATTTTTAGTTACTACGATCTTTTTGTGTTAATTAATTGAAGAGGTGGAATGATAAGTAGAAATAATCAATCCAATTTTGAATAGCTTAAACTTTAGTTTAAATATCATGGGTTGAATTTTATGATAGCTTTTTGATGTCTTCTTGACGAATTTAAATGTCGACTCAGGAAATTGCTGGGAACTACTACTCTCCACCTCCTATGGACTCACCAGAAGCTGCAGGCTTGCAGCAACCAGCTCACAAAGGGTCATTGAGCCCAAATTACAAGGTCTGAAACTTTAACAGTGTCATTATTCCACGTGTTTTTTAGAGAACAATATGACATACAAGAAAGGCTATTACATACCAGTAAACTATGTTTGGAGGCTCATGTCTTAGAGTTAGATATTAGAATTTGAATTCTGCGAAGTTCATTTGTCAAAAAATTGTACTCAAACCTATTAATATCTAATTTAGACAACAACAAATATGTAGTTCAGGGATTATGCAACAAATGTCAATCTTAGTATTTGATAATAACTTAGCTAGTATTTTCAGCTATCAATAATTGCACCATCAGATCATCTTGTGGTATTCGTAATTATGATATTATTGTCTTGTTTTCCCAACAATTGATGCAAATCTTATGGGATTGGGAAGAAAGATATGTACTTGTAACTACATATGGTCCTTTTCAATGATTTGTTGGTTTGACTTGTAACTTTTGCTTATGATTCGTTCTTTGTTACGGCGCTTTATGCAGCGTACCTCTCTTGACCATGAAAAAGACAGAGAGAGGGAGTCTTATAGAAGCAGGGATAAGGATCGGGAAAGAGGTCGTGATAAGGGCCGGGACAGGGAGAAGGATAGAGACAGGGACAAAGATAGGTATCGTGATCGTGATCGTGATCATCATCATCGAGACCGTCACAAGGATCGTGGTGAGAGAATGGAGAGGGCGAGAACCAGCGATCGAAACGATGATGATAACTATTACAGAAATCGAGACTATGAAAGGTGGAGAAACTGTAACTTGTTGGTTGGTTTATATTACTGGTAGCCCCTGCCTTTTTTCTTTTATTTGCATACTGTTCTAAATTTGTGAATCCAATAGTACATCCTGTCTGTCACCTGATGTTTTAGCTAACAGAAAATGGTGTGGCTTATTCTTTTAGCTAATGAATTCCTTGAATTAACCGAAAGCAATCTGTGCGAGGCGCTTTGGTTAACTGGCGTTCACCTTCAATACCTCATTGCTGCTCACGTGTTACTATGTCTGTCCGTTGTTACTATGTCTGTCCGTTCTATTACTCTTGCAGATATTGTTTCTAAGCCATTGTTAATAAGGTATTATTTTCTAATTCCTGTATTGTTATGGTCTTGCAGGCGTGGAGACTATGACAAAGATAGGGATGACAAACCCAAACATAGGTCTCGATCTCACTCAAAGCCTAGATCAGAGCACAGATCACGGTCCCGATCTCCTTCACGCTCTAAAAGGTAGTTTGTGACAGTAATTTCCCCTGTTTATTTGTAAGAATCAGCTTAATTTAAGCCCACTGGCTCAAACGAAGCTGAACTACATGATACCCCTAGGTTTTATGTTAGTAGTGTAGGATTATTAAAACTTGCCACATTCTGGTCTACAATGAGCTCGGCAACTAAACGTTCATTTCATCTGCTATGCACAATAATGTACACATCCAGGTTTCTACCTTGCATCTTCGTCGTCTTCATCATCGCCATCAATTTTATTCATTTGTCTTAATTCACCAACCAAAATCTCCCATCATCGTCAGCATCTGTAGCACTTGTTCTTTTCATTGATGAATATATATTACAGTAAAAGGACCAGCGGTTTTGATATGGCACCTCCTATTGCATTGCTTCCCAATGCTGCTGCGGCTAACGCAGGTACAATCAACAATTGTTTTACCATTATGTCAATTGTGATAACTATTATTCTTTCCCTTGATATAGTGTGGAAATTTCATATCCAATACATGGTTTCATTTTGGTAAGCGTACTCAGTTCCTCAATTTGTATATATCTTGATATGGGGCATTCTTCTCTAGATTGGCTATTCAGTTTTCATTTAATTATTTGCTTGGTAATTGAAACTGAGAGGGTTTTTGGTTTCTTGTTGTGTTTGGTGTTTGTTTGTTTGTTTTGTATGTCCTAAGTTATGTACTAAGAAGGCAATGTTGGGCTACTAGCCCCACTGTGCTGACAATGAACGTGAGCCGACCTCTGTAGCTTTTATGTACAAGGCAGAACGAATACAGGTCCTGTCCATCTTCAACCAGGATTTGCATGCTTGGTAGTTTTACAAACAATTTTACTAGAATGCCATCTTTCCCTCACAGTTGCATATATTTCCAAAGATGATTGTTGGCTTAAGAAATGTGCTTTTGTTGTGTACAAAAAAAAAAATGAAACTTGATAAATCTTGTTGTTTATGAGTAAGACGAGGGTACACTACTTAAATTCGTGAGATGTAACTTGGTTTAACTCTACAGGTCAGATGCTCGGGACCACCCCTGCCATTCCTGGAATGTTTCCCAATATGTTACCTTTGGCGCCTGGGCAGGTTTTTTCCAACTCTTTCAGTGTAGCTGATGCAAGTTCAATATTAACCTTCTATACTTAATCTTGACTTCATTGCAGTTTGGAGCACTCCCCCTAATGCCCGTTCAGGCGATGACTCAGCAGGTTGCTTTGACTACTTATTTTTTTCGTTTCTGTTTCATCAGGGTTAATCCAAGTATCATGAAATGTTGTCTTATCAGGCTACCAGACATGCTAGACGAGTTTATGTTGGTGGACTTCCCCCCTCTGCCAATGAACAGGTGGGATGCTCCATCTCAACATATTAATCATTTTTGGACACAGTTGTTGGATATATACCTATCTATATTTGGCTCTTTGTAGATTGTGTCACTCATTATTTGTCTATGTTAAGTGTTTGTAAAATGACTCCTTTTATATTAGAACTTCAAAGTATCAAGATATCGTGCAATCCCTTGAATAAATATCTTTTTCTTTTCATATTCTGTTTGATTTCTAGTGAATAAACTGTGATAGTTAAGTACACATACCTTCCTAAGGCTATTTGAGCTGCAGACTCATTAGCTTCTATTATGTATTTAATCTTGCTTTGCTATCGATCTTTTTCCCCTTACCATTACCAGATTTCAAATGTATTTGGCTTCTTTATTTACTTTGGCTATGATGGCAGTCTGTGGCAACATACTTTAGCCATGTTATGTCAGCAATTGGAGGAAACACCGCTGGTCCAGGTTGATCTACAGAAATTGTGATTTTTTTTGTTTTGCGCTTTACTTGGTTTATTCTGAAATTAATAATGATTAATAAAATTGTCTATTTCATTCAGGGGATGCTGTTGTAAATGTTTACATTAATCATGAGAAGAAGTTTGCTTTTGTGGAAATGAGATCTGTTGAAGAGGCTAGTAATGCTATGGCTTTAGATGGGATAATGTTTGAGGTATTTAACGTCTTTTGTAGCTTCAAGTTGAATGGGGTTATTAAATCTAGTTGTGGAGTTTTATTTTCGGTTCATTTTCAGTGGTGTTACATTATGGTGAATTCCACCTATCGCCATAATTTCATCAAATATTGTGCACGCTTTATCTACTTTCTTGTTCAGGGTGCACCAGTTAAAGTGAGAAGACCCAGTGATTACAATCCTTCGCTGGCTGCGACTCTAGGATCTAGTCAACCTAGCCCTAATCTTAATCTTGCAGCTGTTGGGTTGACACCAGGATCTTCTGGGGGTCTCGAGGGTCCTGACCGTATATTTGTCGGTGGCTTACCATATTATTTTACAGAAGCGCAGGTTAGGGAGCTGCTTGAGTCTTTTGGAGCACTCCGGGGATTTGATCTGGTTAAAGATAGAGAAACAGGGAACTCCAAAGGCTATGCATTTTGTGTTTACCAGGACTTATCAGTTACAGATATTGCCTGTGCAGCACTTAATGGGATAAAAATGGGTGATAAAACACTTACTGTTCGGCGTGCGAACCAGGGTACAATTCAACCTAATCCTGAACAGGAGAATGTATTAATGCACGCCCAACAACAAATAGCATTGCAGGTAGTGTAATTTTATTTTGTTTTTCTTGCTCATCTTTTTTAATGCACATCGTTATCCTCAAAATTTGTTCATTTTACGGGTTAAGACCTACAGTGCCAAAATCAGCTTTACTATCTTGAAATTTAATTGAACGAGGACGTTTGTTTAATTTTGGCATATTTTGCTGCGTCTTTCATTACTGTACTATTGCGATTGTTGACTAGAATAAAAACTGCCCAGCTGAAATTACGGCTCCAAATTCTTTTGCAGAAACTCATGTTACAACCCAGTGTACTGGCTACAAAGGTTGTGTGCCTGACAGAGGTGGTTAATTCAGTAGGAGCTCAACGACGATGATGACTATGAAGATATCTTAGAGGACATGAAAATTGAGTGTGGAAAATTTGGTAATCTTCTTCAATAACCATTAGACCTCTATAACTCACGAGCTTCCACCTGCAAATGTTCGCGATCTTCATCCACACTAAATACCTCTTCGTTTTGTGTTCATTCTCTTTTTTACAGTGTTCTCGGGTCCTATATTCTACATAACAGAAGCTACCGACACAAACTCCAGAACCTTATATTTGAAAATAACTAAACATACCTTCCCGTTTTCTGCAACACTAAGTGTCTCAGCCCTTGATTTCAAATTGTGCAGGTACTCTCGTAAACGTGATCATCCCGCGCCCACGCCCCAATAATGAACCAGCTCCTGGTGTAGGAAAGGTTGGTATCTGAGACTATTTTATGTCGCATACATTATCTCGTTGCATTTGTGGTGTTGATTAAAAAACCATCATACTTCTTTTGTTCAGGTGTTCTTGGAGTATGTGGACGTTGAAAGTGCTACAAAAGCTCGACAAGGACTAAATGGAAGAAAATTTGGGGGAAAAGAAGTTGTAGCAGTTTTCTATCCAGAGAACAAGTTTTCCGAGGGTATTTATGATGATTAGTCTGGGATTAGTCCGGGATTAGTCCGCAGTCATTCGCCTTGCATCCTAATTCATATCTAAGTTTGAAAACACTTCGAAATTGATGCTCGATGCCACCTCTTGCGTTAAGGTTCTGTTTCTATTGATATGGCTTGTTATTTTTCTTTTGTGTGCTAGCTTTTTGTTGGAAGACCTTTTTTTTCAGCACGAGGACTTGATTTTTGAGCTAGGCATAGTATAAGTATTTTCTTCATGTCTATCTTGATACTGATTTTACTACCAAATATAAAGCTACTTAGTTGGAATGTGATTATTAATTTGTAATTTTCTGTTACAACTTTATTACTAGGTGTTTTTTTCTTGTAGTTTGAACACCAAAATTTGTCCTATTTATAATTTCATGCCGGCTGAATACCCAAATTTATTTGTTATTTTTTTTAAAATTTGAGGGTGCAAATGCAATCGGCGGATCAGCTGGTTTGATGCTGCCTTAAGAGTACATCAAATCATTGGATGTGAATATGCACATCCAACATTGACGTGAATGTTCTCATTCAAAGATTACCCTTTTTTGGTAGTGCCAATGAGGGTAGCAACCAATAAATCTGATCACACAATGCTTGATGATTAGATGGATTACATTATGTAGTATTCAATCCTTCCAATGTATAGGTACAATTCATTAAACAAAACTAAAATTAGAGATTAATTGGATAATGTCAAGTGTCAAACTATGCTATTTTAGCATAGTGTCTGTCATCTATTTCCCAATATAAAAGGTCTCGGGTTCGAGTCATCTCCATTCCCTTAAAAAACTTTTTTAAAAAAAACAATTTTTTTTAAAAAAAGTTTAACCTATGCCGTTAACTTTTCCATAGAAAATGATTTATTAGATTCAAATCTTTTCAAGGCAGAGTATTTACCATAATCTTAGATTCCGTCTTTTTAAATCACATTATTGTAATATATACAATTAAATATTCTAAGTATAAATAATTTAATTTATTGATTGTTTAAAATTTCGGACAATATAAGATTTTAAATTCTAATTATGATATTTAAATTAATGCTATAAAAATTAAATTAATTAATTGATCAAAATTATGCTTTCAAAGTCGACAATGTGAGACCAATAAAATATATCGAATAGTGTGCCCTACTCATCAATAATCCCTACGACAACATTGAGAAATCGAAATATTAGAGAATCTGGCTATGCCGATTGGTAAAGACTTACGTTACCTTCAGGATCCATACAGTATCCCAAAAAGCGTATACAAAATCTCCATCAACCAAAAAAAGAAAAAGAAAATTGGAATAAAAGCATGAAATTAACGGAAGTACTGACAAAATGGTGTGTCCTTGTACAAGGGTCTGAAAACAAGAACTAAACCAACTACTCCAACTGGCTGTGTTAATAACTGTTCAAATCGATATATTAATCCTAAGAATCTTCTCATCAAGCCCATAAAACAACAAAGTGGGAAACTAAATCCACAATCCATTCACTTTTTACCTTAAATGGGCCAAAAAGGAAGTATGACAAATCTTTAAACACTGTTCTTGGATATAACCTCTCCAAATCTTAGGTACCATTGTGCGTCCGACGAATTGTTCTCTTGTTCACAGTTGCCGCTGCGGCGTTTCTAAACAGGGTTGTCCCTCTACCGATCACAAACTGCGCATAATCGACACTTTTTGGAAGATCAGAGCGAAGCTTTGATGGAGGAGTTGGTAAGAACGACACAAGAACCCTTGACACCTCATGCATTGATGGTCTTTCGGATGGGTGGCGTCTCGTGCAAAGCAAAGCCAGCTGAAATGTTTTTCTTACATGAGATAAATCCATGCAAGTCACCGAAACTTCAGGATCAAGGGTTTCCATTATCGTGTTGTCGTCTGCTTTAGACAGCACCTGAAATATATACAACATAAAAGTGTAAGATTACCAAGATAAATAGATCTTGTATACCTTAAAATCGTCCCTCGTAATTATGTTTGAAACCTCTCCCTGCAGCGAATAGGCCTGTCTACTGATCATGAATGTAGGTTGATTGATACCAAAAAAGTTCAAGGGTTGCACTTTCTCAAGTTAAATAACTAAAAACGGTAAAAAGAAAAAAATATGAGAACAGATAATGTTACCAGCTGATGCAAGTTTGAGTCATTGACAACAGCCTTCTTGCCAGTCAATAGCTCGAGAAGCACAATGCCGAAGCTATAAACATCCGATTTTTCAGTTAGCCTAGAAGTCCGGGCGTACTCTGGGTCGATATAGCCTATTGTTCCAAGAACATACGTAGATGCATGTGTTTTTGCCGAAGGTAAACATTTTGCGATTCCAAAATCAGAGAGATGGGCCTCGAAATTTTCATCAAGTAGAATATTCGATGATTTCACATCCCTATGAATAATTCTTGGGTTGCAATCATGGTGAAGGTAGGCTAGCCCTTGTGCAGCACCAACAGCAACTTTCAGACGAGTTTCCCAGTCAAGTTTTACCTTTTTGGATGCTCCTGTAGTGAATATCACCCGAGTATTATAACTAAATCGTTCTAAAAATAAATCGAAAACATGAGACACAAATGCTAGATTTTTAAGCAAACAAAATAGATTAAAAACACGACATAAGATTTCCATGATTCTGACCATATTGATCTACATATATGCCATATTGCTAACAGGATTAAACCTCTTGCTAGTTTATATGCATTATGCTTCCACAAGTGTCAAAGGAAACCCAAAATTATAGTGAACTTTAGTACGTTTTTACAAGTTACATTGAAAAACGTTACTAACCATGAAGAAGATCCCAAAGAGAACCATTTTTCATGTAATCATAGAAGAGAAGATCTCCTTGGGGAGATAAGGAGTAACCGTGCAAGCTGACAAGGTTTCTGTGCCTTATGCTGCCAATAGTCTCAAGCTCAGTCTCAAACTCACGAGAGTTGTGAGGATATTGATTGTAGAGTCGCTTAATGGCGATTGGCCTTGAATTTTTTAATTCACATTTATATACTGTGCTTGAAGCACCATACCCTATTATGTATTTCTCACTCAAATCCTCAGTGAGTCTCATAATATCCTCGTACGTGTGAATAGCCATATCCATATGAAGAACAACCAGTTTTGATGAACCTGTTGATGAACCAAACGTGAAAAACAGACTACAAAGAAAGACAAAAAATGATACAAGAGATAAAATTAGTTCCACGCGACATTGCATACTCTTGTTCGAGCCCTTTATGAATGGCTTTGGTTGGTTGGTCTTGTATATGGCGACTATGATCATTGATAACAGAGTAATACAGCCCAATGTGATGCAAACTACTGCTGTTCTTGAAAATATGGCTAGTATAAAGATCAAAGATAACAGTAGGTGTCAAGATCAAGGGTAAAAACAAAAACAAGGATTGTGTAATAACATCAGCAAATACCAAATAATACCTTTGGATTTTGGGGGATATGGATAGCATATTGAGCCCAACCAATGACCACATAGTAAGGGGTTCCCGATGAAGCTGAACACAACAGAACAAAATGACCACAACGACAACAGCAAAGATGAAGAGAAACAGTAAAGTCGGCAGAGATTGCTTATTTTATCTTACCTATCAGGTGGAAAGCGAGAGAAGTTCCTTCCTAGCGGAATCGAGCCAGTAAAATTGTTATAAGAAATATTCCTGATTAAAAGAAGCTTTTGTTACACCAGGAGACTTGGAAAAATGAAGCCTTTAAAAAATGAAACCCTAGAACTCACAATCTGTCAAGACTCAAGCAATTACTTAGTTTATCGGGTATTCTTCCACTTAGATAATTGTTATTTAGAATGCTGCAAAACAGAGCAACTTGCCTTAGACAGAGAACCATTCAAGCAGTAGTTACAAGTTGATTGCATGGGAAAAAGAATACATTAAAACATAAACATACAGAAAAGCAAGATTTTGCAGCTGCCCCAACTCTTCAGGGATTCTGCTCGACAACTTGTTGAAAGACAAATCCCTACAAAATGATGCCCACGTAAAGGATACCACCTCTAGTAAAAAAAGGGTCGTATTGACATTTAACATTTTTAATAAAAGCTTACAGAATCTGAATGCTCCTTAGGTTCCCAAATTCAGTAGGTATGGATCCATCAAGATGATTATGACTTAAGTTTCTAAAAATTAGTGGAGTATACATATGAATTAGTCACAACATATACCATGACAAGAATAATCTATTTTACCATGTACATGTCTTACAAAGTAAGAAGGTGTTCCAAATCACCAACAGAGGTGGGAAGAGATCCTGAGAAATCATTGTTTGACAGGTCCCTAAGCAAAAAATCGTCATACAAAGAATTCTCGATGATATCAAAGGTATAAAGTGAATCTTGAAACTCACAATGTATCAAGATTGATAATGTGCCCAAGCTCAACAGGTATAGAACCATGAAACCGGTTGGAGGAGAGATTCCTGCAGATCAAGAACATAATCTCAGCGTTTGTAAATGAAATACAAGTAAAAAAACATTACAAGATTAAGAACATACAGATATGTTAGGCTTTCTAGGTGTTTTAGCCCAGACGGAATGGATCCATTTAAACGGTTGCCATGCACATTTCTGAGCAAAAATCCAAAATATAAATATGGATACCTGAGTCACTCGTTTTGTAATGAGCAAGTTTGAATTAAATATGGATCCAAAATCTTACAGTTGATTCAGTGCTGTGCATGAACTGATATTTTCAGGAATGGGCCCTTCCAGATTGTTAGTAGCCAGATTTCTAGCAGACAACATACGTTCAGTTTGTTCACAAGAGTATAAAGGAGGAAAAATAAGGCAGTTAAATAAAAAGCAACTCACAATTCAAAGAGTTGTTCCAAATTCCCAAGTTCAGCAGGTATACCTCCAAGTAATTGGTTGTCATTTAACTGCCTAAAAATAACATCAATTTGCGACGCAAATAAGAAAAGAGCACCAAACACTCGTATATTTTTGCAACGAGAATTTCTTACAAATAGCTAAGCTTTGTCATATTTCCCAGCTCAGGTGGAATAGGCCCCGTAAGTTTGTTACCATGAAGGTACCTGAAATAGAGAAGTAAAAGTGGTAAAAGAAGGAAGAACAAGATAGATTCCTTGATAATTCAATACTCGGATAGCCCAGAACTAACAGCTTTCCGGTGTAAGTAAGATTTCCAAAAATTGCAGGAATAGGTCCGACTAATTCATTTTCACTCAGATCCCTGAAAGAAATTCAAGATAAATTTATATAAATGTGCGCAGAAGTGCTCAAAGACTTATATCGCGGGTGTAAAACAAGTTCCGGTTGGACTGTCAATGCTTACAAGACAGCAAGTGCTTGCATTAGACCTATCACCTCAGGAATCCTTCCGGTTAGCATATTCCCTTGTAATGACCTGTCCAGAAACCAACTGATTACATGTATCATAGGTTCTAAGATCCCGGTATTGTGCACATACATTTTGCAACATATCATTATGGCGCACTAACGTAGAATCAAGTATCAACACAGATAAACTTACAGAGTAGCTACTTGCAAAAACCCGATATTGTATGGAATCTCTCCACTGATTTGATTATACGAGATATCCCTGATACCATGAACATTTAAATCACTATCCTAAATTCAGCCGGTAAACTGTAACACACCTTGTCAAGAACTTACAGAATCTCAAAGCTTGTGCAATTACCAATGTCGTCTGGTATAGTTCCAGTCAGGTTATTGCCCCTTACATCACTGCAATAGTAGGAAAAATACTAAATCTTGGTTCTGGTAACAGCTTGTTGCCTGATTATCGTCAAAATTAAGGGGAAATTAACATATGTACTTACAAATACCAAAGGCCGGTCAATTGGCACATATCAGGGGACAATGTGCCGGTCAGCAAATTTCCTCGCAAACCACTGTTAAAAAATATTATGATCAACAAAAACTCGTAGGAATCTTCTAGAAAAAACGAAGTAAGATGTAAAGAAGAATGACTGGCTAGTAAAGAATGCAGCCACCCTACTTACAGATATTGGAGTACTTCATTCCAGTAGATCAATCTTGGTATCTCACCGGTGAGCTGGTTTCGAGCAAGATCTCTAAAGAACACCCATTGAACAAGCACAATAAATATACATTCTACTTTTAGATACAAGCTATCCCATTATTTTATTTTTTTGAAGAAGCAGTTTTTAATGCAGATTGGAGGGACAAGGCCTTGATGAAGAAAATTAACAAGTAGCCAGCTCACAGTGTCTTCAAGTTAGGAATTTGGGTCAATGTTGAAGGAATTGGACCAGTCAATTGGTTGTTCTTTAGATTCCTGTCAGAACATGCATTTTCATATCAACCCATGACCACCTTTAAAAACTGACTTCTATATAATAATAAATAATAAAAAAATATACAATCACCATTTACAACTAAAAATGTATGGCATTACAATTACTTACAGTACTTCGAGCTCCTTAAGCTTGGAGATTGAAAACGGTACATCCCCATCTATCAAATTATCAGACAAATCCCTGAAATATATGACACTTTGAACTTCAGTATAACATACAAGTACAATCATGGCTTCAAAAACCCTGACTTGAACCTTAAAAACAGTATCAAGAAAAACATATAACTTACAGTAGGATCAAAGAAACACAGTTGCCAATCTCATCCGGAATCTGACCAGATAATTTATTCCCCTGAAGATCTCTGCAAAATCAAGAATATATAAGTGCATGATAGAGTTAAATGTTCTAAGTTTCAGGAGAAAGAGGGCCTTTACTATTTATACTAAAAAATATCTTACAAGGATTGAAGACTCCTCAAATCGCCAATAGCGGGTGAAACTTCTCCACCCAAGTTCAGATAAGACAAATTTCTTTATACAACAAGCCATAATACAAGTTAGATCGGGTAGAATTCAGACGAAACCACATACAACTGAATAATCTTTATATTGAATGTTATTAAAGATTAAAAAAAGAAAGGATAACAAAACATACAAGGCAACAACAGAATTGCTGAAATTGCCACAAGCTACGCCGCGCCACGAACAGAAGTCTTCATCTTGAACATAATCCCAATCCAGAAGTACATTGACCACATTGCTAAAAGAAGCTTTAATAGACATCAATGCTTCGCCTTTTGACAACAGTAACAAAATAGGATAGAATTAAAACTTCATCCAGATATCCACTCAGACAGGAAAATAAAAATAAAAGAACATATTCAAAATCAAAAACAAAGGCAAGTCAAATATTTCCCATCCCATGAGATGAAATTCTCCAAAACATTTACAGTGGATAACGTCTTGCTTTACGACTTTCCCATATGATTTTATCTATATATTCAATTCAATTCAATATATCTCGCAAAGTTTTGCGTATCAAAAGACTCCTAACCGCCAATCAGTTGAAAGTCTTAAAAAAAGTTGAAAGAAAAATACTACAATAAATTTAAAATAAGATTTTACAAAACAAACTGCAATTCTTCCACAAAATAATACGAAAATAATTTCAAGACACAAATGAAGAAAATATATTTTACACCACTGTGTAACTCTTAGAATCCTATTTCAAGGTAAGAATAATATCGGTTACAAGATGAAATCATGGGGAACTCGGAAGCAGCAAAAGTTGTGGCATTTGGACTTGGGAACATCTTTGAATGCTCTAAAACAAAGCGAAGGAAATGGTAATAAGAAAATAATAAACTTCAGTGACCAAGAAAAAAAAATACCTACTAACATGCAAAAAATCAAAATTCTGAACTTTTCAAAAAAATTTACGGCAAGCAGAGATTAAAGTAGCCCACTGCCTAAAGTCACATTCTTCACAAGCAGAAAGCTAAAGAACAAGCGTACGAAGATTAACCGTGTTACCCATCAAACCCCAAAGGTCAAAAAAGATGAGTAAAGAACCACAAAAAAATGTAGAGAAAAACATATGCATTTCAACAGTAATCATAAGAAAAAGTACCTTCATTGCTGAGAGACGAAACAAGAGGAAAGAGAACCAAGAGCACCGCCACAAACAAAAACAAACCCACTTCCATTTTCCTCCTCTCCATAAACAACAATTTTCCCTCCTCCATTCTTCCAACCCACAACAAAAAAAGCTGAAACACGCACAGAAACACAATAAAAATGCGTTCTTGCAGCACAACTTCAAAAACCCAACCACCACATCTCATCCATATCTTCCCTCAAACTTTCAGTATGAATGTTTGTCGCAACAAAACCGTATCAAATACGAGTAAATGTGTACGAATGCGTCCGTAAAAGCCAGGGAGAGAGAAGGGAAAAAAAAACACTAGCGAGAAAGTTTTAAGAGCAGAATTGCTGCAGAAAGCAGGCGTTTAGCGTGAACTGTAAGGCAGAGCAATAAGATAAGAGAAGAGAGCGAGTGAGTTTTTCTGTGCACAACAATAATGTTTCAGAGATGGGTTTAATGTATTTGGCAACAACACACTGCAAAAACACTGTACAGTACACAAAGGCTACGCCATTTGCGACATTGCTTTAAGAGGAGAGAGGGGGGATTCAGTGTACGGATAGTGACATATAAACGGCGGTGAAGCGACGTTAAATAGTTGCTATGGTCAAGGAAAGGGATGATAGATGGTTTTGATTGCTGCCGCCGTCAGCCGTACCGCCGTTACCCCAACTTCTTGATTTTGTACATCATTATTTAAAGTTTAACTTCATATTTTTATTGGTCACATTCTCATGATATTAATCTATAGGATAGATGAATAAACTACATTTACCATTGTATTGTGCTTCACATAAAAAAGACGATAATTAATAAATTTGGATCATTAATCTAATATTTAGAATAATATTACAATTTGGATCATTAATCTAATATTTAGAATAATATTGCATGTGATAGCTAAGAATAATTCATTTTTGTTGAAGTATCTTTTAGGATTTCTGATCTTTTACTTCCACCCCTTTTGTAGGATTTAAGAATCATTAATTTTCTAATATAACATAAATAAATATAAGATTTTTTTATAGAAATTATATTTAATAAAAAATATAATATTAATATCAAGCAATAACAAGAAGTTAAAGCATGCATGTGGAGTCGTGGTCCTATTGAAATAGGATGGGGCGCGTCTGCCACAAGGTCCTCGTCTGCGGGTGGCTATGCTAGCTAAGTGCGCAGATACGTGGATTGGAGCGATGCAGAAAATGGTTGGTTTAAAAGACGCACATAAAAAATTTGGATACCTGATTCAAAATATGGGTATATTCATATCCAATATTGAGAATATATCATATATTGGATGGTTGGATGTATCTCATGGATAGTCAAAAACATTTCAAAAATGGGGTTGATTTGATGTTATACCTTAATGTACTCTTTGAAGTTTAGTATATTATGATAAATACCAGAGTAATTAAAATTATGATTGATAATAAATAATATAGTGTGATAAGTTATACGATGTTTGATATGATTTTAAATGGCTAATTATATTGTTGGTTGTAAATTGTAATGACTATATACACTTACTAACTAGTAGAGGGAATTTCAAAGTTTTTAGGAATTTCAAATTTTTAGTATTATGTTATAAGTATTATGTTATAGTAACAAAGTTGACATTTTTGGAAGCGAATTTCAAATTTTGCGATAGTAAAAGTGATAGTAAAAGTGAGAAAGTATATAACATGTCATTCTGCTATAAAGTTTGAATATAATGGGATAAATATGATAAGATAATTTTGTGACAAAATATCAACCAAATATGGGATTAAATTAATTTCAAAAATCATCTCATGCTTATCAAGAACTCCAGACATGCCATAAGGTATTGCTTGTAAGGGTATATCAAACAACTATGTGAAAATATTTATATCCAATGATGAGTGTAATGTCCATAATAGTATCAACCAATAAACCGAAAATTTGCTATGTCCACTCTCACACTATATTCTTAATACCAGCAGATGACATGTTACTTGGCAAAGAGTATTCTTATATATTTTGGAGTTTTGGCAACAAACTCCCAGTACTTTTCTAAATAATCAATTTACATTCATGTAGTTTGAAAATAATCAGTTTACCCTATGTGGTTTGGAAAATAGATGGCAAACATCCTCTTCGTGAGTGACGTGTGAGGGGATGATGTGCTATATTTTGTAAATTTGGTAAAATATTTATTTACAAATCACAGAGAATTAAAGTGTATTAACTATATAATATTGAGATATGGTCAGAGTATTTTGTGCGAAATTTTATTTTGAGGGTTTGTTTTCAACGTTGAGATTTTTTTGTTACTTATGGTACTTACTGATATGCCAAAAGTACACAACTTTAATTCCAAGACCCTTCATGATTCATGAACATTGCATTAGGAAGCAAGTGTAGGTAAAGAAGGCAAAAAAAAAAAGTTTTATTATCTAAATTTTTTTAAAATGTTACAATTTTATCTTATAAAAATTGTATTCTATCCCTTAAAAATTACTTTTTACCCCATCCTAAAATATATTTTAACCCATACAAAATTTGTTTACCTCTATTTTTATGTTAATATGTTTTTGTCCCCTTCCCAAAAATCGCGCATCCTCCTCCCTGTGTGAAAGCTCAATATTTTCAAAATAAGCTTACATATTTGTGATTTAAAGAAAGCTGCGTTTATCTTTGTTAATTTGTGGGTAATTGGGAAAAAGCTTCATTTAGAAATTAATAGTCGAAAAAAGTTTTTTTCAGGAAAATAATCATTTTTCATGAGTATAATTGGATTAAAAACACGTTATTTTAACCAGTCACTGACCCTTGATTCAAGTGTCACCAGTCATCGGGTTTGAGATCTCTCGTCACCACCTCATGTAAAAAAACATACATAATTTAAATCCGTGGGCTATAATTACGTTATCGACACAATTATATTTGATAATATTTAAGTATGACGAACTTAAGGTTTTTCCAACCTCGTCGATTATTTGTTGTATCTATGTACACTCAAACCATTACTAGGTTTGAGTCCTTAAAACATTGTTCTATATTTTGTGATGTATCTAAAAACGAGTATATATCATAATTAGTAAATATACAATAACTTCAAAATATAATAATACTATTAAAATAAATATTTATAATTAGACATGATTTAATTCCATACGCCCTTATATAATTGTATGATATGATGTATTATCAATAATAAAAAACAATTTGAAAAAATAAGAGCAAATTTTTCTTATGATCCGATATATTTTGTAAAAATATAAAAAAATAAAATCCAAAAGTATATTTTTTTATTTTTTTGAAAGGGAAAAGTATATCCTTGAATGAAAAGAAGCAGCATAAAATTTCGTTCTTTTTAAGAGGAATTAGTGAGGGGCGGAGCCTATGAGAAATAAAAGATGCACAGCCTTCGAAGAGCGGTGGCAGCCAGCAAACAGACACCGAACAGCGGCTCCTCCGCCGTCGGCCTGCAGCTTTTATTGGCGTAGCCACCAGCTTTTTCAGGCTGGGTCCCGCCCCTCTGCACATTTCGCATTATTTCTTTTTTTTCCTTTTTTGAAGTCCTCGAGAAGGATAGTGTTGGTTGTGGTGTCTCTTTCAAACATTGGTCATATTCATATCCCTTCAAGCCATATTCAATTTTTCTTTAATTGTATATGTATATATTCATATAAAAAAAAGATTTGATTTCAATTAAGATATTATTTAAAAAAATAAAAAGAACTTGACGATCCGGTTGAAATTGAGATATATGATTATATTTTTATCGATGGCAAAGTATCTGAATTGGTAAATTGGTATTTAATTTTAATTTTGAAGTCCAATAAGGTCGTTTTTAGTACAATCTAACACTATTTTTGAGATGAGATGTCAGTAAAACAAGGTCCTTCGTTGATAACTTATATGACTTAAGTCACTTGTTTATGTTCATTGCGCCAAATGCTTTGTTTTAAAAAACATATATTTATAATAGTTTATAGAAAGTTTATATAGAAACAATTTATTTAATTAAAAATGAATTTTATAAGCATTGTGCTGCATGTATATTATGATTTAAATTTAAGTGATCGAACTCAAGTGAGTTTGAATGGGGTTCAAATCAAAATTTCAATTTATTTGGCTTGGTAATATATATTCACTAATATTTTATACATATTTTCAAAATAAAACAAACCCATTAATATAAAGATAATTTCAGTATTTGCTTGATAAATCGGGTGTACTCAATCTAAATTTTTAATGACTCTATAAAAGTCTATTGATATTCAATCAAGATTTTTATATAATCTATAGAAATTTACTCGTATTCAATTTGAAAATTCAGATTGTATACAATCGTGACTTTTTAAAACTCTATAAAATCTAGAAGTATCCAAATTCAATAGATTTTTAATGACTCTTATGGAATTCTTTAGATATAAACCTTAAAGATATAGGTATAACTATAAAAAATAAAAAATTATCTCACCCACCATAGAGATTTTTATGGACTTTTATCATGCCTTATTCTCTCCGGGTTCTTTATTGAGTTAATGATTTTTCTTATTCAGGTGTCCGCGTAATCTTTCTCCATTTCTCTCCTGCTGTTAACGTTTAATATTTCATATTTTTTATCGTTTTTCATTTTTATTCCCAAATTAGTGGATTATTTAATTGATTTAGGATTCTTTACTTTTCGTAATAGTTGGGTTTTGAAGCTGCGATTTCGTATAGTATATAAATATCAAGTCTTTGCAAATTAATGTAACAAAAGAACAGTTCCAATCATTAATTTATAGATAACAATCGATTGATTTTATTATTATATTCTTAGTGTTGTCACTTTTGTGTATATCAATAACAAAATATACTTATTTTTAGTGTAAGATAAAAATAATATAATTTTATTTGTTGTAAGAACAAATAATGAAAGCATGATGAATTCTATTATGTTAAATTTTTGTTTATATTGTTTTTAATTATTGAACTAGTATGAATCTTCAAGTTCTGGATTATTTATAAGTCAAATTTTTGGATTATTTATTGAAGAATATTATTTGTAATTGAACTTGTTCATTTTTAATTGATTATGTAAATCGATAGATGTAATCATGTTCTATTACTATTTCAAAAAAATCGATAAAAAATAAGATATAATTATAAGTTGCAAAATCTATAAAAAAAGTTTTACAAATATCTATAACTTACAAAATTATAAGTTAAAAACTCCATATAATTATACGAAAAATTTACAACGGTCTAAATCTTGCAATAAAATTTCACAGAATTATATGAAAAAGTCCAAAAGAGTTTACAAATTTGTTTATAATTATGTGAGATTCTATAAAAAGCAGTAAAAATCTATCAACTCCATAAAAATACATCAGTTAAAAAACTCATTATCTCCCGAACGAATACACTCCCAAAATTTGATTGGTGACCTTGTAATCAAATATATATGTATATATATATATATATATATATATATATATATATATATATATATAGACAACATGGGCTTCGTTGTTCCATGAAGTTGGGTTAAGGTTTGAGTAGAAACAAAATGGGATCCCCCAACATTTTGTCGATGAGAAATTAAATAGGGTGGATTTATTATGGCATCATAGGACCCGTGATAGCCGTCATAACATATAATCTGCATATGTTTTTTAGACACATAAATGTGGTAGACATTCTTTGAACAATATTGACCCTCTTTGTTTTGTACTTCCAATTGCAAGAAAACAATCACTAATCACCCATTATAAGGTGCTATTCATGTTAGAACTAAAATTCACCTTGGAGAGACTCGAGTTCGAGTCTCGCAGAATGCGAAAAAATACTTAGACCCTCCCCTTCTCAAAAAGAAAAAAATTAATTTTTTTTTTTTTTTTTACTGTGATGTAGACTTTTGGATCTGTTCGTTTTCCAGTGCAGAAATGATAGCTTTTTCCGAAAGGGTCCTTGATGAAACAAAATCTGTGATGTATTAATATAACAAGGCAGTATATGTACACATAACGAATCTAAGCTAAATTTTGCAAACACTATGAAACGCTTTGATGCATGCTTGAATCAATCCATCTTGCTGCTGCATTTCTATAACAAAACTGACTATATAATCCACTTTTTTTTAAGCGGTAAATCAAAAATATATTAATCAATGAAAAATGTAGAGTACAGATTGAGCTAGTTATACGCAAAGTCGTTCAATTGCGAAGATTTCAAGATTCTTTTACGCGCTTCGAATCATTGAGACCTTTTCCTGCAAAAATGAGTTTAGTACTACATTAGTTGGTGGTGTGCCGTCACAAATGAGTCTAATAAACCTGCGATTCTACTGTACAAACTTGACTTGTTAGCAGTTTGGATCTTCTGTCCACAGATTTCGTTTATTCCGATAATTGACTGTGACTCTGAAGTAATGTCCAGAAAGATTATAAAATCACCTCGTTGTTAGATCCAGTCTCTGCAGGAAACCAGCGCATGAGAACACCTAGGTGCATTGAAGCAGGTATCAATTTGAATAAGACCGGTGTCGTGACCTGTAGTATTAGATGAAGTCTTGTAAGTAAGTGACTATGGGGACTCTTGGAGGCAATTTGAATATATAATAAACTTACAAGGCTGAGAGCTGTTGTTCCAAGGAGAAGAAGATAAACCTTCCCCTACATGTTTTTTGAAAAAATCCATTGTCAGAATGTGACCAAGAATACTATCTTTTTTCATGGTATAAATATCTTATAATCATCAAGAAATATTCTGACACCCAACTCGGCATGTTAATCCATATGCTAACCAATAAAACAATGTGAATTTGAACATAATTCAACAAATGCACATCATGATAGAATTAATGCTGCTTATCCCTTGTTTGTCAAAATTTAAAAGCCAAACTGAAAACGTACTAGTATCGAGTGTTGCATGGATATCGTGTGTAAAATTTCATGAAAACAAAATCCACAAGAATTTGAGAATGTTCAGATTTAACACGCAAGCATATAGTGAACCATGCTTGACAAAGGCGTAACAAAAATATTCATGCATCATAATGACCCTATCTGACTGAAAGTAGATAGAAATCACCTCAACAAGATGTAAATTTGATGCACGGCTAAGGAGAACAAATGCAAATTCTCCAATTTGTGCCAACAGAACACCCACCTGCAAAGCACGAGGACGACCCATAAGTAATCAATCATTGATCGAGAAAAGTAGGAAGTGTCAGACTCACTATAAATGATGTCCTAATACTGTAGCCAAATGCCTTGGTTATCACTGCAGCAACTGTTGTCTTAACAACCACCACAAGAATAACAGAAGCAAGCAATATATCCACATGTGTCCAGAGGAACTGCATGTGTATGAGCATTCCAATGCTAGAAAGGAAGAGAGCAGCAAAGAGGTTACGAATTGGTTCCACCTACAAAAAAAATATGTAATCCAAGAATTATCGAACGGTTCATTAGATTACTGAAAAGAAGTAGGACCAAAAAGTTCATTCGTCATTAAGATAGGTGCATGAACAAGAAAAAACTGTCTTGAAAATACCTGGTCTAAAGGTATGCTGCGCAAATTCAGTGGTGGATATCATGACCCCAGCTACAAAGGAACCCAATTCAAGACTAAGACCAAGCTTATCACTGCACTGAAAAACACATGGGATTGTTTATTTCATCATGGACATGATTTACTGACATAAATGTCATATACAACTACCCATCTATCCCATGACAATCTGATTATCCGGAATTTCTAAACTTAATTTTCACCTTAATAGCCATTAATGTGACCACGAACAAGGTGTTTACCGGGTTAACCATATTAAATATGAGATAAAATAAATGAGAATATACAACATATAACGATTATGCCGGCCTTACCCAAGCTGACATCAAGCAGAAAGCCACAGCAGCCAGCTGATAGAGTTCATTTGTCTAATGATCACACGAAACAAACATCACAAGTAAGATTCAGGAGATTCTAACAAACAAAAGATAACTTAGAACCCCAGAGTGCACAAGAAATGAGAGCAAATATACTCATGGTCATCATTCTTTTCTTGCAGCCATATGATTCAAAAACAACTTTAACTAGTAAATGATCATTGAATATTTCTTCCAATGTGGTTTTTACACCAGTAGTTGATAACTATTGCACGAATAACATTAAAAAAGGAAACTCATGAGAGAGCTTCACTGGTAATGGTTTAAATCATAAGGCACCAACATTATTTCTCAACTATCCACAGCCATTAAACCTAGAGCATTACTCGTTACATTTGATTGTTTGTGAATATTTCAGGAATTTCTCGCATACAGATTAATTAACTAGGATCAGAACATTTTTTCCTCTGAGATTAAACACAGACAAATAACCTGTCAAGAATAATCAAAATGCCATGATTGACTAACTTGGGACGATAACTGCATCATCAACTTCAAAAATCGAGGAACAAAAATCCAAGTCAACACAGAAGCCAGAGCAAGATATATGGACAATGTGAGTAGCCTGAAATTAATACGAAACAAGTAAACAAGAAAGTAATGGGCATGAAAGTCTAGTAAGTAGTAACAAATACTCAAAGATGAACTTACACTTTTCCCATAGAGATCATTCCTTTCAAAATGCCACTGCTACCACCTAGAACAGGGAGCAACGCAAATAACAAACCCACTGCACAATCCTGGAATATTATTTGAATAGAAAAGAATGATATTCATCCAATTGTAAAATATTTAATAACTTAGCCAACTATATCAGGAACATTCAAATCAACCTGAAAAATAAGAGTTCCAATTGTCACTTGACCATGAAGGGCACTGTTACTGTTCTTCTCAACCAGAAACTTCACAACCTGCGAGGAATTATGCCAAACATTTATAGTTGTATTATTACATCCTTCGATTACACAATACCAAGGCCTATGGTTGCATTATTTGTAAAAAGAAAAACATTAGATAAATACCACAGCAGTTGATGACATCGAGAGAAAACAACCGACAAATACACCGTCCGACAACTTTGCTCCACATAACTGCAGCAATCAAATCAGGTCATCCACATAAAATGACAAAACAAAACAATATACAAGATTTAGGGTATCGTATTTTTACCACTGCAGTTATACCACACAAGAACATAAGAATAATTATCTGAAGAAATCCACCAAGGACAGCGACAGGTCCCACAACTTTAAGCTGCATCAGTTACACATATTAGGACGCTCCAGAAAGTATAGGTAAGACAAATATGCTGTGAATAATCGCATAAATGAAAGAAATTGTACCTTTGATAAAGAGAACTCCAGCCCTAAAGCAAATAGAAGAAAGACAACCCCAAACTGAGCCACAGTCTCACACTGAAATATGGATGGAAAACAAAATGGAGATAATTGGGATACAGGGAAAAAGTAGCTTGTGTAAAATTAACCTTAACTCAGTCCTCAAAAACAAATGTGTTAATATGGATTATGCTAGGAAAACCAAGTAGAAAAAAAAACAACAATTCAAAAAGTATAATGAAGTTCTCAGTATTTATAATCAAAGATATGTCTTACTTTAGAAGGATACAAGTAAATGACAAAAAATGAATTCAGGATTGAGAACAGGTTACCCTGTACTACGTGAAGTAAAATTAGCAAACAATATCTCTAGGTACAACACATTTCATACAAAGCGGCCTGATGTCTGGACCAACTTAGAGATTTGAGTTATACTATACCACAAAGAAGAGAACATAGTAGTCTTCCTAGAATCACTAGGTAATCCTTCTATCCAAAACTGGATAAGCAATGAATTTGACTGCACTATCCGCTGATTTTATCTCCTATTACCTCTCAAAATCTAACACTCACAAGAAGCAAATTTTAAGATAAAATATGTTAAGATAGGCGGGGGATAGTCGAGTAGAAAATCTAAGCTTATCCTCAGGGATTCAACAAGAAGGAATGAAATGTCACAGTGAATGATACACACAAACATCAGGAACATATATAAAATAAAACGATGAAGCTTTATTTATAAAAATCCTGTTTTTTTCCAGGTAATAAGAATGTAAAACAAATTCCACCCTAATTTGGCAAAAAACTGATCTAACTGGTTACCATGTAATGATATCAGAAAAGTAAATCATCAGAATTCAGCCACGTAGTTATCCTTCATTTAAGATTTATGAGCTTTAGAATTAAAGGAAAACTATAAGTCACTTTAAACTTTTGAAATAAAAAAATGCTTAAGGTCATGTTGTATTAACTAACTCTTAACTTAATCATTGTACAACTGGATATAGCTGGATAGTTAGTTATAGTGTAGTGGTTAACACATGTATATAAACAATTTCATTTCATTTTCTGTATTTTGAAATACACGGAAGTTCATCTTCTTCCCCGTAACATGGTATCAGTTGAATTTTGATTCTCTGTGTTCTTCCGATTTTTTTCCTCTCTCGACTCACTCCCTCAGCGAGGAATTACCAAACCATTTGACCCTTCATCCTTTCCAATAGAATATATAGGATTAGTCAATCGAATAATAGATAGTAAATGGTCAGTTTTCAAGTAAATGATTGCGATTGATAGCGGAGCAGTCGCAGCTTCATCTTTTCACTCGCGATCCAATGCGTAAACACATTCATGGCGCCTCCGGAATCTGGAGTTTCTTCTTCGTCATCTGACAAGTCCGCCATTGATGATCAGCTGAGTCCGTGTTTTCTACGTCACTCTGATTCTCCTGGTATTTCTCTCGTTACTCAACCACTCACCGGTGACAATTATCCGTCTTGGCGCCGTGCTATGCTTATTGCGTTGTCTGTAAAGAATAAGCTAGGATTTATCGATGCATCAATCACGCAACCTGATGGTACCGATGCCTCCTTACTTAACCCTTGGATTAGGAACAACAATGTCGTTATTTCGTTGATCCTTAATTCAGTTTCCAAAGAAATTTTGCAAGTAATATTTTATCTGACTTTGCATATGAAATCTAGAATGATCTGGTGAACGATTTCAGCAATGTAATGGTCGTGGCATATTTGAATTACGTCGTGATCTAATGACGTATTCTCAAGGACAACACTCTATTGCCGTCTATTACACAAAATTGAAGACTATTTGGGGTGAATTACCCAACGATCGAGGCGACGGCATTCCACGGGCATATCTACTGCCCGGGCTTTGACCGCCCGATCGTATTCATAACCGCATCAGGACTCAAAGGTGAACAGCCTCTGGTTTCGTCCTTCATGTTCGTGTGGCAAATGCAGCTGTGGAGGAATGAAGGAAATTGATTCATTCCATCACCAGGAGTACGTCATGGCCTTCTTTCTTGGCTTGAATGACTCATTTTCTCAAATTTGTGGACAACTTTTGTTGATGGATCTGTTGCCTTCGATCACTAAAGTCTTCTCGTTGCTCATTCAAGAGGAACGTGAGCGATCACTTACTATTGCTCCACCTACATCATTGCAATCTGCTCCTGCTCTCCAGCCACTCGACCACCTTATCAAGGACAGGACATCAATTCCAGATCAAAATGCGCAAAAAGGATAGACCATATTGCACAAACTGTGAATTTCATGGTCACACGATTGACACTTGTTAGCAAATCCATGGGTACCCGCCCGGGTACAAACCTCGTCCAAAACCACACTCTGATTCGTCTATAGTTCATGCTCATCAAGTGTCTACATCATCTGAGACTTCGCAACCTATTACATCAGGAAGTTCGTTGCCTCCTTTGAGCCAAGACCAATTTTCACAATTAATAGCCATGTTCCAGACTCATCTTGCATCATCCTCTGCTCCTGCCTCTGGCACAGCGAATACCTCAACTTCTTATGCTACAGGTACCTGCTTTTCAGTATCTATGCATCATGAATTTTCACAGGAACACTTGTGGATTATGGACTCAGGTGCCTCTAAACACATGTTCTTCTGTTGCTGCTTTTCGTTCCTTGCGTACGATCTCAAATGCTTCGGTCACTTTGCTGGATGGTACTGCATTTTTGGTTGATTATATTGGTGATATCGGTTTGAGTCCTTCGCTCTTGCTACTTGATGTTTTATTTGTAGCTCAGTTTAAATCAACATTCTCTCGGTTAGTGCTCTAACTCAAGCTTCGTCTCTTGTCGTTCAGTTTCATCATTCTCATTTTCTTTTACAGGACACTTCCAACCAGAGAATGATTGGCAAGGGTAAGTGGATTGGTGATTTATATATTCTGGACATTCATCAGCTCACTGCAAACACCACTTTCCTTACGAATAAAGTCTCTATCCATCTCTGGCACCAAAGGCTTGGGCACCCTTCTTACAAGGTACTGGAGCCTTTGCAAAAACACTTGGGTTTGCCTCTTCTTCAACCAATTCTTCTGATCTTTGCTATATTTGTCCACTTGCTAAACAAAAACGTCTTGCTTTTCATTCTAATAATCACATGTCCCCTCACGCATTTGATTTGATACATTATGATGTTTGGGGACCTTTTCATACTTTGTCACACTCGGGTTATAGGTACTTTGTCACTTTGGTGGATGATTGTACCCGTTTTACTTGGGTCTTTTTACTTTGCAATAAATCTGATGTTCTTCATACTATTTCTCGATTTTTTTGCAATGATTGAAACTCAATTCCAATGCAAAACAAAGCAATTTCGCTCGGATAATGCAAAGGAGCTGAAATTTGTTGATTTATTTCATCAACTTGGTGTTTTACATCAACATTCTTGTGTGGAAACTCCACAACAAAATTCTGTGGTTGAGCACAAGCATCAACATCTTTTAAATGTTGCTCGAGCTTTATTTTTTCAGTCTCGTGTCCCTCTTTCCTTTTGGAGTGAATGCATTCTTGCTGCGTGTTTTCTCATTAATCGCACTCCATCACTTCTCCTCCAACTTAAGTCTACTTTTGAATGTCTGTATAATCAAACCATTGATTACTCTTGTTTCAAAGTAATTGGGAGTTTAGCAATTGCCTCCACATTACACATGCATCGAACTAAGTTTCAGCCGCATGCTCGAGTTTGTGTTTTTATTGGCTATCCTTCCGGTGTCAACGGGTATAAGCTCTACGATATTGCTACCAAGCAAATACTATGATATTGCTACCAAGCAAATATTTTTATCCCGAGATGTGATATTCCATGAACATGTTTTTCCTTTTCATTCTAACATTTCACATTCACCTATCCTTGATCCATTTCCCACTATTGTTTTACCTTTAGTCAAACAGGACTTGGTCCCTGAAAGTCCTTCTCATGCTTTAACAGATTCAATTGCATCCCCTTCATCTGCTCATTTGCGGCGCTCACCTCGCATTCACCAACTTCCTATATATCTTGTTGATTATCATTGCAACTTACTCAAGTGTTCTGATGCTTATTCGACTGAACATACTCCTCCATTGTACCCTATTTCTAATCACCTCTCTTACGATTCTCTTTCACTTCCTTATAAGCAATTCATTCTTCAAGTTTCCTCCCATTTCGAACCTAAATTCTATCATCAAGCAGTCAAAATTCATGAATGGAGACAAGCTATGAAGTCCGAGCTTGATGCTTTGGAATCCAAACACACATGGACTATCGTTCCCTTACCTACTACCAAACACTCTATTGGTTGTAAGTGGGTCTTTAAACTGAAACTTAAGGATGATGGTTCAATTGAACGATATAAGGCACATCTTGTTGCCAAGGGTTATAGCCAACAAGAGGGTGTGGAATATTTAGACACGTTTTCTCCTGTGGCTAAAGTTGTTACGGTCAAAGTTCTCCTAGCATTAGCTGCATCACAGAATTGGCATCTCACTCAACTTGATGTCAATAATGTTTTTGTGAATGGCGATTTATTTGAAGAGGTGTATATGGATTTATCACAAGGGTATGTTGGTCAGGGGGAGCCTCATTCATCTACTCAACGTCTAGTTTGCAAATTAAACCTGTTCTCTTTATGGGCTTCGACAAGCCTCGAGGCAAAGGTACTCCAAATTTTCTCATGTTCTACTACAATTTGGATTTATTCAATCCACGGCAGATTATTCCCTTTTCATCAAGGGCTCTGGTTCTTCTTTCGTTGCTTTGCTTGTCTATGTCGACGACATTATCATTGCAGGACCTTCTCTATTGATTATTGATTCTGTCAAGAAGCTACTTCATGACCGCTTAAAACTCCGAGACTTAGGATGTCTTCGATACTTCCTTGGCATTGAGATTGCTCGTTCTTCCAGTGGCATAGTCCTATCTCAACGCCAATATGCTCTCCAGCTCCTAGAAGACATTGGATGTTAGCATCTAAAACCACCTGCTATTCCCATGGATCCAAAATATCATTATCAGCTACTGACAGTGACTTACTATCAGATATCACACTATATCGTCGCTTTGTGGGACGTCTGTTATATCTCACATTATTGACATCACATTCGATGTTCACATATTGAGCCAATTTGTTGCTCAACCTCAGTCAGCCACACCTCCAGGCAGTATATCACCTTCTTCGATATATAAAGAATGCTCCAGGACAGGGACTTCTATTCTCTGCCTCATCCCCTCTCCAATTGCAAGCATTTTCTGATGCAGATTGGGGTACCTGTGTGGATACAAGAAAGTCTGTGACTGGATCTGTATCTTCCTTGGTGATTCATTGGTTTCTTGGAAAGCTAAAAAGCAATCAACCGTCTCCCGCTCATCTGCCGAAGCTGAATATCGAGCACTTGCAACCACGGCCGGTGAAATTGGATTAAGCAGCTTCTTTCGGATCTTTCCATATCTTTACATGAGCCCGTAGCCATCTATTGTGATAATCAGGCAGCCATTCACATCGCTTCCAATCCTATATTTCATGAGAGGACTAAGCATATCGAGATCGACTGCCATTTTGTTCGTGATAGTGCCCAAGCGGGAGTAATCAAGCTTCTTCCTATTCGTTCTCAACATCAACTGGCGGATATGTTCACTAAGCCACTACCTTATTCCTCTTTAACAACACTTATGTCCAAGATGGCTATCAAAGCCATTTATAAGCCACCCTGAGGGGGAGTATTAACTCTAACTTAACTTAATCATTGTACAGCTGGATATAGCTGGATAGTTAGTTATAGTGTAGTGGTAGTCGTAAGTCAGCTAACATATGTATATAAACATTTCATTTCATTTTCTGTATATTATTGAAATATATGGAAGTTCATCTTCTTCCCAGTAACATGATATGAATGCTCATTTTAAAAGTAAAGATGAATACTGAGAATTCAGAGACCTATGTTAACATTTTCACTTCAACTAAAAGATTTCCAACATCCAAACAACAGAAAGGATGCAAAGTGTAATACACTCCCCTTCTGGGAATTTAAATCGTAAAATAGCACACCTGTACCATCTCGCTGATAAATTTTAAACCACCAGGTCCAATAATTGATCCAGCAAGAAGATAGCCAACAATTACCTATAATTAAAACCCAATAGATGAGAATATTTGTACTTCTTCAAAACACGTAAATTACTTAAAGGTAGAAGTAGCCAAAGGAGCAAATAATAATCCAGCGGACACGGGGAAGAAAATAAATCAATGGATGGAATAAAGTAGTATTTACAACCAGCAAAAGCACCGACCGGTTGTCCCAAACATGAGAAGATTATTCCACCAATGGCGGCAGAGACGATCAAAACTACCAAGTCTGAAATCAGCCTACAAAATATCGACATTGTAATATGATGTCATATATACCATGCCAAGTTTGAACAGCAGCATTTACATAAAAACAGAATTGCCCCAACTCCACCTATATGTGTTAGTGGGGGAGGAGGACGGAACACAAAAACAATGAATGGTTGTATGTTAAGACACACTCTCTCTCATATAAGTTGCTCAAGAAGATTTACCTAAAATCTACTTGGAGCACGGGATATTTTGACTTTTTATTTGACATCACAAACACATTATCCTGCAATTAAGCATAGTGAATGAGAAGAGGATTCGTTAATCAATAACAGCACTGAAACAATTTGCTGCAGAATTCCTATCTTTAACAACCCCCCATCCAAAAGAGTCTCACCTTTTTATCAATCAGAGTTGTCATGTCATCAGAATCATCATTTTCAAGTGAGAAAACATCTTGAAGTTGGAAAACTTTGGTTCCACTGGTGAATGTGTGCATAAGGGTTCAAATTACTAGCACTAGTTTTCTTGTAAACTGACAATAACAAAATATATTGTTCAATTGAAGAAGGAAACTCATGCTCACTCCCTTACTTGGCCTCCTTAGTTTCGTTCTTCTTTATCTTCTCATGGGTGATTTTGGCAACAGTCTCCAATTCAGCCTAGGCCACACGTGATAGAATCTAATGTTAGCAACAAGTATAAACATAGATCCATACTTACGGAAGAGTACGATAATGGCCTAAAAGATAAACAAGGACACTTTAGGTATACCCACCAGGCCCAAAAAAAGGCTACTTGAATCATATGCTGTCCAAAAAATCACCAGCTATTTATGATATCAAGAAAAATAATGGAATAACCAAAAATCCAACTTCCTCACACAATTATTGCCTTCAATTTTTGCATGAGAGTAATCCAAAGCATGAAGAGAAAGTATCACAAGTTTTAAAAAAGCATGATATACAATACAAACCAGATGGATAAATTAACTTTAACTTCTTCAGGATAAAGCAGAATAGAGAATCTACAAAGCTATAAGTTCAATATATAAAACCAAACTAAAATGCCCACTCCAATGCATTCAAAGAATCAAACGGAAAAAATAAATCAACCTGTTGATCAGCTACACTGCTATTGAAGCTTCTTTCACCAGAACCTTGAAAAATGAACATGAAAAACTAAAGCAGTAGCAAAAATATTGTTCAAATGAGAAAAAAATTACTAAAAGTGTCGTGAAAAGTAAAGCATTAATAAAAGAATAATTCAAGTGAGAAAAAGTGAAGTACCGTACAAAACAGATAAACAAGCATATAAAAAACATTCTGTGTTAATATTAGTGTACTAAGCATGTATAAGCACGAACAACACAACATGTGTCATACATGCTGCAATTAGTTGTTTAGTGGACTGTCAAAGCTTTTCTTCATGACTTATCATCTAGGTAAACTGTTGGAAACCGATAACAATTAAAATCTTCAGTGCCAGATGATTAACATTCATAATTTGGCATAGTTGTAGAAGAAATTAAGCTCAAAGCTTAAATGATGCTTTCCATAAGAAATTCCATAGGATTCATGTGTTCCATTTAGTTCTTGCTCAAAATTCAATTGTAATTCTCATCCCGCAGCCTTCTTTTTTGAATATCCTAGTAAAATAATCATTTTCACACAAGGTTTAGTCAAAAAATAATCGGAATCGTCGCCCAAATAATTTGTGAATTACTGATATTGCATCTATAGCAAGTAGATAAATCCAATAGTAATCCGAGCAACCAAGAACTAAGAATAAAACAACTCCATCGAGCAGTGGAATAGCCCGAGCTTCAGCACTTAGAAGCAGTGACCTCAATCAGATGCTTCTCCACTTGAAGAAACTACTTCATAGACAGCGTGCGGAAAAATAAACATATCAAATTCCCCCTTATATTCTCAACCTAATTTGACCTTTTTCTTTCCCAAAACCAAAACTTTAACCCAAATTAGAATAGGAAAAACAAACTAACCTTCGGGTTGATCCTTCTCAGAAAACTCTTTCTCCAAAACGCGATCAAACATCTTTGCAATACTCCCCTCCCCATCGTCAGCCGTCGTCGAATTTATCAAATTCCCATAAAATCTTTCCCTAATTTCCTTCTCCGATGTCGCTGAAACACTAACAACAATTACAAGAATCAAAACCAAAACTCCACAGCCCTTCACCCTTCTCATTGTCCCAGCAACAACAAAAATTTCAATTATCAATTAAAATCCAAAAAACCCAACTTTTCAATATTTATTTTCTTTTTTCTGTAATGACAAGAGTTTTGGGTGCAAAGGGGATTGAATTTGATGAATACTGTATCGTGTATCAAAAGGAAAGCTCGATCCTTTGAGCTAGTTGGAACTTGGTTAATCAATTAAAGGCGCGAGATCTGAAGAAATGTAAATAGGTTTTCGTTACTACGATCAGCGAATCATATCACGCCACGTATTCATCGAGAGCGTTAGCTCCGCCTATATCTACCTACAACATTATCATTTTTTTTTACCAATTTATAAATTTAATTATTTTTCGGAGCTGTTTTTTATAAATTTTAAAAAAATTATATATTAAATTAAGAATATATAGGCTTATTTTTTAAAACGATAATTGATAAAAAATAATAATAACTATCTTCATATATTTATTCTTATTTTGCAGATTATCCTTAAATTATATTTCTCTCACTCTTACTTATGTGTCCCTCTTTTATCTCAATTTTTTACACAATAGTTTATTTTATCCAAATATTTAAAATTTTGATTTTAAAACATGATGAGATCTTATAAGCTAATTTGAACGTTTAATGAGTTATGCATCTTAAGTATTTAAGGTTAGAACTGTCAAATCGGGTCAGTCCGACATTTCTCTCCCAACCGTTTGGCTCCGTCTCACGCGGGTTGGAAAGCTCCAACCTAAGACGGATCGCAAATCAAGTTGGACAACCAGATAAAATATTGATAAATCAATTCAAATGTTAGTAAATTAATTAATTGGTTGATAGTCGAAGCAACCCACCCAACCACCAACCCTCATGACCCATTTGGCCGCATCCAGACAGGTCGAAAAAGTTCTGACCAACACACCTATTTCATGGGTCGGATTGGGCCATGTCGGTTGGCTCAACCATTTTGATGGCTCTATTTAAGAAAGCTTTAACTAAACATGATCGTAATTTCGTTGATGGGTTTATATTAAGGATGATAATGGGACGGATCTGTGATGAGTTTGGCCCAATCCAGGACCCGCCCGCTATAAAAAGGATATTCCAGACCTGCCCCGCCTCGCCCCGCAAACCCGGTGGGTTAAACCCGCCCCGCTTGATTTTTTTTAAAAAAAAAAATTTATTATCTAGAAATCAATTTTGAAGCACAAAAATTGAGTTTCGTCATTGAATTTCATATTTTTCTTTAGTAAGTATTCATAATAAACATTGTAAAACCTTTTTAAGGTAACAGATCATTATTAATTTGCTTTCATTCCCAGCAAAATATCTAACTTCATTAATATGAACAAATCTTAGCTGCAATATTTGTCATAGCATTTGATAGAATGATAATAAAACAAATTATTGGTTATGCAGTCGGCGATATAGAATTGAACATAAGTCGGTGGTTTTGATCTTTCGGGTAAATGGTTTCCCTCCATTTTTTACCCCAAGTAAACAAATTATATTAAATTAAAATAAAAAAATAAGAAGGATATTAAATTCTGAAAGAAAATAATTTAAATGGACTTTAATGAATTCTAATTTGAATCGATGTACTCATTCCTAGATCATATAATATATGTTTTTATATTTTGTTGTATGAGATTTTATTTGTGTTTGAGAAATATTTAATTTCTATATTGTGTTAGAACTTAAATTTTTTTGTCTAAATTAATAAATAAAATTTAAATCCTCTTATATATATATCGATTTTGAATATGATTTCTCTATTACAAATTACAATACTATTTATTTAATTTCGAATTATGTTTAACAATTTAGGAGTTTTTAGAATCTAGAATTCTTAAACCCTTTTAGCTAAATAACGTAATTCAAAATAATGAATCTGATATCCATTTTGAAAATTTATCTTTATCCATATAAGGGATTTTACAGATTTAGGGGGTGTATTCAATAATGATTTTTGGTGACTTTTAATAACTTTTTTTAAATGATAGACTTTCGTAAAATTGATAGATTTCTACATACTTTTATGGAATCCCACGGAGTTGTAAAACTCATTTCATAGGCTTCATTCTATACTTTTTATTGACTTTTAATGACTTTTTAAATGGTAAGAGTCGTGAATAAAGATTTCTATTGATTTGTTTTAAAGCTTTTAAATCCACCCTCATTTTAAACTTGTTTAAATTTCTTCCCGAAATCAAATCATTCAACCCAGCACAACATGACGTTCAAGACTAGGGGGTAAACGAATCGAAACCGAATATGCAGAAAATTTTAAGGTTCGAATTCGGCTCGAAATAGGTATATTCGAGCTCGAGTTCGATTCGAAGTTTGAATAGTTTTAAAAAATTTGCTTGAGTTCGGCTCGAATCATAGTTCGAGTTCGAGTTCGGCTCGAAAATATTGGAATATGTTCGCGAGCTATTCGAATTTTTACTCGAAAATAAATACCCGAAATGTTCAAAATATATTTATTTAATATATAACTATATTATATTAATTTTATTAAAGTTCACGAGCGGCTCGCGAACTATCGAACAAAGTAATTTGGGCTCGAGTTCGGCTCGAAAAAAGTTCAAACATGTTCGAGTTCGGCTCGAATTCGAATCAAATATTTTTCGAGGCGGCTCAAAAAGTTCGTTAACATGTTCGATTCGTTTACACCCCTATTCAAGACCCATTGTAACAAAAAATTGGAAAGGCAATTATTTATTATCTTGAAATTAGCTTCAATTATTATTTAAAAAAAAAAAGAGAACAAAGGACACAAAGAAAAGAAAGAGGAGAAGGAACAAATCGAGAGCACAAGGAAAGGCGATTCCTTAGAAAATCCCAAATTCCAAGACTTTGAATTTCATAAAAAAAAATCCTATAGCTACGGGTTTCGCAACACAAATTGGAAGAGCCATAGCAAGTTTCATAGATTTCCTAAATAAATTTTTTATCTCTATGGATAATCTTTGAAATGAACTAAAATCTTGATTTTCTTATGAAAGAGTCATGCCCTAAGTCACATAATCCTCCTACCCCCTCCACGCACTGGCGCTCCGACCGCGAACTGGTGAACTGGGTGCGCGTGCGCCGCATTAAGACGGCTTAAGAATTTCTGGTTCACGCTTTAAGAATTTCTAGTTCGCACACTAAGATTTTATAGTTCGCGCACAAAGATTTATAATTCGCGCACTAAGAATTCATAATTCGCGCATTAAGATTTACTAAGTCCCGCACTAAGTTACTAAGTCTTGTTAATCCTCCTTAATTCTCCGATTTTTTTTTTGTAATTATAAAAAAATATTCTCCGATTTTGGGTTTAGATGAATTTTTATGGTTTTTAGGTAGGGTTGGTAAGAAAATTATATCATATGGTAAATAGATAGATAATGAATCATGAAAATGCATAATAACATATGAAAGATTAAAATACGTGATAAAAGAAAGTATGATAAATCTGTGATTTTGTAACATTTTTGCGGAGTAAATAATAAAAAATTTGATATCTTAGTTTTTTGCATGAAAATTAATAAAATGAACTTTATAAATAAAACTTTTATTTTATTGAGTTTATTTAAATGTTTATATTAGTCATTTCATAAGGTAATAATATAAGTCTCCGAGAATAATATGAGCCATTTTTAATAAATTCATATTATTACCAAACATGTTGAAATAAATATGAACAATTTGGTTTCATTTTTCAAATTCGTTATTTTATATCTTAAAATAAAACAAAGCTTTAATACTTCATTTCTTTTTTTAAAATATATTTTTTCGGAGAAACCTTACTAGACGAACGAACAAATACAAGATTCAAATTACGTTGTATCACGGACTATAACATTTTGCAAAGCTCCAAATGTTATATCCTTCAATAAAATCTAATTTTAATGCTTTTAATGAATGATAAAACTGCAAACACCAAAGTTGAGAACTTCATATTGTAAATTTGTAAATAATATAATAATGATGTGAGTTTGTTAAATATGATGTATATTATGTGTTTAACTTCATTTCATCAGTGGGTATGCATATATATCTATTTATTTATTAATTTTTAATAGGAGCATTAAGGCCCACCCGCACTCTAATTTTTTGAAATTTGACGCACTCGGGCAACCGCATCCGCTCGCGCACCAGACTTATGTGATCTAGGTCATGCCTAAATTTGATCAGAAGGTGTACGATTGGTGGATTCTTGGGAGTTGATAGGTTAAACATCTCACCCTATGGTTTTTTCACGTTCAGTGTATGTCTCACCATGAAATAGAAAGCCATTCCAAATCTTTGGCATATGTAAAAAATTTGATTTTTCCAGTTATAACTGGGGCCTAAGGCTTATACTTAAAAGAATTCTACAAAAATCATTAAAATCTATTGAAATTTGGAACCTCTGGACTTTTTGTTGGAATCGAAGAGGGGGGGTGAATGAGATTCCTTGGCTACTTTAGCTTTTTAAAATGAGTTTGCAAAATAAATTGCGCTTGCGGAAGGCTTAAGTCAATCGATAAATAAAAGAAATGAAGAAGTAAATAAATAAATAAATGCGTAATGAATTAGTGCGGTAAATGACAAGGATATTTGTTATAGAAGTTCGGCGATGAATCGCCTGCGTCTCCTCTTCCCGGTTAGATAACCTCCAACCGAGGTTCCACTAGAACAAATGATCTTGGCCTTGAGGGCTCCAAGTTAGCCACTACACACTCTTTCCGAGTAGACAAAGCTCTTCCCGAGCACAACACTCTTCACGAGTACACAAAGCTCTTCACGAGCTATCAACACTCTTCACGAGTCTTCTTGGCCTTAAGGGCTCCAAGGATAGCCACAACACATGCACCAACTTTACTTGTTGATGACTTTACAATTTCCAACTTGCTTTGGTGTTGGAGGACCTTACAACAAACTTAATCAAACACCTTCACGGTGTACCAACACGAAGAAAATAAGACTCTATCAAAAGAAGAGAATTACAAGCTCCAATACAACAACAATGTATGAAGATTGCAAAGCTATTTAAAATTTGAATGATCAAAGCTTTGTAGAAGTTTGTAGGCTTGTTTCTTGTCTTCAAAATGCCCCAAAACATCAATATTTATAGTGTAGGAGGTCCACAAAGCTCCAACTAGCCATTGCTACACAAAAGGCTGAAATCACTCGTCGATCGCCTCAGCCATCGCCTCAGGCGATCTCCATCGCCACGCCCCAACGGTCAGCATATTTCACGCATCGCCTCAGGCGATGGGTCGATCGCCTCAGGCGATCAATTGCACAAATCAATGATGTAGCCTCAGCAGCTCAGATTCTTTCATCGCTTCAGGCGAAGTCCACATCCCCTCAGGCGTTCACACCATCGCCTCAGGCGATCATGCCATCGCCTCGGGCAAACTCCCCCTGCGCGCCAGCCTCGGCATCGCCTCTGTCGATATGCGTGGCGATGATGCGACTGGCTGCTATCGCTTGGGGCGATCCAACCCACTTTTTGCACATTTGATTTTCTTCATTTAATCCACTTTCCAATCATTAAATCTGCATACTAAGTATACAAATTAGTATAACAAACACAAGTTTAGTTGATCATCAAAACTCAAAAATAATCCGGAGATAAATTAAAGCATTAAACACAACCATGCGTTTAAGGCTCAACAATCTCCCCCTTTTTGATGATCACAAAACTTGATAAACTTGAATATGAAATATGCATGAAATGTGAGTAAACATGACTCCCCCTTAACAATTGCATAGCACATACAAGATTACCAAGTAAAGCATAAAGCAAACAACTCTCCCCCTCAAACCATGCATACACAAGCTCTCCCCCTTAAACTATGCATGTATTAAGCTTCAAGTTTATCACAAAATTCTCCCCCTTTTTGTGATAATCAAAAAGCACAAACTTTAAATAAACATAGCATAAATATATGTTGACACATAGCCATATTTCAACAATTTACACATGTTCCTCACCAAGCATGTAATAAGCATAACAAGCCTAGGATTAAATCATTTAGAGAAACAACAAACATGCGTATAAGGCAATCAACAATAAATTCTAAATATTGTAAAGTGTGCAAATGTTCTACCAAGAGTTCATGCACTTATGCCCAATAAACATTAAAAGTCTCAAAGCATCATTTGCTAAATTTATTAAGATCATGATAGCATTATATCAAAGATAGAGCATCTAAACACTTATAGCATGCTTAATCACATAATTTCACATAGCATATTCAAATTTGAATTCAAGGCTTTTCAAGATACTTACAATAAAAGGATAAGCATACATCATGCAACAAAACAATTTATATGTGCATATGCTAAGGGGTTATGCATTTTACTACCGATGAATATTGAGCTTCATTATTTATTGGTCACAATTAATTTATGCCAATTAATTTTGAATTGCTCATTTAAAATGTATAAAATAAATTTTGCCTTCGATGACAAGAGTGCGTTCTTGTCATTGGTCCTATGCCTCGTGCTTCCTCTATTGAGGTGAATGAGATAATCTCCTCCTTTGAGTTGCTTGTGCCTTCATCCTCCATTACATTGTTGTCCCTACAAAACAAATTAACAATAGGAGGATCTTTGGTACCCATTTGATTTTTGGATCCTTGAGGGTTAGCTTTCATTGGCACATTTGGAATCCATTTCCACCTTTTGTTAGATTGGTATTGGATTCTAGCAAACCTACATTTATTCTTAGTGTGACCATTTTTACAACAATAGTTACAAGTAGGAGAATCATGCTTGGCTTTTGCTAACAAGCTTGAAAATGATTTTGATTTGCTTGAGAAACCTAACCAGGCTTTATCAAAGCTACAACGTTGCAAGCCAAGCAACTCATTCATCTTTAGACTACTCTCATTAAATTTGCAAAAAGATATCTTCAAGGAATTTAATTCATTTTTCAATAAATTATTTTCTTCATCTTTCTTGGCTACCTCAAGTTTGAGTAATTTGTTACTCATCTTGGTTTTGCCAAGAACATCTATAAGCTCATGATAAGAATCTAGTAATTCATCAAACGAAGGTACCTCATCGTCGCTTTCATTTCCTTCATCTATGTCATCTTTGGCCATGAGACAAAGATTTGTTTCTTCTTCATCGGAGTCACTATCACTTCATGTGGCTATTAGGGCCTTCTTCTTGCATTTGTCTTCATTCTTCTTCCTAGGATATTTGTTAGCATAATGACCTTTTTCTTGACAATTATAACAAGTTACCTCGTGTTTGGATTCATGTTTGGTAGCACCGGAGGCCTTTGGCTTGTTATGTTTGTTGAAGAATTTCTTGAACTTCCTTGTGAACAATGTCATTTCCTCACCATCTTCGTCATCCTCAGATTGATCTTTTCTCCCGACCAAAGCGATCCCCTTTCTCATAGATCTATCATCCTCCTTTATGCCTTTCCTTGTTGATACTTCAAGTTCACGAGTCACCAATGTGCCATGAAGCTCATCAAGGTCATAAGATGCACTTTCTCCTTTGTTGGACTCAATGATGGCGGTTCTATTTGCATCCCATTCCTTTGGCAAAGCTCTTAGTGCTCTCCTCCATATTTGCTTTGGAGGACACTTCTCTCCAAGTTGAGCAAGCTCGTTTATTATTTGGGTGAGCCTTCTAAACATTGAATCAACCTCTTCTCCGGACTCCATCTCAAATGTCTCATATTTGAGTTGTAATAAATCAATCTTGGTCTCCTTCACTTGATTAGTGCCTTCATGACAAATTTGTAATTTGTCCCATATCTCCTTTGCTGTTGAACACATCGAGATCCGGTTGTACTCCTTCATATCTAAAGCACAATGCAAAATATTAATAGCTTTAGCATTTTGTGAAATTAAAATCATGTCCGCTCTTGTGAAATCGTCCATTTCTTTGGGAACACTTATTCCCCCAACTTTCCTTTAAAGGAATGTGTGGACCTTTCACAATAATTTTTCATAGATCATAATCTACGGATTGGATGTATAGAGAAATTCTGTTTTTCCAATACCCATAGTTATCACCCGTGAAGAGCGGAGGTCTATTTGTCGATTGACCTTGAACAAACTCATTTGCTAGATTAGCCATATAAAATTTTGATTTAAAACAAAAATCAAATGGCTCTGATACCACTTGTTGGAATCGAAGAGGGGGGGGGGGGGGTGAATGAGATTCCTTGGCTACTTTAGCTTTTTTAAATGAGTTTGCAAAATAAAAGAGTTTGCGCTTGCGGAAGGCTTAAGTCAATCGATAAATAAAAGAAATGAAGAAGTAAATAAATAAATAAATGCGTAATGAAATAGTGCGGTAAATGACAAGGATATTTGTTATAGAAGTTCGGCGATGAATCGCCTACGTCTCATCTTCTCGGTTAGATAACCTCAAACCGAGGTTCCACTAGAACAAATGATCTTGGCCTTGAGGGCTCCAAGTTAGACACTACACACTCTTTCCGAGTACACAAAGCTCTTCCCGAGCACAACACTCTTCACGAGTACACAAAGCTCTTCACGAGCTACCAACATTCTTCACGAGTCTTCTTGGCCTTAAGGTGTAAGGCCCCGATGATAATTAATCCGGATTAACGATGATTAAGCAAACCCGGATGATTAAAAGTTTATATTTCGATTTAAGGTGTTACTGCTCACAACACTTTATTTTAATTGAGATAAATTACATCAAGATACACATGAATACATGCAAGGTGCATGCAAGAGCACACTTATTAAACTAATTTGAAACATTATCTATATTATATAAAAAAAAATAAAAAAATAAAAAAATAAAAAAAATAAAAACAAATGGCATAGTGGGCATCGCCACTTTCATTTCAAACAAGACTTCACCTTCTTCATTTCACTCATCCTTGTTCCTATTTTTCCTCCCTAATTTTCGAAAGTCTCTCCTCAATTTTCACCTTCAAATATTCATAAAAACCTACATGCAAAGATGGATTTGAATGCTACTAAGCTTGAGGAACAAGATGTACCAAGAAAATTCAAGTTTGGAGAAATATTGAAGCAAGAAATTTGAGTAGCAGCAGATTGGGGAAGGATGTTCTGCCTTGGTTCGGTTTTGTGGATGATCAAGCTTCAAATCTTGAAGATAAATGAAGGTATATCATCATCCTTGAGTTTTAATTACTTGCATGTAAGATTAAGGGTCGAATTTTGATACTTGGACATGAGAAATGTAGTGAAAACTTGCTGTCAGAATGTTCTGCAGATTTCAGTATACTGTTGGTCTGGTATTTCGAATTTTGGGTCTAGTTAAGTTTCGAATTTGAAGATGACCCACCTGATAGAAGTTGTAGTGTTTTGTATTAGCTTTAATTGGCCACAAGAATCAGCTAATTTGGAGTTAATATGAAAACGTTATGGTCAGTTTACCAACATGTGTCAAATCTGGAAATCCACTGCATCCGAGTTTCATGCATTATGTTCTTCGTATTTCTGGGAATAAATGGCTACGAATATGAAGTTTTAGGATCTAATACGTGTTGTAGTATTCGAGGTTAGCTTGCATGTGGAATTGTCCTCACTCAATTTGGAGCTTATATGAACGAATTATGCTAATTTTACCAGCAACTATACAATCTGGAAACAGGGGATATACGAGATTTTTAGGTTGTACGTTTTTCAGTTAATGTACATGAAGATGAATTGTTTAGCTTAAAGCTCATAAGATATGTTTTGTTGTATGTTGGGTTATCTTGCATTCTAAACTGGCCTTACATGATTTGGAGTTTTCGTGAGTAAGATATGAACTTTTCCATAAAACCGCTCACTCTGTCAAAATAGAATATGAGTATTTTTAAAATCTGGCATACTTTGCTTTGCATGTGCCTCAAGATGAGTGAACTAGCTTATGGACTTCAAATATGAACTGTAGTACATTGAGTTTTCGTGATTTTATCACTAGCCCCAAGTCATTTGGACATCATATGAATTTATTATGATTTTTATACAAAAATGGGTCAGGCTGGAATTTGGTGAATTGTCCTGTTTTTCTAGCAGATTGTTCTTGGCCATTTTACCTAAGCTAAATGAACGAATTTGAAGATGAGTTGAACTGATGAAATGTTCATGTTTGAGTTAGCTTTGAAAATAAATTAGACCCATGTGATTTTATTAAGTATCGAACAAGTTATGAGCCGATCTCTACGGTTGCACAGGCTAAAATTTAGAGAATTGGTTTTGGGTCTAAGTTTGAGTTTTATTTTGATAAGTTTAAGGCTAGTGTATGACACTATGTTGTATTTGGAACTGTTATGACCAGGTTTATTAATCCTGAGATCGATTCGAGGATCACTTGGTAATTAGCTAACGGGTTGAGGTACGTTGAAATGAGTTGTATCATGACGTCTGGCAAAGGCGTGTAATGATACCACTGTATGACCTTGCTATTACTTGATTGATATGATTTTCTTGTCAATATGTGATTCTGTGACTATCTGACATGATAAATGTCTTGGAGTACATGATATGTGAAATTACATGATTTGTATATACTCTCACATGAGATTGCATGATATATTGAGTTGCATATGTCATTAATGCATAATGATTCATGGGCATATCATATTGAGCTATCGTTTCCTTGATATCCATGATTTTGACTGAGTTGACTTACTCTGAGTGTCGGGTACGACGAGCATGGCGATGACAGGCAGTATAGGTAGTAACTGTAGTCACGTGCAGGTGCGACCGGACCTAGACACGAGGGCTGGATGCAGTAACGTACATAGGATGAGTTTTCCTAGCGCAATGTACGTATACTGTCACCCTCTGCTCGAGCTTTGATGATTTGATGATACCTTCCTTTGGACTCCGATTTTGGTATCTTGATATTCGATTCCTTGTACCCATTCATACATCGCATTCATACATGGTATGCATTGCATGATACTTTGTCACTTGACATGATTTATTTATTTCTCGTACTGGGGTACTGACCCCCTTTGTGGGGGCTGTCATGTCTTTTGTTGTTCGGACATGACAGGCTTTACAGGAGGACATAGTGACGATGCTTGCAGCGACGCATCGAGAGATACCAGAGCTCCTTGAGAGCGAGCTCAGGTTTATATTTTATGTTTTGCGTCCCAGTAGGTGTTAGAATATTTTTAATTATGTTTTGAACTACCGGGGTATGCCCCGAGTATCTGTATTTTAAGTATTCTACTACTGGTTGATTTATACTTGATATGGATGTTATGCTCAACGTGTTAAATTGGAAACTGGAATTACGTATTTTCAGTATCACTATATATATATCACCTAAAAGCGAAAAATTTTTAGGGCCATTTGATAAGACCTTTAAAATAAATCTTCCGCTGTTTACGCAAAATTAATCATTATGTGTTAATTAAACACCACATTAGGATCGGGCCCTCACATTATGGTATCAGAGCATATATCTGGGATATGCTCGAACTAGAGTTAGGACACTGAGTATAGACACAAAGGAATTGTTTGTGCATGTGTCTGACTATCTGATTTATATGCTCTTACCTGCTATGATTACATGTTAGATAATGAGATTTTGTACATGTAACGGATTACTAAGCAGGGACAGTTAGATGTCATATATCTGAGTATTTTAATATGCTGAGTTGCATATAATCTAGAGAATTTGAATGCTGAGTTGCATATATTCTAGAAAAATTGAGAATTTTATCTGTTAGCACTGATATGATGTTGATGTAGAATAAGTGATGAGAACATCTCTGACTTGAGATTTATGTTTTGATTTTATGATGGACAGTTAGTGTTTGGACAGGTAGCAGTGTTATGAACTGTAAGAGCTGTTTAGCGAACCTGTAGGCACTGCAAACTGTTAATTGAATTATAACTTAGTGATATGCATCCATTATTGGGAATTTTATTTATCACTTTGGGATTTATTCTTGTGATTAGTGGGATGACACTAGAACTATTTAAAACCCATTTTGTCGATTGACATCGGGAATTTGAGTCTGAAAGACCAGGTAATACGTATGAGTTTACGTCAAAACCTGTGCACGTCGAGATGATGATTTAGAACTTGAGAATATTGAAACTAGCAATATTTCAACTGAAGAATGAAGTGTAGTTGTTGTGAGAAACAACGAGAATTGGTTTGAATGAGGACTTGGTTTAGGGGACTGTCGTAGTTCAGTTCCAGTTTTTGTGTCCGAACTATGAATAAAAACTTCACTATGAACTCTTATAGATGAGACTATCTAGAGTAATGGTATTGATGACATGGAAAATGATAATTGATTATCGGGAACTTGAGAAATGGAAATAACTGTTTACTCTCAATAGTTATTCACTAGTGAAGAGATTAGATATTGAATAAGGAATTCGAACTGGATTAAAGATTAATGAAGTGACTATCATTGAGATAATCCCAGTAGTCTTAGAAAAGTTTCAGAAGTATCACTCCAAGTTATCCAGCTCTAGTAGTTCTGGAGGTACTATGAGATTGTAGAATACCAAGCTTTCCGAGGTCATGGTGGATGTAAATATCTATTGATCCATTTGAAAGAATAATAGGAACTGATATTGATTGTGGCTAGTCAGAGCATGTCTGTTCCTTACTTGGGAATAGATGCAGCCATAACAACAAATACCCTGAGCTAGGGGTAGATATCATGGTGGTTATTCTTTACGACCACTCAGTTTCAGCAACAGTTAATTACCTGTAGACCAGAGAGTATACCTTGACAATGGGATTGAGATGTCTCCAGGATATATAACCATTTCGATTTTGGCAATGATAGAGATGCTAGTGATCACATATACATGTTGGGTATTGGTCACACGACACGAGTTTGATTTGAGATAAAATTATTGGTTTCATATATGCATCAAATGTGCATTGATAATGATGATTGGGAAAATACACCAGCAGTGATACTTATACTATCCACACTTGCAACAATGAACTGCAGATTACAGTTTAATGATAGTGATGTGGATTCGAATTCAATGGTGTTGCTCATATATGGTTTTGATTGTATCAAGGGTATGGATACTCTGATAAATTTTGAGATATAGGAAGTTGGTTTCAGGGTACAATGAATTTTTGACTGTTTTGTGGCCCCAAAATGAAATATTTATAGCCACGAATAGCGAGCTAAGATACTGATAGTATCCGCTATGAAAATATTGTTGTTGCGATATTTGGAAAATGAAGGATATTTGATCATAAGCAGTTAATGCTGATCAGGAAGAATCGATGTTGACTGATATCTTAGTGGTAAGAAAACTTACCAAGATTTTTCTGAAGAAATAAAAGAATTTCCACTAAAGAAGGAAATCGATTTTAACTTCGTTGATGCCAAGGAATAGATTTGATATCGAAAGTACTGTATGAAATGTCATCAGCAAAGTTGACAGATACAGAAGAATAGTTGTAGAATCTCCTTGATGCGAGTATAAATGTCTGAGTATGTCACTTGAGGAAACATCAATATTGTTCGTGAAGAAGAAAGATGATATTATGAAGACGTGTATCGACTAAAGGTAGTTGAATCGGGCTATTGTCGAGAATAAATACCCACTGCCTAAGATCGAGAAGTAAATGATCAATTGTAAGAAACTTGAAGTATAAGAAGAACGATTTTTACTCTGGTTACCATCAGTTTGAGTCAGAAGAGAAAATGTTCTCTAGGCAATTGGTCAAACCAGATATAGACATTTTGAATTTTTGGAAATGTCGTGTGGTCTGACAACTATACCGGTAGAGTTATGAATTTGATGAAGAAAATTTTTCGTAACTTTTGGGCGAAAGTGTAATCATATTCATCAGTGGTATACTAGTGTATACGAGATCCGGAAGGAACCACACAGAACACATGTGATTGATTTTTCAGACGCTTCGTGAAGCTCAAAGGGTGTACCAAGTTATTGAAATGTAAATCTTAGTTGAATCAAGTGTTGTTTTGGGATAGGTGATATCATCTCACCAGATACCTGTTGATTCCAGTAAAGTAAAGATAGTACTAATTTGGCCAAAACCAATCATTGTACTCAAGATGAAAAGTTTTATGAATTTTGGCTGATACTACAGGCCTTTACGAAAGGATATTCTAGGATAGCCTGTCTTATGAACTAATTGACCAAGAAGAAATTTGATATTCGTTTAGTGAGATGAATGAGAAAGCAGTTTTCGTAACTGAAACTGAAATGGACTACAACCCCAATGTTGTTTTGGTTTGACTGGTTCAGGGAGATATGTAGTTGTGCAAATATGTATGTCAAAGATTTGAAGATATGTTCTAATGTATCATGAAAAGATGATTGCATATTCTTGAGATATAAGCGATGACTGGATTTATTAAAGAATTTGACTTTGATAATCAATATAAATCAAGGAAAATGAAACTAGTAGCAGATGCACTGAACCTAAAAGTGCAAGGTGCAATGGTAGCATCGATGTTTGCTTTGCAGTTTGATAACATCTGATTTTGACGATCGGAAAGACTCGAAGGACAGACCCATACATATATTGAGTTAAGAAATTGGTTCTGTCTTATCAACCAAGTAAATTTAGTATGTCATTTAGTGGTGGTTGCGAATGAAAAATCAGTATATAGCATCGAATTTTACTGATTTGAAAGACGTATTACAGTAGAAAGCACACTATAGAGAACATAGTGTTATTCTGGGAATGATGAGATGTATCGAGATCCTATTTATAATGAGATGGTATAAAGAAAGAAATTTTTGAATTTTGTGGCAAATTGTTTGACATGCCAGCAGGTCAAGATAAAAATACGAGACCTAATGAGATATTACAGAATTTGTAAGTACCACAATGGATTTGGGAAATTTCTAGTTTTGAGTTTTATAGCTCAAATTGTTTAGAACAAACAGAGATTGTGAAACAAGTTGAATCGGAATTGATTGACTATTCAATACAAGATATTGAGTTCATATGATAGTCTATATGTGTATGAGAAAATGAAATGTTTAAGATGTGGTTTAGTTGCAGTGAGTTTATGTAACAATTGTATCGGATAGAGATCAAGGATACTATCCAATAAAACTGTTTTCAGAATTCATGGGTAATAAGTTAGCAATGAGTATTGCTTATCATACCCAAACTGAGAGAATTATCCAGACTCTGGAAGTTATGTCTCGATTAATAGTGATGAATTTAGTGAGAATTGACAAAAATTATTGTGCAGCGATGGAAATATTCCTATAATTTAAGCTTCGGACAACTTTTGGGATGGCATCGGTTCAGGTTTTGTAGAGCCAGAATTACCGATCGCTGATATGATGATAGGAAATTGATAAGGAATTTTTGGCATAACTTGAGATTGTTGAGGAAATGCTAGGAACGATAAATGTTTCACGAAAATGATTGAAATTGGCTTCAGGTGAGCAGATTTGCTACGCCAAAGAGAAATATATCGTTAGACTTCGAATTGAGAATCAGGTAAATATGAAGATATTACCTTTGCGATGATCGATATGATTCATTAAGTGAGGTATGAAATTGTCTCTATATTTTGAACTTTGTGGAATCATAGAGAAGTTGATTTAGTTATATATCGTTGAGACAACCGCATCAGTTGTCATTGAACATGATGATCCTTATGTATCTATGAATGAGATTGAGACATCTCGTATGTTTTGATTTATTGAGTTATACTTAGTTTTGTGATTTCGAGGACGAAATCTTTTTAAGAGGGGAAGAAGTGTAAGGCCCCGATGCTAATTAATCCGGATTAACGATGATTAAGCAAACCCGGATGATTAAAAGTTTATATTTCGATTTAAGGTGTTACTGCTCACAACACTTTATTTTAATTGAGATAAATTACATCAAGATACACATGAATACATGCAAGGTGCATGCAAGAGCACACTTATTAAACTAATTTGAAACATTATCTATATTATATAAAAAAAAATAAAAAAATAAAAAAATAAAAAAAATAAAAACAAATGGCATAGTGGGCATCGCCACTTTCATTTCAAACAAGACTTCACCTTCTTCATTTCACTCATCCTTGTTCCTATTTTTCCTCCCTAATTTTCGAAAGTCTCTCCTCAATTTTCACCTTCAAATATTCATAAAAACCTACATGCAAAGATGGATTTGAATGCTACTAAGCTTGAGGAACAAGATGTACCAAGAAAATTCAAGTTTGGAGAAATATTGAAGCAAGAAATTTGAGTAGCAGCAGATTGGGGAAGGATGTTCTGCCTTGGTTCGGTTTTGTGGATGATCAAGCTTCAAATCTTGAAGATAAATGAAGGTATATCATCATCCTTGAGTTTTAATTACTTGCATGTAAGATTAAGGGTCGAATTTTGATACTTGGACATGAGAAATGTAGTGAAAACTTGCTGTCAGAATGTTCTGCAGATTTCAGTATACTGTTGGTCTGGTATTTCGAATTTTGGGTCTAGTTAAGTTTCGAATTTGAAGATGACCCACCTGATAGAAGTTGTAGTGTTTTGTATTAGATTTAATTGGCCACAAGAATCAGCTAATTTGGAGTTAATATGAAAACGTTATGGTCAGTTTACCAACATGTGTCAAATCTGGAAATCCACTGCATCCGAGTTTCATGCATTATGTTCTTCGTATTTCTGGGAATAAATGGCTACGAATATGAAGTTTTAGGCTCTAATACGTGTTGTAGTATTCGAGGTTATCTTGCATGTGGAATTGGCCTCACTCAATTTGGAGCTTATATGAACGAATTATGCTAATTCTACCAGCAACTATACAATCTGGAAACAGGGGATATACGAGATTTTTAGGCTGTACGTTTTTCAGTTAATGTACATGAAGATGAATTGTTTAGCTTAAAGCTCATAAGATATGTTTTGTTGTATGTTGGGTTATCTTGCATTCTAAACTGGCCTTACATGATTTGGAGTTTTCGTGAGTAAGATATGAACTTTTCCATAAAACCGCTCACTCTGTCAAAATAGAATATGAGTATTTTTAAAATCTGGCATACTTTGCTTTGCATGTGCCTCAAGATGAGTGAACTAGCTTATGGACTTCAAATATGAACTGTAGTACATTGAGTTTTCGTGATTTTATCACTAGCCCCAAGTCATTTGGACATCATATGAATTTATTATGATTTTTATACAAAAATGGGTCAGGCTGGAATTTGGTGAATTGTCCTGTTTTTCTAGCAGATTGTTCTTGGCCATTTTACCTAAGCTAAATGAACGAATTTGAAGATGAGTTGAACTGATGAAATGTTCATTTTTGAGTTAGCTTTGAAAATAAATTAGACCCATGTGATTTTATTAAGTATCGAACAAGTTATGAGCCGATCTCTACGGTTGCGCAGGCTAAAATTTAGAGAATTGGTTTTGGGTCTAAGTTTGAGTTTTATTTTGATAAGTTTAAGGCTAGTGTATGACACTATGTTGTATTTGGAACTGTTATGACCAGGTTTATTAATCCTGAGATCGATTCGAGGATCACTTGGTAATTAGCTAACGGGTTGAGGTACGTTGAAATGAGTTGTATCATGACGTCTGGCAAAGGCGTGTAATGATACCACTGTATGACCTTGCTATTACTTGATTGATATGATTTTCTTGTCAATATATGATTCTGTGACTATCTGACATGATAAATGTCTTGGAGTACATGATATGTGAAATTACATGATTTGTATATACTCTCACATGAGATTGCATGATATATTGAGTTGCATATGTCATTAATGCATAATGATTCATGGGCATATCATATTGAGCTATCGTTTCCTTGATATCCATGATTTTGACTGAGTTGACTTACTCTGAGTGTCGGGTACGACGAGCATGGCGATGACAGGCAGTATAGGTAGTAACTGTAGTCACGTGCAGGTGCGACCGGACCTAGACACGAGGGCTGGATGCAGTAACGTACATAGGATGAGTTTTCCTAGCGCAATGTACGTATACTGTCACCCTCTGCTCGAGCTTTGATGATTTGATGATACCTTCCTTTGGACTCCGATTTTGGTATCTTGATATTCGATTCCTTGTACCCATTCATACATCGCATTCATACATGGTATGCATTGCATGATACTTTGTCACTTGACATGATTTATTTATTTCTCGTACTGGGGTACTGACCCCCTTTGTGGGGGCTGTCATGTCTTTTGTTGTTCGGACATGACAGGCTTTACAGGAGGACATAGTGACGATGCTTGCAGCGACGCATCGAGAGATACCAGAGCTCCTTGAGAGCGAGCTCAGGTTTATATTTTATGTTTTGCGTCCCAGTAGTTGTTAGAATATTTTTAATTATGTTTTGAACTACCGGGGTATGCCCCGAGTATCTGTATTTTAAGTATTCTACTACTGGTTGATTTATACTTGATATGGATGTTATGCTCAACGTGTTAAATTGGAAACTGGAATTACGTATTTTCAGTATCACTATATATATCACCTAAAAGCGAAAATTTTTTAGGGCCATTTGATAAGACCTTTAAAATAAATCTTCCGCTGTTTACGCAAAATTAATCATTATGTGTTAATTAAACACCACATTAGGATCGGGCCCTCACATAAGGGCTCCAAGGATAGCCACAACACATGCACCAACTTTACTTGTTGATGACTTTACAATTTCCAACTTGCTTTGGTGTTGGAGGACCTTACAACAAACTTAATCAAACACCTTCACGGTGTACCAACACGAAGAAAATAAGACTCTATCAAAAGAAGAGAATTACAAGCTCCAATACAACAACAATGTATGGAGATTGCAAAGCTATTTAAAATTTGAATGATCAAGCTTTGTAGAAGTTTGTAGGCTTGTTCTTGTCTTCAAAATGCCCCAAAACATCAATATTTATAGTGTACGAGGCCTCCAAGGCTCCTACTAGCCGTTGCTACACAAAAGACTGAAATCACTCGTCGATCGCCTCAGGCGATCTCCATCGCCGCACCCCAACGGTCAGCATATTTCACGCATCGCCTCAGGCGATGGGTCGATCGCCTCAGGCGATCAATTGCACAAATCAATGACGTAGCCTCAGCAGCTCAGATTCTTTCATCGCTTCAGGCGAAGTCCACATCGCCTCAGGCGTTCAAAGCATCGCATCAGGCGTTCATGCCATCGCCTTAGGCGAACTCCCCATGCGCGCCAGCCTCGGCATCACCTCTGTCGATGTGCATGGCGATGATGCTCCTGGCTGCCATCGCTTGGGGCAATGGTCACCATCGCCTGGGGCGATCCAACCCACTTTTTGCACATTCGATTTTCTTTATTTAATCCACTTTCCAATCATTAAATCTGCATACTAAGTAGACAAATTAGTATAACAAACACAAGTTTTGTTGATAATCAAAACTCAAAAATAATCCGAAGATAAATTAAAGCATTAAATACAACCATGCGTTTAAGGCTCAAAACTAAAAATCTCCAACCGATACTACCCTTAGAATTTCAAATGTTTTGATTTAAAATCTAATCCCTTTCCAAATCCAAATCCGCAAATCCGAGGGCAAACATAATTTTTTCATAGCCTATAAATTTTTAAAAGTTGAAACGGGCTGTCAATCTTTTCGTGACCTTAATGCTCTGAATTTACAATTTTACCCTTGGGCCTGGTGACAAAATTGAGGCCACATCCCAGGCCCCAAATCCACCAGTCGTTTTAGTTCACATCCCCACCGACTCATCCAACGGCCAGAAATTGCTCCACCTTAATCGCCTATAAATGCAAACCCTAAGGCCCCCTTTTACTCCTCTTTCATCTCTGCTGCTGCTGCGTCTTGTTGGCATACTTGCAGCAGCGGAGCTCAATTAATCTCTATCGCACACAGTATACGCACGCACGCACGCACGCACATATACATACACACAGCTGCGCTTATAGTCCACGATGCCTTCGGTTGTTGCGGCGGAGTCTCCATCATCCGAGAAGAAGCCGAAGTTGAAAAAGGCAGAAGCTTGCTTTGTTGAGGAGGATTATGTGGAGAAAAATAGCAAGAAAGAGAAAAGGTCGAGCAAAAAGACTAAACTAACCTCCGAGCCTGACCCAGATGATTCGAATTCCAAAACCCATTTGAAAAAGAGCAAAGAAAAGAAGCGAAAGGCGTTGGAAATTAACGTTGATGATGATGAGGAGGAGAGGAGCGAGACTAGTATGGAGATTGGCGAGCCTATGAATGATTTAGGTAACAAGAAAAAGAGGATGAAATTGAAAGAGGAGGAGGAGGAAAACCCTAACGCGGTGTCTAATTTCCGGATATCGAAGCCGTTGAGAGAGGCTTTGAAGGCTAAGGGGATTGAATCGCTGTTTCCTATTCAGGCTATGACGTTCAATGATCTTCTCGATGGTTCGGATTTGGTTGGAAGGGCACGCACTGGTCAGGTTAGGGTTTTTTTTTTGTGTTTTAAGAAGGATTTTTATTGGAATTGTTGTGACAATCATGCTATCGGTCCATTTAATTTTCCCTCGTTTAATTCAAATCGAGAGTTTTTTCCGTTGATGGAATTATCTCATCGGCAGGATAAATGTAGGATTGCAGTAGCTGGTGTAATTGAGTTAATGTGATCACTAAATATAGAATCTATTGAACTTGATCGAGATGGAACTTCTTAATGAATGTGGATGTGGGTTGTCGGTGGTTACTCTTTCTACTTGCAACTATTGTTGAAGCCCGAATATTTGTGATGCTAATTGTTGAATTTGTACTCTCCTGAGTCTGTTGGACAGCCGTTTTCCTATGAATAAACAAATGGATATGGTTTAAATTTCCTTTCATGTTAATGGAAGTTTTATTTTATTTATTGATTATGCATTCTACTTATTTGATTCTGAACATATGATCACAGGGAAAAACATTGGCATTTGTGTTACCCATATTGGAATCATTGACAAATGGGCCCACAAAAGCATCCCGAAAGACTGGATATGGAAGGACACCTAGTGTTATTGTGCTTTTACCCACTAGGGAATTGGCCACACAGGTACTTATCTTCTATGTTTGGTTTGTGTCTAGTAGTTTGGTGAAGAAACTTAGAATAATATTTTCCTTATTTCCTTACTTTATTCAAAAGAAGTCACAAAATTAAACTATTTTAAGATTATCCTTCCAAGTGACACTGGCTGATTTTAGAAATTATTTTTTCATGATTGTTAACCCCATGAAACGGTTCTATTTAAGTTTATTGTGATTGCCCGAATTTTCTTTTGCCCTTCTGTTTCTATTTTGCTGCATGGAATCCTGAATCCAAGATCTGAACACATTCTGGATTCCACTACAATATCTCCAGTGTTCTTTTTCTTTTTCGAGATGCTTCTGATTATTACTTCTCTGACTATCAAAGTCTTATGCATTTTGGTCCCTACATTTCTTTGTTAATATGATCTCAGGTCTTCTCCGACTTTGAAGCCTATGGTGGGTCATTAGGATTGAATTCATGTTGCCTGTATGGGGGTTCTCCCTACCAGCCACAACAAATTCAACTGAAAAGAGGTGTCGATATTGTTGTTGGTACTCCTGGTCGCATCAAGGTGTACTTTATTTAGTGCATCTTTCCTTTTACTGTTTGATGAACAACTCTGTACAGTTTTAGTTACCTGGTGAGTTTGGAATTTATACTACAGGATCACATAGAGAGGGGAAATATTGATCTTAGGGCACTAAAGTTCCGAGTACTTGACGAGGCTGATGAAATGTTGAGGATGGGGTTTGTTGAAGATGTTGAATTTATTCTTGGTATGTTAGATTGACAAAATTTATTTCTGGTTTCCTTCTTCTCGTTGCCACATCATTGATTGGGCATTTACATTTGTGTGTTGGATGTATTGACCTTATTATTCATTTATAGTCTTCTTTAGAGTACTTGGGTTCATGCTTATTTTTAAGTTATTCTAATTCCTTTTGATTATAAATTTGAAGGAAAGGTAGAGGATGCAAGGAAAGTCCAAACTCTCCTCTTTAGTGCCACTTTACCAGTATGGGTGAAGCAAGTATGTTTATTCTTCTTTCTTCTGGGTTTTCCTTGAAGCAGATGATACCGTGCTAATATTGTTATTCATACCTTCATTTTGGTCAGTTGTGTCCCTCCCTCCCCTTTCCTGAAAGAAACCTGTATTTGTGATGCCAGATTGCAGCTAAATTTTTAAAACCTGATAAGAAGACTGCTGACCTTGTTGGCAATGAGAAAATGAAGGCTAGCACCAGTGTGAGGCATATTGTTCTTCCTTGCTCGAGTTCTGCCAGATCCCAGCTTATTCCCGATGTCATTTGCTGCTACAGTAGGTTGGTTTACTTCTATCAACTGCAGTCAATAATTTTACATGATTTTCGGAATTTAATTTTGTATGGTCGTTCTCATTCCTATCTGTTACTTTTCTCGTGTTATTATCCTCTCACCATTTTTCCATGTGATAATTTCGATAGTGGAGGTCGCACTATTATTTTCACCGAGACTAAGGACTCTGCTTCTACACTAGCTGGATTACTGCCTGGAGCACGAGCTTTGCATGGGGACATACAACAGGCAACACGGGAAGTGAGATTTTTTCCTTGAGCACTTTGCCTTCTATTGTCATTGAATAAAAACCGAGTTCTCTCTTGTAATTAGATGTTACTTAGTGTATAAAAATGGCCTCCAACAATAATTTTACTGTCCACATCTAAACTAGTAACACCACTAATTTTATAGTATTTTAATTGAATGATGAATTGCGATTTCTATCGCAATGAGATTCTTCGTATAGGGTGGAGAGGAACATTTAAAAACCAGGTCTAACAAAATTGAAAGCCAATTGGGGTCCTTTAAAACCGTGTTCTGATGTTTCAGGTCACCCTTTCTGGATTTAGATCTGGAAAATTTTCAACGCTAGTGGCTACCAATGTGGCAGCACGTGGATTGGATATCGATGATGTCCAGTTAATCATTCAGGTGTTTTTTTTTCTTCATCTTACCACAAGATTTGGTGATATATATATACATATATATACATATATATATACATATATATATATACATATATATATATACATATATATATATATTTGTAGTACCTCCTGCAGTGCTATGGGTGCTTCCTCACATGGCAGTTTAATGACAATGTTTGTTATGCTTCAGTGTGAGCCTCCTCGTGATGTAGAGGCATACATTCATCGATCTGGAAGAACAGGCAGAGCAGGTGATTTGCTAATATATATATGATCCTTTGCATTTTAAGTTCACATTTTTTGGTGCATGTCTGTTGAGGAGGCATGTTGAAACCTTTGTTAGGCAAAAGTGGTGTTGCTGTAATGCTTTATGATCCAAGGAAGTCGAATTTTTCAAGGATTGAAAGAGAATCAGGTGTGAAATTTGAACACGTTTCTGCTCCACAGCCTGCCGATATAGCTAAAGCTGCTGGTTTGGAAGCTGCAGAAAAGATCAATGAGATCTCTGATAGGTATGCCCAAGAAAATTCTAATTAAATGTTTTTTCTGACGTTGAACAAGATATTCATTACTCTTACTTGCAGCGTTATTCCGGTGTTCAAGGCTGCTGCTGAAGAGCTTCTGAACTCATCAGGTTTATCACCAGCAGAACTACTTGCAAAAGCCCTGGCGAAGGCTGCTGTAAGTTTTTTTTAATGTTTCTGTTTTGGTTGGGAAGTTATGTCTTCGTCTTGATTCAATTTTTTCTGTTTGTTGTTCAGGGCTATACTGAGATCAAGACCAGATCACTTCTCAGTTCTATGGAGAACTTTGTTACAGTTTTCCTCCAGTGTGAAAGGCCTGTTTACTCACCATCGTAAGTACTTACAATGTTGTTTTGTTACTCTATTTTCCATTGTGCTGGGATATATGAGAAAGGTCATAGCATATTTGTGGATTGTGTTGACAATGTGATTTATTTCACCATTTCTGTCATTCACACTGACAAGTTACCCTTGAAACCTAGAGGATTTTTTAGTTTTCTTTAAATTTAGCAAATTTATTTTTGCAACTTGAGTACATTAGGTATGGCAAGATTTCTGCATTGAAAACTCCTTCCAATATTTGGTCGGGTACGAAACATGAAGATAATTTTTTGTTTCTCATTTATCTGGTATTACCCTTGAAACCTAGAGAATTTTGTAGTTTTGTATAAATTTAGCAATTTTATTTTTGCAACATGAGCACATTAGAGTATGGCAAGATTTCTGCATTGAGAACTCCTTCCAATACTTGTTCGGCTTCTACGAAACATGAAGATAATTTTTTGTTTCTCATTTATCTGGTGGATATATTTTTGCAACATGAGGTAAGGCAAGATTTCTGCTATGAGTAATACTTCAACTATTTTCTATTATGCATGTGAAAAAAAAAACCATGGTCTTTTGTCTATGCATTCATCTTATTTCTTGCATTGTACTTGTTACCTATATATTTTGTGTCTGATGTTATAATGTCTTACTGGCTTGTAGTAGGTTTTAGTTAGTCGGCTGGTAGTAGGTTTTTAGTAGTGGTATTTATGAATGCCTGAAGGGGTTGGTTGCACTTGACAAGTTCCTTGTATTTATTTTTATGATTTCTTCCTTCTCCATTCTACTAACATTGTGACATTCCAGCTATGTTTATGGGATTCTACGGAGATTTTTACCCGAAGAAAGAGTCGAGTCAATTAAGGGACTTGCTTTAACAGCTGATGGGAAAGGCGCAGTGTTTGATGTGGCTGCCGAAGATCTGGAAACATTCATTTCTGGTGAGCGTTCCTACCATCCTTTTTCTCTGTTTGACATCTAGTGGAAGTTGAAGAACTCTGAAACGCAAAGAATCCTTGAAATACCTCAAACCTGTGTTGGCTTTAATAATATAGCCTATGTTTGGTTGTCGAAACGAAAACAAACTATTTTCACCTAATTTTCAGTCTATTTTCTCTAACTAATTTCATCCTATTCTTATTTTCCTACATTATTACAGTCTATTCTATTTTTCACCACTCCCAAAACGATCCAGTTATTTTATTATATTCTAATATAGTAACTTTATTTGTTTAGATTTTAAAATATCCCACAAACTCTTTAAAAATTAATGACTCGACTTGTTTTTACTTGTGTCAAATCTACAGTTGAAAATGCAACTTCTGAAAACATTTATCAAAAGTGAGATTCCTTTCGTCAAAACACCGTAAAACGTTTCCTCAAAACACCTAAAACGCTACCAAATAGTTTTGGTTCATATGCTTCGTAATCTAGATTTCTTAGAGCTGTTATATTACTGAGATCTACCACGTTATGGGGTTGTAGGCCAGGAAAATGCTGCTGGGGTGAACTTGGAGGTGGTAAAGTCATTACCTAGTTTACAACAACGGGAGCCAACTACAGGTGGAAGATTCGGTGGTGGTGGACGTGGTGGATTCTCAGACAGGCAAAAAGGTAGATTTTCTGGTGGAAGAGGGAATGGAGGGTTTTCCGATAGGCGAGGCCGTGGTGGAGGAAGAGGTCGTGGCAATGCCAGCTACAAATGGTGAAAGCATACCTGGTATACATATAATACCAGCAATCCAGCATGCCTCAATGGGGCATAAAAATTTTGTGTTGCTGAAGAAAACTTGAATACTTGTTTTTTTTAGCATTTTATTGCCTTATTTTTTTAATAGTAACAAATGTTATTAAGTTAATTTAATTTGACAGTGAGTTGATTCTGTTGCGTCAATTTTGAATTGATTTTTGATGTTAAGCTTTTGGATTCCGTGGGGATTTGTGGGTGGACAATTTGATAAAGTAATTAGTGCAATTTTTTGCCTTCACAATGGTCAATTCCTCTCTGTAGGTTTTATGTTTTGTCTACTTAAAGTGAAAAAAACTGGAGTAGAGGAGAGAATGACTTTGGTTTTGTTATCATTTTTACGAAAACTTTGGCGTCCGGGGTAAAATAATTTCAAAGAAATATTTGCAGTAGTTTATGAAGTGTGCCTGGATTGGTAGGGTAAAACGAGAATTATATTTCAAGGGTGTTTGAAGTGGATGATTGTGAGGATATATTGAGCTTAATTTTAATCAAATGTTTCGTTTATTTTTAATAAAAAATTATCCCATTATATTTATTATATATAATCTTGTTTTGTAGCAAATACCATATATACTTTTCCCATATTTTTTAATATTTTAGAATTTGAAATTTGCGCAAAAATATTTAACTTATTTCCTGTAACGTTATCCAAAAATCTGAAATTTAATTCTAAATTTGACATTTAAATTTTTGAGGCTATTTTAATTATTATCCAAAACAATAAAATCAATGTACCATTTTAAAATCATATCAAATATTATATAAATTTCACACTATTATTTATCAACATCTCATAATTATAATCATTATATTACTTAACTCATCCCTCGCTCCAAACGGTCCTAAAAGTGTTTTAAAATAAGGATGTTATTTATTTGACTTTTTAGATCCGATTGGCAATATTAATAAATTATCTTAAAAAGTAAAATTTGAAAGTAGGTCTTTGGTCCAAATTCAAAAGTTCAAATCCTCGGGAGTGATGACTAGAAATCTTTCAATTTTTTGGTAGATAATCAAGCCTACAATTTTGAATTCAGCACACAACTTGGACAATTAACACATGTTTGTTTTAGTTAAATTTGATGGGTTTGATTATGTAAACAATGATGGATTAATTTTTGTTTTCTTCCCTAATCTCTACCTTTAAATACCACTCATTTTTCATTCTAAAACCATCACAAAAACACAAATCTTTTATTTTTCTACAAACATGTGTTGAGGTAAAAGTGAGATTGAGTTTTAGAATTTCTTGAGGAGATTTTATCCTTGGAATGGACATGATTAGTGGAGATAAAGTAATCATTAAAATCAGAGTGTTCTGAGTGAAATACTTTGTATTCTCAATTTTCTTGTATTCCTTGTTATCAATAAATAAGTAATCTCTTTGAGGGTTCTTGAGTGGATGTAGCCCAATATTGGGGTGAACTACTATAAATCTTGGTGTTCATCTTGTTCAATTGTTGATTATGTGTTTGTGATATCCGTTGCGCTGTTACCTCAATTATATGCTGATTTCTCTGATACCCTAACAATTGGTATCAGAGCCAGGTTCTCAAATACTATAGGAGTCCTCGTATGCTCCGTGGTTGCAGCTTAGTCCGAACTTCCACATCAGAAAAGGATTTCTAGACAGTATTAGGGAAGTAATTCTTTTGTGTTCAGGCTTTGACGATTAATTTGTTGGTAGTAGACACAAAATATGGAGGTACGTACAAGCAAGATGATTAGCCTTAATGATTTCAGTTATCAACTTTAGAAAAGCAAGATGAAAGATCCCCTATTTGTCACCAAGATACACCTACCGACGTTCAGCGAAACTAAACCAGAACAGAAATCAGATGCCGAATGCACCTTTGAGCATGAGCAGGTCTGCGGGTATGTCCGACAATTTGTCAATGGCAACGTGTATAATCACATCTGTAACAAGACTCATGCTCGTACACTTTGGATGAAGTTGGAGACACTATATGCCTTTAAAAGTGGCAACAACAAACTCTTCTACACGAGCAATCTAGTTCAGGTTCGGTACAAAGAAGGAACTCCGGTAGCATCTTGAACGAGATTCAAGGATTCGTGCAACAGTTATCAAGTATGGGCATAAAGCTTGATGATGAGGTGATTGCCCTGATTGTGCTAGCTTCACATTACCAGAGTCTTGGGAGACTCTGAAGATATCACTCACAAATACAGCCACAGGAGGAACCGTGAATGTGGATTTCATCAAGATCGGCATCTTGAATGAAGATATGAGGCAGAGATCCCAGGGTGCTTCTATATCACAGTCAGATGTCTTGGCTAGTGAATCAAGGAGGAGAAGCAAGAACAATGGAAGCACATATTAGAAACCAAGGAGAGGCAACTCCACTGGGAGATATGCCAATGTAAGGTATCATCAATGTGGCGAAAATGGACATATAAAGAAATATTGCCGAGAGCTGAAAGGTAAAGGCAAGCATGAACCCAGTGATGAGCAAACAAATGCCATTGATGAGTTCAACGTCGTTCACGAGCAAGAGCAAAAGTCTATAAATTTGGCGACTCAAGGAACCAGTTGGGTGGTCGATAGTGGAGCAATAGTCCTGTCACATCTCGCAGGGAAGAGTTCATATCCTGTTGGAATCGTAGAGGGGGGGGGGGGGGGGGGAATGAGATTCCTTGGCTACTTTAGCTTTTTAAAATGAGTTTGCAAAAACAAAATAGTTTGCGCTTGCGGAAGCCTTACGTCAATCGATAAATAAAAGAAAAGAAGAAGTAAATAAATAAATAAATGCGTGATGTAATAAAGCGGTAAATGAGACAAGAATTTGTTATAGAAGTTCGGCGGTGAATCGCCTACGTCTCCTCTTCCCGGTTAGATAACCTCCAACCGAGGTTCCACTAGAACAAAAGATCTTGGCCTTGAGGGCTCCAAGTTAGCCACTACACAACTCTTCCCGAGTTACAAAGCTCTCCCCGAGCACAATACTCTTCCCGAGTACACAAAGCTCTTCCCGAGCACAATACTCTTCACGAGTACACAAAGCTCTTCACGAGCTACCAACACTCTTCACGAGTCTTCTTGGCCTTAAGGGCTCCAATGACAGCCACAACACATGCACCAACTAGACTTGTTGATGACTTTACAATTTCCAACTTGCTTTGGTGTTGGAGGACCTTTACAATAAACTCAACAAAACACCTTCACGGTGTACTCACACGAAGACAACAAGACTATCAAAAGAATGAATTACAAACTCCAATACAACAACAATGTATGGAGATTGCAAAGCTATTTAAGAATTGAATGATCAAAGCTTTGTAGATGTTTGTATGCTTGTTTCTTGTCTTCAAAATGCTCCAAAGCATCAATATTTATAGTGTAGGAGGCCCCATAGGCTCCTACTAGCCGTTGCTACACAAAAGGCTGAAATCACTCGTCGATCGCCTCAGCCATCGCCTCAGGCGATCACCATCGCCGCGCCCCAACGGTCAGCAGATTACACGATCGCCTCAGGCGATCAATTGCTCAAATCAAGGCCGTAGCCTCAGCAGCTCAAAATCTTCCATCGCCTCAAACGAACCAGCCATTGCCTCAGGCGATCAGGCCATCGCCTCAGGCAAACTCCCCCATGCGCGCCATCCTCGGCATAGCCTCTGTCGATGTGCGTGGCGATGAAGCTCCTGGCTGCCATCGCCTGGGGGGATGATCACCATCGCCTGGGGAGATCCAAGCCAGATTGTGCACACTCGATTTTCTTCATTTAATCCACTATTTAATCATTTAATCTGCATACTAAGTAGACATATTAGTATAACAAACACAAGTTTTGTTGATCATCAAAACTCAAAAATAAACCGGAGATAAATTAACGCATTAAACACAACCATGCGTTTAAGGCTTAACAATCTCCCCCTTTTTGATGATCACAAAACTTGATAAACTTGAATATGTAATTATGCATGAAATGTGAGTAAACATGACTCCCCCTTAACAATTGCATAGCACATACAAGATTACCAAGTAAATCATATACCCAACAACTCTCCCCCTCAAACCATGCATACACAAGCTCTCCCCCTTAAACTATGCATGAGTTAAGTTTCAAGTTCAAGTTAAGCTTCAAGTTTATCACAACATTCTCCCCCTTTTTGTGATAATCAAAAAGCACAAAATTTAAATAAACATATCATAATTATATGTTGCCACATAGTCATATTTTAACACTATACACATGTTCCTCATCAAGCATGTAATAAGCATAACAAGTCTAAGATTTAATCATAGAGATGAACCACAAACATGTGTTTAAGGCAATCAACAATAAATTCCAAAGTGTTGCAAAGTGTGCATATGTTCTACCATGAGTTCATGCACTTATGCCCAATTATCATTAAAATTATCAATGCATCATTAGATAAGATTATTAATCACATAATTGCACATTGCATATTCAAATTTGAATACAAGGCATGTCAAGATACTTACAATAAAAAGATAAGCATACATCATGCATTAAACAATTTATATGTGCATATGCTAAGGGGTTATGCATTTTACTACCAATGAATATTGAGCTTCATATTTATTGGTCACAATTAATTTGTGCCAATTAAACTGTGAATTGCTCTTTTAAAATGCATAAAATAAATTTTTACCTTCGATGACAAGAGTGCGTTCTTGTCATTGGTCATATGCCTCGCGCCTCTTCTATAGTGGTGAATAATATAAACTCCTCCTTTGAGTTGCTTGTGCCTTCATCCTCCATCCCATTGTTGTCCCTACAAAACAAGTTTACAATAGGAGGATCTTTGGTACCCATTTGATTTTGGGGTCCTTGAGGGTTAGCTTCCTTTGGCACCTTTGGAATCCATTTCCACCTTTTGTTAGGTTGGTATTGGATTCTAGCAAACTTACACTTGTTTTTAGTGTGACCACTTTTACAACAATAGTTACAAGTAGGAGAATCATGCTTGGCTTTAGTCAACAAGCTTGAAAATATTTTTGATTTGCTTGAGAAGCCTAACCCGCCTTTATCAAAGCTACAACGTTGCAAGCCAAGTAACTCATTCATCTTTAGACTACTCTCACTAAATTTGCAAAAAGATATTTTTAAAGAATTTAGTTCATTTTTCAATGAATTATTTTCTTCATCTTTCTTAGCAATCTCAAGTTTGAGTATTTTGTTACTCATCTTGGTTTTGCCAAGAACATCAATAAGCTCATGATAAGAATCTAAAAGTTCATCAAAAGATGGTACCTCATCGTCGCTTTCATCTTCTTCATCTCCAAGAGCCATTAGACAAAGATTTGTGGCTTCTTCTTCATCGGAGTCACTATCACCAGTGTTATTAAAACCGGCCCGGACCGGCCGGTCCGACCGGTTCAACCGATGACCGGTGCTGAGTCCGGGCCGGTTAATAGTATAAAATCGGAGGGGCAAAGAACCGGTGAGAACCGGTCAAAAACCGGTCGAACCGGTGAACCGGTCGACTGGCTGAACAGGTTCTCACCTTTTTTTTTCTTTTTTTTTTATTTTTCATTTTTTTTGTTATCCCTTTTAAGTTTTATCATTCACACAACAATTCTTCTTCTACAGGCAATGTATGAACTTTCTAATAAAAAAAATCAATTCTTGCATTTTAATTGGTGGATTACATGACAATTGTATTGCCATGATTGAAGATTTTATGGAGTTTATTATATATATTAGATCTAATTTTGTATTGCATCAAATCTATGCAACTATGAGTTTTAACATTTACTCATTATATATTTTTGATATTTGTATCAGTCTTATATATAAATACAAAAAGTAATATATTGTATCAAAAAGACAAAAAATCTCTTAATTTTGATAATCAATAATAAAGTGTTTGTAATAATATAGTAGCCCATTATTGAATAATATAATACAAATTTGGTGTATGCATGACTAATTAGTGTGTTTGTAATTAATCCTTTTATATATAAAGTTTATATAAAAAAAATAGTTATAAACTTAAATAGATGAAATTATTGAAAGATTGTGTAAAATATTGGTCTCCATGCTATGTTGCTACAATGGTATTTTTTTTATTATGAACATTTGAAACTTTTACAAATACATGTTATATATTTTTCAAAAATTAAATATAGATATTACATCATGATGACGTCATACACCGGTTGAACCAGTGGTTTAACCGGTTAAACCGATCGAACCTGTAACCAGTAAGAACACCGGTTTTATGTCCGGTCCGGTTATGAAAACACTGACTATCACTCCATGTGGCTATAAGGGCCTTCTTCTTGCCTTTGTCTTCATTCTTTTTCCTAGGACATTTGTTAGCATAATGACCATCTTGACAATTATAACAAGTTACCTCATTTTTGGATTCATGTTTGGTAGCACCGGAGGCCTTTGGCTTGTTATGTTTGTTGAAGAACTTCATGAACTTCATAGTGAACAAGATCATCTCTTCATCCTCATCGTCATCTTCATCCTCGGATTGATCTTTTCTTCCAAACAAGGCGATCCCCTTTCTCATAGATCTATCATCCTCCTTTATTCATTTCCTTGTAGATACTTCAAGTTCATGGGTCACCAATGTGCCATGAAGCTCATCAAGGTCGTAAGATGCATTCTCTCCTTTGTTGGACTCGATGATGGCGGTCCTCTTGGCATCCCATTCCTTTGGTAAGGTTCTTAGTGCTCTCCTCCATATTTGCTTTGGATGATACTTCTCTCCAAGTTGGGCAAGCTCGTTTATGATTTGACTGAGCCTCCTAAACATTGAATCTACCTCTTCTCCGGACTCCATCTCAAATGTCTCATATTTGAGTTGTAATAAATCAATCTTGGTCTCCTTCACTTGATTAGTTCCTTCATGACAAATTTGCAATTGTCCCATATCTCCTTTGCGGTTGAGCACATCGAGATCCGGTTGTACTCCTTCATATCTAAAGCACAATGTAAAATATTAATAGCTTTAGCATTTTGTGAAATTAAAATCATGTCCGCTCTTGTGAAATCGTCCATTTCTTTGGGAACACTTATTCCCCCAACTTCCTTTAAAGGAATATGTGGACCTTTCACTATGATCTTCCAAAGGTCATAATCTACGGATTGGATGTATAGAGAAATTCTATTTTTCCAATACCCATAGTTATCACCCGTGAAGAGCGGATGTCTATTTGTCGATTGACCTTGAGCAAACTCATTTGCTAGATTAGCCATAGAATAATTTGATTTAAAACAAAAATCAAATGGCTCTGATACCACTTGTTGGAATCGAAGAGGGGGGGGGGAGGGGTGAATGAGATTCCTTGGCTACTTTAGCTTTTTAAAATGAGTTTGAAAAAACAAAATAGTTTGCGCTTGCGGAAGCCTTACGTCAATCGATAAATAAAAGAAAAGAAGAAGTAAATAAATAAATAAATGCGTAATGTAATAAAGCGGTAAATGAGACAAGAATTTGTTATAGAAGTTCGGCGGTGAATCGCCTACGTCTCCTATTCCCAGTTAGATAACCTCCAACCGAGGTTCCACTAGAACAAAAGATCTTGGCCTTGAGGGCTTCAAGTTAGCCACTACACAACTCTTCCAGAGTTACAAAGTTCTCCCCGAGCACAATACTCTTCCCGAGTACACAAAGATCTTCCCGAGCACAATACTCTTCACGAGTACACAAAGCTCTTCCCGAGCTACCAACACTCTTCACGAGTCTTCTTGGCCTTAAGAGCTCCAAGGACAGCCACAACACATGCACCAATTAGACTTGTTGATGACTTTACAATTTCCAACTTGCTTTGGTGTTGGAGGACCTTTACAATAAACTCAACAAAACACCTTCACGGTGTACTCACACGAAGACAACAAGACTCTATCAAAAGAATGAATTACAAACTCCAATACAACAACAATGTATGGAGATTGCAAAGCTATTTAAGAATTGAATGATCAAAGCTTTGTAGAAGTTTGTAGGCTTGTTTCTTGTCTTCAAAATGCTCCAAAGCATCAATATTTATAGTGTAGGAGGCCCCCTAGGCTCCTACTAGCCGTTGCTACACAAAAGGCTGAAATCACTCGTCGATCCCTCAGCCATCGCCTCAGGCGATCACCATCGCCGCGCCCCAACGGTCAGCAGATTACACGCATCGCCTCAGGCGATCGGTCGATCGCCTCAGGCGATCAATTGCTCAAATCAAGGCCATAGCCTCAGTAGCTCAAAATCTTCCATCGCCTCAAACGATCAGGCCATCGCCTCAGGCAAACTCCCCCTGCGCGCCATCCTCGGCATCGACTCTGTCGATGTGCGTGGCGATGAAGCTCCTGGCTGCCATCGCCTGGGGCGATGATCACCATCGCCTGGGGCGATCCAAGCCAGATTGTGCACACTCGATTTTCTTCATTTAATCCACTATTTAATCATTTAATCTGCATACTAAGTAGAGACATTAGTATAACAAACACAAGTTTTGTTGATCATCAAAACTCAAAAATAAATAGGAGATAAATTAACGCATTAAACACAACCATGCGTTTAAGGCTTAACATATCCTATACACCCGGGGACTTTGGGGTGGTGAGGACGGGCAATGAAGGATTATCCAAGATTATCGGTAAAGGAGATGTGAGCTTGACTACCGTGGAGGGCTGGACACTGGTCTTGAAAGACGTCAGTCAGGTACCTGACATGCGCCTGAGTCTAATTTCAGTAGAAAGACTGGAATGCAAGATTCTCGGAGGCTCACTTGTGGCAGCGAAAGGATTAAAGATGCCAAAGTTGTACATAGTACAAGGAAAATCTTCTGAGAGCATGAATTATGCAGCAGAAGAAAAGGACTCAACAGAGTTGTGGCACCGACGTCTTGGCCACATCAGTGTAAAGAATCTTACACGCCTTGTGAGTAAGCAAGTTTTGCCTAGTATAAAGTAGGTTCATATGAAAACTGCAGATATTGCTTGGCCGGAAAACAAAATAGGATATCATTCAAGGGTTCATCTCCTAGCACATCAGAGAAAATTTTAGATCTGGTACACGCGGATCTATGTGGACCAATGCCAATATCACTCAGGGGTGCGAGATATTGGGTAACTTTCATCAATGATCATTCCTGGAAGATTTCGGTGTGGACGCTCAAAACCAAGGATCAAGTAGCGGACATATTTTAACAAGTTTCTAAACTTGGTTGAACAGTAAACATACATAAAACTTAAATGTATTCGAACAGATAATGGAGGAGAATACATTGAATCATTTGATGAGATATGTAAAAAGAATGGAATCCGACACCAAATGATACCGCCAAAAACACCACAGCTCAATGGATTAGTTGAAAGGATGAACAAAAACTTGGCAGAAAGAGTCAGGAGTATGCTATAACATGCAAAACTGTCTAAGGACTTTTGGGGTGTGGCCGTGGTTGCAGCTGCATATGTGCTGAACCGCTCACCATGTGCTCCTATTAGTTATGATGTTCCGGAGCAGGTGTGGCAAGGAAATGAAGTTTCCTATGATCATTTGCGGGTATTTGGATGTGTTGCTTACATTCATATACCAAATGATGAAAGACAGAAGTTGGATGCCAAAACAAGAAAGTACATATTTATATGCTATGACAAGGATCAACTTGCATACAAGTTTTACAATATAGATCTCAAAAAGCCTATAAGAAGTCGTGATGCCGTATTTCAGGAGAATGAATTCTTGGAGAATGCTAGAGAGGAGAATTGTGGATCTGAAGAAAATCTTGAATGTTGGCCTTCAACTATAAATCCACAACCGGTTGAAGATGAAGAAGTTCAGAACGATCATCAGGGAGTTTCACCTGATGATGAGGTCCGTATTCATAGTGAACCACCAGCAGAATGTTCTCATACCACATGTTCTGGAATAGTAGTGCGACCCTCAACATGATATTCCCCAAACAAATATATTCTGCTAACTGACGGGTGATAACCAGATAGCTTCGATGAAGCTATGACCGGTGAACATAGAGATAAGTGGAAGGAGGCCATGCAAGATGAAATACAATCCTTGCATGATAATGACACATTTGAGCTGGTGAAGTTGCCGAAAGGCAAGAAAGCTTTGAAAAATAAATGGGTGTTCATGTTGAAGCACAAAGAGCACAGTAGTCAACCAAGATTCAAAGCTAGGATTGTCGTCAGAAACAAGGAGTCGACTTTGACGAGATTTTCTCACATGTGGTGAAGATGATATCCATCCGATTGTGCTGGGGTTAGCAGTAGAGCTCGATCTGGAAGTAGAACAAATGGATGTCAAGACTGCATTCCTTCATGGATATTTGGAGGAGGAAATTTACATGGAGCAACCAGAGGGTTTTGTAGAGAATGGGAAAGATGACCTTGTGTGCAGACTAAAGAAGAGTCTGTACGGTCTCAAACAAGTACCGAGACAATGGTACAAGAAGTCTGAATCAGTAATAACTCAACAGAGATTCATGAAGACTACTGCAGACCATTGTGTGTTTGTCAGAAAAACCTATCATAATGATTAGATGGTGCTTCTGCTATATGTAGATGATATGTTGATTGTCGGTAAAGATGCTTCTGAAATCAAATGCCTAAAAAAACAACTAAGCAAGACATTTGCAATGAAGGACTTGGGCCCATCAAAAAGAATTCTTGGCATGAAAATTCAACGAGACAGGTATGCCAAGAAGAACTGGTTGTCACAGGAGAAATATATTGAGAATGTACTTCATAGATTCAACATAGGCCAGACAAAAGCGATTGGATTTCATCCCTCCAAACACTTCAAGTTGAATTCACAACAGAGTCCTTCTACAGAGGATGGGGAAAAAGAGATGAGAAGTGTGCCATATGCTTCAGCAGTTGGAAGTCTGATGTATGCCATGACATGTACTCGGCCGGATTTAGCTCACTCCATAGGTGTAGTGAGTAGATTCCTAAAGGAACATTGAGCTGCAGTAAAATGGATATTAAGATATCTACAGGACACCTTTAAACACAGACTGAGTTTTGGAGGATCCATACTTGAGCTAGTAGGCTACATAGATGCAGACATGGCTGGAGATGTTGATTCTCGAAAGTCAACAATGGTACCTCATTACATTTGCAGGGGGAGCTGTGACGTGGCAGTCAAAATTGTAAAAGTGTGTAGCTTTGTCAACAACTGAAGCAGAGTTTATTGGAGCAGCTGAGGCATGTAAGGAATTGCTGTGGATGAAAGGACTTTTTAGGAGAATTAAATTTTGTGCAAGATCAGTACAAGTTGTTCTGTGACAGTCAGAGTGCAATCCATCTTGGGAAATATCATTCAACGTCAAAGTATATTGATGTTCATTATCATTGGATAAGGAATGTATTGGAAAAGAAGTTGTTAAAACTTGACAAGGTTTACACAGATGAAAACAGATATGATATGATGACCAAGATATTGCCGAAATGGAAGTTGGAATTGTAAGACCCCGATGTTTGATTAATGTTAGTTAAATATAATTTGGGAATTTATTAATAATTAATTTGGAATTAATTAATTAAAAGTAAAATTGACAAGATGAATGTCAACTGATAATTTAATCGAAACATGACATATTTTTGAAATGGTAAAATAAACTCCGATAATATTTTAAAAATAAATTATTAAAATGAAAAGAATTTAATTTTGTGTTATAGTAGTGGATATAAATCTCAAGTATCAATTGTAAATTTTATATCAGTACACATGCGACACTCCGATGTAAATAACTGGACCGGAACACAATTATTAATGTTTAATGTGTTAAATTTCGCTATACATACTAAACATGTGTAAACACTGTTGAGCCTTAAACGCATGGTTGCGTTTAATGCGTTAAATTATCCCCGGTTAATCTTTGAGTTTTGATGATCAACTTGTGTTTGTTATACTAATGTGTGTACTTAGTGTGTAGATTAAGTGGTTAAAAGTGGATTGGAATGAAGAAAATCATGTGTGCATGTTCTGGCACAGATCGCCCCAGGCGCTGGTGACCATCGCCCCAGGCGCTGGTGACCATCGCCCCAGGCGATGGCAGCCAAGGAGGCTTCGCCACGGCCATCGACTGAAGCGATGTTCAGGACCGCGCGCAGGGGAAGAACGCCCGAGGCGATGGGCTGATCGCCCGAGGCGATGCGATGAACGCCTGAGGCGATGTGGACTTCGCCCGAGGCGATGAAAGATTTTGAGGTGCTGAGGCTACGGCCTTGATTTATGCCTTTGATCGCCTGAGGCGATCCACCGATCGCCTAAGGCGATGCGTGATTTTTGGTGACCGTTGAGGCGCGGCGATGGAGATCGTTTGAGGCGATGGCTGAGGCGATGCAGGAGTGATTTCAGCCTTATGTGTAGCAAGGGCTAGTAGGAGCCTAGTGGGGCCTCTTACACTATAAAATATTGATGCTTTGGAGCATTTTGAAGACAAGAAACAAGCCTACAAACTTCTACAAAGTCTTGATCATTATAATTTCAAATTGCATTGCAATCTCCATACATTGTTGTTGTATTGGAGTTTGTAATTCTCTTTTTGTTAGAGTCTTGTTGTCTTCGTGTGAGTACACCGTGAAGGTGTTTTTGGTTTGATTTATTGTAAAGGTCCTCCAACACCAAAGCAAGTTGGAAAATTGTAAAGTCGCCAACAAGTGAAGTTGGTTCATGTGTTGTGGCTATCCTTGAAGCCCTTAAGACCAAGAAGACTCGTGAAGAGTGTTGGTAGCTCGGGAAGAGCTTTGTGTACTCGGGAAGAGTATTGTGCTCGGGAAGAGCGTTGTGTACTCGGGAAGAGTAGTGTGCTCGGGAAGAGCTTTGTAAACTCGGAAAGAGTTGGGTTGTGGCTAACTTGGAGCCCTCAAGGCCAAGATATTTTATTCTAGTGGAGCCTCGGTTGGAGGTTATCTAACCGGGAAGAGGAGACGTAGGCGATTCATCGCCGAACTTCTATAACAAATCTCTTGTCTTTTATTGCTTTAATTCCTTTACGCATTTATTTATTTTGTTCTTTTTATTTATCGATTGACTCAAGGCTTCCGCACGCGCAAAACTCTTTTATTTTGCAAACTCATTTTAAAAAGCTAAAGTAGCCAAGGAATCTCATTCACCCCCCTCTTCGATTCCAACAACTGGTATCAGAGCCATTTGATTTTTGTTTTTAAATCAAATCTTTTATATGGCTAATCTAGCAAATGAGTTTGCTCAAGGTCAATCGACAAATAGACCTCCGCTCTTCACGGGTGATAATTACGACTATAGGAAAAATAGAATATCTCTATACATCCAATCCGTGGATTATGGCCTTTGGAAGATCATAGTGAAAGGTCCACATATTCCTTTAAAGGAAGTTGGGGGAATTAGTGTTCCCAAAGATATGGACGATTTCACTAGAGCGGATATGATTTTAATATCTCAAAATGCTAAAGCTATTATTATTTTGCATTGTGCTTTAGATATGAAGGAGTACAACCGGATCTCGATGTGCTCAACCACTAAGGAGATATGTGACAAATTGCAAATTTGTCATGAAGGAACTAATCAAGTGAAGGAGACAAAGATAGACCTTCTACAACTCAAATATGAGACATTTGAGATGGAGTCCGGAGAAGAAGTTGATTCAATGTTTAGGAGGCTCACCCTAATCATAAACGAGCTTGCTCAACTTGGAGAGAAGTACCCTCCAAAGCAAACATGGAGGAGAGCCCTAAGAGCATTGCCTAAGGAATGGGACGCAAAGAGAACCACTATCATTGAGTCAAACAAAGGAGAAAATGCTTCCTATGACCTTGATGAGCTCCATGGCACATTGGTGACTCATGAACTTGAAGTTGCAACAAGGAGAGAAATATAGGAGGATGATAGATCTAAAAGAAATGGGATAGCATTGGTTGGGAGAAAGGATCACTCCGATGATGAAGATGATGATGATGATGAAGAGATGATCTTGTTCACTAGGAAGTTCAAGAAGTTCTTCAACAAACATAACAAGCCAAAGGCCTCTATTGCTAATAAACATGAATCCAAAAATGAGGTAACTTGTTATAATTGTCAAGAAAAAGGTCATTACACTAATAAATGTTCTAGGAAGAAGAATGAGAACAAAGGGAAGAAGAAGGCGTTTATAGCCACATGGAGTGATAGCGACTCCGATGAAGAAGAAGCAACAAATCTTTGTCTCATGGCAAAAGATGACATAGATGAAGGAGATGAAAGCGACAATGAGGTACCTTCATTTGATGAACTTTTAGACTCTTATCATGAGCTTATAGATGTACTTGGCAAAACCAAGATGAGTAACAAATTACTCAAACTTGAGGTTGCTAAGAAAGATGAAGAAAATAATTCATTGAAAAATGAATTAGATTCTTTAAAAATGTCTTTTTGCAAATTTAGTGAGAGTAGTCTAAAGATGAATGAGTTGCTTGGCTTGCAACATTGTAGCTTTGATAAAGCCGGGTTAGGTTTTTCAAGCAAATCAAAATCTTTTTCAAGCATGTTAGCTAAAGCCAAGCATGATTCTCCTACTTGCAACTATTGTTGTAAAAATGGGCATACAAAGAACAAATGTAGGTTTTTTAGAATCCAATACCAACCTAACAAGAGGTGGAAATGGATTCCAAAGGTGCCAAAGGAAGTTAACCCTCTAGGATCCAAAAATCAAATGGGTACCAAAGATCCTCCTATTGTAAATTTATTTTGAAGGGACAAAAATGGGATGGAGGATGAAGGCACAAGCAACTCAAAGGAGGAGTTTATATTATTCACTACTATAGAAGAGGCGCGAGGCATAGGACCAATGACAAGAACTCACTCTTGTCATCGGAGGTAAAATTTAATTTATTCATTTTAAAAGAGCAACTCAAAATTTAATTGGCACAAATTAATTGTGACCAATAAATATGAAGCTCAATATTCATTGGAGTAAAATGCATTACCCCTTAGCATATGCACATATAAATTGTTTAATGCATGATGTATGCTTATCTTTTTATAGTAAGTATATTGATATGTCCTTGATTCAAATTTGAATATGTTATGTGGAATTGTGCAATTATGTGATTTAGCATGCTATAAGTGTTTAGATGCTTAATCTTTGATATAATGCTATCATGACCTTAATAATCTTATTAAATGTTGGTTTGAGAATTATAATTTTTTTGGGCATAGTTGCATGAACTCTTGGTAGAACATATGCACACTTTGCAATGTTTAGAATTCATGGTTGAGTGCCTTAAACGCATGTGTATTTCACTAATTGATTTGATCTAATAGCTATTACATGCTTGGTGAGGACCATGTGTAAAATTGTTAAAATATGGCTATGTGTCAACATATTTGAGCTATGTTTATTTATATTTTATGCTTTTTGATTATCACAAAAAGGGGGAGAATTTTGTGATAAACTTGAACCTTAATACATGCATAAATTGAGGGGGAGAGCTTGTATATGCATGGTTTGAGGGGGAGAGTTATTTACCTTATGATTTACTTGATAACTTGTATGTGTTATGCAATTGTTAAGGGGGAGTCATTTTTACTCACATTTCATGCATATTACTTATTCAAGTTTATCAAGTTTTGTGATCATCAAAAAGGGGGAGATTGTTGAGCCTTAAACGCATGGTTGCGTTTAATGCGTTAAATTATCCCCGGTTAATCTTTGAGTTTTGATGATCAACAAAACTTGTGTTTGTTATACTAATGTGTGTACTTAGTGTGCAGATTAAGTGGTTAAAAGTGGATTGGAATGAAGAAAATCATGTGTGCATGTTCTGGCACAGATCGCCCCAGGCGATGGTGACCATCGCCCCAGGCGATGGCAGCCAGGGAGGCTTCGCCACGGCCATCGACTGAAGCGATGGTCAGGACCGCGCGGAGGGGAAGAACGCCCGAGGCGATGAGCTGATCGCCCGAGGCGATGCGATGAACGCCTGAGGCGATGTGGACTTCGCCCAAGGCGATGAAAGATTTTGAGGTGCTGAGGCTACGGCCTTGATTTATGCCTTTGATCGCCCAAGGCGATCCACCGATCGCCTGAGGCGATGCGTGATTTTTGGTGACCGTTGAGGCTGGGCGATGGAGATCGTTTGAGGCGATGGCTGAGGCGATGCAGGAGTGATTTCAGCCTTATGTGTAGCAACGGCTAGTAGGAGCCTAGGGGGCCTCCTACACTATAAATATTGATGCTTTGGAGCATTTTGAAGACAAGAAACAAGCCTACAAACTTCTACAAAGTCTTGATCATTATAATTTCAAATTGCATTGCAATCTCCATACATTGTTGTTGTATTGAAGTTTGTAATTCTCTTTTTGTTAGAGTCTTGTTGTCTTCGTGTGAGTACACCGTGAATGTGTTTTTGGTTTGATTTATTGTAAAGGTCCTCTAACACCAAATCAAGTTGGAAAATTGTAAAGTCGCCAACAAGTGAAGTTGGTGCATGTGTTGTGGCTATCCTTGGAGCCCTTAAGGCCAAGAAGACTCGTGAAGAGTGTTGGTAGCTCGGGAAGAGCTTTGTGTACTCGGGAAGAGTATTGTGCTCGGGAAGAGCGTTGTGTACACGGGAAGAGTAGTGTGCTCGGAAAGAGCTTTGTAAACTCGGGAAGAGTTGGGTTGTGGCTAACTTGGAGCCCTCAAGGCCAAGATCTTTTATTCTAGTGGAACCTCGGTTGGAAGTTATCTAACCGGGAAGAGGAGACGTATGCACTTCATCGCCGAACTTCTATAACAAATCTCTTGTCTTTTATTGCTTTAATTCCTTTACGCATTTATTTATTTTGTTCTTTTTATTTATCGATTGACTCAAGGCTTCCGCAAGCGCAAAACTCTTTTATTTTGCAAACTCATTTTAAAAAGCTAAAGTAGCCAAGGAATCTCATTCACCCCCCCTCTTCGATTCCAACAAACACACGCCGCCGTCCGACCACCATTCACCGAGGTCGACCCACCACCACCTTCCTCACTCAATGGCGCACGTTTCCATACCAAGAATTGGAGGTTCTCGTTGCTGATTCCGTAGGATTTTCCCAGAAAAAGGTGAGCTCGTTATTTTTAGGGTTCTGCGGTTTTTGTTCGATTTCTTCGTATTGGTCTTGAATTAGTTCGATTATTGTTTTCTAATCTCTTCCCCTCACCTAGACAAACGTTTCCCCTCCGGTGTCCGCCCACTTTGCCACCGTGGCTCGCCGGAAAATGCCCAGAAGCCATCGGATTTTTGCGTGAAGATTAGGGTACTTTACAATAAGTTTTAATTCGAAATTTTGGGCTTTAATTTAAGTATTGATGTTAGTTCTTGCATTGCTTGTGGAGTTTTGTTCAATTTAGCCGATGCATGTCCGATTTTAGTCTATGCATGTTTAGGGATTTTTTGTCCGATTTTCAATGGTTGAGGGTGGCAATGTTTAAATCATGTCTTGGTTGATTTTACCTCATTTAAACCATGTTTTAGCTAGATAAATCTTGTGTTGGAGATTTTACAGATTTCCTTCAAGTTTGTCTTGTCGTTGGTTGGATCGATTTCTTGTAGCATGTTGGGGAATATCGATCGGTCGTTTGGCTTTAGGGTGAAAGTTCTAAATTCCTCGCCTTGGTCGATTTGGATTTCGCTTAAATCACGTTTTAGCTGGATTAATCATGTAAGAGGATTGCATGAAATTTTCATTGTCATTTTGGGATAGAGCTTGATTGGATTTTTGCTGCATGTATAGGAATTACCGATCGAATTCCAAGGATTTTAGAGTGAAGGTTCTAAGTTATTAGTTAGTCAAGTATTAACTAGTTTTAACCATGTTTTAACTTTGATGAATCTTACAGGAGAGAATTTTATAAAGTTGCAATGTCATTATTCATTGAGTTCAAAGATCTTGCTGCATGTCCCATAATCTGCAGTAATGTTTGGATATTGTTGGGGATTCTTGTTGTTGTCATTACGGTTCTGATGTCTAAGGAGTTGTGCTTCCAGTATAGTCAATTATGGCTTTATGGCTTTGAGTCTTAGCTAAGTAAGTCATTTATTAGAATCATTATCAGTTGTTAACAACATGTGCATTCTTTCCCCTGCTGTTATGTCGATTCGCATCTGCTACTGTTTTAGGAGAATTAGAATATTTCTATTCCACATAGCTTAGATCTGACTAGTTGCCTCAAGTTAAAGAATAGATTATACATATGTTGAGGTAACTTTAATGATAAAGAAGTAATGAAATGGTGTTGTATGAATTCGATAGATTAACATATGACACTGGAGATCCACGAACTTTGATGACGATTTTCAGCTTCTAGAACAAGGAATAATAGGTAATGTTGCGATCGGTAACATACGACAGGTATCTGTATTATTTGATACATGAATTGCTGAACTTACGTGAATGACGTGAAACTACTTGGCTATATGATTTTAATTGAGTTATGAGCATTCACAGCATCCTATTTGGCATATCGATGTATGAAAATAAATGTTTTGTTAACACACATCATTTGGATAAATATACATTGATATATGACATACACATGGGCATATCATATTGATCTATCTACTTCTTTGATATCCATGATGATGACTGAGTTGACTTACTCTGAGTGTCGGGGAGATGGGCACGGCGATGACATGCAGCTTAGATTGCGATTGTAGTCACACGCGTTGCTACCACACCTAGACACGAGGGATGACGAGCACAACACATGATGATTCTCCTAGCGCAAAGTGTGTGTGCTGTCACCCTCTGCTCGAGCTTGATATTGATTGATGATACCTTTCTTTGGACTCCGATATTTTGGTATCTTGAGATTTCGATCCATTGTACATTACATGCATTGCATTACATTGCACTGCATTACATCATATATCACATTTTATAGATGCATGTTGTAATTACTTGATAGTTTCATATTGGGCTTTGGCTCACCCCCAAGGGGGCTGTTGTTGTTTTTGGTGTGGACAATCCTGTAACCAGGATCCCAAAGAGGGAATACTTGTTGACATCTTACCTGAGGTTGTTTCTTTTGTCCTTTTCCCAGTCGTAGGATAGTTTAATTTTACCAGGGTGTGTCCTGGAATATATAAATATGTAAATGAAGTTTACTTCAGTTCAGTCTTGAATATTTGTTAATATTCGGTGTTTACTTACTGTTGATGGTATTATGTAAATATTTTAAGTATGGAATGTGTGTTGGAGACTTATTGTGCATGCGATGGTATGATGTAAATATTTTTAGTACGGATTATGTGCTGAGTGCCTATGATGCATGCTATGTTATTATGTATTTACTTGCTGCACTGGGATAATATTATTGGCGTTTTCATTTTTTTGATATGTCCCTCGTGCGGGGAGGTCATGCCGAAATTTTTAGAGCCACTTGTTGGCAGAATTTTTAAATAATCTCCCGCTGTTTACAAATAAATAATCTTTGTGTGATAATTAAACACTTGATTAGGAACGAGTCCTCACAGGAATACTGTAGAACAGTTTCAGGTTTGATCGAATTCACAAAATGAGCTTGAGGGGGAGAATTGCTAGATAATCAAGCCTACAATTTTGAATTCAACACAAAACTTAGACAACAATTAACACATGTTTGTGTTTAGACAAATTTGATGGGTTTGATTATGTAAGCAATTATGTACTAATTTTATTTTTTTCCCTAATCCACACTTAGAAATATCTACCCATTCTGCATTCTAAAACCATCCCAAAACACAAATTTTTTCTTTTTCTACAAACAAGTGTTGAGATAAAAGTGATACTGAGTGTTAGAATTTTTTTAAAGAGATTTTATCATTGGAAGGAACATGATTTGTGGAGAGAAAATGATCATTAAAATCAGAGTGTTCTGAGTTAAATACTTTGTATTCTCAATTCTCTCGTCTTCTTTGTTATCAATAAAAAAATAATCTCCTTAATGGTTCTTTAGTGAACGTAGCCATTATTGGGGGAAATCACTATAAATCTTGATATTCATAGTGTTCAATTGTCGATTATATACTTGTGATATTCGTTGTGTTGTTACCTCAATTATATGCTGATTTTCTTGATACACTTTTTTCCCTGGTAACATGGGTGATGTTATTCTGGTTATTTCGTTCAAGTTTTTCCTATAAGCTTTATTCAATTGACACGCGAAAAAAATATTTTAAATGTTAAGTTTACTCGGGCTTTAGGATAAGGAACATACGGAATAAGAAAAAAAGAAGAATACACATAAAATAAAGCTCAATTCAGGCTCAGAGAATCGAAATTGATTGATGAAATTCACAACAAATACTATTGAAACTCTAAAATTAATTTTTTTAAAAATAAAAACTGAGCTAGTTTAGACCAATTTAATGATAACATTTGAATAACTCTCAATACCTAAGTTCAATACAAATAGAATTGATTATAATAACGACACCAGAGGCCTAGTCTAATGATCGTGACCATCCTCAAATGGAGATTGACTAAAATTTGAGTCTTGTAAGTAACAAAAACTTCCCTCCAATAATAAAAGAAGAAGAAGAATTGATTATAATAACCACTTAAACAATCAACAGAGAGCATCAAAGAAGTGTAAAAGTTTCCAAATCTCGAAATACTTAGTTCTACTGCATTATATATGCATGACATAGAGACTTGTACTCTTGAATGCTGAATTGCTCAAAATTGTTTCATAAACTGGAACTTTGAAATTCATTGACTATTTATAAATGGGGAAAATTACATTTAACATCAAATAATTTGGTTCAAATTTCACTTTTGGAACTATAATTTGAAAATCTACAATTTACATCCTCAATCTTTATGAATTGTAATACTTTGCATCATATTGACTCGGCTTGGTATTTTAACAAAGATTCATCGTCGTGTTTCATCATTATCTTACATCCTCAAACTTAGAGCCCCTTAAGCTAGTTGTTGCAAATTTTTTTAAAAATAAAAAAATATTTTGATATCAAATTTCTATAGTGGTGTAATTTCGGAAAAAAAGGAAATTTTTACACCCGTACATTTATTTCACAATTTTTTAAAATTTGCAATTACTAGCTTAAAATGTTCTATTTATGAAAGTTGAAAATATAAATCGTAGTTTTTTAAATAATGGTAGTAAAGTGAAATTTGGAAAAAAATAGTACAATGATTAAGCATAATTTTCACTTATAAATATGAATTAGCCCCGTAGACTGACGTTCAAAATCCAATTGATATAATCTGACTCATCAGACATTCTCTAACATAGCCCGAATATATGTTTCTATGCCCAGGCAATGCCCGAGAGGATAGCAATATTCGGTTGGATTTGACCATCAAACCCACCCGAATACACTATGTTGGCAGTGGTAATAGCATTATGCCAAATTTGTTATTGTTCTTCAGCACCACAATTATGCTTCCGGATATCTTCGATGTTTCCACTGATTTCTGTAGCAACCACCGATCACAGGTTCCTTCCATTCAAATTTTTACCCTCAAAATCCCTATTTTCGTTGTGAATCATCCACTTTGATTGATTTACATAATGGGATGGTATAGAAGATCGTCAATATTGATTTTTGATGTTTCTCATTGTTTTAGTTCAAAGATTGCTGTACGGACCCAGAAACCACATTAAAAAATCTAAAAGGTTCAAAGGAAATTGCTTTAATTGCGGGAAACCGAATCATAAAGCAAAGGACTGTAAGCGTCCTAAAAAATCAAGTACCTTTGACTCAAGACAAGTCCGTGCCAATTGATTTGTCTGAACTTGACTTCTGTGATCTTTAAATCAAACTTGGTGGATAACCCTAATGAATGGTGGGTTGATAGGGCGCTACAAGGCATATTTGCTCCGACAAAGAAATGTTCTCAACCTATACTCCAATTTCTGGAAGGAAACTTTACATGAGAAATTCATCAACTTCAAAAATCGTGGGACTTGGAAAGATTGTATTAAGGATGATTTCGGGCAAATAAGTGACTCTCATTGATGTGCTTCATGTGCCGGACAATCGAAAGAACTTGGTGTCGGGGTCGTTTTTGGTCAAAAATGATTTTAGACTAGTTTTTTATTCAAACAACTTGTGCTCACCAAAAGTGGGCAATTTGTAGGGAATGAATATCTTGAAAAGAGCATCTTCAAAATGAATGTAATGGCTGTTCACCGCAACTTTGAAAGCGATAAAGTTAATAATTCTGTTTGCTTGATTGAGTGTTTTAACATTTGGCGTATTCATTTAGGACATGTAAATTTTAATACTCTTCGACGTTTACAGAATTTCAATTTATTGCCTACATTCAATGTTGATCCAGCACAAAAACGTGAAGTTTGTGTTGAAGCGAAAATGACCAAGGCACCGTTTCATTCGATGGAAAGAAGTACAACTCTATAATTAATTCATGCGGATAGTTTGTACAAACTAGATGAGGGAAAAAACTACTTTATAACGTTTATCAATGATTGCACATGATATTGCTATGTATATCTTTTGAAAAGCAAAGATGAAGCACTTGAGGCTATCATGATTGATAAGAATGAGGTTGAAAATCAACTTGGTAAGCGAATGAAAAATATTCGAAGTGACAGAGGAGGAGAATATGGCTCACCGTTTGATAAATTTTGTTCAAAATTTGGCATCATACATCAAACTACTGCTCCATATTCTCCTCAATCAAATGGAGTCGCCGAAAGGAAGAATCGGACTCTAAAAGAAATGATGAACACATTGTTGATAAATTCAGGTTTACCCAACAATTTGCGGGGGGAGGTCATATTATCTGCAAACCACATTCTTAACAAGATACCCCTCAAGAAAAGTTACCAAATGCCTTACGAGATGTGAAATGTCACGAACCTTCCTACAAATATCTCAAAGTGTGGGGGTGTTTGGCTAAAGTAAATGTACCAAAGCTAAAACAAGTGAAAATATGATCAAAGACGGTCGGTTGCGTTTTCATAGCATATACACACAATAGTAGTGCCTATCGATCTATTGTGCACAAATCGGAAATTCCTGATATGAGTGAAAGAATGACAATTGAGTCGATGAATGCAGTACTCTTTGAAAATATATTTCCTAGAAAAGAAAGGAAAGAAGAATGCTCGGACAAAAAGAACACTTGAAACTGCTAATGAAGGTTCAATAGAAATTGAGGAACCTAGACGCCGTAAGAGGGCTAGAAAAACGAAGTCGTTTGGTCCATATTTTCAAACTTATATGTTGGAAAATGAACCAAAGATATTGAATGATGTTTTATCTAGTCCAGAATCTCCTTATTTGAAATAAGACATCGATACATAAATGGATTCTATTATGTAAAATAATACTTGGGAATTAGTTAATGCTCCATCGGGTTCCAAGTCCAAAATTTCCTTATTGTTGTTGTACACATTATTTATGAAAATATTTTCACATGCAAAAACAAAATAAAATCCTCTAAAGGTTGCAGTTAAGAACCGTTGTGTATTAAATATTAAATAGTTGCCTATAATCACCTTTAGTTAGACTCTAAATTGTCAATTATATATTATTGGACTTTGGCTTTGAGCATAGCTAGACCACCAAATTGATCGAAAGGGCCCCCCCACCCTTTTCTCTAAAAATAGCCCTCGCTTCCGGCTGAATGCTAGTAGCAAAGCCTAATGGAGCCGCAAAAGCCAATATTCGACGTCCATGATTGTCTCTCAAAATGCCACCAGCCCCACTAAACCCAGGGTTCCTTTTCGAGCAACCATCTGAATTTAGCTTGAGTGAGTTGGTTGGCTTAACCCATTTAATCAATTTAAAGCACAGTGGTTCCCTCATCCTAGTGGTTTGCAAGAATAAAGAGTCCCAAGAATTGTCCAAAACCGTGGAATCTTTGAATTTCAGTTTAAAGGCCTCTTTAATATCCGAGAAAATGTTGTTGCAAATTTGGCATGTCGCCAAGAAAACTTGTCTCAAGAAGTTTAAGAATTTATTATTGTTCCCTTTGTACCACCAAGATATTAACATTGCTTTTAGAGACATACCCGGCCGGCAGGGCGGAGCCAGAAAAAAAAAAGTGGACGGCTGCCCCCTGCGCACCCCCATGGCTATGTCCCTGCCGACGGGAGAATACCTGCTTGTTGGGTTTTGGCCCATTACCTTATTATTATTTGTTGGGCTTTTGCCCCTCTTCCCTATTGCCCTAACTGAACCCCCATTTACATCTCAGCCTCTCACCCTTCATCTCCCACCTTGCTCCAGAAGCTTCCCGCGTACGTCTCTTCGGCTGGACCAACTCCTTGGGACTTGCTCCCCTCCTCTTCGTCTCCCTCGGTGCTATTAAGTTGGCATGGTTTATGATGAGGTACGAACTCTGACAACCGAAAATCCTTTGTGTATTTTCGCCTCCCCCTTCCTTTCGTGTCCCTGTTTCAGTGGTGGTTGGCCGTGAGTTTTGTGCTCCGGTTGTGAGTGGTTCAGACGCTGGCCGTGTGTTAAGCTTGGTGCTTTTGTGGCTGTGTGCTTCCGGCTGTGTTCGGGCAGTGTTCGGGCAGTGTCTTCGGGCAGTGCTCTCGGGCAGTGTGTGTCTCCATCTGTTGGATTCGATACCTTGGTTCCCCGGTGACGACGTTGAAAGGAAACCCAGCTCGTCCTGAGCCCTAATTCCTTACTCTTGTTTTGCATTTCAGTTTATAGTTTTATTAGTTGAAATTGTATACTGTGATTGTGTTGTTTCTTGATTGCAGGTTATCAATCGAGATCGAAAGCGGAACCTACACCTTACAGTGGTATCAGAGCGTTCCGTGCCTGGTGGAGTGCTCGGTTGACCTCGGGCAGTGCTCATTTGGTCTCGGGCAGTGCTCGGTGGACTTCGGGCAGCGGCAGGAGTGCTCGGGCAGATCTCGGGCAGCGACTGGAGTGCTCGGTGGTCTCGGGCAGTGCTTGGTAGGGCTTCGGACAGCGGCTGGTGTGGTCGGGCAGCGGCTGGAGAGCTCGGGCAGCTACTGGAATCTCGGGCAGATTTTGGGCAGGCACTTCGGTGCTTCGGGCAGTGTGGTTTCGTCACCCCAGAGCTTTGTCTCTGGGTAGTAAGTGATTATTCTAACCTTTAATCATTTTACCATTTTGTTTCTAGGTGTAATTGTGTCCCTTACCCGTAGGAAAATCTCTATCTGAAGCCCCATGCTCGTACACCGTTGAGTGTATTGTGATCTTGTGGGTGATAGCGATTTTTCCTTCCCTTAGCTTGGTTAATTCTTTCATTGTGTTTTGTGCCTTGTGGTCCTTGCTTCTGCTGTTTGGTTGTTGAAATTGTGTGTGCCTATCTGCTTATTTGTGATGGCTTCAATTTCTGGATATAACCTTGAACCTTTTAATGGGAAATCTGATTTTTCTATATGGCAACAAAAGATGAAAGGAATTTTAATACAACAAAAAGTATTTAAAGCTATTGACGGTAATTGGGCTGAGAACATTACCTCTGCTAAGAAACTTGAAGATGACGAATATGCTGTGCTCAGGAAGTGTGGTAAACTATCATCTGCTAGAGAACTTTGGGAAAAATTAGAAGAAATGTTTACTGAAAAATCTTTGCCTAGTAAACTTTTCTTATTGGAAATTTTTTTCAGATTTAAGCTAGACTTGAACAAAGACGTAGATGAGAATTTGGATGTGTTTACTAAGTTAATTCAAGATATTAAATTGACAGGAGATAAGAACATTGACGACTATTCACCTATTGTTCTTCTAAATGCTATTCCTGAAAATTATAGTGATGTAAAATCCGCCATTAAGTACGGTAGAGATTCTATTACATTGGATACTGTAATGAACGGCTTGAAAAGCAAGGAATTAGATTTAAAAGTTAACAAAGGTAATAGACAATCCTCTGGTGAAGTTATGCATGTTCGTGGTAGATCACAACATAGGCATAATAACAATAACCAATATCAAAAAGGTGATAAAAGAGGAAAGAGTAAGGCTAGATCGAAATCTAGGCCTAGTAAAAGAAAATGTTACAATTGTGGGGACCCTAATCATTTCATAAAAGATTGCCCTAAAAAGAAGAACCAGAATAAAAATGGAAATCAGACAAGTGAACAAGCGAACATTGCTTCTACCTCTGGGGAAAACATGGGGGATATTTTTATGATGACTGAATTATGTGATTCTGTGAACTCTGTGCTTTCATTACCTGTGTGTGAAAATGAATGGCTTGTTGATTCAGGTTGCACTTATCACATGACACCACTTAAAAATTTGTTTTCTAGCTACAGAGAAATTGAGCATGCTTCTGTTTCTATGGCCAATGAGAAATTGTGTAAAGTTTCTGGTATTGGTGATATTTGTCTGAAATTTGAATCTGGTTATTCTGTGACTTTGAAAGATGTTAGACATTGTAATACCCCCGAAATGTTATATGATTATGTGCTATGATGATGATTTATGTTATGTTTAAGGGTTGTGGTGTAATTAATTTGGGGGAATATAATTATGATATGATTTAGGGGAATGTTGGGTGTTTTAAAAGATGTATTAATTTAAATGAAGTTATAAAATATCGAGTGAGGATATTTTAATACATCGTACTAAATACCGGGACACAATTAAACACCACATGACCACCCAACCCACACCACCCACCCCTGCCACTCGGCCACCCCCCACTTGGCAGCCCATACCCCATCACATCCCTCACCCATGCTTCACTCATTTGCTTCCAAGACACTTCTTCCTCTCCCCTTCCTCTCCCCAAAATCGTCCAGGAAGAGCTGCAGAAAGGTGGAGATTTGGCTTGTGGATTGTGTTGAGAAATCCTTTCCAAAAAGGGAGCAAAAAGGGTGAGGTAATCCATGACCCTGTTTTCTGGGAGCTTGGTTAAGATAGGGTTTGGCTGTGTGGTTTTCAGCATGCTAGTGTAAGGGTTGGTCGAAACCTTGGTTTGGGTGCTTACATGTTAGTGTTATGTAACTACTAGCATGTTAGATCGAACACCTTATACGTTTTATATGGTAGATTGCTGGCCTTGAAACTAGGTGTTCGAAAATCTGGGTAATGTCATAATGCCCTGTTTTCTGTAAGTTTGGTTGAGCTCTAAGTTTATGAGGATGTTATGATGCATTCTAGCTTAGGTTTTATGAAACCTTGAATTTACGTGCTTACATTGAAGTTTTATGAAGCCCCTAGCATATATGTTGGAACATGTTGCATGGTTTATATGTGAGAATCATTGCTATGAAAAGTAGTGCTCGAAAATCTGGGTAGAAGTTGTGATGCCCTGTTTTTCCGAAAATGTGGATGAGCACTGATAAAGATGAGTTATTTTAATGCATGTCGGTTTATGTTATGTGTGAACCTTTAATTTTAATACATGCATGGAGGTATGATGAAGCTATTGATATGCTTGTTTAGGCATAATATGTATGCTATGAAGTAGTTTAAAGGGTGTGATTTGAGGTGTTCGAGATTTCTGGAAAATCTCGCATGAATGGGAACGACCGATCGATCGGTGATGAACACCGATCGATCGACAAATGCCGTAGCTAAAAAGAGAAAATGATGAACAGTTAGCGATCGATCGGTAAGAAAGACCGATCAATCGGTAGTTACTGTTCATATGTTATAAAATTTTATGTTCCTTTTCTTTGAAATTTGATTTCGATTCTCGTATCGGTGCCTAATATTATATTATGTGGTTGTGTAGAGCCATCCCAGGTACCAGCACAATCAAGGAGATAAGTCTGTTGACTCCTCCTCCTTTTGAAAAGGTACGTAAGAGACGTACGGGCATCGGACGGTAAAACACATCTTTACACTATGACTATGCTTTTATTGCATGAGTATACATGATGAGATGATGATGTTTATAAGATGTTTACGGTGTTTATAAGATGTCTATGATGTTATATGTGGTAAGATGCCACGGGGTAAGATGCCCCACATGGTAAGAGGCCATGCGATACTATTTGTGGTAAGATGCCACGGGGTAAGATGCCCCACATGGTAAGAGGCCATGCGATACTATTTGTGGTAAGATGCCACGGGGTAAGATGCCCCACATGGTAAGAGGCCATACGATGTTTATAATGTGGTAAGATGCCCCACATGGTAAGAGGCCATGCGATGTTTATAATGTGGTAAGATGCCACAGGGTAAGATGCCCATATGCATGATTATGAATCAGGGACAACGATAAGAAGTTAATGAATAACCAGCATATTTACTTAACAAATGTTTCATGCATTTACTATGATGTTTTATGATGTTAAATGAGATTGCATATGCTTATGATGTGTTGTCCCTGTAGGTACGCTTTTGGACTAAAGGACTAAGGGGTCGGGTTGAGGCAGTGAGCTACGAGGAACACATGAATGTATAAGAATCAAGTCTCGATTAGTATCTACTCTAAGAGTAGTATAAATCTAAACATGAACATTCTTTTGGGAGTGTAATGAATTTATTTTTGAAGTCTTTTATTTTGGCCTGTAATCCTGATAGCTCATGTAACAACCAGAACCTTAGGATGTTATTAATGCATGATTAGTCCTTCTTATGTCTATTAATCACTATTAAGGTGGGAAGACCCCACAAACATGTTCCTGCTTTGTGCAATAACTTGATGTCTTGTGCTGCTTTAGAGTCTGATGGTTATGAGGGTAAATGGGGAAATGGTTGCATGAAAATTATGCGGGGGTCTTTGGTAGCTTTTAAAGCTGAGAATAGGAGGAATTTGTATGTTTGCAAAACAGTCTGTGATAAAATCTGTGCTAATTCTGTGTCAGATGATTTAACTGATTTATGGCATAAAAGGTTAGGTCATATGAGTGCTAAAGGATTAGAGATTTTACACAAGGATGGTTGTTTTGGTAGGGATAAATTGTCTTGCATGACTTTTTGTGATTCCTGTGTGTTAGGCAAACAACAAAGAGTTAAATTCCCTATCTCCCCTTCCCATAATGTGACTAAGTGTTCTGATATACTTGAATACCTGCATGCTGATGTTTGGGGACCTTCACCTGTCCCAACTCAAGGTGGTAATAGGTATTTTTTGTCTATCATTGATGATTACTCTAGAAAAGTGTGGATTTTTCTAATGAAGAATAAATCTGATGTTTTTGATAAGTTTAAAAACTGGAAGATTTTAATTGAAAACCAAACTGGAAAAAAGATTAAACGGCTTAGGACAGATAATGGAATGGAATTCTGCAATATCTTGTTTGATGACTTGTGCTGTGAATCTGGGATTCTGAGACACAAGACTGTGCCCTATACTCCCCAGCAAAATGGTGTTGCTGAGAGGATGAACAGAACTTTACTCGAGAGAGTTAGAAGTATGCTTGCATCTTCTGGACTCTCAAAGAAGTTCTGGGGCGAGGCTGTTGTGACAGCTTCTTATTTGATAAATAGATCCCCTTCCATGCCTTTGAATGGTAAGTGTCCCGAAAGTGTTTTTTCTGGTAAGAAATTAGATTTTTCAAATCTTAAAGTGTTTGGTTGTTCTGCTTTTGTGCATAGGAAAGGAGACAAACTTGAACCTAGGTCAGTTAAGTGCGTCTTTCTTGGTTATCTTGAGGGTGTAAAAGGATATAGGCTTTGGTTAAGATGTGAACCTGGTTTTAAAACTATTATAAATAGGGATGTCATTTTTAATGAATCTGAAATGCCTTGCTTGCTTCCATCTTTGCCTGAATCTGACTGTGTGTCTGAGGCTACACCGAGCAAGGTGGAGTCTTTGCCTATTGTTACCCCTGTTATTGAAAACGATGTGCTCCCTAATATGAATCATGAGAACTTGCCTGTTAATGAACCTGATTTGCATGAAAATGTTGACGAACATGTGCATAATGAATTGGTTGCTGATGAACATGAAGATCTGCATGATTATATGTTGACTAGGGATAGAGTTAAGCGAAATGTGAAACAACCTGCTAGGTTTAATGATTTTCACCTCACATAGCATGTTTTCAATATGTTTGAGTCTATTGATAATTGTGAGCCTAAGACCTATAATGAAGCTTTGAAATCTAAAAATGTTGTGCATTGGCTTAGTGCCATGGAAGATGAAATGCATTCTTTAGTTGTGAATCATACATGGACTCTTGTACCTAAACCTGTTAATTGCTCTTTGGTGGATTGCAAATGGTTATTTAAGGTAAAGAATGAAGTTGATTCTGTTAGATATAAAGCTAGGCTAGTTGCAAAAGGTTTTACTCAAAGAGAGGGTATTGACTATACTGAAATCTTTGCTCCTGCTGTTAAGTTTACTACTGTGAGAATTTTATTATCACTTGTTGCTCACTTTAATTGGGAACTTAAACAGATGAATGTTAAAACCGCTTTTTTGCATGGTGACTTAGATGAAAAGATTTACATGAAACAACCTGATGGTTTTGTTGACTCAAAGAACCCTAATCATGTTTGTTTGCTTAATAAATCTTTGTATGGCCTAAAGCAGTCACCTAGGCAATGGAATAAGAAGTTTGATGAATGCATGCTTACCTTTAAGTTTAAAAGAAGCTCTTTTGATCATTGCTTGTATTTTAAGGATAAAATGCCAGTGCCTGTTTTCTTGTTGATTTATGTGGATGACATGTTGATTGCTAGTCCTTGTCTGAAATCCATTGAGCATATTAAGAACTGTCTAAGTGATAAATTTGATATGAAGTTCTTAGGAGATGCTAGTAGAATCCTAGGCATGGACATTGTTAGAGATATGAATGAATCTACTCTCTGGTTAAAGCAAACTTCTTATGTAGAGAAAATTTTAAAGAAATTTTCCATGTTTGATGCAAAACCTGTTAACGTGCCCTTAGCTGCTCATTTTGTGCTAAGTAAAGATCAAAGTCCCAAAACTGATGCTGATTTTGATGTCATGAAAAATGTACCGTACTCAAATGCTATTGGTTCTATAATGTATTTGATGGTTAGCACTAGACCTGACATTGCTTATGCTGTTAGTTGCTTAAGTAGATATATGTCTAATCCTGGTGTGGTACATTGGAATGCTGTTAAGTGGTTGTTGCGATATTTGAAAAACTCTTTGCATTATGGCTTATGTTTTTCTAAATATGCTGATGGTGTTAAGTTGAATGGTTATGTGGATTCTAATTATGCGAATGATAAGGACAATAGAAAATCTACTACTTCTTATGTTTTTACTTTGTGTGGAGCATGTATAAGTTGGAAATCGCAGCTGCAGCATATCGTTGCCTTGTCGACAACGGAGTCTGAATATGTTGCTGTAACAGAAGCTTTGAAGGAAGCTGTCTGGCTGAAAGGTTTGATCTCTGAACTTAGCTTGCTTGAAGGTAAGGTAGAGGTATTTGCTGATTCTCAGTCTGGTATTCAATTGTGTAAGAATCCTGTTTTTCATGACCGCACTAAGCATATTGATGTTAGATTTCATTACATTAGGGATGTAGTGGCTAAAGGATTAGTTAATCTTGAAAAGATTCCTTCTGAATATAATCCTGCTGATATGGGAACTAAGTGTTTACCTATTTCTAAACTATAATCATGTCTTAAAATTTTGAATTTTGATACAGGTGATTGATTACTGGTGTTAACTATTTTGATAGTATATAACTGCTGTGTGCGTGTTATAGAATTGTTACCCCGGTTATTGACTTTAACCTCTTTGTGTTGGTTATTGTCTGTATTCTTTGTCTGTGCTGTGTGCTATGACAAGAATCTGGTCCACACAATGCTTTGTGTGTTGTGGGGACCCTTTTGGGCGATGATGAGTCATCTATAGGGTTTTCCTTACGTCGAGGTGGAGCCGGTATTGTGCCAAGGTGGAGATTTGTTGGGTTTTGGCCCATTACCTTATTATTATTTGTTGGGCTTTTGCCCCTCTTCCCTATTGCCCTAACCGAGCCCCAGATTTACATCTCAGCCTCTCACCCTTCATCTCCCACCTTGCTCCAGAAGCTTCCCGCGTACGTCTCTTCGGCTGGACCAACTCCTTGGGACTTGCTCCCCTCCTCTTCGTCTCCCTCGGTGCTATTAAGTTGGCATGGTTTATGATGAGGTACGAACTCTGACAACCGAAAATCCTTTGTGTATTTTCGCCTCCCCCCTTCCTTTCGTGTCCCTGTTTCAGTGGTGGTTGGCCGTGAGTTTTGTGCTCCGGTTGTGAGTGGTTAAGACGCTGGCCGTGTGTTAAGTTTGGTGCTTTTGTGGCTGTGTGCTTCCGGCTGTGTTCGGGCAGTGTCTTCGGGCAGTGCTCTCGGGCAGTGTGTGTCTCCATCTGTTGGATTCGATATCTTGGTTCCCCGGTGACGACGTTGAAAGGAAACCCAGCTCGACCTGAGCCCTAATTCCTTACTCTTGTTTTGCATTTCAGTTTATAGTTTTATTAGTTGAAATTGTATACTGTGATTGTGTTGTTTCTTGATTGCAGGTTATCAATCGAGATCGAAAGCGGAACCTACACCTTACACTGCTGGACAGTTAAAAGAAGTTCCAAACCGATTGAACAACCTCTCCCAGTAAAAGATGTGTTCGTTCCAGATTTTCTTGTGCAGGATTCGCACAACATAGACATTTTGAAGGGCCATGGATCCCCAGGATGTGAGCTTTGAGAATACTGGTATCCCGTCTTTTAACATTCTGAGCATAAAGAATGCAATCTTTAATGGAATGTCAGAATTCCGTACTTTTTTCAAATAAAAAGGCATGATTCCACTGTTCTTGCAATAGATTAAATGCTGAAGGCACTGTAAACGAGCCAGACGGATTGCAAGACAAAATTGGATGGTCAGGGAGAATGCCCGATGGCGGCTTGATAATGGCGGTTTGATAATAGCATAGAGAAAGTTCTTAAAATTTCTAAAAACAAACTTTTGGTGATTTCCATTCAATTTGTGAGAAAGAAATTAATACAATTTTACCAAAACACAAACAGATCACATGTTTATTTTGTTAAGATGTATATATGATATATTAAAGTAGTTTTCTTAAAATTTTCTTTATGACTTAGATACAAATTGTTGGGGTACAATAATTATCCTTGCTGTGTGATTGATCGAAATATGATGCTTATGCTACTGTACGATTTAAAAGATTTGAGTTGCACCTTATTATCAGCTATAGTTTTTGGTAAAACGACAAGCGCTTGATCCTACACAAATGATGTTTTCTTGCTAAGGAGAATTAGTTATCAATTTAATGAAAAACTGAACTAATTTTGAGAGATATTAAATGCTTAATTTCGTATTAATCGAAAATATAGGCAACCCTAAAAACCAATGTCTATTGGTAGAATCTGAGTCACTCTAGGGGTCCAATTTTTTAAAGTCCAAATCAAATTTTTTAATTTTATTAATTCGGCAGACCTACATAATTTTAGGCAGGATGGTACCAAATTTGAATTTTTTTTTTCAGAATCCGGCTGGATGGGGTTTTTTAACTTTTTATTCGAAAAAAAAAATTTATTTAACAAAATAATCATTTTTTTTATTATTAAAGTAACCTAAGTCGCCATGTGAGATGGCGACTTCCAAAAGAATTCTTAAAAAAATATTATTTTTCCGATGTCGCCATGTCAGATGGCGATTTTAGGTGAAGTCGCCATCTGACATGGCGACTTCCATAAAAATTCTTAAAAAAAATATTATTTTCTGATGTCGCATCTGACATGGCGACATCTTTAAAAAAATAATTTTTTTTGATGTCGCCATGTAGGATGGCGACATTATATTAAATTTTTTTTTTTCGCCGGTGTCGGTATATAACGACATAAGTTATGTTTGTTTTTAAATATTGTCGCCATCTGAGATGGCGACAACTAAAAAACAATATTTTTTTATTTAATGTCGCCATTTTAGATGACGACATTAATCAATTACTTTGTCTATAAAACTGAACAAAATGTTACTCATTTTGAAATATAAAGCAAAATCTCTTCGCCTTCGAATATTCAAATTCTCTTCAGAATTCGTGAATATTCAAATTCTCTTCAGAATTCGTGAATATTTTCTCTGCAGGTATGTTGTTATACAAATAATTAAATTTAATAATATTATATATACTGTACTAATTTATAAAATTTGTGCTTATTTTTTAAGGTATGTCAATTAAAGTTTTGTTGTATTGGGGAGGCGATATATTACAAGATTCAGAATCTGTTAGATATGATCGTGGTCCGTCGAAAGGCATGACAATATCTCGCACTATTAATTATTTGCAATTAGTGAACGACGTATATGATATTACTGGCATCGACCGTAACCAGTTCATTCTGAAAATATATTGTAAATATATATTTAGTGATTTTTCTGGGATAAAACAAACAATTTTTCCCGTTGACAGTGATTACAATTTAGCATGGGTATTGGATTCTGAACAAAATTATAGTTGTTTGGAGATGTATATACAAACAGAACGAAGAGATTATGATTTTATTACAGAAATGCCAACAAGTGGTAGTGGTCCATTTGTAGTAGATACAGAAAGACCAACTACCTCCAGGATTCAAGATGATGCTCCTGTAGTTGCTGACAATATTGTTCCCGAGCCACTAGCAGACAGTTTTGTGGATTTTGGAGATGATATTCAGACTGAACCGGAGGGAATTCCATCTGAGGATGAGTCTGATGACGATGAGGTTGATATTGAAGAAGTGCCAGATAATGTACCAGACACAACAACAACAAATACTCATGTCCTTTATCCAACAATTCCATTCTTCTCAATGACACATCCCGAAGTATTTGGAGACTCATTAGACATTCCAACAGGTAGATGGGGGAGTTATTACGACTACTCCAAAGGGGATATCCATCTAGATATGGTTTTAAAAAATAAAGCTCATTTGCAGGCAGCTGTAAAGGATTACTCTGTACGTGTTACGAAACGGGAGTACCGCGTTGTCAAGAGTACAAAAACATTGTGGAAAGTGGTGTGCAAGAACAGTACATAAGATATGCCTTGTAGATGGACGCGAATAATCAAATCTTACCTTTGGCATTTGCAATTGTTGACGAAGAAAACTTTGTGTCATGGAGATGGTTTTTGGAGATGATTAGCAAGCATATTGTGAGAAGATCTGAGGGTGGTGTATGTTTGATTTCTGACCGTCATCCAGGCCTCATTGCTGCAGCCGATTGTATTCCTGACTTCAAATCACCCCGTGGAGTACATTGATTTTGTTTGAGACATGTTTGTTCAAACTTTAATAGTCGCTTCAAATCCGTTCATTTGAAAGACTTATGTTGGAGAGCGGGATCAAAAAATCAGGTCAGAAAATTTGATCGCACAATGGAAGAGATTAAACTTATAGAACCAAGGGCTTTTGATTACTTGAGTCGTATTGATAAGTGTCAATGGTCGCTTGCTCATGACGGAGGCTGGCGTTGTGGTATCATGACCACAAATATGTCAGAATGCATAAATGGAGTTATGAAAGGTGCTCGTCGACTTCCAATCACTGCCATTGTGCAATTAACTTTTGATCGTTGTGTGCTATATTTTTCGAACGGCTTAAGAAGACAGAGCGAATGATTCAAAATAATCAAGAATGGCCAGATTATGTGTTCGAAAGATATGGTCGTGCTGACTATCATTCCATCCATCATGATGTCCAGATGTTCGATCGTAGACGTCTAACCGCTTCTGTTATCACAAGAGTACAACCAGGACGTGGGGGTAATACGCATGTTGTGTATTTAAAATCCGGGGAATGCTCTTGTGGAAAATGGAAAGAGTTCGGAATACCTTGCTCGCATGTGATCCAAGTGTGTCGAAAGTATGGCTTAAACGCTAAAACTTTTGTGAAGTCATATTACAATATGAATGAATATTGTAGCACATATCAAGGACAATTCGAGCCAATATGGGGGGAGGAGCATTGGGACACCCCATGTTTTGAGTTGTACCACAACTCCACTCTGTGAAGAAACAGAAGAGTAGGTCGAGATCGAACAACGCGCATTCAGAATGAGATGGACTGGCCAGAAGCCCGTGCAAGACGACAAAGTGCTTCAACTTCTCGAAATCAATAAATTTTTTAACATGTAATTGATTGTATGTTTATTGTGTAAATGATTTTACGTTATTGTGACATTATTGTATGTTTACGTTATATTATTGTGACATTATTGTACGTTTAATTACAAAATTATTGTATGTCGACTGTATGCTCAAAGAACAAACATTTTTTTCAAATTTAATCTATAAGAATCGGTTACTATTTACAACACAATGATGACTTCAACGACGACGACGAGGAGCTAGATTTCCTCCAGTACCACAAGGAGGCGGATTTGTCTGTCTTCTAACTCTTCGTTGTTGAACGACTTCCTCGCCCCTTTCCCTTGCCACAGGTGTGTTGACAGGCTGCTGAATTGGCGTCAATTGAGGGAATAGAACTGGCGAGACATCGAAAGGTGAAGTCATAGCTGAATATGTCGCAAACCAAGACTGACATCTGTACCCATGCTGCTAAACTGGGGTTGAGTGGACATGGGGGGATATGGCGTGAATGGGAGATAAATCATATGATGGTACAGGAACAGGAATATAATAGTCTGTACACATATCTGGCTCTGTCCACGTAGATGGACATGCAATATCTGTCTGCATATGTGCAGATGGACCTGCAATATCTGTCCACGTAGATGGACCTGCAATATCTGTCTGCAAATGTGTAGATGGAGTGCCTGCATGGAACCGACGTGTATCAACAGGCTTGACTTCATTGTATGGCGGGAAGTTTCTGTCTCGTCGTTCACGAGCCACTCGCACAACATTGTCGAACATAGTCCTGTGTTGCCTCATCGACTCTGTCGTAATAGACACTCCATCAGCCAAATGTCGGTCATAGCTTGTAGTTAACTGTTTCATCTGCTCAATCTGCAAAGTACAAAAGTCCATATAAAATTTATACATCGAAACACAAATATAAAAATAAAATTTCACGTAATTAACGTACCACATGCTGCCATGCCGGGCCATCACCATGTTGATATCCTGTCTGTACAAAATATTCTTCACGCCCAATGTATCTACGTGTGACTTGTTCATACCACTCACTTTATCCGCCAACAACGTAGTAACCACCGTCAGTAAATCGTGGTCTGTCTACACGTAGATCATTTGCCCTCTCCCAGCAAAGTATGTATGCTCTATGCCTAGTGCTCCAGTTTTTGTTGACATTTCCCCTTCGACCAACATTATGCAATGCCTCATCCCCCGATGGTGAATCTTCTGGGATATCTTGTAGCATCCCAAATTGTCGCAGTACTCGATCAGACCATTGCATTTCAACTATGTCGAAGAAAATCAACGGTCCCTTATATGTCCTCAACTCAGTGATTCCTTCAGTGTACTCATCAGGGTACGACTGCCAATTAAACTGCAAAACAACATTACTTTACATACTATGGAAAGAGTGTATTTTTGTACAAACTAATTTAACAGCATGTTTACTTGAGTTACTGGCTGCTCATTGAGGATGTCCCTTATGATGCATATGGAATGACTCCCAGTTTCTGTAAAGATTAAATGACATGACCACCTGTATATATTCAAATAAATGATTAAATGCATTAACACATAAAATCAATTATAAAACAATGCATATTCGTATTACCTTACACCATATGGAGCAGAAGGTAACACATTGTCTGGGCCGACCATTATTGGCCCAATATCAGATCTATCGCTACCCAATTACGGAGTCAAACTTGGGATTCGTGACCATGCCCAAATCTCATTATTGTAGTGACATCAATAACACAAGTTAGATTGACCAGAAACATATTTTAATTATTAAAAAAAACAAACATATTATTTACCTGTAAGAGTTGCAATGCACCACCTATAACTTTTTTCCCTTTCTCTGATGACGTGCACAACTCACGATATAAGTATGCCAACACAGCACTGCCCCAACTATATGTACTGGCAGAGTCGATATCCTCCAACTTCTGTAAATACAATAACCTCACAAAATTGCCTGAGGAATCAGGGCACATAATCCCCCCTAACATCAATAACGCACAAACCCTTGTAAACTTAACAACATCATCTGGCGTACTATGTACCCCCAAGGGATTTTGCAGCAAATGATTTTTCAAAACAACTAATCTCAACCTCGCACCTTTAAAATCCTTGATATCTGGTATGAATCCTAAATATATATGGCAATATTCTTGCCATTCAGGTAGAGTCCTATCATAATCTATTCCAGACACTACGATGCCATCTACTGGCAACGCCCATATTACCGCAATGTCTTGCAGTGTGATGGACGCTTCTACTGATCTAAGATGAAATGTGTGTGTTTCACGGCGCCATCTCTCAACTAAAGACGTGATCAGTGCATGTCAAGTTCAATATTACCACGCCTATATATACCATAAAATCCAATAACGCGCAACAAATTAACAACACGTATATCTAATGGACACATATCCCAAAAATAGCTATCTGGGTTTCTCACACGAAGTATACTATCCATATCACCTCCCCATACATCCTCATATCGATGTGAAGACTGCAACGACAAAAGATGTGTGTCAACCGGGCCTGGTTGTCTCATTTGATAATACAAAAATTAACAACATTATCTCAACATTACAAAAACTACCCGCTGACAGTCTACGACCGCCGCCAACCCACTCCGCCGCCGGCCACCCTCGGCCGTCGCCGCCGCCGGCCACAGCCGCCGCCGCCCACAATGCAACCAGCCTTCTTCCGTAGCCAACTTAAATTTTAATCATTCACATCACAAAAATATACTCCAACAAGTAATATACTCCCACTAAATATATCAAAATCATAATTTATCTATAATACACAAATAACAAAAATAAAAAAGCTTACCTTAAATATTTTGGAAAGAAATTACTTGATTTTTGCAAGAGATGTTCGAGTTTCGTAGCTTGTTCACCGAAGAAAGAAAATGAGAATGAGAGCTGCGAACGGAAGAAAAAAAATGAGAGCGGCGGACGAAATAAAATGAGATTCAGAATGAGATTGCGAGTGCGGCGGCTAGGGTTATAACACTGTTGTCGCCATCTCCGATGACGATATCAATAAATTACATTGGTGTCGCCATCTCAGATGGCGACATCAATAAATTAAATTGATGTCGCCAACTGAGATGGCGACACCAATAAATTAAATTGGTGTCGCCAACTCAGATGGCGACATCAAAAAATTTTTTTTTTTTATTAAAGTTGCCATGTCAGATGGCGACTTCAAATGAAGTCGCCATCTGACATGGAGACTTAGGTTAGTTTGATAATAAAAAAAAATCGGTTAAATTGTTAAATCATTTTCGAAAATCGATTATTTGATTAAAAAACCCGGCTGGATGAGTGTGGGCTACTGCCTGTTTTAAATTTAAAAATTAATTAAATTTCTATTTTTAAAATTCTAATTTGCACCGAAAAAATTGTTAAAACTGGTCTGATAACAATGTCGTTCATTATATTAATGGCCGGCATCTATCAACAAAAAAAAAGTAGGCAACATCTTCATTATCGTCCATGGATGGAGGTTATGTTCTTGGGGAGTGGAACATCGCAGGTAATTAACTTTTAGAATTTGGCATGTCATATGACTTAATTCTGGCGAATACCTTGTTCAAGAAGAAGCATCTCATCTAGTTACCTTTAGAAGTATGTCTAGTGCAACCAAAATAGATTTCTTTTTGACTAGAAGGATAGATAGAGTTCAATGCTTGAACTGTAAGGTAATTCCAGGAGAGATTGTAGTTACAGAGCGCCGACTTTTAGTTTTAGATGTTAGGATTAAAAATATGGCTGCTAGAACTAACATAAGTTAGAACCTAGAATGAAGTGGTGGCGGTTAAAAGAGTAACCATAGAGCTTTCATAGAGATGATAATCGAGGAAGTTAATTGGACGCCAAGAGATGATCCTGATACCACATGGAATAAAATGGCTCGTGACATTAAGATGGCAGCTAAATAGCTTATTGGTGAGTCAAGATGATATGCTCCACCAGGTAAGGACGCATTATGGTGGAATGAAGACGTGAAGAAAGCTATTCGAATCAAGATGGATGGTTACAGAGAGATGAAGAAGAATAACAATGGGGTAACCTTCGAAAGAAGCGAAGACATCGGTTCGAGATGCTAGAGCTAAAGTCTATAAAGAATTGTACGATAAATTGGACACCAATGAGGTAGAACAAGATATCTAAAGGATTGATCGAGTGAGGGAGAGAAAGACAAGAGACATGTGTGTAGTGAAACGCATAAAAGATGAGAACCATAAAGTCTTGATTAGAGATGACGACATCAAAACAAGATGGGAGAATTATTTTAACAGCTTGTTCAACAGTGGTTTTAACCATGATTTAGATGATCTTATCATCCATCACATGTTGTAAACCATGAGTTTACTCACAAAAGTAGAGAACCTGAGGTTAAAGAAGCCTTGAACAAGATGAAAGCACGAATAACAGTTGGTCATGATGGAATCCCTATTGAAGTATGGAGATAAACTTTGTACCGATGGGGATAAAGTGGCTGACAGATCTATTTAACAAGATTTGGAGAAGTAACAAAATTTTAAATGAATGGAAAGAGTACTCACATCCCTATCTATAAGACATTCAGAGTTGCACCAACTATCGTAGTATAAAACTTATGTGTCACATAATGAAGCTTTGGGAGAGGATAATTGAATGTCGGTAAAAGAGAGAGATTAAGATCTCAGATAACCAATTCGGATTCATGCCAGGACGTTAACTACGGAAGCTATCCATTTACTTCGTCAACTTGTCGAGCGATATCGTGAGAGGATCAAATATTTGAATATGGTCTTTACAGACTTGGAGAATGCCTACGATAAAGTCCCAAGAGAGATATTATGGTGGGCTTTGATGAAGAAAATAGTTCACACCAAGTATGCCAATATAATCAATGATATGTATGACAGAGTAACATCCAGTGTTATGTCAATATAACAAGTGAGTTCTTGATCACTATTGGATTGCACCAATGGTTGTCATTTCCTGTTCGCTCTAGTGATGGGAGAGATAACAAAAGATATGCATACTGAATTACCTTGGACCAAGCTTTTCGCTGACGATATTGTGTTAATCGATGAGACTAGCGAAGGGGTAAATGCCAAATTGGAGTATTGAGAGAGACATCAGAATCAAATAGTTTTATCTTGAGTATGTCTAAAACGGAATATACAAATATGGTCGTACCTTTCTGGATCTCAGTGTTGTAGCACTCGATGGTCAAGAGGTATCGATGAGCACCAAGTTTCAATACCCAGATTCTGTTATCCAAAAGGATGGAGAGATTGACAATGCCGTTAACCACAGGAGTCATGCTGACTGGTTGAAATGGAGAAAAACCACCGGAGTTTTATGCTATCGTAATATCCCGCTGAAATTGAAAATAAAGTTTTATCGAACCACTATTAAACCTGCAATGTCGTATGAGACGGAATGCTGGGCTCCCAAGAGAAATCATATCCAAATGATGAGTGTGTCATAGATGTTGTATTATTGCACACATGGTTGGTGTGTTGTTCATCGGGCTTGATTAGGACCAACTGTGCCCATGCTTCCTTCATGGTGGTTACATATTTTTTATCAGTAAAAGAAAGTTTGTTACATGGGCACAAGGGACTCACCAATCTTTGACAAATACACCAAGAATTATATCTATTCCAAACATGATATGGATGTCCTAAACACAACATTTCATTTCCAGTTATGTATCACTAGACCGCTAAACAAGAGCAACATCATCATTTTCTGCTACAAATCCTAGGTTTCATTGAGAGAGTCATTGTCCTTAGCTACAATCGAAATCCATGTGATCACTTGAATCTATACAAAAATCCTTTCAGCCCAGATTGGTGCAGAGCTCTTGAATATTCTATTATTCACGCATAATGAAAGTGATGTCCATAAGTTTCATGGTGGTTACACGATGATTGCGTAGTTATTACATGGCTTGATTAGGATCAATATCCTTTCCTCAGTCTTAGGAATGGTTTCTGCTATGGGCGACATAATCTTTACTCGTGTTATCCTTGATCCTACCGGTTGTGTCGTTGCTACCAACTAAGCTTCCTTTTCTCATGTTGAAGTTATGTCCGATGTTTGATTAATCCTTCCACTTCATTTGTTTTTGCTACTTTATTTGTCATTATAGTAAACATCGTATCTAGCATTTACTTTTCTTATTATTTCAATTATAAATGTCATCAAATTAAAATTGAAACTTTTGGACCATTACAAACTTTCTTTGCCAATAATTTTAATGGTGATATGAATTGCAACAACTAATCTAAAAGTGAAAAAGAACTAGCTATAACCTACAAGTTTGCTAGCAACTGCACAATATGTACAATGTCTAAATTTACATTATTTTTTAACAATAACTACAACAATCACTAAGCCTTTAATCATAAAGAATTGAGGTAGATTATATGGACAATAGAAGAAATTAAATTGGATCGTGCACATACGTCAGTCTCCTCCATTAGTTTTTTTCAGTCATAATATATTCATTGATCTATTTAGAATCCAAATATTTGTATATAACTTCCAGATATATATTCTTCGGTCGTCCATTTATTCTCTTAAAAGGGGCGCAATCTATATATTCTACTCGACGGCAAAATAAATTGTTGTGCATATATTTTATATGATCAAACCAACATAAGCGATTTCATTGCAGAAAACAATTAATTCACCTTCATAAAAACACTATAAATGATTCTTTAATAATAGTAATGTACTATAGTACATAATATTTGTTCCATTATTATAAGCTCCACTCCCATTGGTCGAGGTAAATAATGTCTTTAAAAGCAGTGCGTGTTGTCTGCACTCCATTCGTGGGCACGTCACCTCAAAGTACGATGATATCGACCGCAGGAATCCCATGTATTTACCGATCAACTAAACTTTGTAAAAAATTAGGGATTTACGATAATATAAAAAAAATACTGATTCATGTAGTTTAGGTTCATTCTTGAGTCAATCCATAAAAATTTCAATGATCCAATTTAGTTCCTAATTTTTTTGAAAAATTCCCCAAAGTTAATTCGGTAGTAAGAAACAGAAATGGACTAAATATGGAATATGTTTAAAACTTCAGGGACCGACTTGAGAACAAATATTCTCGAATAATTCCCATTTCGTTTGCTTCTCAAGACCGACTGAACGTTGATGACTAAACCGTGCATGTTTTATAAGATGGGGACTGAACCGGATCACTGAATACTTTAAAGACTGAATCGGGAATGAACTCAAATTGTAGGGACGTTTTTGTATTATCCCTATATTTTAGGTCCCTAATCTACATGTGAGGAGGTAACAAATATTCAATTCATGTCACCAATATAATACTAAAGGCACCTGTGACAACAACTAAATAAATGTCACCAATATAACAAATAAATTGTCAAATTTGATAACTATGAAAAATATAATAAAAACCATATCCAGAAAATATTAAATTAAATATTTATATTATTTTATATGTGACGATATATTTATGATTCATAAAATTAAGACATATTTGTGAGAAATTTTTGTATGAACCTGGTCCTGCCATACACCATATATATATATATATATATATATATATATATATATATATATATATATATATATACATATGTTGATGTATGACAGGATCCATTATATACAAGAATTTCCCCAATATTTGGTACTATAAAATGACCTATCACAACCTCTAGACAATTTTTTTTTATAGAAATGCGGTAGTACATTAATCATCTCAAACCTTAATTACAATATTATGAATAATTTGAAACATATAGATTTTATATCTTTAAATAATATTAATAGAATTTCCTCTTGTGCCGACGGCGCTTCAGTTCTCAATTATTTCTATATATAATACCTGTAGTCTTCAAACCCTTTTCAGCAAACCTGCTTTACCAAATTCTTAAACAAGAAATAATACTAAAATGTCATGTTTTTTATTTTATTTTTATATATGAGATTATTTGTGTTAACCTTTTGTGCGAGACAATTTTTTAAATTTTTTTCCCTTTTTTGTGGGTAAGACTTTGATGTAAAAAGACATAGAGAATAACAGATTTGTGATCAATATGGAAATGTTTGGATATGTGGCCTGAGATTGTTGCATCAATTTTTGTTTCATTTTCAAGATAAAAAGATCCCTAGTTCTTCTTCTTCTTCTTCTTCTTCTCCTCCTCCTTTTTCTGGGTCCTTTCGTTTATCACCTTATTTGTAATGTCTTGCCTTCTTTCTAGAGTAATTAGATCCTTGCAAAGCTAGCTAGGGTTTGTAGGTTGTAGCTTTCCGGATTTAATTTAGTGAAATTTTAAAACTTTTGGCACGAGATTTTGTTAGGTTTTGTAGGTTTTTTTTAGTACATTACATACAGTCATTGGAAGGGTTGAGACTCGAACTCGATATATATATTTAAATATCTGTATCTCTTGTCTTTTTTTTTTTTGGGGTTTGTGTGAATTTATCAGTATAGATCTTCACGATTTCTCCTTTGCAAGGAATTTTTTTTTTTTTGGCAAGTTAACTAGATTCTGAGCCGAAGGGCTACATCTTATAAATTTACCAAGATTCTTGAAATATATGAATTGCTCTGGTAAGATTAGGAAATATTTGAGGTCGTTTTATGGTTGTTCTTGATAAGAGTTTTTTGGATGAGCTTTATGTTTAATTAAATCTTGTAGAAGGGTTTTTTAATGTATTCTTGCAGGAAATGGTGAGAGGAAAGGTGCAAATGAAACGAATCGAGAACTCGACGAGCAGACAAGTAACATTTTCTAAGCGTAGAAATGGGATTTTGAAGAAAGCTCACGAGCTCTCAGTTCTTTGTGATGCAGAAGTGGCTTTGATCATTTTTTCTCAGAAGGGGAGACTCTATGAATTCTCAAGCTCAAGGTGATTACTTTAATTTAAATTAATCTTTTATCACTTAGTTTGTTTATATTTTTGCATTGTTAATCAATCTATATGAAATCCATTTGGATAAGATTATACACCATGGCCAGTGCAAATAGAATTTCAAATGGATAATTAACTTTTGAATTGAGCGTAAAGAGTGAAAGCTTGTGTTCAAGAAATTGAATACGGTGGAAGACAGTTAGGGCGAGCTATCACAGTTTTTAATTAATATTTTTTTGAGCATATTTAATAATTTTCACTTTGTTCAATGTGTAGTACTGGTTTTTGGGGTGCTTTTTGCTTGCCTTTGTCTACTCTTTGGCCATTGAATACCATGGACTACTAACTCAAACACTAATTTCTTAATTAAAATATGCATCATTTTAGGGTCTTTTTTTCATTAAGAATCGTGTTTCTAAATTTTCTTGATCATTTGATTCTTGAACAGATACTTTATCATTGAATCTTTGGCGATTGATCTTGGATTCAGATATAGATCGATGAACAGAATGGAATAACATCTTTTTATTTATTTTTATCCCTTGCCACCTTTTTAATTTCTCAAGTTTTTGTACTATTCTTCCCTTTTGAATCAGATAGATTCATATCTGAAAGATGTTGACAAGATGTTAGAGTTGTTCTAGAAATGTCTAAAGATCGAGTAAATAGTTCTACGAATGAATGGATCGTATCGACATGGAAAATGAAAAGATATGTACAAAGTATATGTTTCGTCACCGCTTTGTAGAAAATCATTAGATATGAACATGTTAGATACCCGTGACTCGATTGGTGAAATACTATCTCCTAAACGTTTAGTTTCTTAATTGTTTTTTTTTTGAAAAGGAAAAATATTATTACATGGAATGGAGTATAAGGGGTACTCAAACCCAAAAAAATACAAACTCAACTAAAAGCAAAGTTTAGGACAAAGATTTAAGACTAGTAATTGGTTCCAAGAACCAATCATTTAGGGTAAATGAGAGAGATTTTTTTTGCCAAGCTTTTTAATCCACCTCAAGGATTTAATTTCTTAATGATTATGTGATTATGATTAAATAACCTCTGTATATAGCAAGATGTGTTAAAAGGAAGATTAATTCACTCGCTGGAGGATTGTGAATATTTTGAGAAATCACTAATTTTCTTAACATATTTATTAATATTGACAAATTTGTTCTAGCTAGAAATGAGTGTTATATGTGAATATTTACCAATTTTCTTTTTAACATTTATATAATATTTATGAATACCTTTTCATATACTTTTAACATTGTAAATTTAATGTGCATTAATCCAGCATGCCAAAGATAATACAGAGATACCTGGTGCATGCTAAAGAAGACAGAAATGTTTCCATTGGACCTGAACAACAAACAAAGGTTTATAGTCTACTACACTTTATATATATATAACAAAATTATTCTCATAATCGAATAGGGGGCATCGAGGCACTTTCGATTAAATTAAAAGTTCGGGACTATTTTGTATTTAAAAAAAATTCAATGGGACTATATTTGATTAGTCCTAAAAGTTTGGACTAGTATTGCAAAGATTCATATTCTATTCAATCATTTTTTTAAATTTACCCCCACGTTTCGATGTACATATTGCCAAAAATATATATTTCATCCAAGTCATGCACCAACATTATAGTTAATTAAGAAGCATTTGATTTCTTCTTCCATATTAGAAATGTTCTCGAAAACTAATAATTGTTGCATGCAGCATTTGAAGCATGAGGCAGCCTTCATCTCAAAGAAAATAGAGCTCCTAGAGAGTGACCAAAGGTTCTTAAATTTTTTTTTTGTTAATTTATATATAATAATAAAAATTAATTTCAATTTCAATGTGTTTTTTCCCCATTTTTTTTTTTTTTAAATTTTCTAAATTTGAATTGAATTGATGTGTTTAATAGGAAGCTTTTGGGACATAATATGGGGTCATGTTCATTGGAGGATCTTCAAGAAATTGACAGCAAATTGCAAAGAAGTCTAAAGAACATTAGGGACAGGAAGGTATATTTGAATGGTTGTCTCCAAATACTTGATTGGTTCGAGTCAAATCGGTTCACGAGGTTTTCGAGCCATTTAGATTCAATCCCATCCCAAGTTATGCTCGTGCTTGCTCGAGCTTGAATTTGACTACTTTGATCACAAATTCAAATGGATGGAGATTACGAATCAAGTTTATAATTTGAACTCAAACACTTAATATTTTCAGCTCATAAAGTTAGATATCGAGCTCAAGCTATATTATTATTAATTTATTGCATTAGCAGAATCCATGTTGTAATAGTTCTCTTTTAAGACATTAAATTACATGAATCACGCGAAAAAATGAAAAATAAAAAATTGATCTAATATTTTCTTGGTCATTTTCCAGGCTCAATTGTACAAGGAGGAAATTGAAAAATTACAAGCTAAGGTATAAGAATCATCCGTTCGCGCCCCTTGCCTTCCCTAACCAGTTCTCTATAAATTTCTGGTTTCGCCCCGTTTGTTTGGATTTAATATCATCACAGGATTGGGCTATTTTAGTGATTAATAGAAACTTTATTACCTTTCGTCAGAAGAGGCTTCTGTTAGAAGAACATGCAATATTATGTGAAAAGGTGAGTAGAATTGTCACACACCCTTTTCCTTGGTTAAATATGTAATAACTTTTTCCTTTTCTTATTAGGTGTTAGATGTATTCATCTATTAATTATAATATGATTAAAATGTTTTACTCGATTAAATTTGAATTAAATTAGCTTTTTGACGTTTTTTTTGTCACGAATTAAAATTTCACAATTCAAAAATCGTCGCTATCGATTAAAGATGGATGCAAATTCGATGGCTACACACGATTTGTATGCATAAAATATATTGTTATGTTATTAAGTTGACTTCACAAATTTGTAATTTTGTATTACAAATTATAGATTTGATAAATAAAAAAATATTTCAAATTTTTCATTGAAATTATTTTTTGATAAATTTGCAGAGTAGGTTGGAGTGTAGGCAAGCACAAGAACATCATAAAGTGATTGGGAGCGGCAGCATAATAAGTAAGGAGGTAGTGACTACCGACTTGTTTATTGGGCCCCCAGTTATTTGCCTATTTTAAACGACAATGTTGTAAAATGCATATTTTTAAATTACATGGGGGTAATATGTCACTAGCTCTTTAATATCATCTTTTGAACTTGATTTTTTGTTTTGAGAGCGAACTTTATGAGTAAAACTGCCAAAATATGGTGCTCAATTTAATTTTCAAACGAGAAAAAGTTTGAGTTGGCCACATATCTTAAATGTGGCTGGAATCTTCGAAATGAAATACTTCACCTGATCTACATAAATTACTAGAGACCCGCATCACTGCATATTTGAAAATTTGAATTTCTTGTAATTAATCCAATAAAATAGGTGATGGGTATGGATAAGTGGGTATAGTCGACTGCTTTGATACCACTTGTTAAGACCGATACTGAGGGATTGCTCAGTCCAGTTAAGTCAGCTATGATAGCTCATGTTCTTGAAGTTGATGCACCGAGGGATTAGATCAAGTTTGGTTTAAGACAACAAGCGGAACTATTCAAACTAACCCTCTCCGTAACTGAATAAGCATTTATAAAAATAGAGTAAACCATTTAAAAGACAAAATAAAATGCACACAAGTTTATTTTTGGAAGTTCGAAGCCAACCATTCTACATCTCTTATTCTTCGACCGAATGGAACGATTAACTAGAAGACTTTGAATTATACAAGTCTTTGTACAATCTGACTTAGACCGAGGTCACCTTACGATCTAAAATCCTAATGTCACAACTCCACCAGGTGAGGTCATATTTGCTGCTGGTGACATATTCTTTAATGTCTTATAAGCAAAGACTCTATGCAGACAACACGTCTCACAGTTACAAATAACACTAATTTATTAAGCTCACTTATACAAATATTAGAGTGTATTGATTTGGCACAAATGATCCTAAACTAATCTGATTAAGCTTTCAATGATGGTGCGTGTTTTGAGGTTGCTCTCATCTAGCAAATATGTCTCTGAAGTTCATCAACATGGATTTTACCTTTAATCCATCTTCAACCACATGACTTGTACTTCCAAGTCTTGTATATATAGTTTTCAATAATGATATATATGTTAGACACAAGAATATGAAGCGGTAGAGGCTAAGGGAATACTTGCTAGGAACTGAAACATTTTCAAGTAAAAAACAAATTTGACTATCATTTGAGAAAGATTAGCAAAATAAATGAAGATATTCAGTTCACTAGAGACGGATATTTATAGCTGGGGGTAGGGGAGATAAAAGATCATCAAGGTAGATGAAATGTCATCTACCGTAGATGAAAGGACACATTGATAGGTGCCACTCACCCCTGAGCAAAAGTAAAGATAACCATGCATTGGAAAAGTAGATTTAACTATAGTTTTAAATTTGAAATTCGATAATAAAATAACAAAAAGTTAAGTTACCACTAGTGTTTGTCCTATCAATAGATCCTGTAGGTGCGGTAGAGGTGGATGGCAAATGTCTTGGATTTTGGGACCTCTATTGACATTGAGATCTCTGCTGTTGTGGCGGATCCCTACTGGCTGGGGGTCTACTTGATGATGCTGGTTGCCAATTGGATTAACCTTGAGTTGGTTTGGCTTTCTAGCATTTTGCAAAATGGAGTGGATGTCAACAAGTTGAGAAGCAAAGGTCGTCTGCATAGAGGCCATCTGATCCGAGAAAGCAACATGCATTGTCTCAATCTTTTGGCCCAATTCCAGTCTAGTCTGACCCAATTTTGAGGATAGCTCGATACCATCGTCCAGAACAAAATATTGCAAGTGGGCTAATTTGCAGATAACTCATTGACATCACGTCCAAGCTGTTTAGATTCAAAATTGACATGTGTCTTGAAGTTGACAATGATATTGCCAGCATCTTTCTCAGCATGCTTTAGACTTTTCAGTTCACTCGCCAAGCAATTGATAGAGAGTCATATGAGATTATTGGCGGCCATTACGGAGATCTCTACTGGTTCCTTTTCAGGGGAGTCGAGAAGCAGAGCTCCTGGTAAATCATCACTAGATACTAGTTCAAGTGAAGTATCAGTAGACATAATATCCTCCGGATTTTGAATTTCATCTTCTTGAATGCCAGTAGAGATAGCAACCTCGCAGGCAGTAGACACTGGGCGTTCCGCAACAGGAAGTACAACAAGCAATATCATCAGTAGATACCATAGGTTGTTGTTAAAAAATGGGGTTGGCATCTAAGTATGATGCGAATGTTGGATCAACATCAAAAGAAATCGGTAGAGTTGAGTCAAAATCTGAAGCGGTAGAGGCTAAGAGAATAATTGCTAAGGCATTTAGCTGTGAAGGTTCATCAATCATTCCCTCTACAAAAGCTTCATCTTCAATCAATTGTCTGACATCAGAAACAACTGACTGAATGACATCCTCAAAATTCATAATGTCCACTTCAGGCTGAGGAGGAAGAATATCCGGAGAAGGCAATGGAGGTGCCTCAATGGCGACATCAGTAGACTCATTAGTCTCTAAAGGTTGTTCCACAGTAGGATAATCTACTGGAGGGATGAGTATATGAGACTTGTCTATTGAGTAACCCCCCAACTGGTACATCCAAATTTGTAAGAAGTCTACTGAGTGGAAGGGCAAAAACAGATTGCCCTTAGCAAACTCGGGCATTCCACGCAGTATTCTAAATAGGACATTTGACTAGTTGATTTCAATGCCCTTGATTATAGCTCACATAACCTCAAACTTTTCGATAGTAGAAACATCTTAGGATCCTGCTTTGCACAGCAAACCTTTGGCAATTATGTCTGCAAGGACCCTGAAGTGACCCTTCATCAGTGATTTCTTGAACGGAGGAACTAGATGGTTCCCTGAGTCATAAAATATGAGAATTCATCTCCTCTCTGATGTCGTCGGAGATGAAAAAGAAGTCTGATAGTCCTTGTTAAGGTAAGACAAGGGATGAGGCGAACTGCGAACACAACAGGGGAAATAACAAACTCTTTTCCCGAGACAGTAGCCAGAATGGTTTCTCCGACAACTTTGCCGGTAGCATAGAATTCGGATAGCATGTTGATATAATATAGGGGCGTCAGGTTCAATAGAGTCCACAATCTGGCGTTCTCCAACTCTTGAAGATTCCCACCATATCGAAGTCCATCAAAGTGTATATAGACTCCACATGGATGGTGTTGTAGATTAAGTTGAGTTTGTGGGCTCTCGACATTGTTGATAGAGAAAGAGGAATAAAATTTCGTCAAAGGTTTGCTGAAATCGTCTGCAAAAATCTTGGGACAAAAAATCAGTATGGTTTCTGTAAGTATGGTTTTCGTAAATGGGAAATAAAGGTTTTGAAATTGGATGGAGATGTAATGTCGTTGAAAGGACACATTAACATGTGTCACTCATCTAATGACTTAATTTGAAATTAATTCAAAAGGAACAAACATGATTAATAGAGTATTTTAACTGTGTTAGATAAAAGGTAATTAACAAAAATTGGAAATCTGATGTTTTAATTGGTTAATGAATATAATTATTAATGTCTGCTAGCATATATGGTAAGTCCAACAGTAGATACCAGCATAGCATCAATAGACCTTTATTAAAAGCGATAAACACGAAATTCCCCCTGAATTAATGTTCCCTCTGAATTAATTCAATAATTGAAATTTACAATAAATTCCCCTTAAATTAAGCATAGTTGACATAATAAATATCAGATTTAGTGATGTCAACTAAACCAAATATATTTTGGAAGTAGGAAACTTAGCGTCCGATAGAGGTTTAGTAAGGATGCATGTTGCTTGTTGTTCATTAGATATATGTTCCAGTCGAATCCCTTCTTCATTACACGATCTCGGGTAAAATGACGACATATGTCGATATGCTTAGTTCGAGAATGAAGGACGGGATTGTAAGTGATAGCAATAGCAGATCTATTATTTCAAAAGATTAGGGACTTAATGGACTCAATTCCATAATCTCTCAGTTGTTGTTGAATCCACATTAGTTGAGCACAACAGCTTTCAGCAGCAAGGTACTCTACTTCTGCATTAGAGGTTGCTATGTATGTCTGCTTCTTATTAAACCACGAAATCAATCGATCTCCAAGGAATTGACAAGAACCACTGGTGCTCTTCCTATCGATCTTACAACCTGCATAATCAGCATCAGAATATCTAATTAAATCTTTGGTATAGAGACCAACATTTTCTGTGACTTGAAGATATTTTAATATCCATTTAGCAGCAGAGTAATGCGACTGCTTAGGATTTTCTTGAAATCTACCACACATACAAACAACACATATTATATGTAATGCCTTGATTTGCTTTATACACGTGTCATATGATTATGGCGTAATTTTGAATAATTACGGTACGATGTGGACTCGAGTTCGGGTTGAACCGAAGGTTAATACTCACATACATGACATGACTATGCGATATATGTCAAGGAATGAAACATGATGCATAAGATGTAGTGCAAAGAAATGACTTGAATTGTAGTGGCATATCAAGCAACATGGACTAGTATGCATTTGAATTGAATTTCATATGCCTTTGCCTTTCATTTAAAGTTGCATTAGCATGTGAATTTGAGTTTGGATTTACATGTTTATGTTAATGGGCATGTTATTATAGCAAGTGGCTATATTAAGGGGATTAGTGAGCTTAAACTCACAATACACCATAACACACATAGTGATCTCTACCAAGCTCCTCTCTAGCTTCTTGCTTAGGTTGAGCTTGGAGTTCACTTGGAAATCAAGTAAGAAAGTGGAGTGAAGTGGTTCCATAACCTTTTGGTAAGGAATTCATGCTTTTAAGATTGGTTGGTGTAGTTGTGAATGAGTTATATGAAGTTGAATCCCAAGTGTGCATGCTTAGAATCATAACTTGTTTCTTTGCCAAGAATTGGATTCTAGAATGATGGAAACATGTTTATATGTTATTAGAGATTTCATGAAATAAGTTGTAATGGTGGGAAGTGAGGTGTAGGAGAAACACCAAGAAAAGAAGTAGAAATCGCCATGTTTTGTTTCTGAAAACAGAGGAGGCGATCGATCGCTACGTTTGAGGCAATCGATCGCCTGCGGCTAAACATGAGAGTGGCGGTGAGCGATCGATCGCTTCAAGTGGCAATCGATCGCCTCAAGGCAGAATGTTTTCCAAAGGGGTAGGCTACCGATCGCCTCAAAACATGAGATCGATCGCCAGGGTCCAGGCCCAGCTTGCCTCGCTCTCAGGTTGGCCTTTCCAGAAATTTGCCTATGATTTTTTCACCGCGGGAGAATTGGAAAAATGTTATATTTTTGTAGCATTTATTTTTGAAGCCTCTTATCACATGGTATATTGTTCATGTGCTTGTAGCATCATCACAGGGGGACGGGGCAAAGAGGCAATTAGCCATCAACGCTTGATTTATCGCTTTTATTGTCGTATACCAGGTACGTGTTGACGTACGGAGTATAGATATTGTGTGATGATGTTATGCAATTGATATCATATGAATTGTGTTGTGTTGGTATCATATGATTGGTAGTATCATATGCATGTATATTCATGGATATCATGTGTTTGAGATGGATGAGGTATATGCTTTAGCATTTGAGATATACGCCTGGTTTGGGTATAAGCTCGGGTATGCTACATATACGTTAGTATTAGAGATATACGCCTGGTTTGGGTATATGCTCGGGTATGCTATGTTAGCATTAGAGATATATGCCTGGTTTGGGTATATGCTCGGGTATGCTACATATACTTGGTCTGAGAGATATACGCCGGTTTTTGGGTATATGCTCTGGCTATTATCATGTGAGGACGGTACTATGATATGTGTTGCTAATATGAAGATGTGAGGCAGTTCCACTGACATATTGAGCGGAAATAGACATATCATATTAGTCTCGTGATAACAGGATATGTGATGAGACATGTCATGACATAGTTGCATTTGTTGATGCATGATACAAAGCATTCACATTTGATGATTGTTATTGTGCTTTATCATTAATATTATGTTTTGATATTGCACGGAGATAGTTGTTATCTATACTCACGTTGTGTGAATGTTTCTGTAGGGACTCATAGACGTGGGAAGACGGGATGTGAGTCATTTTCCGCTGCGAGCTGAACCACTGCATATGAGTTATCTTGGATTAGGTTGTTACTTGTACATGTGATGTATAGTTGGTTAGGTTTTAATAACCTTGTAACAACTTAACTAGTCAGAAACTCTTAATCAATGCATGTTTTTACTTAATTCAGACTCACGTATGTATGATTAATTGATACATAAGGGATTAAGTAACGAGGACCCCACATTAGTGGTATCAGAGCAGTGGTTTGAGAACGGGATGAACAAGGGTAGAGGAAGTGAGTTAGGGAGTTACCTAATCACTTAAAGGCATGTGATACTTATGATATAGTGTCTGGGAACATGCTTTGTATTTGTATCGGTTATTGTTAACCCTTGTTTTGCAGGATGACAGTATGACTTGATATGAATCCTTATGCGTGGCATAAGTGATGTTGTGGGTGTAACCGTGATTGGTATACCGGGTTTCTGTACTATCATTTGGCAGGGGAAACATGATATGTTTTGCGGGAGCTATTCCACTGATTCCGTGGTAATGGTATGTAGGTCGATACCGAAACGGAGGAGTAAGTTGTACAGTGGTTGGAGCGTGTAAAGCAAAGCTTGGTATCAGCTCCATGTGCAAAGTCAGCCTGCATGAGATTGTGTATCAGACCTAATGATGGACTGGCCGCTGACACATGATGTGTGAATGGAAGTGAAGATATAGGTTATTGATCACTGTATCTAGTTCAGGGGCAATTCTTGATATTGCAATCTGTGGTTGCATTGTCAGTTCGACATGTATGACCTGAATGAGAATGTAATACTTTGCTCTTGATCTGTGGATAGTCTGGCTAACGCAGTGTTTTTACATTGGGAGTTGTTGCAGACATGGGTTACTTGTGGTACTCAGATGGTACATGTAGCTAATGTGAGATTCGTGTACAATAATAGTATTCTTTATTATTGTATTCCACAACAGTAATTGGTGATTTGTGAGATCACCGTGGTGATGATTATCTTGTCAGGGTATCATCTGTGTATTGTTCTCCGTGTGTATGTGTGTGTTGAACTCTATGTTTGTTGTCATGGAGTTGACAAGGAACATGAAATTGGGAGAGTTCAATGATAGTGACGCTGAAGCGTATTGATGGAGTGGTACAACCGCAGTAACTGTGAGTTATACTGTTCGACTGTTATCAGCCTATGTCTTTCAAGTCACTCGTGTTTTGGTGACTGGTTAACGGACTGTTTGATCCTTTCTGTATATTAGCTTCTTGTGTTCATTCTTGTTGTATCATATGGATTTGAGCATGGAAGTCTTTCAGATTGAATTGAAAATGAGTACCGGCGGAGATTGCAGTGATGCAATGATTACCGGCAAAGATTGCTGTGAGGCCTGCACATGTGATCTTTGTGATGGCTGTACTGGGACATACATGGTGCAATGTAGCCATGTATTCTATCTGGTTAGTGTATAGTACAGATAGGAATGGATATCATTATTTTGATGTGAACTCCGTCCGAGCTATAAGGTTGTTCGTCTGAGACTCTATGTATGTGGTATGTGTGGCAGCCATGGATGTCTTTGATTGACACGAGATACCTCAAGTGCATACAGTTGTGTATGGGATGTTGTATATGAACATCTAGTTCTGTGTTTGTGAACTGTATTTATGAGGTTGAAATTGGTTGGTCTGCTTAGAACAGAGTGTGGGTATTTGTGTTGTTGCTGAGAGCATTGGATGCTTGTATGGCTTCTGGATATAGAAAAGGACGTCATGATAGACATCCGTAAACTGGTTCTTTAGTGGAACTATGTATGACATCTTGTCATATTTTGGATTATTGCATGACAGTAGTGATCTGTACACGTGAGACCAACAGAGAGTGGTTGGCAATGTGAGACCAACATAGATTGGTTGGCAATGTGAGTATCCGGTAAGCATTGAATGTGAACTATTGTATGATAGCATAGCTTGGTGGCTATGATGTATGGTTCACAAGTCTGACGTTGAATGTCCAAGTTATTCAGATTGATAAGGAAGTTTGAGTTTCCGTCGATTGCTTGTACACTACGACTATAGTACTGATTCAATCAGAGTTTTCGTTGTGTTGTGATTGTACTATGTGTTTGACATGAAATTCATATATTCTTGAGTCAGGACGGGAGATGTATGACTGATGGGATTGTGATTGTGATATGCCGACCTCGTCATGCGATTAGTTTGCATAGTTGATTTGTTTGCATTTTGTGCTCGATAGATGTTGGGTTGATATCTATTGATGGACAGTCTGCGAATATGTTTCATGAGGAAACAGTATGGTTGGTATACTAAACCATGTAATGGTTAATGAATGGTTGGTATGCTAAACCATGTGATGGTTGATGAATAGCAGATGGTTATGAGAAGGTTGAAGAAGCTCACACGTATGAGTTAGTGTGATGGGACTTGATTTGTCCATGAAATGAATTATCTTTGAGCTTGTTCGTATATGTATGTCATTGAAGTTTGTGTCATGATATAGTGGTACGACCAATATGAAACTGATTTGACATATACCAGATGGTGAATGATATTTTTGCTATATGGTTGTACTTGAGTATTCTGATATGATATCCTTTGATTGTACACAGAAGGTGTACTGGTAACATAATACGGTTACAGTATTGTGAAGGTATCATTGGCAATGCTATATGATATAGCAATTCTTTTGGGTCCGATTGTAGAGTCATAGTGCCAGAATGACCATGAGGGGTATGGTAATTTGATTGTCATTCATGTCAACAATAGTGTGTGGATTGTGTGATTACAGTTGAGTTGGAATTTGTTACCTTCCATGTATTGTTGGATTGGCTATTCCTTTATGAACCAGAGGTGATAACGATTTGCTGGGAGCAGTCGTGTTTATCAGGAATGCATTCCAATAAAGAAAGATTCACTGAATATGGCGAGGTAGACAACTATTGGTTTCGATTATGACTATATGCGATCATGTGATATATCTGAGTGATATATTCAATCATATGATATAGTCGGGTGATATCTTTGATTGTATGATTTATCCGGGTGATATGATAATCCGTATGGATAGGATCTTGAAGCAGAACGGAATGGATTATCAGGTACCTGTGATGTGTGAGACTTGTTGGCGTAATCCATGTAACAAGTGAATTGCACATGCGTGGAAAACTTGTCGGTTGGAAAACGTGTTGATTTCCACTGCTACATGATATTTTGTGTGATCATTACAGGGAGCAGTGAATAGAAAGTAATGAATCGTTGTAAAAGCTTGTCATACTCAAGATGGTAGTCTTGGGGGAACAGTTGATACAAAGAATGACATTTCCGGTACTGGGGTCAGGACAGGGAATATTGAACCACCCAAATGGTGTGGATAGATACTATGAGAACATAGTCATTGGGTGAGATAACCATATAATCATATGGACATATGTATTGTACATGGCTTTGGTGTATAATATGCATTGATGACATATGAGTGTGATGTGGATTGCTTCTTGTGGTTTGGTCAAGTTCGTGTCCAGTGTTTGTTCTGGACTGGTATCGTGTCCAGTGTTTAATCTAGACTGAGAAGTCTGGCGTGGGAGATTAGCATGCAAACAATAGATGGATATGTTGCATCTATCACATTGTGTAATTACATACTCTAATACACCTTTGTGAAATGTTAGAGCAGAGATGGCTCTGTGCACATTTGGATGTGTAGAATCTGAATGTGACAAGGACCGAGGTACTTGGTTTAGAGTATCTTACTGATCTCGATATTCTGCGTAGGCTTACACAAGAGTACAGATGAATGGAAACATTCTAGACCGTTATACAATACACAACGCGGGTATGTGTGTTGCTGTGTTTCTAACGTGTGGCATAATGTGAATGTGTATGGAAAAGGCGTAATACCATGATTTGAACCATTGACTGTATTACAATGTGGTGACTAGTTGTCCAAGGAGGGACGGATGTATTAGACATTAGACAAACAGATGCTCCATTGGGGATCATTTGTATGCATCCAACAGGAATGGGAGTGGGCAGTGACTTGGTTAAGGGAACCCACCGGTACAATGAGCTGTATGAGATCAAGTCAATTTGATGGATACTGTTGTGTATAACAGGATATGTATATGTGCCAACATCCGGACATAATTGCTTGAGTGTTCACTGATACTAGTGAAATGTTTATATGTTGATGGTATTACAACGATGCATACATACTATCTATGCCCGGTTGGTGTAGAGTGTTGTGAGCATATGTCTACGTGGACAAAAGCGAATGGTAACAAGATGTTATGCGAGAACATGAGTATGCAGTAGAATCAAAAGTGCAATGTCTGGTATGTTTTCTTTTGGTTTCTTATATTGCTGGTCTGGTAAGTATCTGCTAGTTGAGCATGTTGAGTATGTAGCAGTTTTACTTTTGATTATTTGTTCCGGCAAATAATGTTGCATTTATATTGCATGTTTGTGCAAAACTTATTTGCCACTATGTTGTTATTCCTTGAAGTGTTGCTAGTAGGGTTGAAAGCTTATGGCTTTCTGTATGAGATTCATATGATATATGAGATTCATATTATGAATATGGAATTTCGAGGACGAAATTCAATGAGTGGGGGAGAATTGTAATGCCTCGATTTGCTTTATACACGTGTCATATGATTATGACGTAATTTTGAATAATTACGGTACGATGTGGACTCGAGTTCGGGTTGAACCGAGGGTTAATAGTCACATACATGACATGACTATGTGATATATGTCAATGAATGAAACATGATGCACAAGATGTAGTGCAAAGAAATGACTTGAATTGTAGTGGCATATCAAGCAACATGGACTAGTATGCATTTGAATTGAATTTCATATGCCTTTGCCTTTCATTTAAAGTTGCATTAGCATGTGAATTTGAGTTTGGATTTACATGTTTATGTTAATGGGCATGTTATTATAGCAAGTGGCTATATTAAGGGGATTAGTGAGCTTAAACTCACAATACACCATAACACACATAGTGATCTCTACCAAGCTCCTCTCTAGCTTCTTGCTTAGGTTGAGCTTGGAGTTCACTTGGAAATCAAGTAAGAAAGTGGAGTGAAGTGGTTCCATAACCTTTTGGTAAGGAATTCATGCTTTTAAGATTGGTTGGTGTAGTTGTGAATGAGTTATATGAAGTTGAATCCCAAGTGTGCATGCTTAGAATCATAACTTGTTTCTTTGCCAAGAATTGGATTCTAGAATGATGGAAACATGTTTATATATTATTAGAGATTTCATGAAATAAGTTGTAATGGTGGGAAGTGAGGTGTAGGAGAAACACCAAGAAAAGAAGTAGAAATCGCCATGTTTTGTTTCTGAAAACAGAGGAGGCGATCGATCGCTACGTTGGAGGCAATCGATCGCCTTGGGCTAAACAAGAGAGTGGCGGTGTATTGAGCGATCGATCGCTTCAAGTGGCAATCGATCGCCTCAAGGCAGAATGTTTTCCAAAGGGGTAGGCGACCGATCGCCTCAAAACATGAGATCGATCGCCAGGGTCCAGAATTGGAAAAATGTTATATTTTTGTAGCATTTATTTTTGAAGCCTCTTATCACATGGTATATTGTTCATGTGCTTGTAGCATCATCACAGGGGGACGGGGCAAAGAGACAATTAGCCATCAACGCCTGATTTATCACTTTTATTGTCGTATACCATGTACGTGTTGACGTACGTAGTATAGATATTGTGTGATGATGTTATGCAATTGATATCATATGAATTGTGTTGTGTTGGTATCATATGATTGATAGTATCATATGCATGTATATTCATGGATATCATGTGTTTGAGATGGATGAGGTATATGCTTTAGCATTTGAGATATACGCCTGGTTTGGGTATATGCTCGGGTATGCTACGTTAGCATTAGAGATATACGCCTGGTTTGGGTATATGCTCGGGTATGCTACATATACTTGGTCTGAGAGATATACGCCGGTTTTTGGGTATATGCTCTGGCTATTATCATGTGAGGACGGTACTATGATATGTGTTGCTAATATGAAGATGTGAGGCGGTTCCACTGACATATTGAGCGGAAATAGACATATCATATTAGTCTCGTGATAATAGGATATGTGATGAGACATGTCATGACATAGTTGCATTTGTTGATGCATGATACAGAGCATTCACATTTGATGATTGTTATTGTGCTTTATCATTAATATTGTGTTTTGATATTGCACGGAGATAGTTGTTATCTATACTCACGTTGTGTGAATGTTTCTGTAGGGACTCATAGACGTGGGAAGACGGGATGTGAGTCATTTTCCGCTGCGAGCTGAACCACTGCATAGGAGTTATCTTGGATTAGGTTGTTACTTGTACATGTGATGTATAGTTGGTTAGGTTTTAATAACCTTGTAACAGCTTAACTAGTCAGAAACTCTTAATCAATGCATGTTTTTACTTAATACAGACTCACGTATGTATACATAAGGGATTAAGTAACGAGGATCCCACATTATATATTGTCTATGACAGTTAAATATAATAAGGAACCAATAATACCATGATACAAAGTTACCTCAATTGGTATTACCCTTTCATCTAGATCTAATTTAGCAGATGAGCTCATGGGGTTGGACACTGCTGAGCAAGTGCCCATACCATACTTCTTCAAAAGTTCTTTGGTAAATATTTAGCCTGATTGATAAAGCTTCCATCGGCAGTCTGCTTGGCTTGCAATTCCAGAAAGAATGATAGTTCTCCCATCATGCTCATTTGAATTAATCTTGCATCAACTTAGAAAATTTCTCGCACAATTTTGGATTAATACTATGAAAAATAATATCATCAACATATATTTGGACAAGTAGAGTACATTCACCATTTATGAATTTAAAAAAAGGTCTTGTCCACGTGCCAATGGTAAAATCATGCTCAATCAAATATTTTGATAGAATTTCATACCATGCCCTGGGACCTTGTTTTAAACCTTATAATGCTTTGTCCAATTTACAAACATAGGAAGACTGCCGATGGCTTGCAAATCCAGGAGACTGCTCGACATAGACCTCATCTTGAAGTTTGCCATTAAGGAACGCACTCTTAATGTCCATCTGATAGACTTTAAAGACTTTAAATACAGCAAATACAAGAAATATGCGGATAGCTTCTAATAAGACTACATGATAAAATGTTTCATCAAAATCAATGTCCTTCCTGCATGTATCTCTGTGCAAGTAATCTTACTTTATTCCTGATTACAGTACCATTGTTGTCTAGTTTGTTTTTGAATACCCATTTAGTTCCTATGACAGTGCGATGTTGTGGTGGTGAAACTAATTGCCAAACATTATTTCTGGCAAACTGGCTCAATTCATCTTCCATAGCTTCTATCCAGTTTGGATATACAAGTGCTTCATCTATTTTCTTTGGTTCTAGCTGAGAAATGATGCATCATGTAAGAATTCAGTAATCATATGTCCTCTTGTTCCGAGAGGAGCAATAGGGTTACCTATGACCTGCTCAGGTGGACGATCTTTCTTCCACAGGAGCGGAGGTCCAATGGGATTAGTCTCTGTATCTTGAAGGTTCTGAGTCGGTAGGTCAGTGGACTATATGGGATCATCGTTGGTATTTGTAATGTCTGATGTAGTAGGGGTTGTCCAATAGAGTCCTCACTTGTTGCTCAGTAGGTGTATCTACTAGTGCTTATAATACTTCTAGTTCAAAAAAACAATCAACCCTTCTGCGATAATCCAACTCGTCATCACAGTTATAATCAATATGCGTAATTTCCAATCTATTACTCAGATAATTAGATTGCGATTCAGACATAGATATATAAATTGATTAATCAAATAACATGAATAGATTCTTCTATTGTAAAGTCTTACTAACAGTAGAGTAACCAAGAAAGATTCTAGCATCGGATTAGCATCGAAAGCAGTTACATAAGTCTTTTCATTGTTATGAATAAAACATTTGAACCGAATACATAGAAATATGAAATATTTGGTTTGTTACCATTTCAGATCTCATACGGTTTTTTATTAACACGTTTATTAATCGTGGACCTGTTCTGTGTATAGCAAGCAGAGTTGACTGCTTCTGCCCAAAAGCGTTGTGAAATCCCTGATTCCGCAAGCATAGTTCTATCAACCTCTTACAAGGTGCGATTTCTACAATAAGCAACCTCATTTTGATGTGGGGGTTCTGGCAGCAGAGCAGTCATGTTTAATACCTAGATCATCTAGATATAATTCAAGTGAGTGATTGGTAAATTATGTACCATTGTCACTACGCATCCTATCTATCACACATGATATTTCATTTTGAAGTCTCTTAAGCAATTTGACCAGTTTAGGAGTAGGCCGATATTTGCCGCTTAGAACAAGATCCAAGTAAAGCGTGAAAAATCATCTATTAAAACTAGTGTATACTTCATTCCCCATAGACTTGTTATCGGTATTGTACCAAATAGATCCATATGCAGCAACTCTAGACACCGAGAAGAAGATTTACACCCTCCAAGATCTTGCTTACACAGACTGGCAATAGTTTTAAAGTTTAAGTGACTCAATCGCTTGTGCCAAAGCCAATTTTTGAAGTGTTCAAGTATGCAACAAGGCAAGTAGGTGAGGTTGGTTAATCAAAATTCCAATAGATTTTGGAAGTATTTTGGTGCCTCATGACTACAAGCATTACATACCGTCAATAGACTTACTAATGCATGGGTGCTGATTGAATTCTACCGAGTAACCATTATCGCAAAGTTGACTAATCCTAATCAGATTAACATATATTTCAACAAATAGCATGTATTTAGTAACAATATTACCGTGAATAATCTTACTCTTACCCACAGTTTTACTTTTCACGTTGTCACCAAAAGTTATATCCTTGGTCCGACAGAGTCTACTAACTCTTGCAGTAGACATCCATTCTCTGTCGTCTATCTAGAACACCCATTGCCCAAACATTACTCAGAGTTCTGGACTTGCTGGCTCCTAGATCTCAGCAATTAACGAGATGAAAATATTGATACCCAATCCTACTTGGTTCCAGACGGGATTAGCCCTTTCGGGGCCCACACTTGAATAACCCTCACCTTATATGTATTTTGTGTATCTTGAAATGTGTGTGCATATTGTATTTTGTCTTGGTCTTTGATTTCTGTTAGGAACCTTGTATCTTTTTTGGAGAAGCATACATATGTGATACCAGCTGGGTTTTGCCTTTTGAGTTGCATAACCAGTAGACCCGTGTCCACCAGTGGACTGATATACTGGTTTGAAGGCTTATCTACTAGCTCAACATAGCCTATACCTTTGTGTGATGCCCTGTCCTTAAAGTAGGTTGGCTTACCATGTTGTATCTCTAACTCATTTGGATGATATACTGTGCTGGATTTAATAAAGTTCATTGTTTTAAACTTGTTTTTTTTCCATGGAGGGTTGAGTACTAGTGCTAACATTATTACAGTCATGGTTTTTGTAGCCTATGCCAGTAAGGTCACAGACAGACCTGAGAAACTCATGTATTTTATTTGCTTTTGTAGCTGATGTGTTCCATGCACGAACCAATTTGGTACGTTTATGGTTCTCGCATTGAACTTTGTCCTTTTCTTTTCGAGTAGACTTACTTTTGCCCTTAAGCTATATAATTCACTCAACTTTTCACATTCAAGGTCATTGCTTTGTTGTTCACTTGGAATCTTATGTTCACTCTTAAATATCTCGAAGAACTGGTACAGTTTTTGGTACTCATTCTGTGAGACCCCGTTATCTAATCAACAACATAAGGTGCAATTAAGAGAACTAATCATTCATAAATCAGAGTATTAGGCCGTGTTGATATCCTGAGCTTATAGAGATTACAGTACCAAAAGAATTTCAAAAGGGATTAGTTACATTTCTTAGTAACAGCGTGTAAGACTATAGTTCTACTACACTCCTTGTAGAAACTATACAACACCTACAAAGACAACCCCCAACACATGAGCACATCATAATTCATATTCAACATAATATTAGATGTCAATTTATACACGAAAATCAAAAATCCAACAAAAACTTCATTTTCCTTTGTTCTGCATCTGGCGATCGATCGCTACTTCTTGGCGATCGATCGCCAGACTTCACTGGCTCGAGGCGATCGATCGCGCCATTCATGGAGATCGATCGCCTGCCTTTGGTTTTGGCCACTGGCCTTCGGCGATCGATCGCCGCGTTTGTGGCGATCGATCGCCACATACTCTGTGCGCGATTTTTCCAGGTTTCTCGAACACCCATTTTCATACCATCAAATCTAGCATATTACACATACAACATGCTTGAACAAATATGCCAAGAGTTACAATATACTACTATGAGTGTATTTAAATCAAAGGTTTAATCAAAACCTAAGCTAGCATGCTTCATATCCTCATGAATAAACCCCTACTTAACCAAAAACAGGGCATCTCACTTGCCCAGATTTTCGAGGACCACCCTTCATAACCGAAAAGCTAACACATAAACCATAAATCATGCTCAAAGGAACATGTTAGGGGCTTCATAAAAATACCATAAATGAACTTGAGTCGAAGGTTTAACACAACCTAACCTAGCATGCCATTTTCACACCAATGAAAACTTGAACTTAAAACAAATTTTAAATCAAAACCAGAGCATGATTCCTCACCCTCTTTTGCTCCGATTTTTGCAAGCTTTCTTGCAAAGAAAATTGAAATCTCTTCCTTCCTATGTGTTCAGCAGCTGTTGGACGATATGTGGGAGGGAAATGGAGGTGTTTCAGCAATGGGAAGGTGGAGTGGAAGAGTGGGGAAAGTGAGGGTATGGCCAGCCACTTGCAGCATGGGTTGGGGGGGGGGGGGTGGTTTGGTGTTGGGTGGGTTGGTGTGTTATGTTTTGGTCCCGGTATTTAGCACGATGTATTAAAATATCCTCAAATTATATTCTTAGTATTTAAACAATAAAATACTTCAATTTCCAAATAAACATGCTTCACCAAAACAATTAACACCCACCCCAAATAATTATACCACAACCCCAAATTCCCAACATATAACACATGCACCCTGAAATAACTTCCCCCAATATAATTAATTCAACACAAAGAATTAATACCATAATCTTCATAACATGATTAATGTTTAAAATAACACATAATCATTTCGGGGATATCACAATACTCCCCTACTTATAAGATTTCGTCCTCGAAATCAGCATGCACTTACCCAATATAATACAAAACATAAATCACATACCAGAAAACAGTTCTGGATAGTGCTGCACCATGTGTCGCTCCGTCTCCCACGTGGCCTCCTCGACACCCCTACGATCCCACTGAACTTTGACCATAGGAATAACTTTGTTTCGTAGTCTGCGATCTGCCCGATCCAGAATCCTGATAGGCCGCTCCACATAGGAAACATCGGACTCAATCTGAACCTCATAAGGCTGCAACACATGAGAAGGATCTGGCTCGTACTTCCGCAACATAGATACGTGAAACACATCGTGTATGCCAGACAGAGAGGGCGGTAAGGCCAATCGGTATGCCAGAGTACCAATACGCTGTAAGATCTCATACGGCCCAACGTATCTCGGGGATAACTTCCCCTGCATACCAAAACGTACTACACCTCTGAAAGGTGAGATCTTCAAAAAGACTCTGTCGCCCAACTGAAACTCCAACGGCCGACGCCGTTGATTCGCATACGCTGCCTGTCTGTCCTGGGCTGCTTTCATTTTCCTTCTGATCACCTTAACCTTTTCTTCCATTTCTTGGACCAACTCTGGTCCTTCGACCAATTTAGGGTCCACATCATCCCAATATAACGGTGACCTACAACGTCTACCGTAGAGAGCCTCAAAAGGAGCCATCTGTATGCTCGCTTGGTAGCTATTGTTATAAGAAAACTCTACTAAGGCTACTGAGTCCTGCCAAGAAGTATCGAACTCCAATACACATGCTCTCAACATGTCCTCGAGTGTCTGGATAGTACGCTCGGTCTGGCCCATCGTTTGAGGATGGTATGATGTGCTCAACCTCAACTCTGTACCTAGAGCTGCCTGAAGACCTTCCCAAAAGTGAGATGTAAACCGCGGATCTCGATCAGACACAATCGAAACAGGGATCCCATGCAGTCTCACTACATCCCTGACATATAACTGAGCCATCCTCAAGTACGTGAAGGTCATACAATATGGAATGAAGTGAGTCACCTTAGTCAGTCTGTCCACGACTACCCAGATAGCATCAAAACCCGAAACAGTCCTCGGTAAGTGGGTCACGAAGTCCATGGATACGTGCTCCCACTTCCATTCTGGTATCTCCAAACTTCTAAGCTCACCACCAGGCCTCTGCCTCTCAGCCTTCACTTGCTGACAAATCAGACATCTCTTGACGAATGTAGTGACATCTTGTTTCATTCGTCTCCACCAAAATTGGCTGCATAAGTCCTTATACATTTTCTTTCCGCCCGGGTGGATACTCATCCTGCTGCAATGAGCTCGCTGTAGTATTCCCTGATGCAACTCGGGCGTATTCGGAACCACCCATCGATCACCTAACCTCAGGGAACCATCCTCAGCCGTCCTGAACTTCGACGACTGACCCAGACGAACCACTGACAACCATCTCTGAACTTCCTTGTCAGTCTCTTGAGCCTTCCTGATGTGATCATAAATAATGGGCTCGACTAATAAGGTCAATACCTATACCGGTGAAGGAGACACATCATAATCAAATCCCAAATGGCAGTGGGAGCCCAACATAGCTGATAGACACATGGCATCCTCTGCTGTGCTCCTCACCTTCCGACTCAAAGCATCGGCTGTCAAATTTGCTCTTCCCGGATGGTATTCGATTTCACAGTCATAATCCTTCAGCAGGTCCATCCATCTCCTCTGCCTCATATTCAGCTCAGCCTGTGTAAACAAGAACTTCAGGCTCTTGTGATCAGTGAAGATAGTGAATGAGGTACCGTATAAGTAGTGTCGCCATATCTTCAAGGCAAACACTATAGCTGCTAGCTCCAAATCGTGGACTGGATACCTCGTCTCGTGTGGCTTCAATTGTCTCGAAGCGTAAGTCACAACGTGCTTATCCTGCATCAGCACGCATCCTAGACCCTGAAGCGATGCGTCAGTATAGAGAACGAACCCCTTGTTCTCCCTTGGAATTACCAATACTGGTGCTGAAGTCAATCTGTGTCTTAATTCCTGGAAACTCTGCTCACAAGCTTCCGACCAAAAGAATGGAACTCCCTTCTGAGTTAGCTACGCCAATGGCTTGGCAATCTTTGAAATCCTTCGACAAAGCGTCGATAATACCCAGCCAAACCTAGAAAGCTCCGAATCTCAGATACTGTAGTAGGGGCAGACCAATCCATGACTGCCTCTACCTTCCTTGGGTCTACTGAGATCCCCTCTCGAGAGATAATGTGGCCCAAGAATGCTATGCTGCTCAGCCAGAACTCACACTTGCTGAGTTTGGCATACAACTGGTGATCTCTGAGGATCTGTAGCACTGTCCTCAAATGAATAGCATGTTCCTCTTCACTTCTTGAATAGACAAGGATGTCATCAATGAATATGATCACAAACTGATCAAGGTACTCCTGAAATACTCGGTTCATCAGGATCATAAAGACAGCCGGGGCATTCGTCACCCCGAATGGCATCACCAAGAACTCGTAGTGTCCATACCGAGTTCTAAAAGCTGTCTTTTGGATATCATCAGCTCTAACCCGTATCTGGTGGTAGCCTGACCTCAAGTCAATCTTTGAGTAAATCTATGTGCCCTGAAGCTGATCAAATAAATCATCAATCCTTGGAAGGGGGTACTTGTTCTTAATTGTCACTTTTTTCAATTGACGGTAATCGATGCACAGACGCATCGAACCATCCTTTTTCTTCACGAACAAGACTGGTGCACCCCATGGTGATCCACTAGGGCGAATGTATCCTTTGTCGAGGAGTTCCTGTAACTGTACCTTCAGCTCCCTCAGCTCTGGCGGTGCCATCCTATAAGGAGCACGAGAAATAGCAGATATCCCTGGCAGTAGCTCGATCTCAAACTCAACATCTCTGATCGGCGAAAATCCTGGAATCTCATCCGGGAACACATCGATGAATTCTTCAACCACTGGTATATCCCCGATCCTTAATTCTTCCTTTTCCTGAGATACATCCACGGCATAAATGATTTAACCTGTATGACCGCGTTCCAATAACCGAGACATCTTAACCGCTGAGATCACTGGAATCCTTGGACGAGGCCGTCCCCATAAAAGGTCCACTGAAACCCCTGATCAGACAAAAAAATGTACCATATTCTGTCGGTAGTCTACCACAGCCTGGTATCTGCTCAGAAAATCAATACCCATAATGCAGTCAAAGTCTGCCATACCCAATAGAATCAGATCGGCCCTCAGATCATTGCCCTCAAAATAAATGAGGCAATCAGATAACAGTCGGTCTGCAATCACATGCTTTCCCGTGGGTGTCGAGACCATGAGAGGCGTGGGTAACAGAGACGAGCACAAGCGGTGTCTCTCCACAAAAGTAGTAGATACAAAAGAGTGGGAAGCACCTGTATCTATCAAAATAAATGCGGGGTACGTAAGTAAATGACACGTACCAGCAATAACCTCCTTCGGGGTTACCTCTGCCTGCTCTCGAGTCAGTGCATATACTTGACCCTGCGGCGGTCCTGCCGCCTGACCTCCATGTGGTCGAGGTACAAACTGCTGTCTCGGTGGTGCCGTCCTAGCGTCAAATCTTGGCCTATTCGGCCCAGAGTCTGCCTGACGTGGCCGATTGGGGCAAGCCCTAGCCAGGTGGCCCACCTTGCCACAAACATAGCAGCCTCGGCAGTCACGTGACAAATGAAATCCTCCACAGTGGTCACACCTGTTCCCTCCTGCCTTACTCCCCTGTGTTGGTCCCCGATTGTTTTGCTTCTGACTCTGAGACTTCTTCCCACTGAATCTAGAAGATGAAGAGGCCCCACGAGGCTTAAACTGGTCTCCTTGTGGCCTCAGGCTGTCAACAGCTGGTCTCTGAGGTGGTATGAAAGGGGGCACATCTTCCTTGTACGCACCAACTGCAATCTCTGCCCTAGTCAGGGCATCATCAAATGAGTTGGGGTTGTTGGAGACAACCCGATCAAATAACTCTGGCATCAGTCCCTTCAGGAAATGCCTCATCTTGGCATGACTGCTCACAGCGATATGAGGTACATACCTCAATAGTGAGGAATACTGCATAGCATAATCTGACACTGACAGGCCGCCCTGCTTCAAATTAGTGAACTCATCTTCCTTTAATTGTCTGGCAGTTGCAGAAAAGTACCGGTTAAGGAACCGGGTCCTGAATACAGTCCAATCAACCGTCATACCCTGAGCCCTCAGCTCCATAACTGTTGCCTTCTACCATATGGAAGACTTCTTAGCCAACTGAAACTCTGCCAACCTCAGCCAGGCAGTCCGTGCACAGGGCGCTGATACGAATATCTGCTCTAGCCTCTCAAGCCATTCCTCGGCTGCTTCCCCAGTCTCAGTTCCTTCAAATAGCGGTGGATGATAGCTCAAGAACTGGGTCAGACTTATCTCCCCAGGTAGCAGTATCTGTGCAATAGGCTCCACGCCTACAGCAGGTGGTGGTAGAGGATTTGACTGAGCAATACTGGCATTGATACTGCCTATATCTCCCACCTCTTCATTGGGGTTCTCCGGATTAATAGCCGCCATGCTGTAATACAGTGGTTAACAACAATACCAAAAGCAGTTCATAATATAAGCCGTTAGATAACAAGAGTAATCATATTCAAAAGCATGTTAGTATAACAACTTATACAAAAATATGCACCACATGCATAAACATGCCCACCAATGAATACCTAGCCAACTTGTTTCTAAAGGCTACCCTTTACTCGTTCCCTGGTTATCTAACCACTGCTCTGATACCACTAAATGTGAGACCCCGTTATCTAATCAACAACATAAGGTGCAATTAAGAGAACTAATCATTCATAAATCAGAGTATTAGGCCGTGTTGATATCCTGAGCTTATAGAGATTACAGTACCAAAAGAATTTCAAAAGGGATTAGTTACATTTCTTAGTAACAACGTGTAAGACTATAGTTCTACTACACTCCTTGTAGAAACTATACAAAATGAAACTCTATTCTGCTAATCCTGTAGCACTCCTTAAAGCTCAACGTGTCAACCCCGACCCTTGTTCTCTGTATTAAATGCACCTACAAAGACAACCCCCAACACATGAGCACATCATAATTCATATTCAACATAATATGAATGTAAAGCATAATGCACAATCATAGACATAAAATACTTCATGTCTTTCCAATGCATTTAAAACGCCCATTGGTTGTCCCTGTACCATAACTCATAATCAAATCATTATATGAAATTATGGCTTCTTTAAATAAATGTCATGACATAACTTCACTTCTTAATCTTAAATCTTTCTTAGTCAGTTTATCATCAGTGTATTTTAATGCCCCTCGCTTCGTAATTTTCTTAACAAGCGGTACTTCTTCCTCGCTTCTTCATACAAGCGGTATCTCTTCCTCGCTTCGTATGGCAAACCTCGCCTCCACGTGCAAGCGAGTCTCCCCCCTCCCGCTCCACATTTTTAGCGGTATAAGCGGTAAGCATTAAAATCATCACTGGGATAACCCTGACTCGTGGAATACACACTCTTTATTCCACAACATAAACATGCAACAACAATGCATAACAACATGTATCATACTCTTAATGCACAACTTTGCATCTATCATGTGTCAAATAGACAAACATAAAATACATGTTACCGTTGGGATGCCCGTACGTCGCTTACGTACCTTTCCAAAATATGGTGTATTGCAGGACTCTATCCCCTGCGTTGTGTAGCTATCTGTGAAGGCTCTACACCAGTGTACAACACAATATTAGATGTCAATTTATACACGAAAATCAAAAATCCAACAAAAACTTCATTTTCCTTTGTTCTGCATCTGGCGATCGATCGCTACTTCTTGGCGATCGATCGCCAGACTTCACTAGCTCGAGGCGATCGATCGCGCCATTCATGGAGATCGATCGCCTGCCTTTGGTTTTGGCCACTGGCCTTCGGCGATCGATCACCGCGTTTGTGGCGATCGATCGCCACATACTCTGTGCGCGATTTTTCCAGGTTTCTCGAACACCCATTTTCATACCATCAAATCTAGCATATTACACATACAACATGCTTGAACAAATATGCCAAGAGTTACAATATACTACTATGAGTGTATTTAAATCAAAGGTTTAATCAAAACCTAAGCTAGCATGCTTCATATCCTCATGAATAAACCCCTACTTAACCAAAAACAGGGCATCTCACTTGCCCAGATTTTCGAGGACCACCCTTCATAACCGAAAATCTAACACATAAACCATAAATCATGCTCAAAGGAACATGTTAGGGGCTTCATAAAAATACCATAAATGAACTTGAATCGAAGGTTTAACACAACCTAACCTAGCATGCCATTTTCACACCAATGAAAACTTGAACTTAAAACAAATTTTAAATCAAAACCAGAGCATGATTCCTCACCCTCTTTTGCTCCGATTTTTGCAAGCTTTCTTGCAAAGAAAATTGAAATCTCTTCCTTCCTATGTGTTCAGCAGCTGTTGGACGATATTTGGGAGGGAAATGGAGGTGTTTCAGCAATGGAAGGTGGAGTGGAAGAGTGGGGAAAGTGAGGGTATGGCCAGCCACTTGCAGCATGGGTTGGGGGGGGGGTGGTGGTGGTTGGGTGTTGGGTGGGTTGGTGTGTTATGTTTTGGTCCCAGTATTTAGCACGATGTATTAAAATATCCTCAAATTATATTCTTAGTATTTAAACAATAAAATACTTCAATTTCCAAATAAACATGCTTCACCAAAACAATTAACACCCACCCCAAATAATTATACCACAACCCCAAATTCCCAACATATAACACATGCACCCTGAAATAACTTCCCCCAATATAATTAATTCAACACAAAGAATTAATACCATAATCTTCATAACATGATTAATGTTTAAAATAACACATAATCATTTCAGGGATATCACACATTCATCATGTCATGCTGTGTTGTGGTGAGTTCTTCATGTGTAAATTCAGAAGAGTTAAAATGAGTTATTTCATCATCATTATTGGCCATGAGGCAGTGGAAGTCTTCATCTCCACTTTCACTGGAAGAGCTTGCGGTTTTTTCATAATTAGAATAAGAGTCCGTTCACTTGCTCTTGTTTTCTTCAGCAACAAGGACTTTCTGATCTATGCCTCTTCTGGATGATCTCCTCTTATCTTCGGACTTCTTGTAATCTTTAGAACTCATCTTCTGGTCATCTTTCTTTGGTTTGGTGCGATCTGCTATGAAATGACATGGCTTGTGACATTTAAAGAAGACATGCTCATCATCTTCTGATTTGTCCAGGCATTATACTTCTTAGTAGAAGATTGATATGCTCTATGATTTCCCTCATAAACTGTCCAAAATTCTTAACAAACATTGTCATAGCGTCTATGCATATCTGTTCAGGGGTCTTCTCTATTGCAGTAGATTGTGACTCTGCTGCAGCAAAGGCCTTTTGTAAGGACCCCCGTACCCTTAACCCGTTATTAGTGTATTTATCCATGCCATTAGTGCATACAATCATGTTATCATGGGAAGGAAACCATATACAAGTATAAGATCATATACCATCTATAAATTTCTTGCATTAGAACCCCATAATATTCAACTTCCCCAATCAAAATCAACTTTCATAGTATGCACCCTAATAATACACTATCATACTCTCAGTTCATTTAGCAATTCTATATTTAATTGCATGCAAACCATAATGAAGAGAGAGAACCATGGCCATTTATACATTCCATATACACGTAAAAACGTACTCACATGAGAGTACCTAATGAATAAGCATGTATCTAATGTATAAAATACTCTACCAGATACCGTTACTGGTACTCCAATCCTGGAAGCACCTCCCAAGCACAACTCGATCTCAACTCTGGATCTATGTACTTATTCAACCAGCTCCGATACCTCGATCCTGGAAGTACCTCTAATCAACAGCCCGAGCCCGACTCCACGGCTATTGCTACACCTGTATCACCTGCCCCAACAGAGACAGCCCCCACACGGGGTGAGCATACCAATCCAACAATCCAATAATCATAATATTGCAGTTCATAATTTACAGAATGTAAATGCCATGAATTTAAATGATACTCCCTGGATGGTATCATCCTCATCCGGGATCCCCTGTATTGTCCCTGTTATCAAAATAACCAAACCATTAAATTCTCAAAGGCCAGTTGATCATTTCATTGATCACCTAAAATCATTCCTACTATACCAGTTCCATAATCAAATATGATTTAAATCATCAAATAGGGTACCATAGATATCACATGTATCTAGCCAATGATTCCATAGTTCTATACCATAGCTCGCTCTACAATAGCGGCATTTTAACCCCACGCCCGCTCAACAATAGCGGCGTCATAACCGATGGTCGCTCAGCGGCGACAACATCCCAATCATTGCTCGCTCGAAAGCGGCACCATATAATTCCCAATGTATGTTCACTTATCGCATTTACCACATACCATGTATTTCACTATTCATTTATTGTCAGTACCATATTCCATGTATTTCAATATACATGTATTGCAAATACCACATATATGCATTCACAGTTGCAACATTATAATAGACTATGCTCGTACGTTATACGTACCTTATAATTCTGTAGTTCGAGTCCAACCTTGCCTGAGTCCCACAACCCGTTGAGTTTAAGTGCTAACATGCAAATAACTCCCAATTAAACATAGGCATGCAATCACGTGCCCAAGCACATTCACAACTTCCAAACCTATCGTCTATCCATGACGATTACCAAAATAAAAGCCCCCCGGCTAAGCATGCATAATACCCAAAATATACCATTTTACAAGTTTAAAAGATAGCAAAAAACCCAACCGAGAATTCCATTTTATTAAACTTTGGCTCCAACCAATCCATTTTAAAAGTATAGCATTCCTATTGGAATGTAGACATTGCCCCAAAAACGGGCTACTCAAACGTCGATTCCAAAATCCTGACATTTTCCAAAAAAAATAAAACTTACGGGCGGCGATCGATCGCCTCTTTTAGCGCAATCGATTGCCCCTGTCCAGTGGGCAATATCGCCTTCTCGCGATCGGTCGCCAACATGCTCGCGATTGATCGCCTAGACCACTCGATCGATCGCCTGCACTGTTCATCGTCACTGATTTTTACAGCTGCACGTCGTGATCGATCGCCCCTCCTCGGGGATCGATCGCCACCTGCGATTTTCCAAAAAACTCGAGCTTCCATGGTGTTTTCACATCCCACTCTCTCGATAGGGCTCTCATGACTTTCAAAGCCAACTATCTGTTGGTAGATTCCTTACCAAGAGAGTTCAATTTGATTACCAGGCTGGTAAACCTCTCATCAAAGTCATTTAGTGTTTCTCCTTACTTCATTTTGATGTTTTCGAATTTATGAACAACCACAGTCAGTTATTCTCCTTTGTGAGATCATTTCCTTCACATATTTGATTTAGCTTTTCCCAGATCTCTTTTGCGGTACTGTAGGTTTTGATCTTGCTGAACGTTTTTTATCAAGAGTTTCGAATAGGATATCCTTGCCACATTGTCTAGGTTAGCCTTATTCTTTTCTTCATTAGTCCACTATGCTCTTACTTTTCGACCATTTGAGGGCCACCGCTTGTAATTCTAGTGGCAGTTTACTTTGAGAATTTTCATAGGTCCGTCTGTGATGACATACTACATATCATCTTGTGCTGACAAATGAGCTTGCATACGAACTCTCTAGTCATCATAATCTCCTTTAGAAAACATGGGGATCTTGTTGAATGATGACATCAGTTCAAGTATTCTAAAGATTGAGAATACCTGCTCTGATACCACTTGTTAGGATCGAATTGATGTTTAGAAGAGGGTTGAATAAACACATGCACAAATCTAAATTTATCGACTAACTGCAGACTTGTTAAGTGCTAGAGTAGAGTCTCAATCAAATGCTAGTCGGTAGACTACTAAAATAAGTAGCGTGGAAAGAGTCTACCGATCTTGAGAAATGAAAACTGATAGCAAAGTCTAAGCAACAAGTAAAATGCAGAAAGTAAATGACACATGACTTGTTTCTGGAAGTTTGAAGCACAACACTTCTATGTCTCATCTTCTTCCTTTGCATGAATGATTCACTAGAAGACTTTGGTTTATACTAAAAAAATGTACAATCCACTTAATACGACACAGATAGCATAAACCCCTAGTTCACACAGATTCACGAAGCTCACTAAGATTCAGAACTAAGTATGGATATTACATTGATTTCCTAACACTCTGTATCTCAAAAGATAGATATAACAATGGAATATTTGAGTGTTTCTCTTTGAGCAGTAGACTTTGACTTAGATCTTCAAGATCACGTGGAAAGCTTTTGGCTCCTCTTTAATGATACTGAATCTTGCAATAAAATGTTTGATGATGATTGCAGAGAGCTTTCTGGAATTGTAGAATGTTCAAGAGTGCAGAAGAGATTTTATTATTTGTCTCTGATGTATTTATAGTTTCGAAAGTTCAACGACAACTTTTCTAAATAAGATAGAGATATGCTGAATCATCATTCAAATAAGCATCCAGCATTCTTTCTTGTCCTCCTTCCAAATCCGTTAACAACGGCTAGTTTTTCTGACGCGTTTAGTGGCGCTGATAGTGTAGTACTATTTGCAGTGAACTATGTGTCAAATTAACTCTACTGGATTTCAAAAATTTTTGTCTTGTGGACTAACGTCTGCTGATTGACATCTGCTGACTTCTCAAAATGACATAGTCTACTAGACTGATGTCTAAAGAACTCTTGATAGCGGTACTCTGCCAAAGTAAAGTTACTGACCAAGTCTATTGGATTCATCTGGTAGACTTTTGCTGACGATAACTCTTCAATAAGGAGTGGTAGACTCTACTGGTCAACCAGTAGACTAGCTGGTTGAGCGGTAGACTATTTAAACGAGTCTACTGAAGATCGAACTCTACTAGAATAAGTTTGTTGGCGATTTTTTTGTAATTACCAAAACTTAGAAATATTCCAACAATAAAATATTGAGTGAGTCCCACTAATTGAAATTTGATTGAGTTATGGTGATAAAATTGATTTAAAATTGTTGAATGAATTAATTGTCAAAGTTATTGATGTGGCAGTGATGCCTACTCTTGAAATTGATTTGTAATTGAATAACAGTGATTTTATACGCTCCTTTTGTATTCCCAAGTATTACTATTTGATATGCGTCACTTATAACCGCAAATTTTATTTCTTATTATTTTTTCCATTGTTATGAAAATTTGTAAAAAAATTACCATGAATGCATACAGATAGCATACATAACTCATATTTGAGTTGTCTATATCCGACATAACACGAGTAGAGATGTTAAAATGTAGGGTTGGCCCAACTCGTCCCGTCAAATACACGGGTTAGACTAAGATTTTTTAGGCAAGCCTCCAAACATGCCAACCCGTTTGTGTTGACGGGTTGTGCCCGCAGATTGGCCTGCATGTTGGCAATTAACTAATTTATAATGAAAGTTGAATTAAATAATTAAAATATAATTTATTAATATTTTTTAGCAATTTAAATACACTAAAATTTAATAAAATTCTATTTTTTATTTTTTAAATTTTTTAGATGGTTGGCCCCTAAGTCCGCAACCCACCTTGGATTGGATTGGAGGTTTTAACCCGCCTGGGGGGCCCTAAACGGGCCAACCAGTTTGGGTTGGCGGATTGAACAGTTTTGACACCTCTAAACACGAGTCAATTTTTTGGAGGTATGCGCATCATATGAAACTACGTCAAAAAATGGGCAAACTCTTGGATGTACCGGCTCTGGGCCCCGGTCCATTGGTGTATGGATCAGGGCCCAGTGCCGGTACATGCAAGAAATTTCTACAAAATGGGGATAAATTGGAAATTTATTAAATGGAATAGGAAAGTAAGTATTATTATATAATTAAATACTCAATCTTGAGACATAACTGTTCGTAAATAATTTTTTTTATAATCTTTAATTTTAAAAATTTTCTTTCTGTAGACAGCAATTTTAACTTGTATAACAAATAATATTTTATTTGTTATAAAATAATTGAGAAAACAATTAAGTTCTTTTATTAATTTATTATTTCATTTGAGTTTTCAATTTATACATTTGCAACTTTCTTTAAGACTTCTAACTCCGAAAATAAATTTAAACCACCAGAATCAGAATTCATATAATGCTTAATTTTTTTTCAAAATCAAGACATTTTTTTTTCCAAATCACATTCATTATAAGAATTTAATCTATTATTCAACATACTTACTTTAATATTGATTATTAATTAAATATATGAGTAGTAATTTTTTATTTTTTTGAGATTCTCAATTCTGTAATTAATAAATATTGGGTTTAAAACTTGGGGGCCTGAATGAAATGGTGGCCTAAGGCAATTGCCTTAGGTGCTTTGGGTGTGAGCTCCCCAGGATAGAACCTCACTATTTTAGCAAAAGTAACAACTATAATTCGTTAAGTTGCATTGTAAACAAAATTCTTGTTTTGTATGAAATATTAATGTCTCGTGTCAACACGAAAAATCATTCACCAAATTTTGTTGATGCTATCCCCTATTGTACGTATCTTGAGGGATACATCGACACTTAATTTGAAATATTCTAAATCAAATTTTTGTTCTGTTCTTACAGGCAACAACAAATTAACCATTTCGGTGAAGGACGACAAAGTTCTCGACTCTTTATGCGTCCATATCCACATAAGAATTGTAGGCATTTCGTTGGTCATACTCATTGTCACCAGGATTGAACTCGAAGCGTAAAAAATGTGAACATACGTTTTTGTAAATACGCAACCTGTCTGTACAAATACAAAATATATATTATTAATCTTTCAGAATAATTACTACAAGAACTCTTTAAAAAATATTTTACAAGTAAGCGACCATAATATTTTATTTTTATTTAAAAAATCTATTATATTATTTGTCAAAAACTTTTGAATTACCCTTTTAAATTTATATATATATATATATATATATATATATATATATATATATATATATATATATATATATATATTTTGTTAGGATCGATTCCGGGAGTGAGTTGACATTCCACACCCGAGTTCAACCAACTTGAGCTTCAATAGCTCGTGTTCTTGAAATAACTGCACCGAGAGATTATATCGTGCTAGGTTTCAAAATCAAGCGAAAGACACTCGACATAACCCGCTCTATAATCGATTATACATTTGAAAGGCATTTTAAAGGTATGCAGGAAAATATGTAAAAACAGTAAGGTAAATAAATGCAATAAAGTAAATAACACAAGAATTTTTTATTGAAGTTCGAAGCACAAACGCTTCTACATCTCCCCTTCTTCCATCTCATGGAAGAATACACTAGAAGATTTAGTTTACACTTTTCAGTATACAACCTACTTAGACTAATACAACACAGATAGTCTAAACTCCTAGCCCACACAGAGTCACAAAGAGCATGTTCTTTAACGTCTCATATGGAAAGACCTCACCCAGTTGTGATGAATCATCAACTGTTATAATGATATCCATTCTTCTATTTTAGCTCACAAATACAATGAATAGAGTGACTACAAAGGCACATAGCATATCTATAAGCTTGAAAGAGATGCCAAAAGGTTTAGGGAGTTGCTCTTCATTTAACATAATTGTTATTTGAAGTTCCTCAATTGAATCCCAAGTGGGTTTGCTTTGGAAAGCTTGGATTGATCTTCAATCAACTGTTATTAAGCTTCCAAATCATGTATATATAGCCTTAGATAATGATATTGTGATGCTCGAAAATTAATTGTGTTAATCACGGAGTGATTACAACCCTTAATTGATTTAATTGGGGTAATTACGAGATAATTACGGTGTTTGAGACTCCCGAGGATGTTAATCTGGTATCGGGGTTGTTGGATCCAAATTTTATTCTCATTGAGGCGTTAAACCATGGGATTGTGTTGGTAGTGGGATTTGGAGTCTGAGGAACTTGAGATGAGGTTTACGATGTAAGTGAGAGATAATTATTGAACACATATGATTATTAAAGAGTTTTTGTGCGAGTATTTGAAACTCGGGTTTTTGGAGCCTTGGTACTATATATGCCAAGTGGACTCGGTGTTCAACCATTCTCCACTTCACTCCCTCTCTCTTCTTCACCGCATCTCTCCCTTCCCCCCAACCCTTTCCCTTTCCCTTTCCCCTTTTCTCCCATGAAGAAAGAATCGAACAAGGCTCGATTTTGGAGCAAGATTTCTCGAAGATTTCTGGGTAATTTCCTCCCCTCGCTTTTATCTTCGTTTTGATAGTAGTTTTGTAGAGTTTGGCCGGGTATGATATAAGCGAGCGGAAGAAGGATTTTTGACAGTAAGTTCTCGCAATCTATCGAGAGAAGATGACGATCGATCGCGGCTCGTATTTTGTTGTTTTTGACTATTTGTTGAAATGTCGGGATTTTGGAATGTAATATGTATGGTAGATTTTCATGATGCTGTCTACATTCCAATGAATTGGCATGAGTTGAACTTTAGTAAGATGTACTACTCGACCGAGTTAATCGTTAACTCAATGAGCATGGGATAAATGAGATGCCTTGAGTAGTATACATAGTTCAGTAGTTGTGATTAATCATCGTGCTAGGATGATGTATTTGGAGGTTGAGTACGTGCTTGAGTATGTGATTATGTACACGTAATTGGTTGTGAATTATTAACTGTGTATAGCGAATAATTCACTGGATCTCGGGGCAAAGGCAATGTTTGGCTCTTACTATTGGATTATAAGGTACATATGACATACGAGCATAGTAAGATATATTATTGTCATGATTAATGAATAATATATTATTGTTGCGATAAACGGTATGAATTGTGGAGATGTCGTTGTTGAACAAGCAACGTGTATGATGTTGTCGCTATTGAACGAGCATTGGTTATGATACCGCCGCTAATGAGCGTGCGAGATGTTAGAATGCGGCCGCTGTTGAGCAAGCGATGTGATATGACGAATGAATAATGATGGAATTGTTGTTGAGAAGTAATTGATTACTGTAAATCATTATCAGAATGATATAGCTATAATTGATTATAGAACTAGCGGTTTGAACATGAGTATAATGAATCATTGTAATAATTAACTGATTTTGGAGTTTGATGATCTTGGTTATTGTGAGAACATGAACAGCATGGGAGATCCCATATAGTAATGGTACATACATGGAGTATTTTCTATATTTGCAGCTTTATATTCTGTAAATTTGAATTGTGAGATTGATGATATTGAGATTGTGCTAATAATATGCTCACCCTATGTGAGAGCTGTTTCTGTTAAAATAGGTAGAACATGTACATCATTGGTTCTGGAGATGTGTTCGAGCGGTTGATTGAGAATGCTCATAGGACCGAGGTACCAATGTAGGTATTGTTAATAAGACTGGCACATGTGGATACATATTCAATTATTAAGAGCTCGTGTGTGAGCATTTTGAATAAGTGTATATGTCATGTATAAAATGAAAACTTCTCTTTTCATTTACGTATTGCTTAAAATTATTGAGAATGCAATTGCATGATAAATTGAGAATATGATTGGTGCATTGTGAAGTGTATACTTATGTTAGTTGAGTTCGATGGGGATTGGACATTAAGAGAACTTATGTCAAAAAATTTATATATAGCATGCCATTGTTATTAAAACATGTATGAGAATTCCCTAACGATATGAAAGTATGCACTAATATATGTGATAATGCACTAATAGCAGGTTAAGAACGTGGGGTCTTTACAGATATATATGTTAGATACAAGAATAAAGCCTTTGGAAGAGTTTTGGTAAGTTTCCCGAGCTTGCAACAATCATATTCTGTTTTCTGGGCTATTTTGGAACTCCACTAGTAAGGTCCGCTGCTCGAGTCCGTTGCCCAGAGTCCTCTGGTCGAGTCCGTTGCTCGAAGTCCGCTGGTTGAGTCTACTGCTCAAGGTCTACTGGTACCCTGCTGGTTGAAGCTTCGAGGTCTGCTGTTCTGTTCTCTTGATTATGGCACTTGATTAGTTGATTTTTGGGCAAAGTGATCAACATGAAAGTTGTAGCCCTTTCTCTTAATTTTCCATGGAATCAAGAATCACTCGACTTTGAGTTCGTATGAGAAAATTATGCTCGAAATACAAAATGTTCATGCTGTAAGTTTGCTGATTTTGTCTGCACATGGCGTGAATTGCAGAAGTTTTTTGGACATCTTAACGTCTGATTCAGTCTTTGACTTATAAAGATGATTTGTATATCTTTGTCTTATCTTTCCAACCATTTTGAATCCTTCCGTTTCAATAAGCGAGCTGAGAGTTATGTCCAATATACCACAGCTGCTCCAATTTGGCCCCTGCTGTTCCAGCTTTGCACCACAAGCTATTGCAGACATGTTTTCGTCATGTAAACCTTCGAATAAGGTCTGCTCTTATAGTAAATTGAGTTGGCTATCCAACCCTTTTGGAATCAGGTCGTTTCGATATCCGAGCTATGAGATATGATCAATTTAGTCAGCAGCGCTCAGAGTCTACTGGTTGTGTCTACTGGTCCAGTTGACCTTTGCTTGTGTCTACTGGTCCAATTTACTTCAACCAATTTTTTGGCTAATAATCAAGCTCCTAATCACGATCTATTCACTATACACATGAATAAATATGTTAGCAACACAATAACAAGTTTTGTTAACATCAAAACAAAGATTATTCGGTTTACACAACCTAACATACACACACACACACACATAGATATATATATATACATATATATATATATATATATATATATATATATATATATATATATATTCAATTTGTCATCGTCATGGTCTGTGCTCGCTTTTATTTTAAACAATTAATTCCAGTGTAGCGATTATATACCGCAAGTGTACGGTGTCAAGTTTTAACATAATGATCTAAAAGTAAGGATTGTCGCCCACGGGGACTAGTAGTAATTACCAAATTTAATTAGCGTACTATATTTAACCTACGAAATTGTTTTGAAAGATTAACTAATTTACTCAACTCAAAGAATCAACCACACCACAAAGAAATAAGATAGTAACCAATAGAGATAAATATCGAGACTTCGGTTCACTTGAATAATCCCCCACAATCCATCTACTAGTTCTAATCACAATTAATGCATCTAAGGTGACGAGTTTTCCAGTTATATCTAATACACTCTCTCGAGCTATTTTAAACCTAACACAAATTTGCAGTAAGTAACTCTCGTTCACTTATTTAACAAATCAATGTTGCATACGCTCTATGAAAACCCTTAGCCTTTGATTACTAGATATCTATAGCTATCACTAGTGTATTTGACGTCATCTCTCGATCTCGGTCTGAAATCCACGGTATATGATATTGGTTCTGTATTACAATATCATCTCTCGATCTCAATTGCAAACTAACATCATTCAAAGGGTAGCTAATCCATTAAAAGCATTAAAAGCATAACACAAGCACAAAGATAACAAAAACTCAATTAAAAACTAGAATAAAAACTGTGGGTTCATACACAAGATCCCCTTGTCTCGATAACAAACTTCGCATAGCATATTAATGGAAAAACAATGTTTTATAACATCTAACAACATTATAAACATTGAAAATCGAAAATAAAACTAAAACAAAGTTCAGAAATAAGTATAAACACTCGATATTGAAACCGTGCGTCGATCCGATGTTCCCTTCTCTAGCTGCGTTGCTTTGAATTCTCTTGAAGGTGATGGCTCTCCCAATGGTAGGCTGCTATTCAGAGGTGAGAAGAACCCTATTTTTGACATAAAAACTCCCTTTTATACTCCTCTTCACGAGCCCAAGAAATCTGATACCAAATATAGCCCAAAACTTAAATAAGATATTTTTCTCGTATAGGACACTGCGTGCGATCGATCGCTTGAAGTTTTATCTCTATGACGATCGATTGCTTCATGATATGCGATCGATCGCATAAGTGTTCTGCTCCGATGCAATCGATCACTTCCTATAGGCGATCGATCGCCTCTTGCTTCAAATATCCTTCATGTTTCTGGCTGATGGCGATTGTTCTCATGGTAATGAGCTATCGATCACTTCATCTTTTTTTTCATCAATTCAACCTTTTTTCACTTCTTTTCCAATGGCTTGACTCGTCTTGTCATAGTTCCACCTCCCAGTCCATAAAAAGAGTTTTTTCCAGTGTTTCTTGCACTTCTACCTGATTCTTGGAAATATACCAAAACACAACCAAAAGCGTTCCAAGAATCACTATAAAAATAGTAAAACTATATGCAAATATAAGTGTAAAAATGACACTTATCAACTCCCCCAAACTTAACTATTGATCGTCCTCGAGCAAGAATAAAATTAAAACAGTGAATTCACAACAGATAAGTGACATGGATTATTTCGTGCTCATATATTTATCTCAAAACTTTTACTCATACCACAACAAGAATCCATCAAATCGTTGGACACAAAGTGTTTTCTCCTTAAGTCAAATAACAGTCTCAAATTCGGAACACGTGTGTGTGCTGTTGTCAATCACAAATATCATACAATTATCATAGATCAAAACAGTGTTATCAATAACAATCAAGATTATCATCAAGTATTTCATATGCCTATTTTTCAAACACTTCTCCACTAATGTAATTAATTCCTAGACTTGGATCAAAAGGGCTTTTCAAGCTTATAATGTTAGGTCTTTTGGTGTCGGTTACAAAGAAAAGATAGGATAAGCACCAAGAAGAGAGTATATCATGTAAAGTTCATTTTTTTGTAGCACATATCGAGCTTCTCTTCATTTTCTTTTAGCCTTGCCCGCTTTGGGTCTTATTTAGTCATTTTTTTTTTCAAGGCTTTATTTACCCTTTTCTTTTCTCATTCATAAATTCTATTCACAATAAGCTCATCAAATATATCCATTTATGTGCATCTAATGAGATTCATTATACTCCCTTGGGGTAAATATAATTTTTTTCATTTTTTAGGCTAAACAAGGTAGGTATAATGAGTTTATCAACAAAAGTTGAATGTTGGCTAATTTCCATTATTATTCAATCAAGCTCAAAGTTGGACACTAGGGATAAATGTAGACAAGGTAAGCTTGAAAGGCTCAAATGTTCCAAAGATCGCCTAAATCATGTCCAAGCCCAGTTCATAATTATAATAATTTAGCCTCAAAGTGCCATCATCAAATAGGTTCTATGATTACTCTAAGATGCTCAAGACATGTCATCAAGTTTACACATATCATCACTACTTTAAATGTAATCAACAAGTTCATGACTCAATGTGTCAATTTTTACCTCATTTTCAACATGTCAACTCAACTCAAAATATTCACAACATGTTTACAATCATCAAGATTCAAGTCATAAGTAGAGTAAAACTAATATCATCATGTCATGGAGTCACTATTTTAATCCAATTACACTAAAAGAATAATTTCATGCTCTTCATCGGACTCATCAATATTAAGCTAAAATCATAGATTCCATAGCAGTAGACATGATATTAGACGCACCATTAAACATATTAAGACTCACTACTAACATAACTCCCAAATCACACAATATAAAATCAAAATTCAAACACTCCCCCAAACTTAAATTCTACATTGTCCTCAATGTAGTGAACATGAATAAACAGTACGACAACGTAATACCTGTGGTGACGACCGTCAGTGGTAGTCACCCTCATCCTCATCGGCGTCTCTATCATCGTCATCAACGTCGGTGGGTGGTGGGTATGGCTGGAGAGTGGGTGGCGTTGGGAAAACCAAGTTGGGGCGAGCTTGAGCTGCAACCATATGCCAGTCGTAGGAGAACCACAAGAATTCTAGCATTTCTACGCGCATGTCCTCCTGATTCTGTAAAATCTCCTCTTGGTTTCGCCGAAGTTGTCTGTGCTCACCCTGCATCAATCGCTGATGAAAGTTCATAGCCATCAACTCCTCCTCAAGAGATTGAAATCTTTTAACATTGGTGGTAGGATTAGCTATTGTAGAATAGCGACGTGGAACAGGTCGGCGTGATGACTCGGGCACTTGTGATGGCCCTGGTACTGAATCGGGCCCTTGTGATGGCCCTGGTGTTGACTCTGGCTCCAGCGGCGGTATAGGAAGGCGAAGAGGAATGAATGGCACACTTGTCTCCTCATGAGACTCCCCAGGCACATGTTCCTGCCGGCACAACTCGGTGACCAATGAAGGGAATGGTAGACCAATTGTGGTGGAGCTTTCCACCGCTAAATGCATTGAGGAATAGATGATGCTCCCAACATTAACCAAGCGGCCCGTCATAATAGCGAAAACAAGCACTTCTCTCTCCTTGGTAACCACAGCAGTGTGAGTAGATGGTAGGACTCTATGAGAAATAAATGTAAACCAGACATCTTCCTCGGGTTTCAACCGAGTCTTCTTGAAATTCTTGATCTCCCCATCATAAGTTAGTTTCCATTCCACCCCTTCCCCACATAAGGTTTCAATAACTTCAGTATAATCGAGGTGGTGTTGCATGTAAACGGAGTACTCATCGGTTTCGATATGCGGCATCCCTTAGATGCGATTGATTCGTTCACTATCAAATAACAACTTCTTCCGTCGAATGGTAAGATACAGTTCGTTCATGGAGACCTTAAAGTTGGCATTAAATTCCTTGACAATGGGGATGACGACATGGCATGGGGGTTGCACAAAGCTCAACCAACCACGACGTTCTGCCTCTCAGAGGATGGTGGAATATGGCGTGTCCATCTCCATTCCCCCTCCCTTACTAAGGGCCTAGCACGCCATTTATCAAAGAATTCTGATGCCGCTTGGTTAGCAAAGCAGGAAGTGTCATATGTTTGTAAACTAACAAGAAATTTCTCAACAGCCTCCAACAATGTCAAACTTCGCACCCCAATATCAATAATCCAGTAGCTTAATCCAATCCCAACAAAACCAACAATATCAAACTTTACACACACCAATAGCAAGAATCGACTAGTTAAGCCAATCCCAACAAAACCAATAATATCAAACTCCCCCAATCTTATCAACTACTACAACCTTTGCACCACAATCCATAAAAATTTAATCTTGTCCAACTATCCACAATATTTTAGAAATTGAGCATTACCATGAAAGTTCTAGCCAATGTACCTCAAGATTTCGAAACTTGGATGGTGAGTGGTCCTTGGCTTTGAGTAATCTTCACTTTGTGCTTGGAATGTCCAACCCTAGCTTGGAATCTGTAGAAAAATTGGAACAAACTTAGCTAATTGTACTAGAAAAGAGAAGCGATCGATCGCCTGTCTCCAGTAGCGATTATGAATTATTTTCTTTTTGAGGTGATCGATCGCTTATAGGAAGCGATCGATCGCCTGTCTCCAGTAGCGTTTGGGCATTATTCTTTGCTAGGCGATCAATCGCCTAATAGGAAGCGAGCGATCGCCTGTCTCCAATAAGGACTTTTTTTTATTTTTTATTTTTAAGAGTCTCATCTTCTTTTGGCAAGCATTTTTCCTACAAAGAAAACAATTTAAAGAGTCAACAACCAAACTAAAATCATGAAACTACCTACTAAATTCAAAAACGAAGGAGAATGAAGAAAAAATAGTTCTTGATTTATAGTCCCAAGCTGGACTTCTTGCGTCTGTCACTTCATTCAACAAAATGGACAGTGGTGCACTACGGTATACTAAATTCGTGCCCATGGTAGTGCTTCAAGCGATGTGCATTCAATGTGAACGTTCCCTTAGTTGGATCATAGAGCTCGATTGCGCCCGAGGGAAACACCTTGGAAATGCGGAATGGTCCTGACCAACGAGATTTAAGCTTGACTAAAAACAACCATAATTTGGAGTTAAACAATAACACCATACCTTATTCCTTGAAATCACGTTGAATGAGCCTTGCGTCATGCCATTTTTTTGTCTTATCTTTGTAGATCTTGGAATTCTCGTATGGTTGGTTCCGAAACTGTCCCATTTCGTTCACTTGGAGGAGACGGTGGTCACCTGCAGCAGTTAAATCTAAGTTTAGATTCTTTATTGCCCAATATGCTTTGTGCTCCAGTTCAACCGGAAGATGACATGCTTTTCCAAAAACCAACCTATATTGTGTGGTGCCAATATGTGTTTTATATGCAGTTCTATATGCCCATAAAGCATCATCTAACCGTAAGGACGAGTCCTTTCGAGACATATTGATAGTTTTTTTCTAAAACACGTTTCACTTCCCTATTCAACACTTCCACTTGCCCACAAGTTTGTGGATAGTAAGGTGTTGCAACTTTGTGGGTGACACCATATTTGTTGGGTTTTAGGAATCCGAATAATCTTGGTTTTGATGTTAACAACACTTGTTATTGTGTTGCTAACTATATTTCATCAAGTGTGCAGTTCATAGATCATAATTAAGAGCTTGATGAATTACAAAGAAGTAGCTTGAAAATATCAAGCTGGACCAAGACTGAGGCAGAGCGGATTGTTTTGATCATATCTCATAGTTCGGATATCGAAATGACGTGCTTCCAAAGAGGTTGAACAACCAACTCAAAATAATAAAAGTCATATTTCACGACAGATCGGCTAGTTCGAATGTTATCAAAGAGAAAAGATGCCTGCAAGATCGAGCTGTACCGCGAAGAAACAACAAGCTGTTACAGCAAGCAACAGTCAGTCTGTTGGGCATAAATCTTAGCTCGCTTATCGAAACGAGATGATTCAGTATGGGTTGAAAAGATATGACAAAGATCTAAGTCATCTTTCGAAGTCAAAGAATGAATCGGACGTTAAGATGGCCAAAAATCTTCTCCAATTCACGCCATGTGCTGCTGCATCCAGCAAACATACAGCAGGACCATCGCATTGTATTTTGAGCATAACTCTCTCATACAAACTCGAAATCAAGCGATTCTTGATTCTTTGGAAAGCTAAGAGAAAGGGGTACAACTTTCATGTAGATAACATTTCCCAAAAATCAAAGAATCAAGAGCTACAAGCAACAGATTGAAAGAGCAAGTTTATCAAGCTGTTTTTGTATCAAGCTTGTCTTGCACCAGACTGATCTGTCCAGAAGACTGATCCGGCCAGATTTATCTGTCCAAGCTGATCCGGACAGACTGATCTGTCCAAGCTAATCCGGCCAAACTGATCTGTACAAGACTGATCCGGCCAGTCCAGTCCGAAATACAAAGAGCCCAGAAACCAGAATATGACCGTTGCAAGCTCGGGAATGGTGTAGAACCTTTTCCAACCGGCATATTCTTGTGTATAACGTATATACCATTGTTTGGGGCTATATATAAAAGTCTTGGAAGCTCAAATAAGGTGATTGAAGATCAATCCAAGCAAGATCAAAGCAAACCCACTTGGGATTCAATTGGGGAACTTCAAAGAATAAAGCTGCTAAATAAAGAGCACTCCCCAAACCTTTGGCACCACTTACCTTTCTATATCAGATCTAGTTAGAGATCATTTGTGAGATCATTTGTGCCATATATATTCACTCTATTCATTGTATTTGAGAGCTTAATAGATGAGTGAATATCATTGTAACGATTGATGATTTATCCCAACCGATGAGAGGTCTTTGTATGTGAGACATTAAAGAACATACATAGTTGAGTTGCTAGGAGTTCTAGTTGGATGGGGAATTTCCAACTGGATCGGGTTTGTACAACGAGATTGTATAAATCAAAGTCTCATAGTGGAATCCTTCCATGCGGTGGAAGAAAGGGAGACGTAGAAGGATTACACCACCTTCGAACTTCCATAAACAAATGCTTGCGTTTTTACTTTAGTGCATTTTTTTACCTAACTGTTTTTACATACTTTCTTGCATATCTTTAAAATGTCTTTCAAATGATTAATCGGTTTTAGAGCGGGTTATGTCGAGTGTCTTCCGCTCGGTTTTGTAACCGAACTCGATATAATCTCTCGGTGCAATTATTTCAAGAACACGAGCTATTGAAGCTCAAGTTGGTTGAACTCGGGTGTGGACTTGCCACCCACCCCGATCGATACTGACAAGTGGTGTCAGAGCAGGTTGTTCTTGGAAAGCATTTGAACCAATTTTAGGCGGAAATCTTTTAAAGAAAATTTTTCACGAGCATGAAATTATTTTCATAGCATAAATTTCAAAATTTTGGTGTATGAAAATTTTAGCGTAAAATCAATTTCATTGCATTCATTTTACACGAAAATAATTTTAAAATCTATTTTAAATGTTCAAATTCTCGTTCAATATGTTCTAAACTCATTTTAAGTTTAAATTTTTTATTTTGAAATTTTATCTAACAATTTTCGAAGAATTTTAGTTTTTCTGGCAGCTTGCAGCGACTTTGGGAAAATTGGCATAACTTCTTGCTCGGATGTTCAAATGACAAACCGCTTTTTGCGTTGCAAACTAGACTCATAGAAAATCGCAGAGGTATAGTTCTTACAACCCAAACTTACTCTAGGAAAAGTAGTTTATTAGTTCAAGTTGGGCTAAGTGTGCTACCACCGCAGAAAGATGAAATGGACATTGTTGAGTTTTGTCAAAAAATTCAAATTAGTTGCCAATTATGCTTCATCCATCATCAAAAGAGGTTATTTTTGTTCAAAAATTAATGTGCATTGCCTCTCACTTACTCAAATTTTCAAACATTTTATTTATCTTCCTTTTTGATTCACACAAAAAGGGGGAGAAATATGTTGTTTTAAAAATATAATTTCTTGTTATGCAGCATTGTGCTTTAATGTTCATATTTTTATCCGAGTTTTGTGATAATCAAAAAGGGGGAGATTGTTGGTTTTAGGAACCCGAATCATCTTGGTTTTGATGTTAACAAAACTTGTTATTGTGTTGCTAACATATTTCATCAAGTGTGCAGTTCATAGATCATAATTAAGAGCTTGATGAATTACAAAGAAGTAGCTTGAAAATATCAAGCTGGACCAAGACTGAAATCCTGGCAGAGCGGATTGTTTCGATCATATCTCATAGCTCGGATATCGAAATGACGTGATTCCAAAGAGGTTGAACACCCAACTCAAAATACTAAAAGTCATATTTCACAACAGATCGGCTAGTTCGAATGTTATCAAGGAGAAAAGACGTCTTCAAGATCGAGCTTTACCGCGAAGAAACAACAAGCTGTTATAGCAAGCAACTGTTAGTCTGTTGGGAATAACTCTTAGCTCGCTTATCGAAACGATATGATTCAGTAAGGGATGGAAATCTAAGACAAATATCTACAAGTCATCTTTGGAAGGAAAAGACTGAATCGGAAGTTAAGATGGCCAAAAAGCTTCTGCAAGTCACGCCATGTGTTGCTGCATCCAACAAACATACAGCAGGACCATTGCCTCGTGTTTCGCGCATAACTCTCTCATACGAACTCGAAATCAAGCAATTCTTGATTCCGTGGAAAGCTAAGAGAAAGGGCTACAACTTTCATGTAGATCAATTTGCCCATAAATCAAAGAATCAAGAGCTACAAGCAACAGATCGGAAGAGCAAGTTTATCAAGCAGTTTTTGTATCAAGCTTGTCTTGCACCAGACTGATCTGTCCAGAAGACTGATCCGGCCAGACTGATCTATAAAAGACTGATCCGGCTAGTCCGATCCGATATACAAAGAGCCCAGAAACCGGAATATGACCGTTGAAAGCTCGGGAATGGTGCAGAACCTTTTCCAACGGGCATATTCTTGTGTCTAACTTATATATCATTGTTTGGGGCTATATATACAAGTCTTGGAAGCTCAAATAAGGTGATTGAAGATCAATCCAAGCAAGATCAAAGCAAACCCACTTGGGATTCAATTGGGGAACTTCAAAGACAAAAGCTACTAAATGAAGAGCACTCCCCAAACCTTTGGCACCACTTACCTTTCTATATCAGATCTAGTTAGAGATCATTCAATCCATATATATTCACTCTATTCATTGTATTTGAGAGCTTAATAGATGAGTGAATATCATTGTAACGGTTGATGATTTATCCCAACCGATAAGAGGTCTTTGTATGTGAGACATTAAAGAACATATATAGTTGAGTTGCTAGGAGTTCTAGTTGGATGTGGAATTCCCAACTGAATCGGGTTTGTACAACGAGATTCTATAAATCAAAGTCTTCTAGTGGAATCCTTCCATGAAGTGGAAGAAGGGGAGACGTAGAAGTATTACACCACCTTCGAACTTCCATAAACAAATGCTTGTGTTTTTACTTTATTGCATTTATTTACCTAACTGTTTTTACATACTTTCTTGCATTTCTTTAAAATGCCTTTCAAATGATTTACCTCAAATATATGCCGAGGTACACTTCCTGTACGGCACACCCAATAATTCTTCGAGCAATCTGCTCGGCATAATGGTCTCGTCAACTATTGCCAGACACTACCCTGTGCTCACCATTGGTACTCAAACCATACGACTAAATACATACACATAAATGTATTAATCATCGAAATGACGCTACACGTCTACATAGAACATCCACTATGTCATCGTCATCCCATGCCGGTACATGTCAACATATGACATCCAATATAACATCGTCAACTCGTGACGGTACATGTCGATACACGACATCCATAATCCCATCGTCAAACACGTGACGGTATATGTCGATACACGACATCCATAATCTCATCGTCAAACACGTGATGATATATGTCGATACACGAAATTCATAATCTCATCGTCAAACACGTGACAGTATATGTCGATACACGACATCCAGAATCTCATCGTCAAACACGTGACGGTATAGTATATCAACGCATGACATCCATAATAATGCTAATAAAACAGTAATATACCATACATCATCGCTAACAAGATAGCGGCATACCTGTATCCATCGCCCAACAGTGGTACACAAGCAGCACCCATCGCTCGAAGGCGGCGTAATCCCGTGCTACATACATAGCGGCATAATCCATCGCTATAGAATCAGCGGCATAAATTATCGCTATAGATATCCGGCGGTATGAATCATCACCATAGGATTAGCGGAATGTACCATCGCTATATAGATACCCGGCGGTATGAACCATCGCCCATAGATGTAGCGGAATGAACCATCGCTATGTATACCCGGTGGCATGAACCATCGCCAATAGAATAACGGAATGTACCATCGCTATATAATATCCGGTGGCATAAACCATCGCCCACAAAATAGCGGAATGAACCGTCGCTATATATTATCCGGCAGCATAAACCATCGCCAATATAATAGCCAATCCCTAGTCTTGTTATAGCAGTGTATTTTAATGCACTTCGCTTGTCATGACTGCGGCACTAATACCCATCGCTTCGACATATCAGCGGTATTGAATAACCTCGCTCAAATGCAACATTAGGCAATACCTTCGCTTCAATATTTGGCGGCAAATATTCTTTCCTCGCTACGACATGATAGCGGCAAGTATTCTATCATCGCGTCAAGTGACAGCGGCAAAGCATTTAAAATCATCACTCGTCCATAACAACGAATCATGGAATATTCACCAAGCATCCAATCTATACCTGCAATCATAATGCATAATCCATATCCCAATATACATCGCTATAAGTGTATTTTAATGCACCTCGCTCAAATGTGACATGCGACAACATCCCCGCTTCAACATTTAGTGGCAAAGCATTAAAATCATCACTCCATATATATGCAACCACAATGCATAATCCATATCCAATATACATCGCTATGAGTGTATTTTAATGCACCTCGCTTCAAATATGACATACAGCAATATCCTCACTTCAACATTTAGCGGCAAAGCATTAAAATCATCACTCCATATATATGCAACCACAATGCATAATCCATATCCAATATACATTGCTATGAGTGTATTTTAATGCACCTCGCTTCAAATGTGACATGCAGCAATATCCCCGCTTCAACATTTAGCGGCAAAGCATTAAAATCATCACTCCATATATATGCAACCACAATGCATAATCCTTATCCAATATACATCGATATGAGTGTATTTTAATGCACCTCGCTTCAAATGTGACATGCGGAATTTTACCATCGCTTCAACATTTAGCGGCAAAGCATCAAAATCATCACTCCATATATATGCAACCACAATGCATAATCCATATCCAATATACATCGCTATGAGTGCATTTTAATGCACCTCGCTTCAAATGTGACATGCGGCAATATCCTCGCTTCAACATTTAGTGGCAAAGCATTAAAATCATCACTCCATATATATGTAACCAAAATGCATAATTCATATCCAATATATATCGCTATGAGTGTATTTTAATGCACATCGCTTCAAATGTGACATGCGGAATTTTACCATCGGTTCAACATTTAGCGGCAAAGCATCAAAATCATCACTCCAATATATGCGATCACAATGCATAATCTATGATGTATATATAATATATGTTACCGTTTGGTGTCCGTCAATCCTGGCCTTAGCCCTCTATGCCAAAGCGTCCCTACAGGAACGATTTCAAACCATGAGCATATAATAATACATATTCACCACAATATGATTATAAAGGGTAAATGCATAAACCATAAGTACAAAGTACTTCTTGTATCCCAATGCATTTCAAAATGCTCCCTTTGGTTGTCCCTGTACCACAACTCATAATCATAATCAATGGGTTATATTACGGTTCCACAAGTGTCATGACATATAACCATTCCATTTATGACCATATATCATAAACACACATAAGCAAAATAGTTGTGTCACACAATACTAACTACCATCATGCATAATTATGTGCTACTCATTTCCATCAACATGTTCATAGGCCCTCAACAGCCCCAAAGAGCAAACCACTGCTCTGATACCACTAATGTAAGGACCCCCGTGCCCATAACCCATTATTAGTGCATTAACCCTTGCCATTAGTGCATACAATCATGTTATCAGGGGGAAAAGATTACATGCAACCCTACCATGAAATACCATTTATAAAATTTCTTACATTATTCCATATAATGTCTAACTTTCCCCCAACATAGTCCATAAACATAACATGCACCTTTATACATACACTAACATGCTCTTAATTCATTTTGCAATTCCTAAATAATTGCATGCAACACATAAATGAAATGAGAAAGGCCCTGCCTTCTTTATACAACCCATATACACATAATAGTACTCACATGCGAGCATCGAATAAGTATACGTGTATCTAATGTATAAAGTATCATGTTCAATACCGTCACTGGTACTTCGATCCTGGAAGCACCTCCAATCCATAGCTTGAGCTCAATTCCAAAGCCATCGATGTACCTATCCACCTGCCCAACAGAGACAACCCCACACGGGGTGAGCATATCAATATCCCAAATCCAATAAGCACAATATTATAATTCATAATTTACACAATGTGAAGGCTATGAATATTAAAAGACACTCTCTGGATGGCATCATCCTCATCCGGATCCCCTGTGTTGTTCCTGTTCTCAAAATAATCGAAACCATCAAATCCCCAAATGCCAATTAATCACCTCATTGATTAACTAAGCCCATTCTTTCCATACCAGTTTCATAATCAAACATGATTAAAGCATCAAACAAATGATTAAAGATATCATATATATCTAACCAATGGTTCCATAATTTTATTCCATCGCTCACTCCACAATAGCGGCATTTTAACCTCACGCATGCTCAAAAGCAGTGGCGTCATAACCGATGTTCGCTCAAAGGCGACAACATCCCAATCATTGCTCGCTCAAGCGCGGCACCATATAATTCCCAATATCTATCCATTTATTGCAACATAATGTACCATGCATTCAACAATTGCAATTATATAAAAGGGTTATGCTCGTATGTCATACGCACCTTATAATTCCGTAGTCCGAATCCAACCTTGCCTTGGTCCCGTGTGTAAGGACCCTAATCCTTAAGTGCGGAATAAAGGCATAATAGAGCTAAATAAATGATCAGAGTAGAGTAAACAAGTTGAGTCTATGAGCTTAAGCATTTACATGCCAAAATAAAGGACTACAAAAAGGATTTATTACATTCCAACAAATGAATGTGTCCACTATAGTTTTACGCTACTCCTAGAGTAGGCACTATACAAAAGAATCCTGTCCTTTCATCTACCAAGATGCTCGTGAAGCTCACTGTCTCAACCCGTTCAAGCCCATCTATCATGCCAAAAAGGTACCTACAAGGACAACCCCCAAACATGAGCAATAATAATCATTCATATTCAACACAATATGAAGATAAAGCGTAAATGCATAATCAATATGAAAACACTTCCTGTTTTTCTATGCATTACAAACGCTTCCCGTTTGGTTGTCCCTGTACCATAACTCATGAGTATAATCAATAGATTATTTTTCAATGGCCAAAACATGTCATGACATCATATACCATCTCAACTGTACCAAATATTGGTCACCATTCCCTAGTCTGTCCATCACAGTGTATTTTAATGCCCCTCGCTTATATTCATATGGGCGGCATAGGATAACCTCGCTACAATGGACATGCGGCGCTCCCACCCCTCGCTTCACAGAGAGCGGCAAATACCCTTTCCTCGCCCCATATGACAACCACGCTCAAATGTGACATGCGGCGCTCCCACCCCTCGCTTCACATTTAGCGGAACCAATACACAAAGCGGCAAGCATTAAAATCATCAAAGGATGACCACGACTCATGGGATGTGCATCCAATAATCATAATATGCATCTAACATCAATATGCATAAATTACCATGTATATGCATCCACAATGCAATACCTCATATGGCATAAATCAACATGTATATGCATCCACAATGCAATACCACATATATACTCGCATCCACAATGCATAAACAATGAGCATATAAAATACATGTTACCGTTGGGTGCCCGTACGTCCACTACGTACCTTTCCAAAATGTAGGATATGGTAGGACTTCAATGCCTTGGCTGTGTTGCCACCTGGGTTGGTTCTACATATTCACAAATACCAATATTAGAACCCAATAATAGTCCAATACCAAAAATCCCACATAAAAAACCAAAAACACAAAATTCTGGCCTTCGCGATCGATCGCCCCTCACGGCGATCGATCGCCAAACCCTACTGCCCGAGTACCAAAATTTGCACCCCTTCGGCGATCGATCGCCACCCCTGGCGCGATCGATCGCCAGACCCGCCGATCGATCGCCCAAGAGTGGCGCTCGATCGCCAAAGGCTTGAAAAGCCTACTGCCTGGGCGCGATCGATCGCCTGGAATGGGCGATCGATCGCCATCCCCTGTAACCCGAAAATCCTCCATTTTTGCATCTCAAAACCATTCCAACCCATTCCAACTCTTAACCAACAAACCAACAACTCAAATAACAACATAAACTTCCAAAATGCACCTTAAAACAACCAAAAATCCAACCATTAACCAAACCCATAACAACCCAACAAAACCCATTTTAAAACCATTCAAAACCAAACCAAACTCAAACAAAACTTCACAAAATTAAAGCATGAGGTACCCATACCTCTTGGGGATCTCAAATCACCCAATATGCTCCACAAATCAAGATTTTTGAAAGGTTTCTCCTCAACCCTAGGCTTGAACTCGAAAATGTGAAGAAGAGGGAAGGGTTTGGGTGTTAGGAAATGATTTTGGTAAAGTGAAGTAAGAGTTGGGAATAAAAGGGTGGGTTTTATTAAATCAAATGCATACCAACAATTCCATGGTGTATAAAACACCCCAACATGATATTTTTCAAAGCATTTACTCAAAATGCACCAAATATCAATTAAACACATGATTTCCAATTAATTGCTAACCAATGCAAATAAATCATGCTTCCAATAATATTTACCCAACATGCACCACATGCACCCTAAAATGCAACCCCGGGTCATCCTATCCACATGACCATGCATTTCCACATAAGGTAAATAAATCCCAAAACATAATCAATCACCACATAATTAATCATGTAAACACAATTAGAGCCAAATAGCAATTAACCATTTCGGGGATGTCACAATACTCCCCTACTTATAAGATTTCGTCCCCGAAATCACACGCACTTACCCCAACAGAAACTAAACATAAACTCATACCAGAGAATAGTTCCGGGTAGTGCTGCACCATATGCTGCTCCGTCTCCCACGTAGCCTCCTCGACACCCCTGCGATCCCACTGAACTTTGATCATCGGTATTACTTTATTCCGAAGTCTACGGTCTGCTCTGTCCAGAATTCTAACAAGCCGTTCCACATAAGATATATCTGACTCTAACTGAACTTCGGAAGGCTGTAACACGTGAGACGGATCCGGCTCATACTTTCGCAGCATCGATACATGAAACACATCATGTATACCAGATAAAGAAGGCGGCAAAGCCAGTCGGTAAGCCAATGTGCCAATGCGCTGCAAAATCTCGTACGGTCCCACAAACCTCGGAGACAGTTTCCCGCGCATCCCAAACCGCACAACGCCTCTGAAAGGCGAGATCTTCAAAAAGACCTTATCTCCCAACTGAAACTCTAACGGTCTCCGCCGTTTATTTGCATAAGCAGCCTGTCTGTCCTGAGCCGCTTTCATTTTCTGCCTTACAATCTTTATCTTCTCTTCCATTTCACGGATCAACTCAGGCCCTCCGACTGGTCTACTGTCCAAATCATCCCAACATAAGGGTGATCTACATCGTCTGCCATAAAGAGATTCAAACGGAGCCATCTGAATACTCGCCTGGTAGCTATTGTTATACGAAAACTCTACCAAAGGCACTGAATCCTGCCAAGAGACATCGAACTCCAGAACGCAAGCTCTCAACATGTCCTCGAGCGTCTGAATCGTGCGCTCGGTCTGGCCATCCGTCTGAGGATGATAAGCAGTACTCAATCTGACCTCAGTTCCCAAAGCTGACTGAAGGCCTTCCCAGAAATGAGATGTGAATCGCGGATCTCGATCTGACACAATGGAAACAGGGATCCCATGCAATCTCACCACATCTCTAATATACAACTGCGCCATCCTCAAAAATGTGAAAGTCATGCTGTAGGGGATAAAGTGGGCTACCTTGGTCAATCTGTCCACAATCACCCAAATAGCATCGAAGCCTGAAGCACTCCTCGGCAAATGAGTCACGAAGTCCATGGAAATGTGCTCCCACTTCCACTTCGGTATCTCCAAGCTCCTCAACTCGCCGCCAGGTCTCTGCCTCTCTGCCTTAACCTGCTGGCAGATCAGACACCTCTTCACAAAAGCGACGACATCAGACTTCATTCTCTTCCACCAAAACTGACCACGCAGATCTCTGTACATCTTCTTCCCGCCTGGGTGGATGCTAAGTCTGCTACTGTGAGCTCGCTCCAAGATTCCCTTACGCAACTCCGGCGTATTCGGAACTACCCAGCGGTTACCCAATCTCAAAGATCCGTCGTCGGCCACTCTGAACTTCGTCGGCTGACCAAGATGCACTATAGACAACCATCTCTGAACCTCAGTATCTGATCTCTGAGCTCTCCTGATATTTTCATAAATATCTGGCTCAGCTAATAAGGTAGAGACATACACTGGTGATGCATCTATATCAAAATCATAGCCGAGATGACAATAGGAGGTCATCATAGCCGACAAATGGATGACGTCCTCAGCAGAACTCCTCACTTTCCGGCTCAAAGCGTCTGCTGTCAAATTGGCTTTCCCCGGATGGTACTCTATCTCGCAATCAATCCTTGAGTAGGTCCATCCATCTCCTCTGCCTCATGTTCAGCTCCGCCTGAGTGAATAAAAACTTGAGGCTCTTGTGATCCGTGTATATGGTGAAAGAAGTGCCATATAAGTAATGTCTCCAGATCTTCAGGGCGAAGATGATAGCCGCCAATTCCAAGTCATGAACTGGATATCTGGTCTCATGCGGCTTCAACTGCCTTGATGCATAAGCTACCACATGCTTATCTTGCATCAGAACACATCCAAGGCCCTGCAGTGATGCATCCGTATACAGAACAAATCTGGAGTTCTCCATCGGGATCACTAATACTGGCGCCGTCGTCAACCGGTGCTTTAACTCCTGGAAGCTCTCCTCACAAGCTTCTGACCAAAAGAAAGGCACACCCTTCTGAGTCAACTGAGTCAGCGGCTTGGCAATCTTCGAAAAGCCCTCAACAAAGCGCCGATAATACCCGGCCAAACCAAGAAAACTCCGAATCTCAGGCACAGAAGTGGGGGCAGCCCACTCCATCACGGCCTCAATCTTCTTGGGGTCCACCGATATCCCACTGCTCGAAATGACATGCCCCAGAAACACTACTCTGCTCAGCCAAAACTCGCACTTACTGAGCTTAGCATACAACTGATGCTCTCTAAGAATCTGAAGCACTGTCCTCAAGTGTTTCACATGATCTTCTTCACTCCGGGAGTAGATAAGAATGTCGTCAATAAACACGATGACGAACTGATCAAGATACGGCTGAAACACTCTGTTCATCAGACTCATAAAGACGGCCGGGGCGTTCGTCACACCGAACGGCATCACTAAGAACTCATAATGCCCGTATCGAGTCCGGAACGCTGTCTTCTGCACATCTTCCTCTCTGACCCGAATCTGATGATACCCGGATCTCAAATCAATCTTATTATACACCCTGGTACCTTGCAACTGATCAAACAAGTCGTCAATCCTTGGGAGAGGATACTTGTTCTTCACTGTAGCCTTATTCAGTTGCCGGTAATCGATGCACAGCCGCATCGAACCGTCCTTCTTCTTCACAAAGAGAACTGGTGCGCCCCATGGCGACACGCTCGGGCGTATATACCCCTTGTCCAAGAGATCCTGCAACTGCTCTTTCAACTCCCTCAACTCTGCCGGTGCCATCCTATAAGGTGCACGAGAGATAGCGGATGTCCCTGGCAGCAACTCGATCCCAAATTCAACTTCCCTGGCCGGTGGAAATCCTGGGATCTCTTCTGGAAATACATCAGCAAATTCTGCCACAACTGGTACATCCTCAACCCTCAGTTCTTTACTCTTTCCAGACGTGTCCACGGCATAAATAAGATAGCCCGTGTGCCCACGTTCCAACAGCTGAGACATCTTGATCGCTGAAATCAACGGAATCTTCGCACGAGACCCGTTGCCAAAGAAAGTCCACTGACTGCCCAACTCAGGTCTGAACTTCACTGTCCTCTGTCGGCAATCTACCACTGCCTGATATTTGTTCAGAACATCAATTCCCAAGATGCAGTCGAAGTCTAACATACCCAGCACAATCAAGTCTGATCTCAACTCGTTGCCCTCAAAATAAATGAGGCAGTCTGCCATAAATTGATTCGCAACGACATTTCTTCCAGTGGGTGTCGAGACAAGGAGAGGCGTGGGTAAAGAAGACGTGCGCATATGGTGTCTTTCCACAAATCCCACAGACACAAAGGAATGGGAGGCACCTGTATCTATCAAAACAAAAGCAGGGTACGTAAATAAATGACACGTACCGGCAATCACCTCCTCTGGAGCTGCCTGAGCCTGCTCCCTGGTCAGTGCATATACTTGCCCCTGGGGTGGTCCCACTGTCTGACCTCCCGATGGACGAGGCCCAAACTGCTGCCTCTGCTGCACTGTCCTGTCCTCAAACCTTGGCCTACTGCCCTGATACTCTGACTGGCCTCCCCTGGTGGGACAATACCGAGCAATGTGGCCCATCTTGCCACAGACATAACATGCAGGACACTTATTTGAAGAATGCGGTCCTCCACAATTGTTGCACCTAGGCTCTCCCGGCCTCTCCCCTTGTGAAGATCCTCGATTGGCCGACCAATTACCCTTCTTGTTATCCTGCTTCTGTCCAAAGTGTTTCTTCCCACCATACCGCGAAGATGAAGAGGCACCACGGGGCTTAAATGGCTCACCCCGAGGCCTCAAACTGTCACTAGTCTGCCTCTGTTGCGGTACTGGTGGTGGCATGGCATAAGCTCCCACTCCTAGCTCAGCAAGCTCCGCTCTTGTGAGAGCATCATCAAAAGAAGTTGGGTTATTGATGATAACCCGGTCATAGAGCTCCGGTCGCAGTCCTTTCATGAAATTTCTCATCTTGGCACGTCCATCAGAGGCAATATGGGGGACATACCTAAGTAGTGATGAGTACTGTGTGGCATAGTCTGCCACTGTCATGTTCCCCTGCCTCAGGCTTGCAAATTCATCCTCTTTTGTCTGTCTTGCTGCCGCGGAGAAGTATCGGTTCAAGAACCTGGTCCTGAAGAGCGTCCAGTCAATCACAGCACCCAGTGCTCTCATCTCCATCACTGTGCTCCTCCACCACATCAATGGTTTCTTAGCCAATTGGAACTCCGCCAGCCTCAGCCAAGCAGTAATAGCACACGGAGCCGATACAAAGATCTGCTCTAGTCTTTCTAACCACTCTTCAGCTTCTTCTCCGGACTCTGTCCCCTCAAACCGGGGCGGATGGTAAGACAGAAACTGCGTCAAGCTAATCTCACCCGGTAGCAATAACTGAACTACTGGATCCATTCCTACAGCCGGTGGAGGTAGAGGATTAGCCTGTCCAATACTCGCATTTACACTCCCAACATCTCCGACTTCCTCATTAGCAGCCATGCTGTAACACAAATGTTAACAACAATCCAAAGCAATATATATCATGTCGTTAGATAACAGGAGTGATATAAGCATGTTAGTATAACCAAATATACACCAATATGCACCACATGCATAAACATGCTCCAAATGTAAGTACCTAGCCAAACATGCTAAGGCTACCCTTCACTCGTTCCCGGGTTCTCTAACCACTGCTCTGATACCACTAATGTAAGGACCCTAATCCTTAAGTGCGGAATAAAGGCATAATAGAGCTAAATAAATGATCAGAGTAGAGTAAACAAGTTGAGTCTATGAGCTTAAGCATTTACATGACAAAATAAAGGACTACAAAAAGGATTTATTACATTCCAACAAATGAATGTGTCCACTATAGTTTTACGCTACTCCTAGAGTAGGCACTATACAAAAGAATCCTGTCCTTTCATCTACCAAGATGCTCGTGAAGCTCACTGTCTCAACCCGTTCAAGCCCATCTATCATGCCAAAAAGGTACCTACAAGGACAACCCCCAAACATGAGCAATAATAATCATTCATATTCAACACAATATGAAGATAAAGCGTAAATGCATAATCAATATGAAAACACTTCCTGTTTTTCCATGCATTACAAACGCTTCCCGTTTGGTTGTCCCTGTACCATAACTCATGAGTATAATCAATAGATTATTTTTCAATGGCCAAAACATGTCATGACATCATATACCATCTCAACTGTACCAAATATTGGTCACCATTCCCTAGTCTGTCCATCACAGTGTATTTTAATGCCCCTCGCTTATATTCATATGGGCGGCATAGGATAACCTCGCTACAATGGACATGCGGCGCTCCCACCCCTCGCTTCACAGAGAGCGGCAAATACCCTTTCCTCGCCCCATATGACAACCACGCTCAAATGTGACATGCGGCGCTCCCACCCCTCGCTTCACATTTAGCGGAACCAATACACAAAGCGGCAAGCATTAAAATCATCAAAGGATGACCACGACTCATGGGATGTGCATCCAATAATCATAATATGCATCTAACATCAATATGCATAAATTACCATGTATATGCATCCACAATGCAATACCTCATATGGCATAAATCAACATGTATATGCATCCACAATGCAATACCACATATATACTCGCATCCACAATGCATAAACAATGAGCATATAAAATACATGTTACCGTTGGGTGCCCGTACGTCCACTACGTACCTTTCCAAAATGTAGGATATGGTAGGACTTCAATGCCTTGGCTGTGTTGCCACCTGGGTTGGTTCTACATATTCACAAATACCAATATTAGAACCCAATAATAGTCCAATACCAAAAATCCCACATAAAAAACCAAAAACACAAAATTCTGGCCTTCGCGATCGATCGCCCCTCACGGCGATCGATCACCAAACCCTACTGCCCGAGTACCAAAATTTGCACCCCTTCGGCGATCGATCGCCACCCCTGGCGTGATCGATCGCCAGACCCGCCGATCGATCGCCCAAGAGTGGCGATCGATCGCCAAAGGCTTGAAAAGCCTACTGCCTGGGCGCGATCGATCGCCTGGAATGGGCGATCGATCGCCATCCCCTGTAACCCGAAAATCCTCCATTTTTGCATCTCAAAACCATTCCAACCCATTCCAACTCTTAACCAACAAACCAACAACTCAAATAACAACATAAACTTCCAAAATGCACCTTAAAACAACCAAAAATCCAACCATTAACCAAACCCATAACAACCCAACAAAACCCATTTTAAAACCATTCAAAACCAAACCAAACTCAAACAAAACTTCACAAAATTAAAGCATGAGGTACCCATACCTCTTGGGGATCTCAAATCACCCAATATGCTCCACAAATCAAGATTTTTGAAAGGTTTCTCCTCAACCCTAGGCTTGAACTCGAAAATGTGAAGAAGAGGGAAGGGTTTGGGTGTTAGGAAATGATTTTGGTAAAGTGAAGTAAGAGTTGGGAATAAAAGGGTGGGTTTTATTAAATCAAATGCATACCAACAATTCCATGGTGTATAAAACACCCCAACATGATATTTTTCAAAGCATTTACTCAAAATGCACCAAATATCAATTAAACACATGATTTCCAATTAATTGCTAACCAATGCAAATAAATCATGCTTCCAATAATATTTACCCAACATGCACCACATGCACCCTAAAATGCAACCCCGGGTCATCCTATCCACATGACCATGCATTTCCACATAAGGTAAATAAATCCCAAAACATAATCAATTACCACATAATTAATCATGTAAACACAATTAGAGCCAAATAGCAATTAACCATTTCGGGGATGTCACACCGTGACCGATGAATTATGTGCTAGACATAATAATAATCCACAATTAAATTCAAGCATGCAACCACGTGCCCAAGCACGTTCACAATCCCCTAATATAACGGCATCCATGACCATTAACCATTTTAAAAGACCCCGGGTGAAGCATGCATCGATTCATAACAATAAAACCACAACACCCACAAAACAGGGCATATTGATCGATCGGCCAAAAGGGCTCGATCGATCGAGAGCCCCAGCAAGGATTGCCCGAATTTCCTTCTTGCTCGATCGATCGAGCATCACGCTCGATCGATCGACCGACCATCTCGATCGATCTAGCATTTAGCTCTATCGATCGAGCCAACTGCTCATCGTCTTCCCATTTCCAAAAATACGCGCGATCGATCGGGCCCTTCACGCCGATCGATCGGCGAGCTCTGAACATGCCTAAAAATGGCGTTTTTGGGTTTAAAACTCCCACAAAACAATCCCAACACCCATTAAACCATTAATCCTCAACAAAAACATCATGTTAACCCTTAAACATCCAACCCCCAAAATCTTTAAAACTTTCAAAACTCAACCCAACATACATCACAACCAAACCTTACCAAACTACTATCAAATCGAAGATAAGGGCGAGGGGAAGAATAATATCTGATTATCTTCAAGAAATCTCGCTCCGAGGTCGAGCCTTGCTCGATACTTCCATGGGAGGAGAAAAGAGGGGAAATGGGTTGGGGAAAGGGGTGGTGTACGAGAGATAGAGAGAGAAGTGAAGTCCAAATGATTGAACACCGAGTCTACTTGGTATATATAGTACCAATGCTCCAAAATCCCGAGTCCTCCACAAATACATCATGATTCATTAAAAATCATCTGTTTTCAATAATTACCTCTCAATCTCTATTTTCATTACCAGCCCCAGTACAAAGTACTCCGGACCCCAGATCCCACCAAAAACCCAACTCCAAGGTTTTTCACCACGATGAGAATACAATCTCAACATTTGGATCCAACGATCCCAAATACCCAAATTTAACATCATCGGGTGCTCCAACACCGTAATCAATTTATAATTGTCATAATTAAAGTCCATAAAGGATCATTACCACACCAGGATTAACACCATTAATTCCCGGGCATCACAATATTTGCTTAAGAGTTTGTCAAAAAGTTTGTTGCAAAAATGTGACCCACCGTCACTAATGATTGGTCGAGGGGTGCCAAATCGTCTATAGAAACCAGTGTGTCCTAGAAAACTGCGAACTCCCTTCACTGATACAGGTGGAGGTAGTTCTTGTATCACTTGTACGTTTGCTCGATCCACTTCAATACCATTTTGGGATATTTTGTGGCTCAAGACTATACCTTCTTGTACCATAAAGTGACACTTCTCCCAGTTTAATACCAAGCTATTCTCTTCACACCTTGTCAATACCAAATCGAGATTATGCAGATAGGAAACAAATGAATTTCCAAACACAGAAAAATCATCCATGAACACTTCTAGAAAATTTTCTACATTATCATGGAATATAAACATCATGCATCTTTGGAACGTAGCCGGTGCATTACATAACCCAAATGACATTCTAATGAAACATAAGGACAAGTGAATGTAGTCTTCGCTTGGTCCTCAGGTGCAATTGCTATCTGATTATATCATGAATAACCATCTAAGAAGCAATAAAAATCATACCCAGCTAGTCTCTCTATCATTTGATCAATGAAGGGAAGGGGAAAATGGTCCTTACATGTAACTTCATTAAGTTTTCTATAGTCAATACAGACTCTCCAACCCGTGACTGTTCTAGTAGGTATTAATTCATTATTTTCATTGGTAATAACAGTCATACCTCCTTTCTTTGGTACACATTGCACCGGGCTTACCCATGCACTATCGGAGATAGGATAGATAATACCTGCGTCGAGTAGCTTAATCACTTCCGCTTTGACTACTTCTTGCATTTTGGATTCAAACAGCGTTGTGGTTGCACCAATAGCTTGTAAGCGTCTTTCATCAAAATTTTATGCATGCACATCGATGGGCTTATTCCTTTTATGTCCGCCACTTTCCATGTAAAAGGCTTGCTTGTGCTCCCTCAAAATCCTAAGGAGCTTCTCCTCGTCAATACCTGCCAGAGATGAAGACACAATTACTGGTAGAGAATTATTATTACCCAAATAAGCATACTTGAGGTGAGTTTGCAGGTCTTGAGTTCAAGAGTGGGTGGTTCTTCAATGGAAGATTTTTGTGGCTTGATGTCCCTTTCTCCCAACTCTCCTAAATTATTGTTTTGGCGTCTTATGTAAGGAGGGTTAGCTCGCATCTGAGCAACAATCTCTTGTTCTTCTTCCTCCTCAAGCATGTCTTCATCATTAGTGAGGTAAGCTTCCACTTCATCTTAGCATAACTAGGCATTTGAAGTAAAGCATCAGCAAATGGTATATTGATATGTAATTTCTTAAAAATTTCAAGAAATTTTGCAAAACTTGCATCTACCTTAGCTCTTTTTAATGTTGTGGAAAAAGGAGGTGGGATTTGTACCTGCATTGGTAGTGTGATGGGTGTCTTGATAGAGGACTTACCTTTCTCTTCAACTTTTGCTTCATTCTGTTCACTTTCCTCTATTTGCCGTCCTCAGCTTCTTCTTTCTCCTCAATAGGTGATCAGGTTTGCTTACCACTTCTCAATGATATAGCCTTTACTTGCTCCTTAGGATTTTTCTCGGTATCGCTAGGCAAGGTTCATTGCATTATTCCTGATAGAATGTTCGCCAATTGTCCCACTTGAGTTTCCAAGTTCTTTATTGAAGCATCCTGATTCTGCATTATATTCTTCGTTGATGTAATGAACTTGGTCAGCAACTCTTTCATACTCGGCTTTGGTGGATAACCCGGTGGAGGCCGTGGATTCAAAACATTCTTTTGGTTGGACCAAGAGAAGTTTGGATGATTCCTCCACGGTTGGTTATAGTTGTTGGAGTAAGAGTTACCCTATTGTGGCATGTTTCTTACAAAGTTAGCATTTTCAGTAGAATGCACAAAAGGATTACCTGCTTGGCATTCCGTGCTCGGATGGTTGCCTCCACATAAATCACATATGACCACTTGAGCTTGCATTGCTGTCATGCTCAAGCTATCCATTATCTTATTCAACGCCTCCAACTGAGCTTGTATCAATGTCACCTCATCAATTTGATGCACCCCAATCGGTCTCTTGGGCACATTCCTCTCGGATTGCCACTGGTAACTGTTGGACGCCATCTCTTCCAAAAGTGTGTAAGCTTCCTCAGGTGTCTTTCACATAATGGTTCCTCCTGCTGCTGCATCAATCATGGATCTATTAGCAGAAAATAAACCATTATAAAATGTTTGTACCTGAAGCCAAATCGGAAGGCCATGATGTGGGCATCTTCGAAGTAGATCCTTGAAGAGCTCCCAAGCTTTATACAGTGTCTCCGGATCATGTTGCACGAATGTGGTGATATCATTGCGCATCTTAAGCTGTCTTGGAAGGGGGAAAGTATTTTGATAAAAAGGCTTGAGCCATCCCCTCCCAAGTAGTGATCAATCCTGCAGGCCATGAACTTAACCAACTCTTAGCTTTGTCATTTAAGGAAAAAGGAAAAAAGTTGTAACCTGATGGCGTCATTAGTGACGCCATTGTGCTTGAACGTGTCGCATATCTCCAAGAAGTTGGAGATATGAGCATTAGGATCATCAGTAGGCGATCCTCCAAATTGCACAGAATGTTGAATCATCTGAATTATGGCAGGCTTGATCTCGAAGTTATTAGCCTGAATCCTTGGTCTAGTGATGCTAGACATAGTGTCTTGAAAAGTTGGTTGTAGTTAGTCCATCATTGATCTTGTAATTGGCACTTCCTCGTTGTGTTGTTCACCATTCCCTCTTTGATTATTCTCAGCCATCTCTCGAGTTTCTTTCTGTAAGACCCCGTTATCTCAACATACTATAAGGTGCAATTAAGAGAACTAATCATATCAAATCAGAGTTGTAAGTCGTGTTGACAATTGAGCTTAAGGTTTACATGTATGTATGACATGCCAAAAGAAATTTGTTACATTCTTTAACAAATTTGGGTAAGGCTACTTCTACTGCACTTCTAGTAGAAACTATACAAAATAAGTCTTTATCTTGCTATCTTGTAGCACTCCTTACAGCTCAGCTTATCAACATGACCCTGGTTCTTCTTAGCAAAAGCACCTACAAGGACAACCCCCATCACATGAGCATATCGTAATTCATATCAAACATAATATGAATGTAAAGCATAAATGCATAATCATAGTCATAAAATACTTCATGTATTTCCAATGCATTTAAAACGCCCATTAGTTGTTCATGTACCATAATTCATGATAAAAACATTATATGATATTATGGTTCCTTAATAATGTCATGACATATCTTTACTTCTTAAATCCTTACTTCAATCTTGAGTCATTTTATCATTAGTGTATTGCAATGCTTCTTACTTTTCCACGTAAGCGGAATTCTTCCTCGCTTCTTGTGGAACTCCACGTAAGCGGTATTCTTCCTCGCTTCTTATGAAAATTCACGCCTCCATGTGCGAACGGTCCTCTACCTCTCGCTCCACGTTTTCAGCAGAATTATAGTGTAAGCATTAAAATCCTCACTGGGATAACCTTGACTCGTGGAATACACCTCTTATATTCCACAGCATTCTTATGCAAAAACAATGCATGTCAACATGTATCATATCATAGTGCACCATCTTATGCATACTTTACTTTATCTTGTGTTAAATAAATAAACACGAATACATGTTACCGTTGGGATGCCCGTACGTCGCTTACGTACCTTTCCAAAATGTAGAGGAGTCAACAGACTTTATCTCCTCGACTGTCCTGGTACCTGGGATGGTTCTACATAACCACACAACACAATATTATGCACCTCATAATGATCCAATATCATAAACTTAATAAAATTCCCATTTTTAGAAAATGGAACACTACTGATTTTTTTTCCAGAAATGTTCGAGCACCTCTTTTCATGCTCTTAAAACCGCTTCATAATATGTGTAATGTGCTCGAACAAAAGTGCTAGGGACTCCACAATACTTCCATGCAAGTGCTTAAATCAAAGTTTCAACAAAAACTAAGCCCATCATGCATCGTAATAACCCCTCAATTTCAACACTCAACCAGAAATTCCAGAAAAACAGGGCATATGAACCTTGCCCAGATGTTTCGAGCATGCATCTTCACAACAACAAAACTACCACATAACCCGTAACTCATGCTCAAGGAAACATGCTAGTAACTTCACAAAACTACCATGTATGTGTTCACGTCAAAGGTTTAATCAAAACCTAAGCTAGCATGCTTCATAATGAGCCCACAAATTCAATACTCGTCCACTTTTCCGTGAAAAACAAGGCATATAATCATCGCCCAGAATTTTCGAACACTTCATTTCACATGATTAAATCCTTCACATAACACATGAAACATGCTCGAGGAAATATACTGGCATCTGCAAAAAACTACCATGCACGTATTCACATCAAAGGTTCAACCAAAACCTAAGCTAGCATGCTTCAAATCCTCATGATTAAACCCCTACTCAAACAAATACAGGGCAGTTTCCCTGCCTAGATTTTCGAGGACCAATTTTCACAACTCGAAATCTAACATATAAAGCATGTAAGTTACTTAACAAAACATGCTAGGGGCTTCATAAACATCACATACAAGCACTCATAACAAGATTTCGTCGAACCTTAAACTAGCATGCCAAATCTGCTATAAAGAAAACATATGCTTAAAAACCGAAATCTGGGAAAAACATGATTCCTCACCACTTTTGCTCTTCGATGTTTGTTAAATTCCGATCAACAAAACACCAAATATCTTCTCCTATAATCAGTTCATATGTTGGACGATATGTTTCTGGAAAGAAGGGAGAGGAAACCTAGAGAAGAGAGTGGGAAAGAAGTGATGGAAGAGGCATGGTTGATCAATCTGCATGCCTGAAAACAGGGGGGTATGGGCGTGATTCAGCCACTTGAGGGGGGGGGGGGTTGCTTGTAGGGTGGCCTTGTGGTGTTTAATTGTGTCCCGGTATTTCGTACGATGTATAAAAATATCCCTGCTTGATATTTTATAATTTTACCACATCAATACATCATCAAAAACACCTAACATGCCTCCTAAACCATATCATCAAAATAAATATAACACCAACCACATAAATTAATTCCCCAACTTAATTACATGCTTTTACCACATAAAGCATAACCCATAAACCCCAAATTAAATCACCTCAATACATAATTATCAACACTTTGATAGCATGTAAACACATAATCCTTTCGGGGATATCACAATACTCCCCTACTTATAAGATTTTGTCCTCGAAATCACACTTACTTACCAAAATAATATAAACATAAAACACATACCAGAGAACAGTTCTGGATAGTGCTGCACCATGTGTCGCTCTGTCTCCCACGTGGCCTCCTCGACACCCCTACGATCCCACTGAACCTTGATCATAGGAATAACTTTGTTCCGAAGCCCGCGGTCTGCCCTATCCAAAATCCTGATAGACCGTTCCTCATAGGAAACATCGGACTCCAACTGCACCTCTGAAGGCTGCAACGCATGCGAAGGATCTGGCTCGTACTTCCTCAGCATAGACACATGGAATACATCGTGTATACCAGACAGAGAGGGTGGTAAAGCCAAACGGTACGCCAGAGTACCAACACGCTGCAAGATCTCATACGGCCCTACATATCTTGGGGATAACTTTCCCCTCATCCCAAACCGTACCACACCTCTGAAAGGTGAGATCTTAAGAAAGACTCTGTCGTCCAACTGAAACTCCAACAGCCTTCGCCGCTGATTGGCATACGCTGCCTGTCTGTCCTGAGCTGCCTTCATCTTTCTCCTGATGACCTTTACCTTTTCTTCCATATCCTGGACCAACTCTGGTCCTCTGACCGATTTACGGTCCACATCATCCCAACACAAAGGTGACCTGCAACGCCTGCCATATAGGGCTTCAAATGGAGCCATCTGTATGCTAGCCTGGTAACTGTTATTATAAGAAAATTCCACCAAGGCTACTGAGTCCTGCCAAGAAGTGTCGAACTCCAGTACACAAGCCCTCAACATATCTTCGAGCGTCTGTATCGTACGCTCGGTCTGTCTGTCCGTCTGGGGATGATATGCTGTGCTCAACCTTAACTCTGTGCCCAGGGCTGACTGAAGACCCTCCCAGAAGTGAGATGTGAACCGCGGATCTCGATCAGACACAATCGAAACAGGGATCCCGTCTCACCACGTCTCTAATATATAACTGAGCCATCCTTAGGTATGTGAAGGTCATACAGTAGGGAATGAAATGGGCACTCTTAGTCAATCTGTCGACGACTACCCATATGACATCAAAACCCGAAACAGTCCTTGGTAAGTGGGTCACGAAATCCATAGACACGTGCTGCCACTTCCACTCGGGTATCTCCAAACTCCTTAGCTCACCACCGGGCCTCTGCCTCTCAGCCTTCACCTGCTGACAAATCAAATAGTTCTTGACGAATGAGGTAACATCCTGTTTCATTCGCCTCCATCGGAACTGGCTGCATAAATCCTTATACATCTTCTTCCTGCCCGGGTGGATACTCATCCTGCTGCAATGAGCTCGCTGTAATATACCCTGCCGCAACTCGGGTGTATCTGGAACCACCCATCTGTCGCTAAGCCTCAGAGAACCGTCCTCAGCCACTCTGAATCTCGATGGCTGACCTGAATGAACCACTGACATCCATCTCTGAACCTCTGCATCGGTCCCCTGAGCCTTCCGGATGCGTTCATAAATGATCGGCTCAGCTAGTAAGGTCAACACCTGTACCGGAGAAGAAGACACATCATAATCAAACCCCAACTGACAGTAGGATCCCATCATAGCTGATACATACATGACATCCTCTGCCGTGCTCCTCACTTTCCGACTCAAAGCGTCGGCTGTCAAGTTTGCTTTTCCCGGATGGTATTCGATTTCACAGTCATAGTCCTTCAGCAGGTCCATCCATCTCCTCTGCCTCATATTCAGCTCAGCCTGTGTAAACAAGAACTTCAGGCTCTTGTGATCAGTGAAGATGGTAAATGATGTACCATATAAGTAGTGTCGCCATATCTTCAAGGCGAACACTATAGCTGCTAACTCCAGATCATGGACTGGATACCTCGTCTTGTGTGGCTTCAACTGTCTAGAAGCATAAGCCACTACATGTCTGTCCTGCATCAGTACGCATCCTAGGCCCTGTAGCGATGCGTCAGTATAAAGAATAAATCTTTTGTTCTCCCTGGGAATCACCAAACTGGTGCAGTAGTCAGTCTGCACTTTAATTCCCGGAAACTCTGCTCACAAGCCTCTGACCAACATAATGGGACTCCCTTCTGAGTCACCTGTGTAAGTGGCTTGACGATCTTTGAGAAACCCTCGACGAAACGTCGGTAATAGCCAGCCAAACCAAGAAAACTTCGAATCTCACTGACTGAAGTAGGGGCGGACCAATCCATAACTGCCTCAATCTTCCTGGGATCTACTGATATCCCCTCTCGAGAGATAATGTGACCCAAAAATGATACACTGCTCAGCCAAAACTCACACTTGCTGAGTTTGGCGTACAACTGGTGATCTCTGAGGATCTGTAATACTGTCCTCAAATGACTAGCATGCTCATCTTCACTTCTTGAATAGACAAGGATGTCATCAATGAATACGATCACAAACTGATCAAGGTACTCCTGAAATACTCGGTTCATCAGGCTCATAAATACAGCAGGGGCATTTGTTACACCGAACTGCATAACTAGGAACTCGTAGTGCCCATACCAAGTCCGAAAAGCTGTCTTCTGGACATCATCAGCTCTAACCCGCACCTGGTGATAGCCTGAACTCAAATCTATCTTTGAGTAAACCTCTGTACCCTGAAGCTGATCGAACAGATCATCAATCCTTGGAAGTGGATACCTGTTCTTCACTGTGGCCTTGTTCAGTTGAACCATCCTTCTTTTTCACGAACAATACTGGTGCACCCCAAGGCGATACACTAGGATGAATGTATCCCTTGTCGAGGAGCTCCTGCAACTGCACTTTCAGCTCCCTCAGCTCTGCCGGTGCCATCCTGTATGGGGCACGAGAAATGGCTGATGTCCCCGGCAGTAGCTCAATGGCAAACTCCACATCTCTTATCGGCGGCCTGGAATCTCATCCGGGAATACATCAATGAATTCCGTCACGACCGGTATATCCTCGATCCTTAACTCTTCCTTTTCCTCAGAGACGTCCATGGCATAAATAATGTAGCCCGTGTGGCCACGTTCCAATAACCGCGACATCTTAACTGCTGAGATCACTAGAATCTTAGGACAAGAGTCGTCCCCATAAAAGGTCCACTGGAACCCCTGATCAGAAAGAAAACGTACCATCCTCTGTCGGTAATCTACCACTGCTCGGTATCTGCTCAACACATCAATACCGATAATGCAGTCAAAATCTGTCATCTCTAACTGAATCAAATCGGCCCTCAGATCATTGCCCTCAAAATAAATGAGGCAATCAGATAACAGTCGGTCTGCAATCACATGCTTCCCAGCAATGACCTCCTCCGGGGCTGCCTCAGCCTGCTCCCGCGTCAATGCATACACCTGACCCTGTGGCTGTCCCGCCGCCTGACCTCCCTGCGGTCGTGGTGCAAAATGCTGCCTCTGTGGTGTTCTTCCTGCGTCAAATCTTGGCCTATTCGGCCCAGTGTCTGCCTGACCTCCCCGATTGGGGCAACTTCGAGCCAAGTGGCCCATCTTGCCACAAATATAGCAACCCTGACAGTCACGTGATAAGTTCCATCCTCCACAGTTGTTACATCGGTTTCCTCCTGTCTTACTTCCCTGGAATGGCCCTCGGTTACTTTGCTTCTGACCCTGAGATTTCTTTCCACTGAATCTAGAAGATGATGAGGCCCTACGAGACTTAAAATGGTCCCCTCGTGGCCTCAGACGGTCACCAACAGGTCTCTGCGGTGGTGGGAAAGGGGGTACAACTTCCTTGTACACGCCCACTACAATCTCTGCCAACTCTGCCCGGGTCAGGGCGTCATCAAAAGAGCTAGGGTTGTTGGAGACAACCCGATCAAATAGTTCTGGTCTCAGTCCCTTCAGAAAGTTTCTCATCTTGGCATGACTGCTCACAGCGACATGAGGTATATATCTCAATAATGAGGAATACTGCATAGCATAGTCTGACACTGACAGGCTGCCATGCTTTAAATTATTGAACTCATCTTCCTTTAATTGTCTGGCAGCTGCAGAAAAATACCGGTTAAGGAACCGGGTCTTGAATACAGTCCAGTCAACTGTCACACTTTGAGCTCTCAGCTCCATCACCGTGGTCTTCCACCACATAGAAGGCTTCTTCGCCATCTGAAACTCGGCTAACCTCAGCCATGCGGTACGTGCACAAGGCGCAGTCACAAGTATCTGCTCTATCCGCTCCAGCCATTCTTCGGCTGCTTCACCAGACTCAATCCCCTCAAATATAGGTGGATGGAAGTTCAGAAACTGTGTCAAACTGAGCTCCCCTAGTAATAACATCTGTGCACTGGGCTCCACGCCCGCAGCAGGTGGCGGTAAAGGGTTTAGCTGAGCAATACTGGCATTCATACTGCCCATATCTCCTACCTCCTCATTGAGGTTCTCCGGGTTAATAGCCGCCATGCTGCAACACAAGAGTTAACAACAATACCAAAAGCAGTTCATAATATAAGCCGTTAGATAACAAGAGTATCATATTCAAAAGCATGTTAGTATAACACTTATACAAAAATATGCATCACATGCATAACATGCCCAACAATGAATACCTAGCCAACTTGTCTCTAAAGGCTACCCTTCACTCTTCACTGGTTATGTAACCACTGCTCTGATACCACTAAATGTAAGACCCCGTTATCTCAACATACTATAAGGTGCAATTAAGAGAACTAATCATATCAAATCAGAGTTGTAAGTCGTGTTGACAATTGAGCTTAAGGTTTACATGTATGTATGACATGCCAAAAGAAATTTGTTACAATCTTTAACAAATTTGGGTAAGGCTACTTCTACTGCACTCCTAGTAGAAACTATACAAAATAAGTCTTTATCTTGCTATCTTGTAGCACTCCTTACAGCTCAGCTTATCAACCTGACCCTGGTTCTCCTTAGCAAAAGCACCTACAAGGACAACCCCCATCACATGAGCATATCGTAATTCATATCAAACATAATATGAATGTAAAGCATAAATGCATAATCATAGTCATAAAATACTTCATGTATTTCCAATGCATTTAAAACGCCCATTAGTTGTCCCTGTACCACAATTCATGATAAAAACATTATATGATATTATGGTTCCTTAATAATGTCATGACATATCTTTACTTCTTAAATCCTTACTTCAATCTTGAGTCATTTTATCATTAGTGTATTGCAATGCTTCTTACTTTTCCACGTAAGCGGAATTCTTCCTCGCTTCTTATGGAACTCTACGTAAGCGGTATTCTTCCTCGCTTCTTATGGAAATTCACGCCTCCATGTGCGAACGGTCCTCTACCTCTCGCTTCACATTTTCAGCGGAATTATAGTGTAAGCATTAAAATCCTCACTGGGATAACCTTGACTCGTGGAATACACCTCTTATATTCCACAGCATTCTTATGAAAAAATAATGCATGTCAACATGTATCATATCATAATGCACCATCTTATGCATACTTTACTTTATCTTATGTTAAATAAATAAACACGAATACATGTTACCGTTGGGATGCCCGTACGTCGCTTACGTACCTTTTCCAAAATGTAGAGGAGTCAACAGACTTTATCTCCTCGACTGTGCTGGTACCTGGGATGGTTCTACATAACCACACAACACAATATTAGGCACCTCATAATGATCCAATATCATAAACTTAATAAAATTCCCATTTTTCGAAAATGGAACACTACTGATTTTTTTTCCAGAAATGTTCGAGCACCTCTTTCATGCTCTTAAAACCGCTTCATAATATGTGTAATGTGCTCGAACAAAAGTGCTAGGGACTCCACAATACTTCCATGCAAGTGCTTAAATCAAAGTTTCAACAAAAACTAAGCCCAGCATGCATCGTAATAACCCCTCAATTTCAGCACTCAACCAGAAATTCCAGAAAAACAGGGCATATGAACCTTGCCCAGATGTTTCGAGCATGTATCTTCACAACAATAAAACTATCACATAACTCGTAACTCATGCTCAAGGAAACATGCTAGTAACTTCACAAAACTGCCATGTATGTGTTCACGTCAAAGGTTTAATCAAAACCTAAGCTAGCATGCTTCTTAATGAGCCCACAAATTCAACACTCGTCCAATTTTCCGTGAAAAACAGGGCATATAATCATCGCCCAGAATTTTCGAACACTTCATTTCACATGATTAAATCCTTCACATAACACATGAAACATGCTCGAGGAAATATACTGGCATCTTCCAAAAACTACCATTCACGTATTCACATCAAAGGTTCAACCAAACCCTAATCTAGCATGCTTCAAATCCTCATGATTAAACCCCTACTCAAACAAAAATAGGGCAGTTTCCCTGCCCAGATTTTCGAGGACCACTTTTCACAACTCGAAATCTAACATATAACGCATGTAAGTTACTTAACAAAACATGCTAGGGGCTTCATAAACATCACATGCAAGCACTCATAACAAGATTTCGTCGAACCTTAAACTAGCATGCCAAATCTGCTATAAAGAAAACATATGCTTAAAAACCGAAATCTGGGAAAAACATATGATTCCTCACCACTTTTGCTCTTCGATTTTTGTTAAATTCCGATCAACAAAACACAAAATATCTTCTCCTATAATCAGTTCATATGTTGGACGATATGTTTCTGGAAAGAAGGGAGAGGAAACCGAGAGAAGAGTGTGGGAAAGAAGTGATGGAAGAGGCATGGTTGATCAATCTGCATGCCTGAAAACAGGGGGTATGGGCGTGATTCAACCACTTGGGGGGATGGTTGCTTGTAGGGTGGCCTTGTGGTGTTTAATTGTGTCCCGGTATTTCGTACGATGTATAAAAATATCCCTCCTTGATATTTTATAATTTTAACACATCAATACATCATCAAAAACACCTAACATGCCTCCTAAACCATATCATCAAAATAAATATAAAACCAACAACATAAATTAATTTCCCAACTTAATTACATGCTTTTACCACATAAAGTATAACCCATAAACCCCAAATTAAATCACCTCAATACATAATTATCAACACTTTGATAGCATGTAAACACATAATCCTTTCGGGGATATCACACGTTCCGAAGTCTAAGGCAATTTCGTTCAATCTCTAAGTCAAGTGGCTCTAGTATATGTTTGTCACTCATAGCATGCACTACAATGACAACTACCTGCAAAAATCAAAACAACGAAGGAACAACACTTTTGAAATCGTATAACCGTAATAAAAGTAAAAATAAAAGAAATATGGTTAAATTATAGTCAACTAATCTCTTATGATATTACTTAAACTATTCCCAGGCAACGGCGCCAAAAACTTGATCGCTTTTATTTTAAACAATTAATTCCAGTGTAGTGATTATATACCGCAAGTGTACGGTGTCAAGTTTTAGTATAATGATATAAAAGTAAGGATTGTCGTACCCATGGGGACTAGTAGTAATTATCAAAATTTAATTAGCGTACTATATTTAACCTACGAAATTGTTTTGAAAGATTAACTAATTTACTCAACTCAAAGAATCAACCACACCACAAAGAAATAATAGTAAACAATTGAGATAAATATCGAGACTTCGGTTCACTTGAGTAATCCCCAACGATCCATCTACTAGTTCTAATCACAATTAATGCATCTAAGGTGATGAGTTTTCCAGTTATATCTAATACATTCTCTCGAGCTATATTAAACATAACAATAATTTGCAGTAAGTAACTCTCGTTCACTTATTTAACAAACCAATGTTGCATATGCTCTATGAAAACCCTTAGCCTTTGATTACTAGATATCTATAGCTATCACTCGTGTTTTTGACGTCATCTCTCGGTCTCTGTCTGAAATCCACGGTATATGTTATTGGTTTCGTATTACAATATCATCTCTCGATCTCAATTGCTAACTAACATCATTCAAAGGGTAGCTAATCCATTAAAAGCATTAAAGGCATAACACAAACACAAAGATAACAAAATCTCAATTAAAAACTAGAATTAAAACTGTGGGTTCATACAGAAGATCCCCTTGTCTCGATAACAAACTTAGCCTAGCATATTAATGGAAAAACAATGTTTTATAACATCTAACAACATTATAAACATTGAAAATCAAAAATAAAACTAAAACAAAGTTCAGAAATACGTATTAACACTCGATGTTGAAATCGTGCATCGATCCGATGTTCCCGTCTCTAGCTGTGTTGCTTTGAATCCTCTTGAAGGTGATGGCTCTCCCAATGGTAGACTGCTATTCAGAGGTGAGAAGAACCCTATTTTTGACATAAAAACTCCCTTTTATACTCCCCTTCACAAGCCCAAGAAATCTGGTACCAAATATAGCCCAAAACTTAAATAAGGAATTTTCTCTTATAGGACTATGCGTGCGATCGATCGCTTCATAAGTAGCTATCGATCGCTTGAAGTTTTATCTCTATGGCGATTGATCACTTCATGATATATGATCGATCACATAAGTGTTCTGCCCCGATGCGATCGATCACTTCCTATAGGCGATCGATCGCCTCTTGCTTCAAATTTCCTTCATGTTTCTGGCTGATGGTGATCGATCTCATGGTAACGAGCTATCGATCGCTTCATCTTTTTTCATCAATTCAACCTTTTTTCATTTCTTTTCCAATGGTTTGACTCGTCTTGTCATAGTTCCACCTCCCAGTCCATAAAACGGGTTTTTTTTCCAGTGTTCCTTGCACTTCTACCTGATTCCTGGAAATACACCAAAACAGAACCAAAAGAGTAAAATCTTCCAAGAATCACTATAAAAATAGCAAGAAATATATGCAAATATAAATGTAAAAATAACACTTATCAGTCTGTCCCTAAAATTTAACATTTTACCCGGTTCGGTCCCCGACGTTAACTCGGGCATCCAATTTAAAGGAAAAGGCACGTGACTTCAAAGTCATTCCCGATTTAGTCCCTCACTTTTTCCATGTGCCGATTTAATTCCTATAGTTTTATATTTTGTCTGATCCCGTCCTCGATTCTCCACCTTTGTCGATGATTCTCAGATGTTGATCGCTATTATTTTAAACAGCATTTTCGAGTGTAGCGATTGCGTACCGCAAGTGCACGATATCAAGTTTTAATATAATGAAATGAAAAGTACGGATTGTTGATCCCACGAGGACTAGGAAATAAGTACCAAACTCAATTAATTTAACTATATTTACTCTACGATAACTGGTTATGATTAATTAACTAATTTGACTAATTAACTCAATTATCAACCCAACAAGCAAGAACAAAGAAAATTAGAATCAATAGAGACAATTATCAAGACTTTCGGTTCACCCATGCAATCCCCCATAATTCGCCTATAGTTAAGAATTAAATTCCGACTTTCTAAGGTGACGAGTTTTCCTAAAGCACTTGGTATACCTTGGTCCGGTTACAACAAGTTTAACACTAAGATGCAACAAGGCAATGATCATGCACTTATTTAACACTCAATATTGTAAGTTGATCTATGAAAACTTTTAGCTTTTGATTACTAGATATCTATAGCTATCACACGTATATTTGACTCCCTCTTTCGATCTTAGTCTGAAATCCACGATTTAATTTACTAGATCGTATCACAATCTCCTATGGTCAATTCAATTGCAATAAATAATCAATCAATGATATTAATCCATTGAAAGCATGAACACACCAAATTAAACTCAAAGAATCTATAAGAATCAATCAAAACTTAATTAAAATTGTGTTCAAAACATGGGATCCCCTAAGTCTTGACAACAAACTTAGCCTAGAAACATATTCAAATTAAAATGCAAAATCGTGTTTTTCAACATCAAAAGCATAAAGAAATCAAATAGAAACAAACAAAGTTTAGAAATATGGAAATAACGAGAGGCTTTGACTCCCTGCGTTGCTCTATCGTACAGTCTCTTCCGATGCGTCTTCTCTTCAATGATTATGGTGTATGGATGATTGGGGATGAAGGAAAGTGATGGTGGTTGAGTTTGTAGGGTAAATTATGAGCTAAGAGTCCCTCAATTTTGTCTGAAATATTCTATATATTGTGTTGGAGGAGTCTTCAATTTCGTTTGAAATATTCTATATATTGTGTTGGAGGAGTCCCTCAATTTCGTCTGAATATTCTATTTATTGTTCAGAATTTCTGACGCGGTGATCGATCGCTGGTTTTTACCGATCGATCGCGAATGTGCACTGTTTGGTGGCGATCAATCGCCTGATATTACCGCTCGATCGCTGCAGCTGATTTTCTACATTTTGCACTTTCGTCCCTCCTTTTTCTGTGCATGCTCGGTTTGGTCCTTTTTCATCATTTTAAGCCTTTCCTCCACTTTTATGCATTTGGACCTAGATTCCTGAAATATACAAATATATACCAAAAAACGTAATATTTTCTGGGAATCACTACAAAAACGCCCCTAATCTTATATCAAATTAAGTGTAAAAATCACACTTATCAACTCCCCTGAACTTAAACTTGATAGTCTCAAGCAAGAAATAAGATCACAAAGTAGAGTTCAATATTGAAGATTCAAATAAACCAATTCGCAGTCAATCTGTAGCTCAGATATCTCACATGCAGACAAACAAAAGTTAATCAAAAAGTTTTACAAGTCGTGTTTTCTCTTAGATCATGCAGCATGTCTCCAAATCAGAATGTGCGTGTGTGCTATTGTCTTTTTCAAGCTCCTTGCAAATTTCATAGATCAAATCATGCTAGTCAATGAAAAGTAAGATTATCGTTGAGCATTCCATATACCAAATTTCAAACAACTTCACTCCCTAGACTTGGATCAATAGGTCTTTTTAAGCTTGTGATGTTAGGCCTAGGTGTTGGCTTCAAAGAAAAGATAGGATATCACAAAGAAGAGAGTATACGCATGTAATGTTCATATTTTTAGCACAAAATTGAGCTTCTCTTCTTTTTCTTTTAGCCTTGGCCACTTTGGGTCTTATTTGGATTTTTTTTTCTTCAAGGCTTTATCTATCATTCTTTCTCATTTCATCAATTTTTTCAATAATAAGCTCATCCAAATGTAGCAATTTATGTGCATCTAATGAGAATCATTATACTCCTTTTAGGTAATGATGGATTCTTTCAATTTAGGCTCATAAATGTGGGTATAATGAGTTGCCAAAAAATTGTTGAATGGGGGCTAATAATATGTTAAACATACTCCATTCTTTTTCAATTATGTTCAAAATGGGACACTAAAGATTGATATATAGCATGGTAAGCTTGAAAGACTCAAATGGTCCAAAGATTGTGTTGGAATCGAAGAGGGGGGTGAATGAGATTCCTTGGCTACTTTAGCGTTTTAAAATGAGTTTGTAAAAATAAAATATTTTGCGCTTGCGGAAGCCTTTAGTCAATCGATAAATGCAAAGAGTAAAATAAATAAATGCGTAAAGAAAAATAAAGCAATAAAAAACAAAAGGATTTGTTATAGAAGTTCGGCGATGAATCGCCTACGTCTCCTCTTCCCGGTTAGATAACCTCCAACCGAGGTTCCACTAGAACAATTGGTCTTGGCCTTGAGGGCTCCAAGTTAGCCACACAACAACTCTTCCCGAGTTTACAACGCTCTTCCCGAGCACACTACTCTTCCCGAGTACACAATCTCTTCCCGAGCACAATACTCTTCCCGACTATACAAAGCTCTTCCCGAGCTACCAACACTCTTCACGAGTCTTCTTGGCCTTAAGGGCTTCAAGGATAGCCACACACTTGCACCAACAAGACTTGTTGATGACTTTACAATTCTCCAACTTGCTTTGGTGTTGGAGGACCTTTACAATAAACCAACACACACCTTCACGGTGTACCAACACGAAGTGAACAAGACTCACACACAATAAAAGAATTACAAGCTCCAATACAATAACAATGTATGGAGATTGCAAAGCTTAAATCAAATAATAATTATCAAGACTTTGGTATAAGTTGTAGGCTTGTTCCCTTAGCTTCAAAATGCTCCAAAGCATCCATATTTATAGTGTAGAAGGCCTCCAAGGCTCCTACTAGCCGTTGCTACTCATAAGGCTAAAATCACTCCAAGATCGCCTCGGACATCGCCTCAGGCGATCACCATCGCCGCGCCCCAACGGTCACCAAAAATCACGCATCGCCTCAGGCGATCGCTGGACCGCCTCAGGCGATCCAAAGCCAAAATCAAGGCCGTAGCTTCAGCTCCTTCAAATCTTGCATCACCTCAAACGAACTCCAGATCGCCTCAGGCGTTCGTGCCATCGCCTCGGGCGTTCAGCCCATCGCCTCGGGCGATCTCCCTGCGCGCATCCCGCGCCATGCCTCGGCGTCGCTCCAGTCGATGTGTGGGGCGAAGTGCCAAAAGGCTGCCATCGCCTCAGGCGTTGTTCACCATCGCCTCAGGCGATCTTCCTCGCATGCTCGCCTAGCCATCGCCTCTGTCGATGTGGGTGGCGATGCCTGGCCTGACACCCATCGCCTGGGGCGATCCAGGCCAGAATATGCACACTTGAAATTCTTCATTCCAATCCACTTTTCATCACTTAATCCGCACACTAAGTAGATGCATTAGTATAACAAACACACGTTTTGTTGATCATCAAAACTCAAAGATTGACCGGGGATAATTTAACGCATTAAACGCAACCATGCGTTTAAGGCTCAACAATCTCCCCCTTTTTGATGATCACAAAACTTGATAAACTTGAATAAGTAATATGCATGAAATGTGAGTAAAAATAACTCCCCCTTAACAATTGCATAACACATACAAGTGATAAGTGTATTTTATACACTTATATTTCTTCTTATTTTGCATCGTTTAGTGTTAGTTTTCGATCAGAATTACGCTTTTGGTTTTGTTCTGTGTTGTTTTGCAGGAATCCAGGTAATTACATGTTTTGTGGACTAAAAGGGTGCAAATGACGGAAAGAACGGATGCATTGAAGCCAAAAATCTACTTTTTCAATCATGGCAACAGGCGTAAAGACGCCTACTCTGAGGCGTAACTACGCCTAACCCACGGCAAATCATTATTTGGAGAATGTCTTGAGGCGTAACTACGCCTATTTGGAGGCGTAACTACGCCTAAGCTACGGCTTTGAGATTTTGTTCAGGCGTAACTACGCCTGTTTTCAGGCGTAATTACGCCAGTCACGCGGGAAGCCAGTTCTTTAGACACGTCGACAGGCGTAATTATGCCACTTCGGAGGCGTAATTACGCCAATGGAATTTTGGTAATTTTGGAGACTTTCCTTAGGAGTTTGCACGGGACTTTTAAAAGGTTTTAGAGGAGGATTTTCGAGATATTCAGACTTAGACATATTCTTGGAGAGAAGGAGGCTAGGGTTGAAGAACGGAGAAGAATAACAACGACGGCTCGGAGCAAAAAGGAGAGAATTCATCACGAGACAGTGGCGTTCATCGGAGATCGAAGAATAGCGTCCAATTTGTTTTGTATCTCTAAACTTTTAGCAAATTTTTATGGGTTATTTAAACATGTCTATGTGTTTAAATACTTCTAGCATGAGTTAATTTTATTTTCTAGGAGACGATGTAGCTTGTTTTGAAACTACGCTTATTATGAATTGATTGAAGTTTATTTGGATTTTCGTATGGTTTATTTATGTTTTCCTGTTCGTAATGCTTTTAATCTACTGGCCATGGATTGAATGATTCCATATTCGTGATCTATCACTCGGGAGAGGGGGTTGTGAATAGGAAAGAAGAAATTCGTATCGTGGTAGTTATATTGTTCGGAAGGCCTATAACTCCATAGAAGTCGTCAAAGGAATTACTGCGCTTTTACAATTGTTTGATAATTAATCTTAGATAGGGATATCAAGATTAATGTTAGATAATTAATTCTGCTTAACACCCGGGAGGGGGAGTAGAAACAAATAAGAATTCTCGGCTAGTAAACTAGGAAATCCATAATATGGAAATCAAGGAATGATAAGTGTAGTGGATGAACAAGTGAAATCGTACTCCTAGATTCGTCTCCAACTGATTTCTTTTCAACTCAGTATTTGATCGCGTTAGTTAATTAATTTGTATTATTTGCATAACACTCAACTATTCGATTCTCTAAATAAAGCAAAGATTATTTTAATTCAGTACTTAGATTTAACTATTTAATCAATCTATGAGGGTTCGACATCTTTCTATACTAAAACTTGACTACCGTGCGCTTGCGGTAAGGGATTTTTCGCATCAAGTTTTTGGCGTCGTTGTCGGGGATTGAATTATTTAGTACAATCTGATACTGTACCAATTAATCTTGGTTTTAATTTAGAGCTTTTATTCCTTTTATTTTGGAGTGATTTTTTGTCTTTTCTGAATTTTTGCAGTGCATGCGAAAGTACACTACTCCTGAATCGTTGCTGTTTGATCCTGAGATCGAGAGAACTGCAAGAAGACTGAGAAAAACGAGAAGGGAGGAATTGATAGAAATGGCTGCAAATAGAGACAACAACGAACCACCTCCACAACTCGTTGAACCTCAAAGGGCGATCAGAGATTATTTCAAACCTTTGGTCAACAACAATTACTCTGGGATAGCTCGCCAGACTATCAATCCCAACAACTTTGAACTTAAGCCGGCATTGATAAGTATGGTGCAACAGAATCAGTTTGGTGGATCCCCTGTTGAAGACCCCAACTTACATTTGAGGATATTTTTGGAGATAGCTGATACTGTGAAGATGAATGGTGTTCCAGAAGATACTGTGAGACTGCGATTGTTCCCTTTCTCTCTTAGGGACCATGCAAGGAGCTGGCAACAATCTCTTCCATATACTGGTATTAACACATGGGCGGAAATGGCATCGAAATTTCTCTCGAAGTTTTTCCCACCAGCTAAGTCAGCTCAACTGAGAACTGAAATCAGTACGTTCAGGCAAATTGATTCTTAACAACTATACGAGGCATGGGAGCGATTCAAGGATTTATTGAGGAGGTGCCCACAACATAACTATGAAAGCTGGGTGCATATTCAGTTATTTTACAATGGGTTGAATGGACCAACTAGGATCATTGTGGATGCTGCAGCAGGAGGAACACTATTTTCTAAGACTGCAGATGCTGCCTTTGAATTACTTGAGGAGATGTCGGCCAACAGCTTCCAGTGGCCCAGTGAGCGAGCCATGGCAAGGAAACCCATAGGTATGTATGAGGTTGATCATTTTAGTACTCTTACTGCACAACTGTCTGCACTAACCACGCAGGTAGCAGCTCTAACCAAGCAAGGAACACAACCTACTATTGAATCGGCCGCCGCTGCAGCTGGAATGGAGTTGTCAAGGGAAGCAGAGCAAGAGCACGTTCAGTTCATAAACAATCGGTATCCCAACAACAATAATAACTACCGAAGCAATCAGTATCAACAAGGGTTCCGCAACAATGATAGACTCTCATATGCCAACAACAATAGTGCTCTGAATCCACCACCTGGATATGCTCCACAAAAGAATGAAGGTAAACCTTCACTTGAAGATTTGGTGAATACTTTTGTTCAAAGTTCGACATTAAGGCTTGAGAAGAATGAGTCGAGGCTTGATACGATTGAGGTCACATGAACAACATGGGTGCTACAATGAAATCTCTTGAGGTGCAAATTGGGCAGCTTGCTAATGCCATGAACAACCAACAAAGAGGATCATTTCCTAGCAACACCGAAGTGAACCCAAGGGAGCAGTGCAAGGTCGTGTCATTGAGAAGTGGTAAGGAACTTGGGGATGTAGAACCAGCACATGTTGATGAGCCATCTGTTGAGGAGACTCAAGTTCAGGTTGAAACCCCTAAGGAAGTTGAAAAGGAGAAGCAAGCCACACTACCGGAAAAGATTCCTATGTACAAGCCTACACTTCCATATCCTCAACGTTTCCGGAAAAAGGCTATAGATGACCAGTTTGCCAAATTCTTGGAGATTTTCAAGAAAATCCACATAAATATTCCTTTTGCCGAGGCATTGCAACAAATGCCTAATTATACAAAGTTTATGAAGGATATAATGGCACGAAAGAGGAAGCTTGAGGAATTTGAAACCGTGAATCTCACAGAAGAATGTAGTGCAATACTCCAAAAGAAGCTACCACAAAAATTGAAAGATCCAGGGAGTTTTACTATTCCTTGTATGATTGGTAGTTCTACATTTAATAGGGCATTATGTGATTTAGGTGCAAGTATTAATTTAATGCCTTTATCTGTTTTCAGGAGTTTAGGGCTTGGTGAAGTAAAGCCTACTACAATCACATTGCAATTGGCGGATAGGTCTCTCACATATCCTAGAGGGATAATTGAAGTTGTGCTTGTGAAGGTGGACAAATTTATTTTCCCTGCAGATTTTGTGGTTCTAGACATGGAGGAAGATGGAGATGTTCCATTAATTTTGGGGAGACCATTCTTAGCAACAGGCAGGGCACTTATAGATGTCCAAAGAGGAGAATTATCCTTGAGAGTTGGAGGAGAAGAAGTCATGTTCAATATTTACAAGGTTCTCAAGGGACCTGACGAGGTAAGTACTTGCAAGTTTTTGGATGTAATTGACTCATGTGTCCATAACTTTGAAGTAGGAGCAATACCGGAGGATCCATTGGAGAATTGCATGGTCAACTCTATTATGAAAGTGGATGCAACTGAACCTGATCTTGCTGAGCAAGTGGAAGAACTTAAGAGCCTGCCTAAGGAGAACAACACTACTGGCAAAGAGGAAGATGTACGAGATACATCAGTCAAAGAAGATACGAAGGCGAGCTCGGAACTGAAAGAACTACCGGCCCACCTTACTTATGCATTCTTGGGTGAGAATTCGACATACCCGGTAATTATATCTTCATCTCTTTGTTCTTTAGAGAAGGATAAATTATTACGTGTATTGAGGACATATAAATCTGCTTTGGGTTGGTCGATTTCTGATATCAAGGGGATTAGCCCGTCTTTGTGCATGCATAAAATTCTTATGGAGGATTCCTTCGTTCCCTCCATTGATCATCAAAGGCGGTTAAATCCAGCAATGAAGGAGGTAGTAAAAGCAGAAGTGCTTAAATTGTTAAATGCTGGGATTATTTATGCTATTTCAGATAGTGCATGGGTTTCCCCAGTACAGGTCGTGCCAAAGAAAGGAGGGATGACAGTGGTAAGAAATGAAAATAATGAGTTGATCTCAACTCGAACTGTGACGGGGTGGCGAGTTTGCATTGACTATAGGAAACTCAACAAGGCCACAAGGAAGGACCACTTCCCTCTTCCATTTATCGATCAGATGCTTGACAGGTTAGCCGGTTATTGTTATTACTGTTTCTTAGATGGCTATTTAGGATACAATCAAATTGCCATAGACCTCGAGGATCAAGAGAAGACAACGTTTACCTGTCCATATGGCACCTTTGCGTTTCGAAGAATGCCTTTTGGTTTATGCAACGCACCTGCTACCTTTCAACGGTGCATGATGGCGATATTTTCAGATATGGTGGAGGAGACCCTTGAAGTCTTCATGGACGACTTTTCGGTATTTGGTTCCTCTTTTGACCATTGTTTGCATAACCTATCTCTTGTGTTACAGCGCTGCCAAGAAAAGAACCTCGTGTTAAATTGGGAGAAATGTCACTTTATGGTGCAAGAGGGTATTGTCCTTGGCCATAAGGTGTCATCTCAAGGACTTGAAGTGGATAGAGCAAAAGTAGGTGCAATTGAGAAGCTTCCACCTCCGAACAATGAGAAGGCTATTAGGAGCTTCCTTGGACATGCCGGGTTTTATCGCCGTTTTATTAAAGATTTTTCTAAAATAGCTAAGCCCTTGTGTAATTTGTTAGAAAAAGACTCACCTTTTGTCTTTGATGATTTGTGTTTGCAGGCATTTAACAGGCTAAAGAAAGCACTTATATCTGCACCAATCATCATAGTGCCGGATTGGAAGGAGCCATTTGTTTTAATGTGTGATTCCAGCGACTATGCTGTGGGAGCAGTTTTGGGGCAAAAGAGAGACAAGATTTTTAGGGCGATCTACTATGCAAGTAGAACTCTTGATGGAGCCCAACAGAATTACACGACCACCGAGAAAGAGATGCTAGCTGTGGTGTAAGCATTCGACAAATTTAGAGCATATCTGATCGGGATAAAGGTCATAGTTTACACAGATCATGCAGCGATTCGTTATCTTTTTGCCAAGAAGGATGGGAAACCCCGGTTGATTAGATGGATCTTGTTGCTACAAGAGTTTGATTTCGAGATCTTGGATAAAAAGGGCAGTGAAAATCAAGTAGCAGATCACTTATCTCGTTTGGAGTTGGAGGATCAAATGGATCATGGAGTCATACAAGAGAACTTTCCTGATGAACATCTCTTTGAGGTATGTACTAAAACTCCGTGGTTCGCTGATTTTGCTAATTATTTGTCGTGTGGTATATTGCCTCCAGACCTCACTTATCAGCAAAGGAAGAAGTTCTTTCATGATGTGAAGAATTATTACTGGGATGAACCGTATGTATTCAGACGCTGTGCAGACCAAATTGTCCGGAGATGCGTAACTGAGGAGGAATCAAGAGAGATTCTTGAAAAGTGTCACTCCAGACCTTATGGAGGACATTTTGGAGCAGCAAGGACAGCAGCAAAAGTGCTTCAATCGGGTTTCTATTGGCCAGAGCTACATCGAGACAGTTATACTTTGGTGAAGACGTGTGATCGTTGTCAGCGCATTGGTAATATTTCTAAACGCCATGAGATGCCGTTGACGAATATCTTGGAATTAGAAATCTTCGATGTATGGGGTATTGATTTCATGGGCCCCTTCCCACCATCTTGTGGACAGTCATCTATTCTGCTAGCAGTGGACTATGTTTCTAAGTGGGTTGAAGTGATTGCCACATCGACTAATGACGCTCAGGTCGTGGTCAAGTTCGTGCAAAAGAACATCTTTACACGGTTTGGTACTCCGAGATCGATTGTCAGTGATGAAGGGACCCACTTCTGTAACAAGATCTTCAGTGCTTTGATGACGAAATACACTGTGAGGCATAAGATTGCATTGGCTTATCATCCACAGACTAATGGCCAAGCCGAAATTTCTAACCGAGAAATTAAGCTAATTCTTGAAAAGACGGTCAGTATTAACCGAAAGGATTGGGCCCTGAAATTGGATGATGCATTATGGGCATACCGCACTGCATTCAAAACTCCCATAGGGATGTCCCCATATCGTCTAGTTTTTGGGAAAGCATGCCACTTACCGGTAGAGTTGGAACATCGGCCTTTCTGGGCCATAAAGAAGCTGAACTTTGATTTGAAGGCTGCTGGTGAGCAACGGTTGCTACAGCTCACTTAGATGGATGAGTTTCGTAATGAAGCGTACGAAAATGCTAAGATTTACAAGGAGCGAACGAAGAATTGGCATGACAAGCAAATCGTGAGAAGAGAGTTTATTCCTGGTCAGAAAGTGCTACTATATAACTCTCGTCTCCGACTATTTCCAGGAAAGTTGAAATCACGATGGTCTGGGCCGTTCACTATTGAGAAAGTGACTCCTTATGGAGCAATTGAACTGAAATGCGACGACGGCCACACAAATGGGCATCGTTTGAAGCATTATTTTGGGGAAGAAGTAAGAGACGTGGATGAGGTTCACCTGAGCGAGCCTAAGTGAAGGGATGGAAGACAGTCAGGCTGAGGACTATAAACTAAGCGCTTTTCGGGAGGCAACCCGAATCCTGTATCCTTATTTTTTTTTTATTATTTGGATTTTTAAAAAAAATGGCGTATTTACGCCTTTTAAGGCGTAAATACGCCTGAAAAATATTGTGCAAATTTTGAGATTCCGTAGGACAGGCGTAACTACGCCTCTTTGTGGCGTAATTACGCCTGTCAATTTTCAGAAAATATTAAAAATGCCGTAGCGTAGGCGTAACTACGCCTGTTTTTGGCGTAGTTACGCCTACCATTTTTTTAAAAAAATTTCAAAGCCGTAGGCGAGGCGTAATTACGCCTCTCCAGCGGCGTAATTACGCCTCGCGTATTTTTAGTCCTCTTCCCCTCAAATTTTCAATTCCGATTTTTTCTCTTCAATCTCTCTTAATTAAGCTATCCCACCTCTAAAGTCAATATTTTTATCGATTAATTGCAGGTTTTTGGAGTCTACTGGTGCAAGGAAGCAAGTTTAGGGGGGTTGCAACAAAGTGGTCTAGCTTAGCCAACCAAATCGAAAATTCTTCATCTAAGGGTTGCCGCCGACTTTCCAGCCAGCACCTTTTCCACAACCGCCCCCGGACGATATGGACGACGATGACCACTGACGGTCATCGCTTAGGTATGTGCATCGTTCTATTTATTTCTTCATGTATATGCATTGAGGACAATGCACATTTCTAAGTTTAGGGGGGTACTTTGAACTATTCAAACTACTTGGATTTCTGTTGCTTTTGTGTGTTTGTTTTCCTTATTTTGATTGGTTTTGTCTTGATTTAGAGTCTGTTGAGTTGTGAGTGTCATAAGTTGTATTACGAGTCAGTTGAGGCCAATGATGAAAAAAATTGAGTTGATTTGTGGAAAATTTTAAAAAATTTCATGTTTTCATGTTGCTCTTGAGTTCTCACATATTCTTGCACTAGAAACCATGACCATTTGATTAATCAATGATGATTTGAACGAACACAAAAATGATATAGGCAATTCTTGATAATTTGGGCCTTGATTCTTTCATAGAAAATTGCCATAGTAGCCCCTTTGAGCTTAAATGTAAAAGAATGAGAATTGAATTGTTGCAATATATTTTATAATCTCATTCAAATTTGCTTCTTATATCACCTTGGTTTTGAGATACCATTTGAGCACATTGGTCAAATCATATAAGTTATTTGTCAATTGAGAGTAGTCTAGAACTTGCTTTAGTACCCTTTGAGACGAAATACGGATGTCATGTGGCTTAGGAATGATGTAGGCATTTTTTTTATTCGTTTGAGCCTTTGAAGCCACCAAAATACATCATTTTCATCTGTAGTTACCCTTTTGAGCTTATTGAAAATCGAATGGCATGTGCTTAGGCACATAATAACCCCCATTCGGCATCATTTCAAAATCCCACATTGACCACCTTGCTAAAGCTTATACACTATTTCCTACCCTCAAGTGAGTAAGCCCCTATTGCACTTTAAAGTTTCAAATATCCCTCATGTTCCTAATTGAAAAATAGAAGGGGGATAATAATGAAAAAAGGGAATGAATATGTTGAAGAGGTGAAGAAAATAGTGATGGAAAGAATGAGAAAATAATGAGGTGGATGATGAGGCGGATGAGAAAAGAGGATGAATTGAAAAGAAAAAAAAAAGATGAATCATCAATAGAAGGAATCAAAATTGAGATGAGAGTGCGCAACATGGTTATATATGACTTACTCTCTTGCTTTGAATATCCAATCTTTTTATTGAAGCCATGAGCCGAAGCTTAACGTTACAAGCCTATTAAGACCTATTGACCGAGCCACATTTGTCTAATATACTAGTGGAGAAGGTTACGAATTGTAAGCCTATGGACTCTCGAGAAACACTTGTAATGAATATGCGTTTGACATCCACACACACGTCTCATTACTTGATTTTATGCCTTGTTCATTGTTTGTCAAAGCTATATCCGTTTATGAACAATGCAAATGAACCAACACCTTGCAAAGTCCTATTGATTTGTGTGAGTTAAGATTGCTTTAATGATTACATGGAAATGGTAGCACACACACACGTGAGAATTCCTGAGAAAGTGATATGCATGTCTGAATACTTCTGAGGCCTACACAATTGGAATGTTTTACAACTTTGTTTTGTGTGTCTTTTCGTGTCAGTTTAGTTTTGAGTTGTTTTTGTTTTGTTTTTGTAGTTGTTTTGCTCGGGACTAGCAAAAGTTTAAGTTTAGGGGGTTTGATAAGTGTATTTTATACACTTATATTTCTTCTTATTTTGCATGGTTTAGTGTTAGTTTTCGATCAGAATTACGCTTTTGGTTTTGTTCTGTGTTGTTTTGCAGGAATCCAGGTAATTACATGTTTTGTGGACTAAAAGGATGCAAATGACGGAAAGAACGGATGCATTGAAGCCAAAAATCTACATTTTCAATCATGGCAACAGGCGTAAAGACGCCTACTCTGAGGCGTAACTACGCCTAACCCACGGCAAATCATTATTTGGAGAATGTCTTGAGGCGTAACTACGCCTATTTGGAGGCGTAACTACGCCTAAGCTACGGCTTTGAGATTTTGTTCAGGCGTAACTACGCCTGTTTTCAGGCGTAATTACGCCAGTCACGTGGGAAGCCAGTTCTTTAGACACGTCGACAGGCGTAATTACGCCACTTCGGAGGCGTAATTACGCCAATGGAATTTTGGTAATTTTGGAGACTTTCCTTAGGAGTTTGCACGGGACTTTTAAAAGGTTTTAGAGGAGGATTTTCGAGATATTCAGACTTAGACATATTCTTGGAGAGAAGGAGGCTAGGGTTGAAGAACGGAGAAGAATAACAACGACGGCTCGGAGCAAAAAGGAGAGAATTCATCACGAGACAGCGGCGTTCATCAGAGATCGAAGAATAGCGTCCAATTTGTTTTGTATCTCTAAACTTTTAGCAATTTTTATGGGTTATTTAAACATGTCTATGTGTTTAAATACTTCTAGCATGAGCTAATTTTATTTTCTAGGAGACGATGTAGCTTGTTTTGAAACTACGCTTATTATGAATTGATTGAAGTTTATTTGGATTTTCGTATGGTTTATTTATGTTTTCATGTTCGTAATGCTTTTAATCTACTGGCCATGGATTGAATGATTCCATATTCGTGATCTATCACTCGGGAGAGGGGGTTGTGAATAGGAAAGAAGGAATTCGTATCGTGGTAGTTATATTGTTCGGAAGGCCTATAACTCCATAGAAGTCGTCAAAGGAATTACTGCGCTTTTACAATTGTTTGATAATTAATCTTAGATAGAGATATCAAGATTAATGTTAGATAATTAATTCTGCTTAACACCCGGGAGGGGGAGTAGAAACAAATAAGAATTCTCGGCTAGTAAACTAGGAAATCCATAACATGGAAATCAAGGAATGATAAGTGTAGTGGATGAACAAGTGAAATCGTACTCCTAGATTCGTCTCCAACTGATTTCTTTTCAACTCAGTATTTGATCGTCGTTAGTTAATTAATTTTTATTATTTGCATAACACTCAACTATTCGATTCTCTAAATAAAGCAAAGATTATTTTAATTCAGTACTTAGATTTAACTATTTAATCAATCTCTGTGGGTTCGACATCTTTCTATACTAAAACTTGACTACCGTGCGCTTGCGGTAAGGGATTTTTCGCATCAACAAGTTATCAAGTAAATCATTAAACATATAACTCTCCCCCTCAAACCATGCATACATAAGCTCTTCCCCTTAAACTATGCATGTATTAAGGTTCAAGTTTATCACAAAATTCTCCCCCTTTTTGTGATAATCAAAAAGCATAAAAATCAAATAAACATGGCATAATTTATATGTTAACATATAGCTTCAAATTACACATGTTCCTCATCAAACAAGATTAAATCATACAAAGGTGAATCATAACCATGTGTTTAAGGCACTCAACAATTAATTCTAAAAGTTGCAATGTGTGCATATGTTCATGCATTCATGCCAAAAACAAAATAATAAAAGTATCAAGGCATTATAACAAATCATATACTTGCACATTTTCACATAGCATATTCAAATTTGAATGCAAAGCATATCAAGCTACTTACTATAAAAATATAGGCATACATCATGCATTTCAACAATTATGCTAAGGGGTTATGCATTTTACTCCAATGAATATTGAGCTTCAATATTTATTGATCACAATTAATTTGTGCCAATGAATTTTGAAATTGCTCTTTTAACAAAGAAAAATTTTACCCTCAATGACAAGAGTTCGTTCTTGTCATAGGTCCAACGCCTCGAGCCTCTTCTATAGTTGTGAATAATACAAACTCCTCCTTTGAGTTGCTTGGCCCTTCATCCTTCATTTCATTCTTGTCCCTACAAGACAAATTTACAATTGGAGGAACTTTGGTACCCATTTGATTTTTGGGTCCTAGGGGGTTAACTTTCAATGGTACTTTTGGAATCCATTTCCACCTCTTATTAGGTTGGTATTGGATTCTAGCAAACCTACACTTATTTTTAGTGTGGCCATTTTTGCAACAATAATTACAAGTAGGAGAATCATGCTTTGCATTGGCCAACAAGCTAGAAAAAGTTTTTGATTTGCTTGAAAAACCTAACCCGGCTTTGTCAAAGCTACAACGTTGCAAGCCAAGCAATTCATTCATCTTTTTACTACTTTCACTAAATTTGCAAAATGATATCTTTAAAGAATTTAATTCATTTTTCAATGAATTATTTTCTTCATCTTTCTTAGCAATCTCAAGTTTGAGTAATTTGTCACTCATCTTGGTTTTGCCAAGAGCATCAATAAGATCATTATAAGACTCTAAAAGTTCATCAAATGAAGGTACCTCATTGTCACTTTCATCTCCTTCATCTCCAAGAGCCATTAGACATAGATTGGTGGCTTCTTCTTCATCGGAGTCGCTATCACTCCATGTGGCTATAAACGTCTTCTTCTTCCCTTTGTCCTCATTCTTCTTCCTAGGACATTTGTTAGCATAATGGCCTTTATCATTGCAATTATAACAAGTTACCTCATTTTTGGATTCATTTTTGGTTGCACTTGAGGTCTTTGACTTGCTATGTTTGGTGAAGAGCTTTTTGAACTTCTTTGTGAATAGGATCATCTCCTCATCATCATCATCTTCTTCATCATCGGAGTGGTCTTTCCTTCCAACCAAGGCAATCCCATTTCTCTTGGATCTATCCTCCTCCTTTACTTCTCTCCTTGTGGCAACTTCAAGCTCATGAGTCACCAATGTGCCATGGAGCTCATCAAGATCATAGGAAGCACTTTCTCCTTTGTTGGACTCGATAATGGCCGTCCTCTTTGCGTCCCATTCTTTAGGTAAGGCCTTTAGTGCTCTCCTCCATATTTGCTTTGGAGGATACTTCTCTCCAAGTTGAGCAAGTTCCTTGATGATTTGGGTGAGCCTCCTAAACATGGAATCCACATCTTCTCCGGAATCCATCTCAAATGTCTCATATTTGAGTTGAAGGAGGTCTATCTTTGTCTCCTTCACTTGGTTGGTTCCTTCATGACAAATTTTCAATTTGTCCCATATCTCCTTAGCGGTTGAGCACATTGAAATCCGGTTGTACTCCTTCATATCTAAAGCACAATGCAAAATATTAATCGCTTTAGCATTTTGAGATATTAACATCATATCCGCTTTTGTGAAGTCGTCCATTTCTTTGGGAACACTAATTCCCCCAACATCCTTTAAAGGAGTATGTGGACCTTTCACAATGATTTTCCATAGATCATAATCTACGGATTGGATATATAGAGAAATTCTATTTTTCCAATACCCGTAGTTATCACCCGTGAAAAGCGGAGGGCGATTCGTCGATTGACCTTAAGGAAACTCATTTGCTAGATTAGCCATAAAAAGATTTTGATTTAAAACAAAAATCAAATGGCTCTGATACCACTTGTTGGAATCGAAGAGGGGGGGTGAATGAGATTCCTTGGCTACTTTAGCGTTTTAAAATGAGTTTGTAAAAATAAAATATTTTGCGCTTGCGGAAGCCTTTAGTCAATCGATAAATGCAAAGCGTAAAATAAATAAATGCGTAAAGAAAAATAAAGCAATAAAAAACAAAAGGATTTGTTATAGAAGTTCGGCGATGAATCGCCTACGTCTCCTCTTCCCGATTAGATAACCTCCAACCGAGGTTCCACTAGAACAATTGGTCTTGGCCTTGAGGGCTCCAAGTTAGCCACACAACAACTCTTCCCGAGTTTACAACGCTCTTCCCGAGCACACTACTCTTCCCGAGTACACAAGCTCTTCCCGAGCACAATACTCTTCCCGAGTATACAAAGCTCTTCCCGAGCTACCAATACTCTTCACGAGTCTTCTTGGCCTTACGGGCTCCAAGGATAGCCACACACTTGCACCAACAAGACTTGTTGATGACTTTACAATTCTCCAACTTGCTTTGGTGTTGGAGGACCTTTACAATAAACCAACACACACCTTCACGGTGTACCAACACGAAGTGAACAAGACTCACACACAATAAAAGAATTACAAGCTCCAATACAATAACAATGTATGGAGATTGCAAAGCTTAAATCAAATAATAATTATCAAGACTTTGGTATAAGTTGTAGGCTTGTTCCCTTAGCTTCAAAATGCTCCAAAGCATCCATATTTATAGTGTAGAAGGCCTCCAAGGCTCCTACTAGCCGTTGCTACTCATAAGGCTGAAATCACTCCAAGATCGCCTCGGACATCGCCTCAGGCGATCACCATCGCCGCGCCCCAACGGTCACCAAAACTCACGCATCGCCTCAGGCGATCGCTGGATCGCCTCAGGCGATCCAAAGCCAAAATCAAGGCCGTAGCCTCAGCTCCTTCAAATCTTGCATCGCCTCAAACGAACTCCAGATCGCCTCAGGCGTTCGTGCCATCGCCTCGGGCGTTCAGCCCATCGCCTCGGGCGATCTCCCTGCGCGCATGCCCGCGCCATGCCTCGGCGTCGCTCCAGTCGATGTGCGGGGCGAAGTGCCAAAAGGTTGCCATCGCCTCAGGCGTTGTTCACCATCGCCTCAGGCGATCTTCCTCGCATGCTCGCCTAGCCATCGCCTCTGTCGATGTGCGTGGCAATGCCTGGCCTGACACCCATCACCTGGGGCGATGATCACCATCGCCTGGGGCGATCCAGGCCAGAATATGCACACTTGAAATTCTTAATTCCAATCCACTTTTCATCACTTAATCTGCACACTAAGTAGATGCATTAGTATAACAAACACAAGTTTTGTTGATCATCAAAACTCAAAGATTGACCGGGGATAATTTAACGCATTAAACGCAACCATGCGTTTAAGGCTCAACAGATTGCCTAAATCATTTCCAAGTCTAGTTCATAACTATAAAATTTCGCCTCAAAGTGTCATCATCAAATAGTTTCTAAGGTACTCTAAGATGTTCAAAACAATTCATCAAGTTCACAAAGATTTTTTACTACTCCAAATGCAATTCACAAGATCATGACTCAAATGTGCTTAATAAATTCCTCATCTTAGACATGCTACTCAAAACAAGATATTCACAAACAAGTCTTACAATCATCAAAACTCAAGTTGACATGCATAGTGAGACTAATATCATCATGGAATAGAGAACACTACTATGATTCATTCTTATCTTACTAAATGAACACATTTTGAAAGAAAAAATTTTGTTTGTTGGTGCTCAAGAAATGATCAATTTCCACAGAAGAAGAATGACACAATAATGCACTCCCCCAAACTTAATGCAAGCATTGTCCTCAATGTACTAGGCATAGAAAATGAGTCAAAGCATTTACCTTTGACAACGACCGCCAGTGATCGTTGTCCATTTCCTCATCAACTTGTGGGTATAGTGTTGGACAGATCAAAGCGCGCAAGGAGTCTCGCCAGAATAAAAAATAAAAGAAAAAACAAACCACAAACAAAGCTAAAGGATAAGAAAAAGTTCTTGATTTATAGTCCCAAGATGGACTTTTTACCATGTAAGCTCAACGCAAGGGCCAGTGGGGGATGATTTTTTGTCCGCCATGTGGTAACGTCGTAACCACTTTTCGTTTACAGTGAATAGTACCCCGTGGTCATCTCTCAGTTTGAAGGTATCGAATAGTAGAACATCAACAACTTTGAACGGTCCAGCCCATGGTGCGTCGGACTTCCATGGAAATAGTCACATCTTTTTCAAATTCATTTGAACTAAGTCACCTTCACGGAATTTACCTCATCTTTGATGGGCCTTCGGTGTGACCTCCACCTTCTTCTCGCTCTTAACCTGCATCGCATCAACATACAACGTATCAATTATATTAATACTAAAACATCGGTGCTCAGTGCGTGTTGTGTTCAAAGCGTTGAACATGTCAAAAGTAACTTGATCCCCCCTACTCGGAGGATCAACTTCCCTTCTTGGATACCAATCAATTCCTTCTAGTAGCTAGGAACAGTCTTCCTAGAATCAGAGGCATGTCTGCATCTTCAGTTATGTCCAACACGATAAAATCTACCGGAATGGTGAATTTATCAACCTTGACGGTACATCCTCCACTATCCCATGGGGGTACTTAATGGACTTGTCCGCCATCTGCAGTGAAACATTGATCGCTTTGAGCTCTCCTAAGCCCAGCTTCATGTACACAGATAAAGGCATTAAATTGACACTTGACCCCAAATCACAGAAAGATTTATTAAAAGATTTAGAATTGATTTTGCAATGTATAGTGAAACTCCCTGGATCCTTTAACTTTGGAGGTGAATCATTTTGAATGACAGCAGAACACTCCTCAGTTAAGTTTATCATCTCATGCTCTCCCAGTTTCCGCTTTTTTGACATGCATAATTCGGCATGTGCCGAATAGCATCAATGAAAGGCATCTCAATATGGAGATTCTTTATCAATTCTAAAAACTTACCAAACGTAGCATATATTTTTGCTCTCTTATATGCAGCGGGGAATGGGGGTGGGGTATCTACCTTAGCAGGTGGTGTGATGGGTGTAGAGGTCTTAGTAGACTTATCTTTGTCGCGTGGTTGATCCTCTTCTTTCTTGCTGTCCGCCTCGCCTTTCAACTCAATGTGTGCATCCTTTTTTTTCAGCGACCTCCTTTCCGCTCCTCAACGTGATGGCATGGACTTGCTCCCTAGGATTTGTCTCAGTGTCACTAGGAAGTGCTCCTTGTGCTCGTTCAGCTACGATCTTTGCTAGCTGTCCCACTTGGACTTCCAAGTTCTTTATCGACGCCTCGTGATTGTTCATGGTTGTTTCAGCTGACGATATGAACTTGGTTTAGATCTCCTCCATGCTTGGCTTTGGTGCATACCCAGTGGTGGTTGGGGATAGTTTCTCGGCCCAGTATTGTATGTCTTTGGGTAGGGGTAGGTCTTTGGTGGTTAGTTCCCTACAAAATTAACAGCTTCATTAGGAGTAATGAAAGGGTTACCTACTTGGCATTCAGTGCTCGGATGTCCTCCTTGGCAAAGCTCGCATGTAACAGTTTGAACTTGCATTGCATGCATGCTCAAACTATCGATCTTCTTGTTCAACGCTTCCAATTGGGCAGCTGGGGCAGTGACTTCACTCACTTGATGCACTCCGGCTTGCCCTTTGGCACGTTCCTGTCGTACTGCCATTGACAACTATTAGCAGCCATCTCCTCCAGCAGCGTATAAGCTTCCTCGGGCGTCTTCCTCATCGCAGTTCCTCCTGACACTGCATCAATCATAGAACGATTATCAGAAGAAAAAAAACCATTATAAAATGTTTGTACCTGCAGCCAGATAGGGAGGCCATGATGTGGGCATCTCCGTAGTAGATCTTTGAAGCGCTCCCAAGCCTCATACAGTGTCTCTGGATCATATTAGGCAAAAGTAGTGATGTCATTGCGCATCTTGGCCGTCTTGGATGGTGGAAAGAATTTTGACAAGAACAACCGCGCCATCCCATCCCACGTGGTAATAGACCCTGCAGGCAACGATTGTAACCAAGATTTAACTTTATCACGTAAAGAAAAGGGAAACAAACGTAACATGATGATGTCATCAGTAACTCCATTATGCTTGAATGTATCACAAATCTCCAAGAAGTTGGAGATGTGGGTCAAGTGTAGGCTTGCTACTCCTTAGCATACACCAAGAGATAACAACCTGTAACAATCAACCAAAAAGAACACAAACAGGAGAAGAGTAGAGAGAATGGAAAAAAAATGAATAACTAAACTACAGTCAACTAACCTCGTTTGATATTATTAAAACTAGTCCCCGACAACGGCGCCAAAAACTTGATCGCTATTATTTTAAATAGTATTTTCGAGTTTAGCGAATGCGTACCGCAAGTGCACGGTGTCAAGTTTTAGTATGATGATATGAAAATTATGGATTGCCGATCCCACGAAGACTAGGAAATAAGTACCAAACTCAATTAATTTAACTATATTTAGTCTACGATAACTGGTTATGATTAATTAACTAATTTGACTAATTAACTCAATAATCAACCCAACAAGCAAGAACAAAGAAAATTAGAATCAATAGAAACAATTATCAAGACTTTCGGTTCACCCATGCAATCCCCCACAATTCGCCTATAGTTAAGAATTAAACGTTCTAAGGTGACAAGTTCTCCTAAAACACTTGTTATACCTTGGTGCGGTTACAACAAGTTTATTACTAAGATGCAACAAGGCAATGACCATGCATTTATTTGACACTCAATATTGTAACTTGATCTATGAAAACTTCTAGCTTTTGATTACTAGATATCTATAGCTATCACACGTGTATTTGACTTCATCTTTCGATCTTAATTTGAAATCCACGGTTTAATTTACTATATCGTATCACAATCTCTTATGGTCAATTCAATTGCAATAAATAATCAATCAATGATATTAATCCATTGAAAGCATGAACACAACAAATTAAACTCAAAGAATTTGTAAGAATGAATCAAAACTTAATTAAAATTGTGGGTTCAAAAATGGGATCCCCTAAGTCTTGACAACAAACTTAGCCTAGAAACATATTCAAATTCAAGTGCAAAATCGTGTTTTTCAACATCAAAAGCATAAAGAAATCAAATAGAAACAAACAAAGTTTAGAAATATGAAAATAACGAGAGGCTTTGACTCCTTGCGTTGCTCCGCCATCCCGTATCTTCCGATGCGTCTTCTCTTCAATGATTATGGTGTATGGATGATTGGGGATGAAGGAGGGTGATGGTGGCTGAGTGTTTGTAGGGTAAATTATGAGCTAAGAGTCCATCAATTTCGTCTGAAATCTTCTATATATTGTGTTGGAGGAGTCTTCAATTCTTTGGACACAAAATAGCTTGATAAGGGAAGAAATCTCGATTTTTTCGGGTTTGGCGATCGATCGCCAAACTATACTATTTTTATTTTTCAGAATTTTCGACGCGGCGATCGATTGCTGGTTTTTACCAATCGATTGCGAATGTGCACTGTTTGATGGCGATCGATCGCCTGATATTACCGATCGATCGCTGCAGCTGATTTTCAACATTTTGCACTTTCGTCCCTCATTTTCTGTGTATGCTCGGTTTGGTTCTTTTTCATCATTTTAAGCATATTTCCTCCACTTTTATGCATTTGGACCTAGATTACTGAAATATACAAATATATACCAAAAAGCGTAATATTTTCTAGGAATCACTACAAAAACGCCCCTACTCTTATATCAAATTAAGTGTAAAAACACACTTATCAGAAAATTAACTCTCCCTCTTATCATCCTTGTTATAAAAACAACTGAACTAAGCTCTTACATATGAAAATTTATTTTTTGAGTCATTGCAAAAAATTTAGACGTTTATCATCACATACATCATATAATTGTGTAATATTAGAAATTAATATTATGTTGTTAGATTACAAATCTACACCTTTGTTATCTAATAGATAATATGCTATGTAATTAGGAATTTTGTAATGTAGTTTGAAAGTATTTAGTTTGGTCACACATTTATGTTAATTAGGGGTGAGCAAAAAGTTTAACCGAACTGTTAACCGAACTAATTGACTTAACTGATTTAATTCAGAAATCCGGTTCGGTAAATTTAAAAGTTCAGTTTTATTTTAAAAAATATCTGTTAAACCGGTTTTTGTTTCAGTTTTAAAATACTGGTTAACCAATTTAACCGAGTTAACTGATTTTATTATTTCATCTTTTTTTATTTTTTAAGTATATTTTAAATAGATCACCGGTTTAACATATATTTTTATTTTTAAATTTTTAATTTTTTTTTTACAAATATCAGTTAATTCAGTCGGTAACTAAATTAATTTATATCATTGATTGTTTGTTTTTTTTATAAAGTATAAATGAGGAGTTATTTTTCGTTACACATAGTAACTAATATATCAAAAATACTTGAATTTTTTATTCTTAATAATTTTTGAATTTAGTAAAATATGTAGGATCGTATATTTGCCGCATCACCGAAAACTATGTCTTAATGTGATAATAACTCAAATTTCTTAAGTCGTATGTCGTCTAAGAGCCATGTTTCGATCGATTTCCATCTATAACAATTATCTTTTCAATAATCTATGTCACGATAATTGCACCAACTTATAACTTATAAAAATAAAAAAATTGATTTTGATTCTGATACCACAGTTAAAGATCGAGTTCTTATTTTTTTACTAAACCATATACAGTGTAACCATCACACTCAGATTGTTATCCTAACATGGCGAATCTATGTGTCCCAACAAGATAACTTCTATTATTCTTTTATCATACAATTGCTTTGCCAGCAAATTTACGAAGGCAAAATATTCATGGCGATCGAAAAATATTTGTATTGACTTGTTGTTTGTTTATCTATGGGTCACTTCAATATAATTGGTCTAAAATGATTAGCACGTTTATTTAAAAATAATATGTTATTAAGTTGATATATCAACGAGTCACAAATTAGATGCATGTAACTATTTTCCCATGGAGAACCCGTACTTACTTTAGAAACAACTGAAAATAGTCCCCGACCAACGATGATATATATGAAAGTATGATGCAGGAAATTCTTATTTACATTTTATAGTAGAACTTATAAAATTTAAAACGAAATATTATTATAAGAACAATGATTATTATTGTACAATAATTACTCTTACAATATCACACGGACATATTTATAGTAGTCAATTATTTGTGACTCGAAATTCCCCTATCAATAATGAATATATAGAATAAATATTTTGAAAAAAAATAATATAAAGGTTAAATCCCGAAGGGTCAAATTCAAGAATAAATACAGGGGTATACGGTCCATGTATCAGGGGCAAATATGCCCATTAATAGAGGGCCAGTGTTGTACAGGGGGGTATGGTCCATGTATCAGGGGCGAATATGTCCATTCAATGAGGGCCACTGTTGTCGGGAATCCTTGAGGCATAAGCATTCATTTTTTATTATTTTTATTTTCTGCAGTTTTATTATTTGTTAATATTATAATATTAATATATTCATGAAGATAATTAGCAAATTTAAAGCCCCTGGACTTCCAAAATTTAAATTTTTTAAAAACCTCACAAATAAACACAATAAGGTAAAATGATAGTTTGAATGATTGTAGATAGCTTGATATCTCAGATACATTGGCTCGGGTTTTTGGTACAGAACCTTCTATAGTTTCAAAAATATGCAGCTTAACACGTGGTTTGAGGTAGACAGTTTATCCAAATGTGCTTTGAAAATAGGTGCAAAACACACATCTCTACATAATTTGTGTTACACACACCATATTTTGCTTCTGCACTTTAAAAGACATGTTAAAGGTCAATTGTACTCTTAAGAGAGTAAATTGCTTCCAACTAATAATATAAGAAGGTAAATTATACCTAAATAATAACATAAGAGGGTAATTAGCCTACTTTGAATAACATACGGCCAATCTGCAAGAATAACATAAAGAGTAAATTACATCTAAATAATAACATGAGATTGTAATTTGTCTATTTTGAAAACATAGGGGGTTGCATCTAAAAGTATAAAAAAATTGACAGAATTTTATCTTGTGACAATTACCTCACTATGATTTTGATAAAGGTATAAAAAAATTGACAGAATTTTATCTTGTGACAATTACCTCACTATGATTTTGATAAAGTGCAATTTATCTCGCTGATTGAAAATAGCAGAATGTGTCATATGGGTTGTGAGTATATGCAAACACCACCTCCTAATTGAGGGTATTTATGTTGTTAAAATAACGAAAATTGTGGATATGGCGGTAAGCTATATTTTACAAATCAAATAAGGTTAAAAACCTATTTACAAGTCACATTGGGTAAAGTACCACTAGTTTTCTTGGCTCTACCGTTTCACTTCGAGGTGCCATATAGCCAATTGTTATCTCGGCTCTACCATTACAAGAAAACAAAGCTTCAAAAACAAAATAGTTGACAGAAAAACAAAATATATCCAATGATCTGATTTAGGGAGAGCAAAATATAATATTGAGGGATAAACTACGATTTTTTGAGGGTAAAATATATATGTTTTTAAAAAATTGGGTAATAAATATTTTTTTGTACCCCTTGCTTTAAGGTGGCTCTGTCCAACACAAATTGTATTTGTTTAAATTTTGAAAAAATAACAAAAAACATCATGGTATGGCTTACAAGATCACCGAACCAGAATGCCTAAGAACTGGAAGAATGGAACTTTTAAGTTCTTATTTTTGTTGCAATTCTAGTATAAACAAATTTTTTGTTCCGAATTTTAGGAAATGATCTGATCTTAGTTCATGCCTAGAACTAACATACATAGTTAATGTGAAACTTAAAAATTATACAATATTTCAGCTCGGAAACTAACATACATAAAGACCATTAAAACATAAAGATGTTACACAATCTTTTGGTAGAATAAGGTCCGCTGATGTAAAATATGATTTTTAGCATTTTGAGTCAGCTGTTCAATCGATCTAAAATCACGTCATTTCATTATCTGAGCGATGAGATATGATCGAAATAGGAAGTTGCGCCCGGATTTCAGAAAAGTAGCTTTCTTGTTTCAGCAAGGTAGCTTTGTTTACAAATCATCAAGTTCTAAAATATGATCTATAATACGCTTGATTATATATATTAGCAATATGGTAATAAATTTTGTTAACATCAAAACTAAGATTATTCGGTTTTTAAAACCTAAGAAATAACATAGTCACATCCGAATATACATGAAGAGTCACAATCACATTTGAATAATACGGCAGAGTTCCCGATTAATAGGGAGGGTCTTGGCTACCCCATGGGACACCACCCCATGGGGTAAATCCACCATACATTGAAGATATTTCCCAATGTATGGTAGATCTACTCTATGTGATAGTGCACCATAACGTAGCTAAGACAAAAACCGATTAATAACCATTTCAAGCTGAAATATTATATCACCTAGCTACTTCTATGCTGTACTCAATGTCTCACACACACACACACACACACATATATATATATATATATATATATATATATATATATATATATATATTGCATAAGTTAAATTTCAACTTATATATAATATAAATATAAAGTACAATATTGAGTTAACTAACCATTTGTCGTTCAAAATGTGACAGTTTTAAGTTATTTCTTTTATAAATAAAATATAAAAAATTCGCAATCAATTATTATGTTTGAATGTTTATTATATTATATTTTAATTTTTCAGAAATTAAGGGTACCAGAATTTCAATGTTACAATGGACGGAAAGTTGGCATCCAAGAGAAATCACGTCCAAAAATTGAGTGTGACAGATGTGTATGCTATAATGGATGTATGGTAAGTCATGAGAGATAAAATAAAGAACAAAGACATTCAAGATGAAATATGAGTACATTGTATAGAAAAGAATATGAAAATCCCTTATGCGGATTTGGTCACGTACGACGTAGACCAAACAACACATATGTGCGTCAATATAGTCATGGATTTAATCCCTTTCATGAAAGCAAGTGGATAAGGCATTACTCAAAGTTATATACAATAATTTGGTATCCAAATGGATCAACAAGAATATTTTGACTGAAAGAAGCTCTTGTAGAAAACTGACGCATGTGTGGACTCGACTTGATTGATTCTATGGTTTATATAGTCTATTTTAATTCATTGTGATTAAATGTTTAGTATCAATTGTTATTTTAGAAAATTAAGCTACCATATAAAAGAGATATATTTTTAAAAAATTTATAAATTTTAGAGATAAAAAATAGATATATAATAGTTGAGTTGTATTTCTTAGTGATATATTCATTATATTAAGTTATTAAATCTTAGTCCTTCAATTTGTCATCGTCATGGTCTGTCCCTAAAATTTAACATTTTGCCCGGTTCGGTCCCAGACGTTAACTCGGGCATCCAATTTAACGGAAAAGGCACGTGACTTCAAAGTCATTCCCGGTTTAGTCCCTCACTTTTTCCATATGCCGATTTAATTCCTACAGTTTTATATTTTGTCTCATACCGTCCTCGATTCTCAACCTCTATCGATGATTCTCAGATGCCAATAAGTGGAATATCGATTTGAATGGGAGAAAATTTAGGGTTGTCAACTTTTAATTGCAACCATTTTGAAAGCCTATAGGAAAAAAAAAATAACTCTCCCTCTTATCATCCTTGTTATAAAAACAACTGAACTAAGCTCTTACATATGAAAATTTATTTTTTGAATCATTGCAAAAAATTTAGACATTTATCATCACATACATCATATAATTGTGTAATATAATATTAGTCATGTTGTTAGATTTCAAATCTACACCTTTGTTATCTAATAGATAATTTGCTATGTAATTAGGAATTTTGTAATGTAGTTTGGAAGTATTTAGTTAGGTCACACATTTATGTTAATTAGGGTGAGCAAAAAGTTTAACCGAACTAATTGACTTAACTGATTTAATTCAGATCGGTTCGATAAATTCAAAAGTTCAATTTTATTTTAAAAAATATCTGTTAAATCGGTTGTTGTTTCAGTTTTAAAATACAGGTTAACCAATTTAACCGAGTTAACTGATTTTATTATTTCATATTTTTTAACTTTTAAATATATTTTAAATAGATCACCGGTTTAACATATTTTTTTATTTTTAATTTTTTAATTCTTTAATTTTCTACAAATATCAGTTAATTCAGTCGGTAACTGAATTAACTGACATCTTTGATTGCTTGTTTTCTATAAACGAGGAGTTATTTTTCGTTACACATAGTAACTAATATATCAAAAAACTTGAACTTTTTATCCTTAATAATTTTTGAATTTAATAAAATATGTAGGACCATATATTTGCCGCATCACCGAAAACTATGTCTTAATGTGACAATATAACTCAAATTTATTAAGTCGTATGTCGTCTAAGAGCCATGTTTCGATCGATTTCCATCTGTAACAATTATCTTTTCCATAATCTATGTCACGATAATTGCACCAACTTATAACTTATAAAAATAAAAAATTTGATTTTGATTCTGATACCAGTTAGAGATCGAGTTCTTATTTTTTTACTAAACCATATACAGTGTAACCATTACACTCAGATTGTTATCCTAACATGGATAATCTATGTGTCCCAACAAGATAACTTTCTATTATTCTTTTATCATACAATTGTTTTGCCAGCAATTTTACGAAGGCAAAATTATTCATGGCGACCGAAAAATACTTCTTTTGACTCGGTGTTTGTTTTATTTACGGGCCACTTCAATATAATTGGTCTAAAATTGTTGGTATGTTAGTTTATTATTATTTTATTTAAAAAATGATATGTTTTAATAAGTTGATATATAAACAAGACACAAACTAGATTTATGTAACTATTTTTCCATGGAGAATACTTATTTAAAAACAATTGAAAATGGTCCCCGACCAACGGTTTGTTTGATGATGCCTTTAAGGGTAGTGCCCTTAGGGGCATCATCACCGTTCATTTGGAATCTTTTTTTTTAATAGAAAAAAAAGATTCTATATGGATGGTGGATGATGCCCCCAAGGGCAGTGCCCTTCAGGGCAGCAACAAACAAACCCCGACCAACGATGAGATATGTGAAAGTATGATGGGACGCACTTCGTTTGGGAAATTCTTATTTACATTTTATAGTAGTATTTGTAAAATTTAAAACAAAATATTATTATAAGAACAATAATTATTGTTGTCAGAGCTAATAATAATAATTATTCTTGCAATATCACACAGAAATTTATAATAGTCAGTTATTTGTGACTCGAAATTCCCCTATCAATAATGAATATATAGAATAAATATTTTGAAAAAATAATAATATAAAGGTTAAATCCCGAAGGGTCAAATTCAAGAATAAATACAGGGGTATACGGTCCATGTATCAGGGGCGAATATGCCCATTAATAGAGGGCCAGTGTTGTACAGGGGGGTATGGTCCATGTATCAGGGGCGAATATGTCCATTCAATGAGGGCCACTGTTGTCGGGAATCCTTGAGGCATAAGCATTCATTATTTTTATTATTTTTATTTTCTGCAGTTTTATTATTTGTTAATATTATAATATTAATATATTCATGAAGATAATTAGCAAATTTAAAGCCCCTGGACTTCCAAAATTTAAATTTTTTAAAAACCTCACAAATAAACACAATAAGGTAAAAAGATAGCTTGAATGATTGTAGATAGCTTGATATCTCAGATACATTGGCTCGATTTTTTGGTACGGAACCTCCTATAGTTTCAAAAATATGCAGTTTAACGTGTGGTTTGAGGTAGATAGTGTGATGCCCAGGAATTAATGATGTTAATCCCAGTGTAGATCCTTAATGGATTTTAATTGTGTCAATTATGAATTAATTGCGGTATTGGGGTACCCGAGGATGTTAAATCGTGTATTTGGGATCGTTGGATCCAAATGTTGAGATTGCATTATCATCGTGGTGAAAAACCTTGGAATTGGGTCTTTGGTGGTATCTGGGGTCCTGGGTACTTTGTATTGGGGCCGATTATGGAAATTGAGATTGGAGAGATAATTATTGAAAACAGATGATTTTTAATGAGTCATGATGTATTTGTGAAAGACTTGGTATTTTGGAGCCTTTGTACTATATATAGCAAGTGGACTCGATATTCCGTCATTGCACGGAATCTCTCCTCTCTCTACGCCCAACCCCATTTCCCATTTCCCCTCTTTTCTCTCTTGGAGGAAAATCGAGCAAGGCTCGATTCGGGAGCCGGATTTCTCAAAGATATTAAGGTATTATTCTTCCCCCCATATTTACTTTCGTTTTGATAGTAGTTTGGTAGTGTTTGGTTGTGATTTATCTTGGGTTTGAGTTTTGAAGTTTTAAAGATTTTGGGGTTTGAAAGTTTATGGGTTATTATAATGTTTTGGTGAGGGTTTATTGGAGATTTAGGTGTTAGAATGGTGGTCCTAGGGGTTCTTGCACGAAAAAGCCATTTTTGGGCTGGTGCAGAGCTTGCCGATTGATCGGCAAGAGAGTGTCGATCGATCGCGCGACGTTGGCAAAAAATGGAAGACGATGAATAGTGTTGGCGATCGATCGAGCGAGACTACCGATCGATCGCGGGTGCGTGGCGATCGATCGCGGGCGCGTGGCGATCGATCGGTCATTCTCACCGATCTATCGCGCGAGAATAAATTTTGGTGCCAACCTTTGATGTGGCTCTCGATCGATCGAGGGCTTATGTCCGATCGATCGAGAGGTCCTGTTTTTGGCACATTTTGGGTTGATATTATGGAATCGATGCATGCTTCGCCCAGGGTCTTTTAAAATGGTTAATCGTCATTAATTGATGATATATTTGGGGGTTGTAAACGTGCTTGGGCACGTGGTTGCATGCTTGTAATTAATAGTGGATTATTAATTGTGTTAGCACATAATTCATCGGATCACGGGACCAAGGCAATGTTGGATTCGAACTACGGAATTATAAGGTACGTATAACGTACGAGTATAGCCTTTCATATTATTGCAACTGTGAAATGCATTGTTATTTGTATTTGCAATAAATGGATATACATTGAGAATTATATGGTGCCGCTTTTGAGCGAGCAATGATTGAGATGTTGTCGCTGTGGAGCGGACATCGGTTATGATGCAGCTATTGTGGAGCGATCCATGAAATAGTACTATGGAATCATTGGTTAGATATATGAGATATCTATGGTCATTTGTTTAATGGTTTAATCATATTTGATTTATGAAACTGGCATGACATGAATTGATTTAGTTAATCAATGAGATGATTAACTGGCTTTTGGAAATTTGTTGGTTTCGGTTATTTTGAGAACATGAACAGCACAGGGGATCCCGGATGTGGATGATACCATCTAGGGAGTATTATTTAAAATTCATGGCATTTACATTCTGTAAATTATGAACTGTAATATTATGATTATTGGATTGGTGGTATTGGTATGCTCACCCCGTGTGGGGCTGTCTTTGTTGGGGCAGGTGAATAGGTACAACAATGGCTTTGGAGTTGAGCTCGAGCTGTTGATTTGAAGTACTTCCAGGATCGAAGTACCAGAGCTGGTATTGAGTATGATATTTATACATTAAATACACATATACTTATTTGATGCTCGCATGTGAGCACTATTATATATATATGGTTTGTATAAAAAGCAAGGTAAAATGATAGCTTTAGTCTACAGTTTTATTATTTGTTAATATTATAATATTAATATATTCACGAAGATAATTAGCAAATTTAAAGCCCCTCGACTTCAAAAAATTAATTTTTTTAAAAACCTCACAAATAAACACAATAAGGTAAAATGATAGCTTGAATGATTGTAGATAGCTTGATATCTCAGAAACATTGGCTCTGGTTTTTGGTACGGAACCTCCTATAGTTTAAAAAATATACAGTTTAACATGTGGCTTGAGGTAGACAGTTTATCATAATGTGGTTTGAAAATAGGTGCAAAACACACATCTCTACATAATTTGTGTTACACACACCATATTTTACTTCTGCACTTTAAAGGACATGTTAAATGTCAATTGTACTCTTAAGAGGGTAAATTGCTTCCAAGTAATAATATAAGAGGGTAAACTACACATAAATAATAACATAAGAGGGTAATATGCATACTTTGAATATCATACAACCAATCTGCAAGAATAACATAAAAGGGTAAATTACATCTAAATAATAACATGAGATGGTAATTTGCCTATTTTGAAAACATAGGGGGTTGCATCTAAAAGTAGAAAAAAAAAATTTTATCTTGTGACAATTACCTCACAGTGATTTCGATAAAGTGCAACTTATCTCCCGGATTGAAAATAGGCAGGACGTGTCCTATGGTTTGTGAGTATGTGCAAACACCTCCTCCTAATCGAGGGTATTTATGTCGTTAAAATAACGAAAATTGTGGATGTGGCAGTAAGCTATATTTTACAAATGAAATGGTAAAAAACCTATTTACAAGTCACATTGGGTAAATTACCACTAGCTTTCTTGGCTCTACCATTTCACTTCGAGGTGCCCTATAGCCAATTGTTATCTCGGCTCTACCATTGCAAGAAAAGAAAGCTTCAAAAACAAAATAGTTGACAGAAAAACAAAACGAAATATATCCAATGATCTGATTTAGGGAGGACAAAATGTAATATTGAGTGGTAAACTACGATGTTTGTATATATTTTAAAAAAATGGGTAATAAATATTTTTTTGTCCCCCTTGCTTTAAGGTGGCTCTGTCCAACACAAATTGTATTTGTTTAAATTTTGAAAAAATAACAAAAATCATCATGGTATGGCTTACAAGAATGTCTAAGAACTGGAAGAATGGAACTTTTAAGTTCTTATTTTTGTTGCAATTCTAGTATAACAAAATTTTTGTTCCGAATTTTAGGAATCATGCCTAGAACTAACATACATAGTTAATGCGAAACTTAAAAATTATACAATATTTGAGCTCGGAAACTAACATACATAAAGACCATTAAAACATAAAGATGTTACACAATCGTTTGGTAGAATAAGGTCCGCTGATGTAAAATATGATTTTTAGTATTTTGAGTTAGCTGTTCAACCGATCTAAAATCACGTCATTTCATTATCTGAGCGATGAGATATGATCGAAATAGGAAGTTGGCCTGGATTTCAGCTAAGTAGCTCTTGTTTCAGCAAGGTAGCTTTATTTACAAATCATCAAGTTCTAAAATATGATCTATAAACTGCACATTTGATTATATATATTAGCATATAGTAATAAATTTCAATAATAAGGCAGAGGTCCCGATTAATAACCATTTCAAATCTGAAATATTATATCACCTAGCTGCTTCTATGCTGTACTACATGTTTCACATACAAATGACACATATAATGTTAATATATATATATACCATGCATGCGATATATATATATATATATATATATATATATATATATATATATATATTTATTTATTTATTGCATAAGTTAAATTGCCGCATATACATAATATAAATATAAAGTACAATATGAATTAACTAACCATTTGTCGTTCAAAATGTGACAGTTTTAAGTTATTTTTTTTATTAATACATTATAATAAAATATAAAAAATTCGCAATCAATTATTATGTTTGAATGTTTATTATATTATATTTTAATTTTTCAGAAATTAAGGGTACCAAACTTTCTATGTACATATGTTACATTTGACGAAAAGTTGGGCATCCAAGAGAAATCATATACAAAAATTGAAAAGTTGGGCATCCAAGAGAAATCATATACAAAAATTGAATGTGACATATGTGTATGCTCTATTAGATGTATGATAAGTCATAAGAGATAAATAAAGAACAAAGACATTCAAGATGAAGTATAAGTGCATTGTATAGAAAAGAATATGAAAGAAAATCTCTTACGCTGGTTTGGTCATGTATGACGTAGACCCAACAACACATTATGCGTCGATATAGTCATGGATTTAATCCCTTTCATGCGGGCAAGGGGATAAGACATTACCCAAAGTTATATACAATGACTTGGTGTCCAAATGGGTCAACAAGAATATTTTGACTGAAAGAAGCTTTGTATAAAACTGACGTATGTGCGGGACCCGACTTGATTCATTCTATGGTTTATATAGTCTATTTTAATTCATTGTGATTCAATGCTCAGTATCAATTTTTATTTTAGAAAATTAAGCTACCATATAAAAGAGATATATTTTTAAAAAAAATATTAATTTTAGAGATAAAAAATAGATATATATATATATATACATATATAATAATTAAGTTGTATTTCTTAGTGTTATATTCATTATAGTAAGTTATTAAAATTTTAACTTTATGATTAATTAAATCTTAATTATTGAAAACATTTATAGGACTTAAATTTTTAAATCCTATTATGATAAATAATTTAATATTATTTAAAATATTTTAAGATAACTTCACTTAATTATTTAAAACAATATTCTGAAACATGGTCAGAGTAATTGGTTATAAAAGATGGAGGGAGTATTAACAATATTTTGCCATATTCGAATTCAGGAGGGGTAACATGGTGGACAAGAACTGTTTATAAAAACGAGAGAGCGCGTCGTCATTTCGTCATCCTTTCTATTCCCAAGAGAGATGGAGAGAGAATTGGTTCCATGTTTCTCTGTTCTGTTAATTCTTGGGAGAGAGTGATCATTATCAACTGTTTGATACAATATCCCAGAGAAAGTGTTAGTCTGTATGTGAAAATTCCTGAATTAATTTTCCTTCGGTCCACCGCACTTTTCGCTTTCATACAACCATTAATTTGCAGCTTTTCTTGATCGCTTTTCAGGTATTCTTCTTGTGAAGAAGCAACAAGTAGCAGTCGTGTCATTTTCACTGTTTTTAAAAAAAGATTATATCTTGTTAATTAGTATAACAAAAGGTGGTGTTGCGGAAGGGGAGTAGGTATGGGGAAAGAATGGCTGTATTGGGTCGGCGGCGGCGAAGGCGGTGGTGGTGGATCCGACGGCAGGAGAGGAAGAATGACCGGAGAAATGGTGGAGGAGGAGGAGGCAGCAGCTTCTGCTGGATGCATGTGTGCTGTATTTCAGCTGTTTGATTTGAATAATTCTCAGTTTCCTTCGACTGCTCAGCACTCCTGAGTTTAAGCCTGATGACTCCTTGTTTCAAGAAGAAGCCACCATATCTAAAGGTTTCAAATAAAGAAATACTCAAATTATCTATATATTTTGTTTAGGAATTAATTTCTGGGTCCCTTTTTAGGTGCATTTACTATAATAATCTGGAGTTGTTGATGAGTTTTTTTTCTTCTATTTTGATGTGATGAAGGAGTGGAAGCGCCAAGAAACAGCTTGGAACTAGAGGAGCCTGCAGGCGCCACGAAAGCTGCTTCCATGTCTCTGTCATTAGCAATGAAACAAGAAGAAGAGAATTTGAACTTTCCAGTAAGTAATGGTGGTTGTTATACTTAATTTAATCCATTCATTTAATGTTGTTTAGACTTTAGAGTGTTGATAAAAGAACAAAGAGCCCTTTAAATGGTAGCATCATGTTCAACAAATAAAAAATTGAACTTTTTTTTCTTGATTTTTTTTTATAAAAATGGGGATAAGGTTTACGGCGTTACGCTACCAATTTTCTTGATTTTGTGGAAATGTAAATTTGTCCAGGTGGGAATTAAAATTAAAACATCAAAATCAAGAATCCCCACATCTGCATTGAAATCAAGAACAGATATTGATGTTCCTTCGGAATGCAGCAGCTATTCCCCAGGCACTAAGACTCCAAATCTTGTAGCCCGACTCATGGGACTTGATTTACTCCCAGAATGCACCTCTCCTTCGAATCCCAAGCCGAAAACAAAAGCCCATTTCTTCAAAAACCTCCAAAAAACGGAGTTTATCCTTCACAGTTCCAGCTTGAATCGAACCTTGTTCGACGACTCGAGCCAGGGCACTGCCCGGTCCTTGCCGGAGACACCACGAATCTCATTGGCCAGAAGGTCGGATTTCGAAATTAACAGATTGTCCCTTCAATTAAACAAAGAGAATGCAAGTGATGAATTCGGAAACTCGGTTGAAACGGCTAGGAGAAGAAGGGGATCACGATTCGAAGTGCAGGATGAGAATACTACAAGTCCTGGTAATTATGCTAAGCAAATTGTGAAGCAAGTAAAAGAAAATGTGAGCAGAAGAGTTGGAGCTGATATCACGAATAGCAACAGATCGGAACCAATTAGAAGAGATGAAAATCTTGTGCTACTCAAGCCTAACAAACGTAATCCCACCACTTTTTTAAGGATTTGGAGATGATTTAACTCCATCTTGTTCCTCAAAGCTCAGGTTTTTAGAAACCACCAAGGACAAACCACTCGCAGATGCAAACACCAAAAGTCCAAGATGCTCAACATTGAACTCAATTTCGTTGCCACCTAACGTTCAAATATTACAAGAACAGCAGCGACAGAAGGATTGCAAGAAATTAGACAGTAGAGGAAGATCAAAATCATCAAGTCTGAAGAAATTTTTGCCCCATCAAGGTTCTGATAATGTCTTAAAAAACAAGAAAGAGGAGCCATTTGTGCGTTCACCAGCTAAAAGTAAAGCCAGGTTAACAGATAAAAAGTGCAAGAGAACTCCATTTTCAAGTGATGATTTTCATATCAGTGCTCCAATTCTTTTACCAGTCAAGAAAGATCCGTCTCCTCCTGCCACAAAATTACCTCAAAAACAGGTACTTGTGGCTTCTACTTTTCTCTACAATATTTTAAAATATTCAAAACCCATTTTATCTTGAACATAAAAATCCACTATCTGTGATCTTGAATTACGTCATTGTCATTTGTACCAATTATTTTTTCTTCAATTTTTTTTTTGTTGGTAAAATTGTAGTCACAGGTCTCAGATGCACTTGCATCGAAAATGCGCCCGCCCTTATCTAGTAATCCAACCCATTCGTACAAGCTGCAGCTGCACACACATAAAATATTCGACGTCCTAGAAAACGTCGAACAAGACAGCACTAACGGTTGCGCTGCCAGTCCCTCCTCCGCCGCCGAGTACGAAAATTACTTACACAAAATCCTCAGACGCGCCCGCAAGAAATGGCACTCTTCTTCACATCCCCTTGACCCAACAATCTTCCACTACCTCGAACTGTTCCAGCCCACCTCCGTCGCCGTCTTAGGCAGCCGTAGCAACCGGAAGCTTATTTTTCAGTTAGTAGATGAACTTTTGGGTGAAATCCTGAGACCCCGTTTCGAATTTATGAAATGGGCTTCTCACAACGATCATTCCTCTCTGCTTGATGAACTATGCAAGAAAATCGAGAGTTTCCCGGCGGCGAAATGCGAGGTTCTTGAAGATATTGATGATTTGATTGATAGAGATTTGTGTAATTTACCATTGCAAAGAGCCTTTGAGGAAGAAGGGGACAACATAGCGTGTGAGCTTGAGGGTGAAATTATGGAGTCGTTGATGCGTGAAACAGTGGCGGATGTGGGTTCCGGTGAGGCGGAGGAATGGAGACAAAGAGTGGCAGATATCACGTGGCGTTTTCCAGGTGGCGAGATGCCATTGGTTGGTTTTATAGGATCCGATTTCAGGGGAGCTCTTCCTTCGATACGGTGAAAGGGAAGTGGAATTAGACAATCACTAGGTCCATAATAATATATGGCCAAAATATTTGAATATTGTTAAAATTATTGTAAACATATTATTATGTATGTCCAATAAATGGTCACACTCTATTGAAAGATCATAAATTAATTAAGTGTATTTAGTCACCTTTAAGTGTCTCGACTCTTGAGATGATCTATTAACTCTTGATTGAGATGTCGTTTCTTAGTGTTACATATATCGAGCACTTTACAACAAGTTTGAGTAGAAATAGATAATAGAATGAATAGTTTATCTCATCCCTATATTGATCTTGTAATTTCCTTTTACTTTGTGTTCAACACCCTTGTCTTCAACATTAAGATTTTACAACATGTTATCAACACAAAACTATAACCATTTGTATAAACACACTACTTGTACAATACAAGTTATATTCAAAGGTAAGTAGTCTATCTATTTTGATTGTTTAATATTTGCACGTTGTCATCGATTTTATTTATTTATAAAAAAAACTTGCTATATTTTGATATATGAACCTGAAGTTCCAAAAATTTTATTGGGAGGCTTGAAGCCTAGTTCGAGTATTTTTGGCTCGAAATTTGTAATAAAAATCAAACTTGTAGATTGGAGAATACGGGCATTCCATACTCTCAAACTTGTAGATTTGAGAATACGAGCATTTCACGAAACACTGAAATCCGAATATCTTGGGGGTAAAGGACACTGTTATCCTATGGAAAACTTGAAGGAGAGATATGATCACCAAAAACTTGTGATACTCCCCAAGGCTCGATATGACTAGATGCACCTGAGGTTGCAAGATTTCAAAATAGTAAATGAATATAACTCTACAATGTTTAAAATTGTATCTCAATTGAGGTTATGTGGTGACAATGTTATTGATGAACATATGTTAGAAAAGACATTCACTACTTTTCATGCCTCCAACATGCTCCAGCAGCAGCAATATCGTGAAGAGGTTTTCAAAAATATTTTTAGTTAATTTCATGTCTCCTTGTTGCTGAACAAAATAATGAACTTTTGATGAAAAATCACAACTCACACCCAACTGGATAACAAGCATTTCCAGAAGTAAGTGCAAATGTTTCATTTCCGGTGAAAGCAAACAAATATAGACGTGGTCGTGGTCGTGGTAATGATCGCGGATATGGTCGTGGTCATGGTCGAAATCATATTGGTCCTAAAATGCACCATACCACTCGAAGTGGAACAACAATGGTGAGAAACAAGAAAAGGGCAAGGTTGATGGTTCTCCTAAGAATCATGATGAAACTTGTTATAGGTGTGGAGTGAAAGGGCATTGGTCTCGTACGTGCCGCACATCAAAGCATCTTGCTTATCTATATCAAGCATACATCAAGGGTAAATGAAACGAGAAAGAGACTATTTTTACTGAAGTTAGCAACACTGTGCATGGAGAAAGTGATCCAATAGAAATAATAATGCTGAAAGCAAACCCAAGATAAAAGATGGAGATATTTGTTTGTTTGACAATGTACAATACTTCGAGATCAGAAATATTTCTCGAGTTTGAAAATGGCAAAACCAAATGTTGGTACAATTTCTGGTACTACAAAACTAATTGAGGGTTGTATTATGCAACCATAAATGCCATAGAATCGAATATTGTAATGAACTTGATGTTGAAAGATCCAAACATTTTTATGCTTTGCCATGATCGACTTGGCCACCCTGGATCAATCATGATGCATCAAATAATTAGAAACATACATGGACACCCTCAATGAACCAGAAGATTCTTTTACCTCATGAATGTGTATTGTTGTCTACTCACAAGGAAAATTAATTATAAGACCATCTCCAATGAAAATTAATAATGAGACCCCTACATTCTTGCAAAGAATTCAAGGGGATATTTGTGGACCCATTGATCCACCTTGTGGATCAGTTCGTTATTTTTGATTCTTATAGACGCATCACCGAGATTGTCAAATGTTAGTCTACTATCAACACATACCATTATTTTTGCCAAACTTCTTGCCCAGATTGTAAGATTGAAGGTACAATTTCCTACTTATCCAATCAAGACTATTCGTCTTGACAATACCAGTGAATTTACATCTCAATCATTTAATAATTATTGTATGTTAATTGGTATTGATGTTGAACATTCATTTGCATATGTACATACTCAAAATGGGCTTGCAGAGTCTTTTATTAAGAGTTTGCAACTAATTGCTAGACCTTTAATTTTAAATGCTAATTTACCTACTTCTATTTGGGGACATGCAATATTACATGTTGCTGCATTGGTGCGAATTGGGCCAACTTCATTTAATCAGTATTTACCATTGCAACTTGTTTCTGGTCAGCAGCCTGATATTTCTCACTTAAAATTTTTTGGTTGTGCGGTTTATGTTCCCATTTCTCCACCTCGCCGAACAAAAGATGGGCCCACAACGACGTCTTGGGATTTATGTTGGTTTTGATTCCCCGTATACGATTAGATATATTGAGCCCTGACGGACGATTTGTTTAAATCAAGGTTTGCAGATTTCATTTTGATGAGACAGATCCCGCTGTTAGGGGGAGAAAAAATGTTGCTTCCTGTTGAACTGCGAAAAATCACATGGTATGAACTGTCTTTGTCTCATCTTGATCCTCACACAAATCAATGTGAGCAAGAAGTGAGAAGGATAAATCATTTAAAAACTATTGAAAATCAGTTGCCAGATTCATTTACTGATATAATAAAGTAACAAAATCTCATATACCAGCTATAAACACACCTGCACGGGTTGATATCCCTGAAGAACAAACTAATGTCACACTAAAACCTCGCATGAAGTGTGGACTCCCTGCTGGCGCGAAAGATAAGAACCCTCATAAGAAAAGGATACAAGTAAATGTTCATGAAGGGAAAATAGTTTCAAAGCAAGATACTATGGAAAAAATGACTGATCAATATAAGGTTGACGAACCAAATGCTCTTGAAGAGGCACATGAGGAAGAATACACATCTAAAGAGATCTCTTTGAATTATCTGATCACAAGAGAAAATTGAGATAGAAAGAAAATTGCGATGGATAATATTTTCATTTATATGGTCGCACTAGATATTGTAAATGAGGATCCAGAACCAAAATCTATTGAAGAATATCCACATAGAAATGATTGGCCAAAATGGAAAGATGTTATTCAAGTTGAACTAAAATCATTAGAAATCGTAAAGTATTTGGACCAGTAGTCCAAACACCTAAAGATGTGAGACCTAGTTGATACAAATGGGTGTTTGTCCGGAAATACAATGAGAAAAATGATTGTGAGATATAATGCACTTCTTGTTGCACAAGGTTTCTCACAGAGACCTGTAATTGACAATGAGAAAATATATTCCCATGTAATCGACATAATCACGTTATGATATTTGATCAGTTTGGCAGTCACAGAGAGACTTGATATGCGTCTTATGGATGTTGTTGCTGCATATCTCTATGGGTCATTGGAGAATGACATTTACATGAAAATCTCCGAATGATTCAAAATGCCTGAAGCATATAACTAGAAGTCTCATGGGCTATTTTTGATTAAATTACAAAGATCCTTATGGATTAAAACAATATGGAAGAATGTGGTATAATCATCTTAGTGAATACATCGTTAAAGAATGATATATAAACATAATTTGTCCATTTGCTTTTATCAAAAGATCTGAAAGTAGATTTATCATTATTGCGGTATATGTGGACGACTTAAATCTTGTGGGGACTCCCAAAAAGCTCACAAATATCGCTAATTATCTGATGAAAAGAATTTGAGAAGAAAAACCTTGGTAATACAAAATTTTGTCTCGGCTTGTGGATCGAACATTTGCCAAATTGAATCTTTATCTATCAATCAACATATACAGGAAAGATTCTTAAGTATGATAAAGCACATCCATTGAGTAACCCTGTGTTGTTCAGTAACTGGATATAAAGAAAGATAATTTCCTTCCCGGAGAAGAAAATGAAGAATTATTTGGTCCAGAAGTACCTTATCTTAGTACTATTGGAGCTTTAATGTATCTTGCAAATTGTACTAGACCTGGTCTAGCATTTTCAGTCAATTTATTGGCAAAAATATATCTCCGCGCCAACACGAAGACATTGGAATGGCATAAAACATGTCCTACATTATCTTCGCGGAACAACTGATATAGTGGGTTATGCTGATGCTGGTTATCTTGCTGACTCACATAAAAGGAAGATCTCAAAGTATGTATGTACTTTTTGTGGTGCTGCAATATCATGGCGTTCGGTGAAACAAACATTAACAGCTACTTCTTCAAATCATTCATAAATTTTGGCATTGCATGAAGCAAGTCGTGAATGTATATGGTTGAGGTCAATGGTTCAACATATTCGAGAATCTTGTGGGTTAACTCCACAAAGGAATATAACAACACTGTTGTATGAGAATAATGCTGCTTGTATTCGACAAATTAGGGATGACTATATCAAAGGTGACAGAACGAAAGATATATCACCAAAGTTTTTCTATACTCGCAAGCTACAAAAGAATGGTGATATTGACGTTCATCAAATTCAACCAAGTAACAATTTTGCAGATGTATTAACTAAAGTATTGCCAACCACAATATTCAAAATGATGGTTCACAACATTGGAATGCGTCAACTCAAGGATATCTTGCTAGCATCAGGGGGAGAGTGATCAATTTTAACAGGGCAATCTCTCATGCTCACAAGCTTCATATGAATATGTACTCTTTTTTCCTTTGTCCAGTTTTTTTCCCATCGGGTTTTTACTGACAAGGTTTTAACGAGACATATTCTATGAATAATGGACATCCAAGGGGGAGTATTGTAAACATATTATTATGGATGTCCAATGAAGGGTCACAACCTATTGAAAGGTCATAGATCAGTAAGTGTATTTAGTCCCCTTAAGTGTCTTGACTCTTGAGATGATCTCTTTACTCTTGAGATAACTTTTTAGTACTATATATATTGAGCACTTTGTAACAAGTTCGAGTACAAATAAATAATATAATGAATAGCTTTATCTCCTCCCTATATTGATCTTGCAATTTTCGTTTACTTTGTGTTCAACATTCTTGTCTTCAATACTAAGAGTTTACAACAAAAATAAAACAAAATTTATTTTTACCATGTGATTGGGGTTGGTTAACACTTTAATGTAAATCACCAATGCCAAAAATGATTTCAGCCAAGAATCTTTTTTATTTCGAATTCACTTTTGCGAAGACAAATTCTTAAATTTTTTTATTAGAATTCGTCTTTTGCAAAGAGGAATTCTATTTTTTGTGTTTTTAGAATTTGTCTTTATGAAATCCGAATTCAGTGCCACATCTAGGCGCTTGTGTAAATTAATATGTATAAATTAATTTAAATTAATATGTATAAGTTAATTTAAATTCCTATACATTTATTCACAAGTAGCATCAAACTATCTATATTGACGATAAACTAAATGCCCTCTAGTGCCACATCTAGGCGCTTGTGTAACTATGTGTCCTCTAACACTCTGAGCGATATGCTGAGCACTATTGTTTGCTTGTGGATCTCTATCCACACTTTATTCATTTTGACTCGACGATGAAGTGGATTGTGATACATCTCTATATGCCGACATTATATCACCGTATGGAATAAGATATATAAAACATGGACGTGGTGGCACGTAAGCTGGTACGTCAGGCTCCATGTGTCCGGATTACGTGGTCGTACCACTGCATGATCATTTGGGGTAAATGGTGAAAAATAATCTGATGTCATGATCGGCCAGTAGACTTCTCCGCCTCACTCATACCATGGGAAACTGACAAACAAGATGTAGAAGGAGCGGTAGTGTCAAATCCCCCAATAGTATGGTGTGAAGTACTCGATCCCCCGGTGAATGTCGAAGTAATAGGTATGCCCACACCAGTATATGTACCAGTGATTAACCCACTAAACCTCTGAGCCGCTGAGAATGGATGAACAGAAGATACTGACAGAGCATTCTGATGTACTCTAGTGTTCATAAAGTTCATGACATTATCACTAACATAAGTGTAACGATCTAGTAATGAATTACAAGTTGGTAAGTCATCTCGTGGCCTAGATCGAGCACTTATGCTTATGGATGCCAACTTGTCGGCCTGAAATATAAAGAATAATCATTTGATTATTATATATATATGTTAGGATTATAGTGAATAATAAACAATAATAATATCTAATTACATACCACAAAAGTTATAATGAAAGTGTCACCAGATTGAAAGGCAATATCAGCCGACATCTGATTCTATCATACCACTCCAAATATCCATCCTGAGAGGTGATATAAGAAGTGATCATTAGTCCACTAATATAACCCCCACTCTGATTCTGCCACGCTATAATATATTCTGAATGACAATACGTCTTGTCAAATCCAAGTCGTGCCCGTCGATCATATTTATGTAGATGCAAATGTCCCCGTGGAGTGATAGCCACACATGATGTCGGGTCATATGATAATAACTCATAACAGCATTCAACTTCCACTTTTTAATGTAATGGAAGATATACCATTGATAAAATGCTTCATTTTCAAATAGATCTATGTGTTATGCTATGTAATCACACAAAACCATGCTATGTGATACACAAAACCATAATTTAAGAACTATATTAGACCTTAAAATTGCCACCGTCGTCGCTGTCGATGGAGGGAATTTGTGTTTCTAAAAGATGTGTGTAGTATGTGAAGATAAGAGAAAATATGTGTGTAGTGTGTGTAAAATATGTGTGTAGTTAGGGTTTTTAAATAAAATTTTGACCGGTGTAACCGCACAAAAAATTATCCGCACAAAAAATATAATTTTTTGTGCGGTTTTTTTACGTACATGCAATCGGTAGAATTGATCAGCAGACCGTTCTACCGATCACCTATATATATATATATATATATATATATTGAATAACAAATGATTAAAATACATCATTTTCAAATAGATATATATGTTATGCTATGTAATACACAATACATAAATTTTAAGAACTATATTATACCTTCAAATTGCTGTTGCAGCCGCCGTTGATGAAGGAGGGAATTTGTGTGTAGTGTGTGAGGATAAGAAAATAATGTATGAGGATAAGAGAAAATATATGTGTAGTATGTGTGTAGTTAGGGTTTTTAAAATAAACTTTTGACCGGTGAAACTGGTCAAAAGTTTTTATTATAATTTTTTATGTACAGATGACCGGTAGAACCGGTCTGCCTCAATTATTTGCCCACATTGAATTCGTCTCTGCAGAAGATGAATTCATCTTTTTTATGCATAGGGTTGATTTGTCTTTTGTAAAGACGAATTCCATTTAAAAAAATTCGGCTGAAATCGTCTTTGGAAATGACGATTTACATTAAAATGTTAACCCACCACAATCACACGATAAAATTGAAATTTTGTTTTATTTTTATAATATTCTAATATGTTAGTCGTCAATATGACTAGTTTGATCTATTGGTAGAGATGTCAAATGGAGCGGACGACACGAGGCACGGCATGTCACGGAGCGGCACGACACGACCCATTTTGCTACAGTGTCGTGCCGGGCCATAGGGTTCCGGCGTGTGGGCCGGCACGACACGACACAACATTGTAGATATTATTATTTTAATAATATCATACCGTTTGTCCAGTCTTCTCTTTGTTTTCTTTTCTTGTTTAAAGTTTATTATTCGTATTTCGTGTCAAAGTCCTGTAACAGATCAATATTTATAGTGACGAATTTATACTGAACAAGGTCCAGTGGTTTTTCATTCATCTTGAGGGTTTTCCACGTAAAACATTATGGTGTCTCTTATTAATTTCTGCCGCACATACTCTATCCGAACACAGAGAATTTAGGATCATATCATTGGTGCCGTCTGTGGGAAATCTCAAGCTAAGACGTTGACGAAAAATATTTTCCGCGTAGATTAAAGAAAAGAGACATGGTTAGAAGTAAATGTCGCGGACAAGGTTCAACGGGGTATATACCAAATCCCCATTCATCTTCGTCCCCGTTGCGTGAAGGAGAGGAAGATGACGTGGAATTCTCTCAGAACATTCCTCAAGCATTTCCTACAATGGGATTGCATATGGAACAATTGACTGAAGTGATTGCAAAAACTGTAGGGGAAGTCATGAAGCAATTTATGATCCCGCCCCATCAAGAAAGAACAAGCGAAGAAGAAGACGACCTGGCTTCTTCAAAAGGGCAGAAAGAGGATACAAAGGAGGTTAATGATCTTTCCAGTCAAATGGTTGAAGAAAGTAATAAAACTTTGCATCATCAGATGGAGGGTCTGAAAGATGAGTTGCAACAGATGCGCAACAAGATGGAGGGGGCGTATCTACTCAGTTCGGAGGAGCACACCATTTTCTCCTGGAGTTATCGATGATCCCCTGTCACCTAACTTCCGAACTATGAATGTGGGAAACTATGATGACAGCGCAGATCCTGAGGAGTATTTGTCACGGTTTGAGGAAGCTTCGCTCCTTCACCAACTTACAGATGGGGTGAAGTGTAGGGTTTATTTGACTACCCTAGCAGGAGCTGCTCAATCTTGGTTTGATCAACTACCATCAGGGATCATAGATTCATTAATGAAGTTCAGCTCGATGTTCTTACATCAATTCACGAGCAGCAGGAGTTGCAAGAGAACAATCCTCAGCCTGTTCGGATTTAAACAGATGGAAAGAGAGTCCCTTCGGGATTTCCTGAAGAGATTCAGTCAAACTTGCCTTGATATTCCTCATATTACACCGGAGATACTTGTCAGCGCCTTTACCCAAGGGCTGCGAGGGGGAGATCTTTTTAGATCACTGGCTAAGAAGCCCACATCCGATTATGATGAGTTATTGGGAATGGCTTCTAAGTATAATAATTTGGAAGAGGCCCAGAAAATGAAACAGAGGAAATACCTGAAGATCGGAGGAGAGCCGAGCAGAAAAGATAAACAAATTTGAACCACAGAAGAGAAGCCTTGAACAATACCTCCCGACGAGACCTCCAAGAGAGGTGGCTATGAATCAGAGGGGTCCGAAGAGAGGCCAAGGAGGATATTTCCGAGGATGATGAGGAGACAGAACTGGGAAGAGCCAAATGCCAGACCTGTATTTAACAATCCTCCTCCTCGGAATAATGCTAATCCGGGGAAGGGAGCACCTAGGTCACTACATGGGCAATAAGAGGGGAGAGACAAGAGGAGAATGGCATTCAAGCTGTGGGGGTGGTGTCCCTGAACAATGTTCCTAACTGAGGAACTATACATATGATTTCTGGTGGGCTATCAGGAGGAGATTCTAATCGAGCAAGAAAGAGTTATGCTCGGAAACTGCAGGTGATGTCAATTACCCCGGGTAACACGCCAACATGACCATTATCTGCAAGGGATCCATTTCCTCCACGATGATGCATTGGTTATTTATGCCACTGTAACCAATTATAATGTGCAGAGAATCTTTGTGGACACATGAAATTCAGCCGACATGCTTTTCCTAAGTACGTTGACCCAGATGGAGTTGGGGAGCATGTAACACCCTTACACATAATATATACACATGATGCATATATCATAATATTTAATGGTAATCTCCGCTTACATTATCATGCATACGCATCATGGCATATATAAAATCATTCAAGCATAATTGCATATATGTTGACATTTCATATGTGCATTGCAAAACATAGAATAAATTTGAAGAATAATAAGAAGAATATATATATTATTATTATAAAAATAAAAATAAAAATAAAAATAAGAATAAATATATTGAGTAGATTGTAATTAGTGACCAAATGGTAAGATATGGAGTAAATTGCAAAATAGTGAATAAATTGTAATATGGAGTAAATTTAATGAACAGACTGTGAAAAATATAGATATTATTATGATAAAAAGACTAATAATAATAAAGATATTGAATAGATTGTACAATATTGAATAAATTGTAAGATAGTTATTAAATTATTGAATAGATTTGAAGGGTAGTTGTGTAATTTTCGAAAATTTGTTAAAAAAAAAATTAAATAAAATCGGGAACCGCCTCCAAAAGACAAGATATGCACACATTTACACTTTGGATTGTGTGAAAAGCACCGTGAGCAAAGGAAAGTGAGAAGAGAAAAAAGAATTCGGGGTTTCGTCGATTTCGAACTTCTAAACGACGTCAAAACTAGAAAATAATTACATATCTGTAATCCTCGCCTCGCTACCTTCCTTTTGAGGTAGTTTTTTCTTCAATTTTTCTTATATTTATGTTATGACTTAATTTGAAATAATTATGAAATTAATATACAATATTTAACAAGGAAATTGAGATTATGTTGTAGTTTCAAGTTTATACAAATTTTATGTGTACAAAAAGTCATGTGCATATAACGGTTATACTAAATTTGAATTGGGAAAATGAATATTAGAACTGGAAACTTGGTATGAACATTTCATGCATAACTGTAATTAATTCATATTAAACATATGATATTGAGCTTGGTTGTGCATTTGAATCTACTTTTGATATCGGCACCAATAAGGCGAATTAAGTGATTCCTACGAGATACAAGTATCGATTGTGAGTATATCCTTATAACTTGGCATTTAACTTTATATGAGTATGCGATTTGTGTTATATGAGTACATTGAACTGGTGAATGGATTGAGATGAATGCAATATGACGTGCAAGAACTAAATGGAGTTCTTAAATGTACATGTTGGGACGTGATGTTATACGATCTATATGATGTTATCATTTTTTTTACCTTATTATTACGATGTTATACATATAATTATGACATGTGCATTCATAAGAGATTAAAGAACTCTGTTATGGCCGCTAATGACCTTGAACAATGTGTTATTGCATTCTGAGTACAGTCAGAATTACAGAATCAAAGAATACAGATCCCGAGTTCATTGAACTCATGAGGATTATACAATACATAGTGACATGGCCATCTTTGTGATCACGATTCGTTCTCGGTATTAGTTGGTTCATAACAGAATAACAATACGGACATACATGTGCATAATTTTGTTTTATATGAATCATGTGAATTGATGTACAGATTAAGATGAATCATGTGATTATATTCATGTGCTTATGTGGATATGAATTATATGCTTATGTGATGTTAAATACTACGTTATTTGAATATGCTCATTGAGTTTGCAACTCACCCAAATGCAAATGTTGTCTTTCAGTTGGTCGTGAATAGAAGTCGACTTTATAAAGTATTTCTACAGTCTTTTGACGTCATGGATCCAAGGTCGGCCGGCTGACTCTAGTCCTTCTCCCTCAGCTCATCATTTGCATATACTGTATAGGTTGTTGGTTGGGTTGTGAGGTATAACCTTGGTTATTTTTGTGGCATATATATGTCTATATGCCTTGTAAATTATATTATGATAAATGTCTTGATTGGATGATATGAAATTGCAAGTTCCGCTGCCATTAAATGTTATGCTATATGCATCATGTGTAATTGTTATGTGTAAGGGTGTTACAATTTGGTTTGGTATCAGAGCAAAGGATAGAGGTTCTGTAAACTGTCACATGTGCATCGTCATTATATGTTAAATGGTTGCATAAGTCATCATTTATGTCGTATATGTATAATGATGAGCAAATTATTCATGGAGGGAAGGATCAGCTGAGCCTGAGTCACATTCGTCATTTTCACTTCCATCTCATGCACAAAGAATACCTACTGAGGCATATCGACAGTTTTCACCTGTTTATCCTCCTAAAACACGTGAAAGGAGGTATGATAAATTAAGAAAAATGGGAGCTGTTGACTTTATGGGTACTACTGATTCATCTGAGGCAGAGAGTTGGCTGAAAAGAACAGAGAGGATTTTAAACTTGATGAAATGTACACCTGAGGAAAAGTTAGATTACATAGTGTTGCTTCTGCAGGGTAATGCTTATGATTGATGGGAGACTATCCTGCATAGTACTGTTCAACCACCTGTCTTAACATGTGATGATTTTCTGTTGAAATTTAATGATGCCTACCTACCTGAAGTTTATAAGGATCATAAAGAAAGAGAATTTCTTGACCTGAAACAATGGAATCGATCAGTGGCTGAATATGAGGTACTGTTTAATCAACTTTCTCACTAGGCTCCACACATGATAGCGACAGAGAAGAAAAAGTGTAGCAGATTTGAGGTGGGACTTCGATTTACTATTCGTGATCGCCTCACACCTACATACTTGGAATCTTTTAGCAAGCTGAAAGTCGTAGCGATACGTGCAGAAAAGTTGGAAGCTGAATCAAAAGCTTTCCAATTGAACAAAAAGAGACAAGGTGATGATAGTAGTGGATTTGGAAAGAGAAAAGGGTTTGCCGCACCTATAAAGAAAAGTTTCCCCCCAGTGGTTCTAAAGGTGCCAGTTCCAGTGGTGCAATATCTACTAATAAAAGTTTTGGTTCTACACCATTGGTTATGAGTTGTGTGCATTGTTGGAGAAATCATTATGGAGAATGCAGACTGCTTACAAGAAAATGTTTTAAATATAGAGAACCTGGTCATATAGCAAGAAATTGTTCAAAGCCATGTGAAGAACCTATAGTTGAGCAAACCAGGTCAAGTGGTTTTACTCCTAACAGAGGAAGAGATCGAGGACGATTTGGTATGGGCATAGGAATCGGTACAGAGGAAAGTAAAGCCAATAATCAGGCCCGAGTTTTTGCTATGACACATGAAGAAGCTAATACCGCACCAGCTGTAATTACTGGTAATTTATCCATTTCTGGTACAAAAGCTTATGTTTTGTTTGATCCTGGCGTAACACATTCATTCATATCACAAACATTTATGATGCATTTGCATGTGAAACTGTATCATTGGGCTATGATTTATTTGTTAAAACCCCAGTAGGAGCATGATTGTTATAACTACTGTGTATCAAAATTGTAAAATCTTAATTGGGGATACTGAACTACATGCTACTTTACTAGTTATGCCGTTAAAGGATTTTGATGTGATTCTGGGTATGGATTGGTTAACTGAATATCATGCTAAATTGGATTGTTTTACCAAAGAAATAGTTCTGCAAACTTTGAAAAGCCCATTATTGGTGGCCTAGAATGAAGAAGGATGTGGCCGACTATGTATCGAAATGTTTGACTTGTCAACAAGTTAAAGCCGAACATCAAGCACCAGTTGGTAAATTACATTCATTACCGATTCCAGTTTGGAAGTGGAAATATATAACGATGGATTTTGTTTATGGTTTACCTGTAACACCGAAGAAGAATGATGCAGTTTGGGTGATTGTTGATCGATTGACAAAATCAGCTCACTTCTTACCATTTAGATGGAGATCTACACTTGAAAGTTTAGCAAAACGGTATGTGAATGAAATTGTTAGATTACATGGTCTACCATTATCTATTGTATCAGACAAAGATCCTTGTTTTACATCGAGATTTTGGGGTAGTTTGCAACAAGCATTGGGTACTAAATTACATATTAGTACATAATTTCATCCTCAAACAGATGGACAATCAGAAAGAACGATTCAGACTTTAGAAGAAATGCTTCGATCATGTGTTCTTGATTTTAAAGGTTCATGGGATGATTATATTGCTTTGATGGAATTTGCATATAATAATCAGCATCATAGCAGTATTGGCATGGCACCATGTGAAGCATTATATGGTAGAAAATATAGAAGTCTAGTATGCTGGGATGAAGAAGGAATACGAATATTAGAAGGTCCATATCTCATTCAAGAGATAATTGAAAAGATCAAAATAGAGAAAGCTCGATTGAAAGCTGCACAAGATCGACAAAAGAGTTATGTTAATCAGCATAGACGAGAAATGGACTATCAAGTTGGCGAGAAAGTATTTCTTCGTGTCTCTCATTTAAGAAGTATTCTCAGATTTGGAAAGAAAGACAAATTGAGTCCTCGGTCCCTATGAGATACTTGATAAAGTTGGACCATTAGCTTATCGTCTTGCCTTACCTCCTGAATCGTCTCAGATTCATAATGTATTTCATGTTAGTATGCTTCGGAGATACATATCAGATCCATATCATATCCTTCAAAATGAACCGATTAAAATTTCTGAAAATTTAAGTTATATTCAAGGACCAATTGAGATATTAGAATACAATGACAAACAGTTAAGGAGTCGAGCAATTCCTATGGTAAAGGTTCTATGGAAGAATCATTCTGAACGTGAAGCTACGTGGGAACAGAAGAACACATGAAAACACAATATCCGTGGTTATTTCTTGATACAGGTATAAATTTCGAGGCCGAAATTTTCTAAAGGGGGGAGGAATTGTCATGACCCAAAACTTTACATGATCATGCATACGCATCATGGCATATATAAAATCATTCATAAGCATAATTGCATATATGTTGACATTTCATATGTGCATTGGAAAGCATAGAATAAATTTGAAGAATATATATTATTATTAATTAGTGACTAAATGGTAAGATATGGAGTAAATTGTAAAATAGTGAATAAATGGTAATGCAGAGTAAATCTAATGAATAGATTGTGAAAAATATAGATATTATTATGATAAAAAGACTAATAATAATAAATATATTGTATTGAATAAATTGTAAGATAGTGATTAACTTTAGTGAATAGATTTGAAGGGTAGTTGTGTAATTTTCAAAAAATAAAAAAAAAAGTTAAATAAAATCGGAAACTACCTCCAAAAGACAAGATATGCACACATTTACACCTTGGATTGTGTGGAACACCGTGAGCAAAGGAAAGTGAGAATATTCAAGTCTTGAATAGAGAAGATAAGGTTCTCGAAAAGCTCCCCAAATAGGGGTGTACGTGGGTGAGTGTGGGTAAGTAGACATAAAAAAATCATCCACCGGCTACGTGCGAGTTGCTAAATTGTCAAACCGCAACTACACAAAAAATATACAAAATCACATAATTCGAGTGGGCGCTGGTGAGGGTGGGTGCGGGCACATAGCCAATTGAAGTAATGCATTTTTCAAGTTTTTAAACTAATGTATTTACTGTCGATGATAAAATAAAACTAAAATTAAATAAAATATAGAGCAATAAAACAATAAAATTAAAATAATGTGAACAAAAATATTATATGAATCATAATTATAAAATTCGATGCAACTGAAAATCAAAGTTAATTAAATGATAGATCATCAATCATATCAATGTCATCCTAAAAAGTATATGTACTGGACTGCAAATAATATCTCACAATACGAAACAATAAAAATATAATATATTAAAGTAGCAAAACCTTCCACCGTTAAATTGAGATATAATAACTTCAAGCATTTATTTGTACGAAAGAAAATGACAATTCATAAGTAAAAAAAAAAAAACTTTTCTTCCTACTACAAGATAAAGTTCCCAAAATAAAAAAATATTTCTTGTTATTACAAGATTAATAATGAAAGAACTTAAATCAACAATTTTTTTATTATCAACAAAATAAATATATTAAAAAGGTGAGTACAAATTATATTCTACATAATACACAAGAAATTAGCAAACTGGAATATTGATGCTTTAAAAATTACAATTTGCTACTTAAATCCCTAAAATATTTAATTTTATAATTAAAAATATCTTAACATATAAAGATGAGGGCGGATTTGGTGGGCGAGCGGGTGGAAATGCAACAATTCACTACCCGCCAATATAAATACGAGTTGCTTAATTTTCAACTGCAACACTTTTTTCTTAAAATTAAAACGGGCTGATAAGGATGAGTGTTGCGCGTGTTTTTTTGTACACCCCTACTTCCCAATAATGATTCGATTCGGTTCAAAGAGGTCTAAATAATAATAATAATTAAAGAAAACATGGCTATTGTCTTATTGGGAAAAAAAACAATAACATTGATGTAATCTGTGAATGTGGAGTCGATGTTTTGCGGGAATGAATCTCATAACTAACAATTTAAGTTTTGGAATATAAAAAGACTAATAAAAAAGTGCTAGAGGTGGTTTAACATTGTATATGTGTTACATGATGAGCCGATTAAGAACTTGTGTCTACGTTTGGGACTTTTAAATGACTTAGCAGGAAAAGAGAAATGGCTAACCATTTGAGAATGCGTTATTTGTAGCATTTTGTTAGCTCGAAATAAAAAAATTGTTTAGTAATGAGGTTGTCTCTTCAGCGACTATAGTTGAGTTAGTGAAATCAGATGTTGGCATTCGATTACAACGAAAAACTGCGCATTTATCTTTATTTTGTGATAGGCTGGTTTCGACAACTATTTACTTGTTTGATATTGCAAGAAGCTTTGTATTTTTGTGGTGTTTGTGGTTTTTTTTTTTTAGGAGAATGCTTTGTAATAAATTAGGATTTTTGTAACTTTAGTGTTTGAATACCCCTAATGCTCATTTATATACTTTTTTCTTATGACAAAAAAATAGAAGAGAACAGTCACAATCTATGATGCACAGTTACTCCTAAAAATCATTCGGTGTAGTGTCGGATATTCCTCGGACACTGACACTCATCGGACACGCCATGTGGCGCGCCCTTAATTTTTTTAAAAAAAATAAAATCAGACACCCGTGTCGGACATTGTAGATATGTGTGTCCGACATAAAAATGACACTTTTGGGGGCTAATTGTACAATTTAAAAAGTTTTGGCTAAAATTTAATTTGGGCTTGTTAGTTAAACTTTATGTTAATTGAAGTAATATACATTTAGTATTAATATGAGTGATAATATGAGATTTCACTGATATGCATTTATTTATATGCCTTTTGAATTTGTTAAGAATATTTTTGGTGTTATATTTTAGTTGTACATATTTGTTAAATTTTATGTTAATTGAAATAATATGTATTTGGTGTTAGTATATGTGATACTATGATGATTCCAATTATATGCGATTATTTATATGCCTCTTGAATTTGATAAGAATTTTTGTGTTGATTTTACATGGTTTTAGAATTTAAAAAAAAATGTTAATTTTTATATTTTGTAATATAGTACATGTATAATATATATAAAAATATATATGTGTGTCACAGTCGTATCATATCCTAAAAATTAAATTAAACTCCATGTCGTCGTATCGTGTCGTGTCGTCGCTGCGTATCATAGTTCCCGGTTTTTTATGGTTCCCTTATGCAAAGTTGGAAAGGTTGTTAAGTTGGCAGATTGACTTCTTCTACAACAAATGTTTCAATCCCCACAATGTATACTATGTAATCCTAGCCCAATTACTGGTTAATATGTATTGGGTACATTGTAAATAACACATAAATGTACCAATTGTCATCCATTTGAAGTTTCAAGAATTGAGATCATTCTTGGTTATCTAGTAAATTGCTACATATATCTAATTAACTTCCTGAATTTGATCACATTCCATCAAGTGTTGTTTGCTCCTCTCCAAATTGGTCAGCAGCAAGTAAACATGCAAGAAATTCTTGATCTTCACGCTGTGGAAAAAAAAGTGTTATAAACCATGTTTATATATATAGACACACACACGCGCAAACACGAGTCTATTATAATTGAAAAGGTAAATGCAGGGTTATTTTTTGTTCAACACGAGAAAATAAAGAAAGGGTAAGTTTCAAAAACAGTCTCATAGACTATTGAATTTTTCAATACTAGTCCAAATTTTTAGGACTAGTCAAATATAGTTTCACATAAAAAAATTTTAATCAAAAATAGTCTTACGTAATGTTTTTAACAAATTTAGTCTCACATAAATTATTTTTTAACAAAAGTGTTTGAATAAAGACTTTTGAGAACACTTTTCATTAAAACAAAAGTTTGGGACTAATATTGATAAAAAACAAATGTTTGGGATTATTTTTCTTAGACTATATGTAGTCTTAAAACTTTGGACTAGTGTTGCAAAGACTCGTATTCTGTCGGATTATTTTTGAATTTTACCCATAAAGAAATTATACCTCACTCGGGGATAGAAGGGTTGTACTGAATTGTGAATGACCATTGAAATCAAGAGAGATGACTGTATCGTCGCCATCAGCTTGCTGTTATATACATGTCCATCAATAGAGATTGGGACAATAGCAATTGATATAATTAAAATATCATAATATATGTTCACAAATGCCAAAATGCAAAATAAAAAAAATATACCAATTTTTTCATAATTATGAACCAAGAAGTAAAATTCAGTTTAGAAAAAGCACCTGGCCCTGATTCTGGAAGCTTGCTTCATCTGCAAGAGGAGTCTTAAATCCACCTTCCTCCAATGATTGTTCCGAGGACATGGTATCAAATGCAAAACAATCAGGACCAAACACAGATTCTTGAATTTCCCCTACATTTTCCATGCCACTAGTCAAACCTAAATTTGAAGGATTGATCAACCATTGATAATCTGCAATAACATCAGACAACTGTTTCTCAACATTTGCATCGGGCACACAACATGTGGAATCCCCTATGAGCTGAAGCAATTGATCCAGGGTCGTATTATCATTCGGCAAATCTTGATCAGCAGCATTGAATAGATATCCTTGGAATCCAGATCCAGGCTGAGCTACCATTCCACTCCCTGGATTCATACCCTGATTTGTCTTACTCAGGCCTGATTCAGTAAGCTGCTTCAAATTCGACATCTTTAACCCAACATAATTCGTCTGATATGCCAAACTCTTGCATGGCTTAGTAGAAACAGTACTATTTGATAAAACATCGATCTTTTCTCGGGATGAATCTTCAGAATCAAAGCATGGAATATTTAACCGGACAGAAGGTAACAATGATGTCTCAAAACAAGTGGACAGGTTGTCCGAGAGATCTTCCAGGCCTGATACTGCAGAAAGATTATTGCTTTGAACGAAACCGGCACGTGACAGATCAGTGTCCTGAATCAGGAGGCTTGAATTTGTGAGATTTGGTTTCAGAAAACATCCTGTGTGGGAAAATATAAGGGACCTTCCAAATCCAGGTTTGATATTGCTGCGGCTGGAAGAAACTTCCTGATGTTGAAAGAATATGCCACTATTAGAGCCTGGAAATTTCCCTGGATTTTGATATTTCTTGTTTACGAAATCGTTGAGCATTAGAATTGAAGGGTTTGTTTCCGGCGATGTTAAAATTGGTCGAAAGCTCCTGTTTAAGTCACTGTCAGTGGTGAAATGAATTTTATAGTCTGCACCAGAAACCCGCCTCAGGAAGATCCTGTATTTCTGCATTCATGCATTTAAATGAGGAAAGAAGAGAAAAATCAAGATTGCAGAAAGTATAAATGAATTAAAAGTGAAGAGGATATTTTTATTCCTTAGAATCAATTTTTATATAGAATGTTAAAGAAATAACATTTGAATCAAAAAATTTCGTAACAAACTAACCTAAAACATAGAAGTCGGCAGCTTTTTCTTGAGTGTTAAATTAACAAAGGAGTAATTTTATCTTCAATTTTTTATAGATAATAATTACAGTAAACTTATTTATTTAGGCTAATTGTCTTATGCTTAAGATAATATAACGTATATTTGATTATAAGTGTGTTCATATAATATATATTTTGCAAACATGTTATTATCTGAATTTAGTTAAAACAAAATTAATATAATCCATTGGGTAAATTTAAAAAATGTTCCCATAGAATGCGTGCTTTCCGAATACTAGTCCCAATTTTTAGGACTAATCAAATATAGTTCCACATAAATTATTTTTAATAAAACATAATCTCAAATAAATGTTTTTAACAAATTTAGTTCCAAAGAAATTATTTTATAACAAAAGTGGTCTCATAATTGAATAGTTTTGTGACCACTTTTGATTAAAAATAAACGTTTGAGACAATTTCTTATTAAAAACAATTTACAGAGATGATATTTGATTAGTCCTAGAAATTTGGGACTAGTATTACAAAGACTATTCTATGAGTATCTTTTAAATTTAACCTAATCCATTAATAAATTCAATTTTGTTAAAGAAATAATTTCTAAAAAAATTATTTTATTTTTGTTGATAATTGTTTAAAATAAACACACAATTATCTAAAAATTAATCGTCATGTTTGGGTAATTATTAATATGTTTGATTTTCTGCTTAGAAAATGCTCTGAATTTCTAATAGAACAAAATTAATTACGGTACTTTGAATGTGAAAGTTTACTTTTAAATGTTTATTAGTTTCTAAAAAATGTAAATGAAACTAAAATATCTACTTTATGGGAAAAATATCTTCATTTTGTTGTATTACAATAAAATACATTAACATGAAATAAATAAACTATGATTTTTTTCCTTATATACATAGTATGGATGTTATTCAAAAGGGGCAAGAAATCATGAATTAACAATAATGAAATCATAAATATATCATATAATATAATGTGAACGATTCTCTTGAGAAATAAAATGTATAGAACCTGCAAGTGACTTGCTACATTTTCTCTCGTTAATCCAGGCACATTCATTACCTCCAGGATTTTCTTTGGAACTGCCCCTACAAAAAAAATTACAAAAAATAGAAAATAAACTTATATGGTATAAATACACAAAATAACATACATTTACACACATATGTGCAGTGGCGGAGCCATATTGAGACAAGAGAGGGCAAAAATAGTACATTTTACCTCAAAAATCACAGTTTGCCCCTAAAATTATATTGACCCCCTAAACTTTTTTCGCCCTCCATTTTTTATGTTGATTTGTCCCTCTATATATATTTTATGCGTCACCCACTGCTAGGGTGGGAATCGGGACGGGTTTCAGGGAATCGGGATATTCGGGTTCGGGTAATCGGGAATACTAAAAGCATACCCGAACCCAAATATGTCGGGTACCCGAAATCGGGTTCGGGTATCGAACCTTGAATTTTCTTTTTTTTTAATTTTTTTAAAGAAATGCTACATATATTTAAACCTAAAAAAATATTTTTTTATTTTTAAAAGGAAATTGGGTTCGGGTACCCGAACCCGAACAATTTTTCTCCCAAACCCCTACCCGAATCCCGTCTTGAACCCGCCACTACCCGATCGGGGAATACCCGATTATCCCAAAAAAACCGATTATCCCGACCCGATCGGGAAATACCTGATAGGGTCGGGTCGGGTCAGGACCCGAATTCCCAAACCCGTTTCCCACCCCTACCCACTGCATATACATATATTTATTAAAATTACTTACTATCAAGGCCAATGGTCCTAATAGCGTCCAAGAACAGGTTGTGTAATGCATTAGTCCAAACAATTTTAGGCTTTTTTTGTGAGGAAGACTCAGAAGTTTCCCCTCGTTTTTCATCAGAATAGCCCTCTTTTCTTGGAGATTTTCTCATGGGATCTTTCTTAATATTCCCATCTTCATCAAGTACTGATGATTCCGAGACATCGTTAATTTCGTCGACCGACGTTTTTTCCTCAATAATAACTTGATTTTTCTTATTATTCATCGATGCAAATTGCCATAAATCCCTTAAGTCATCTGCAGATACCGGCTTTAATATGAAGAATGCAGCCCCATTTTCCAATCCTTTCAATACAACACCTTCTCCATTATCTGCTGACATTACTGTAAATTTGACAAAAGGAATTAAATATACCAGATTTATGCCATGCATGACATAAATTTATAACTTAAAATTTTACAAAAAATTAGGTTTAAAAAAAATATAAAATTGAATAAAGGGAAAAGTGAAGAAAGAAGGAATTCAAGATTAACAATAGGGTTTCAACATGATAGATTTTGCTGATTCTTAATAGTAATCCAATAACTAAAAGTTTGGATTCCTCTACAACATATTTATTCGGGAAAAGAAAAACTTTTCTTGAAGCTCATAAAAAGTAATAGAAATATTTATAAGGATAAATTTAAAATACGGTCCTATAGAATATGAGCTTTCTAATATTAATCTTAATTTTTAGGACTAATCAAATATAATATCACATATTGTTTTTAATCAAAAATGTTTGCACATAAATGTTTTTAATAAATTTAGTCATATAAAAATTATTTTTTAACAACAGTGGTCTCATAATTGAATAGGGGGTTTGAAACTACTTTTGATTAAAAACAAATGTTTGAGATTAGCATTGATTAAAAACAAAAGTTTGGGTTTTGATTAAAAAATAATTTTCATGAGACTATGTTTCTAAAAATTTGTGACCAGTAATGTGAAGATCCCTATTCTATGAGGCCATTTTTAAATTTACCGACATATTAAATACAGAAACTAAGTTTGTGTGATTATCTTTAACCGATTATATGGATGGATTTCGCTATAATCTGGTTGCCAAAAAATATGATTTTATGTAGAATTATATATAACTACTCACAAACTACAGGCAAATTGAATTCTTGAGCAATGACTTCTTGTAACTCGAATCCATTCATATCTGGCATATGAACATCTGATACCACCAAATCGAATTCGCCCCCTTTGATTCGAAGCGCGCATAGGGCATCGTTCGGGTGTTTGACTGTGAGAACTGGAATTGAATACGCATAGGAAAACATAAGTAGAATAATATGTACAACTGATTGAAAAATCTTGATTAAAAAGGTATAAAGAATAGTTCAAGAAAACATGTTTTTTGGAATTAAGACAAGTCTTGTTCAACTATCTGCGACAGAATCTAGTGTAGATTATTGAATTCTTGCCGGTCCTTCTGTGGCATAAGTTTTTGAACAATTTGGATGATTCTTTGATATGTTTTTCATATTTAAATGCCCATTTTTGCATGTTCTCTCTCTTATTCATAATGGAAATCTAAGAATAGCAAAGATTAATTAGGCCATTTCAATTACACACACACACACATTTCTTGCAGATTAAATGTAGGTCTCAAAAGATTGACAATATCTAATAAATCCCACTGAAAAAAGGAACACATCAAAGAAAAAAAAATTCAAATAAAAATCTTACATGAATTTTGATCTCGAAAAACGCCTTAAATCAAAAGGATATACGAATTTACAATCACACACACATTTATTCTTTAACATACCTTCATATTTGAATTTCTTGAGTATAGCAGCAACAATTGAAAGACATGTTGTATCATCATCAACAACCAAAATGCTAATTGAATCGATCGATTTCTTCGACCCGGAAAAGGCGTTGCTTATTGTAATGGTTTCACTCTCCATGTTAATTTCTTTCTTTTTGACAACAGCAGTTGACAAAAAATAATAAGAGTGATGATATATATGTGTGTATAGATATAGATATAAAGAGGATTTGTGCACTTTTAGTCAACTATGGAGATATAAAAAAAGGTAACACCAAAATAAAGCCTTCAACTCTATTTAACTATGTAGGTGTGTTTCTTGTTTTTATTTGGACCCTTTTCCATTATATTTAACTTCCATTTGTAACAAAAAAATACATTTGAAATTGTTGGGGGAGGGGGGTGGGGCGTGGGGGGGGGGGGGGGGGGGGGGGGGGGGGGGGGGGGTTAATTTGTTTGGTGGCTCTTTTAATTGTATGATGTTGTATTTAGTGTACAAAATCTGAGTCTAATATTAGCATTTAAAGAAACTTACCATAGAATAAGATGTTCATTTGTAGGTTACTTTTCTTGGAAGATTTTATGAAATAATATTGATTCTAATATCATACATTTAAGTTATTGTATTGTTTATATTTTATAAATTAATTGAATGTCTATTAACGTGTTATTTGAAATATATATCATGTTCTTTCAAAATAATTTATTGGCTTTGTTAATGGTTCTTAGACCGAGTTGTAGACAAGTGATAAGATTCAATTTTTGTGAAATGAAATGAAAAAATAGAAAAAAAAAATGAAATTTTATAAATAGTTTTTTAAGAAAATCCTTGTAATTTGCCCCTAAATTTTCAAATTTTGTTGCACTTTACACTTGGTTTTCATCCTATTGTCACCATCCTTGACCTTAAAAAGTTTGTAAATCCAGTACTAAAAAAAAAAGGGAAAATTTCGGGCCGGGTACCATTTGGTAAAAGATTTTTCAGCCCAGTCACCCCAAAAAAAATTCTTTCAACAAGGTCCAATTTTGGTCAAAATGACCAAAATAGTCTTCTGTCTTCCTTGAATCACACCATTCAACCCCAAAACCCTAGTCTCCAATCCTCACACCAGCCACATGTCCCAACCACCAACGCTAGTCGTCGGAAGTTGTCGCTCCTCCCATGGCGTCGGAGATCGCGCACTGGTCACGAAGAAACGAAAACAAAAATGTTGTGCAAGAAGACAAAATCATCTCATTCTACTGTTTATCATCTATTTACCGATTGATTTTGTTTTATATTTCAATTTTTTTGTAATGACTGTTTGTAGATTTTTAATCTGAAACGTAAAAGTATAATGTATTTGAGATTCTGTCAATTGTTTGAATGAAAATTTTATATTTATTATGAATTTCAATTTTATTGTAATGATTTTAGTAGAATTTTAATGTAAAACTCAAAACTATAATGTATTTGAGATGTTCGATCAATTGTTTGAATGAAAATTTGAGAATGTAATGAAATTGAAACCATTGGTGCATGTAATTTACATGCACCGACAACTAATGAGTCTATCGGTGCATGTAATTTACATGCACCGATAGACTAAGTGGTGCATGTAATTTACATGCACCAACAATTAATGAGTCTATCGGTGCATGTAATTTACATGCACCGATAGGTCTAAAGGTGCATGTAATTTTTCCACAAATATACAGTAGAATGGATTGGACTGATAAACTATCACAGTGCCTCTAGTTTACATATTACTACGAAAGCCCTTGTTTTTTCTGTTGAAAATTAGTTGCAGCCAGAGGTTGAAAACCCTATCACCATAAAAGAGAAGGTAGAGAAGAAAAGAAGGAATAATGGAGAAGTCGGGATCCTCGAATAAGGATTTTTGAAATAATAATATATTACATACATGTCTTAATTTTTAAGTGTTATTTATGAATGTCTTTAACACTTACTGTATGAAATTATTTGATATGTAATTTGAGAGCCAATGCAAATATTGAGTCTACCGATGCATGTAATTTACATGCACCGATAGACTATCGGTGCATGTAAATTACATGCACCGGTAGACTAGCGGTGCATGTAATTACATGCACCTATAGACTAGCGGTGCATGTAATTACATGCACCGATAAACTAGAGCGCATGTAATTTACATGCATCGCTATATGTTGCTTGTTTGTTGATCTTGTAACAAATTAAATATACAATATATTATTTTATAAATTAAATTTTTATTATGGATAAATTAAATTTTTATTATGGATGAGTATATAATATATGATAAATTATTGAATAATCAAATAACAAAAGTATATTATTTTTCAAATGATAATATATTACACCAACATATCTTAATTTTTAAGTGTTATTTGTGACCGTCTTTAACAATTATTGTATGATACTTATTTATTATGTAATTTGAGAACTAATGCAATTATTGAGTCTACCGGTGCATGTAAATTACATGCACCGGTAGACTAGAGGTGCATGTAATTACATGCATCGGTAGACTACCGATGCATGTAATTACATGCACCGATAGACTAGAGGTGCATGTAATTACATGCACCGGTAAACTAGGGCGCATGTAATTACATGCACCACATGAATACATTTTTTTAATGTAATGAAATTTGTTTCATATTTTAATTTGATTCAATCTTGTTGCCTTTGCAGATTACAGTTCTGAAAGTGAACAGCATGTGTTGCAGATCATATAAGAAGAAACTGAAGAAAGAATTACTAAAACTTGATGGTAATTGGTACGAATTACAATTTTAATTTCATCCATTTTTATCAATGATTTAATTTTTATTCAAACTTTTTTCTACAGGGGTTTGTCGATCTCCATTGATCTAGAAAATGATCATGTTTCAGTCAGAGGCAGAGTTGATTCAAATTTGTTGCTGAGAACAATTGAGAAACTGGAAAAAATGCAGATATTCTCCACTTCAATCGAAACTCCACAAACTGCAAATCGCATACTTACGAAGAATTCAAACCCTACAGAAACGTGACTGGTAAATGCCCACACGACACCAAAAATCGTGCTCGACAGAACAATGGCCACAGATTTGAAAAAGAAGAAGAAGAGCATAAATGCGAAGACTACGTTCCTCTACAAATCGATGAAAGAATTTGCAGAGATTATTGGTGCAAAGAGCATAAACAGTGAGCCATTTTCACGATAAAGTGCCTGAGAGTGCGAGTACCGGAATTTTCGGGTATCCATTTCACAATTCAGCAGCGCCTTTTCATTTCTCGAATAATCCATGGCAGCAGCATGGCCGCCGCCCTGGATACCATCAGAGGCCGCCGCCGCCTGCAGCGTATGGCTTCAGTTCTATGCCTGGGTCCGGGTTTTATGATTAATGAATATGGGTTTCTTGTAAATTCAAAATTTGGAATTTGATATTAAGAGATACAACCAATCGAACAATCTGCCATTGAGAAAATGGATTAATTAGATTAGGGGTGTTTAAGTCATAAAAATGGATTAATTAGATTAGGGTTCCATAAAATAGACTTATGTGAAAGATATTTTTTAAAAGATGTATTTAGTTGAAAGAAGAGTTTTTAGGGTGATTTAGTTGAAAGATGTTTTAAAAAGTGGTACCTTCTTGTAATTTCCTCAAAAAAAAAAGTTATTTTATATATTTGTGGGTTAATTGACCCACTTCAACTCCAATTAAATCCCTATAAAATCTTAATATCAATTCATCCAACATATGCTACCTATAAAAAATTAAAATCATTTTCATGTATATCGCATGTAGCTGCTCATCAAAAAGAAGTTTTTTCGATGATTCCAAATTCTATGTGCATTTTCATCATCTACTTATTTAAAAGTGGCAAAACGACGGACCGCTTATGACCCAGCACGGGCTGTTGCTATAATAATGGGTTGTGCCAGGCATGACCTATGTATACAGACCGTTCCGGGCTACACAAATTGGCCAGGACGCCGTGGCGGCACATCACGACCCATAGACCCATGACAGTGGCACCTACCTAATTTTAATTTAATAAAGCATCCCTGATATTTGGAGTTTGAAATTTTAGAGCGTTAACAATTACAATATGACTTTCCTAACAATTTAAGACAAAGGTTTATGAGTCAATTAAATTGACTCCTAAACGAGAAATAAGAATAGACAAATTAATAGTTGGACAACAAAATATGTAAAAAATCCAACCAATTAATTTATATATTATATTATTATATATACACAACTCTTATACCATACACATGTATAAGATGTGTTTGCAATTGTTTATTTAAAGCACTTCTATGTTGCTTTTGCTTAAAGTTGAAAAAAGTTGATTTTAAGCAAAAATATTCAGTGTTTGTTATTAAATAAAAAAAAGCTTAATAAACTTCAATTAAATACAAAATTGTCACTAAAAAACTTAAAGCGGTCAAAACCATGTCATGATCTGCTTCTTTGCTTCTATTTTTTCTGCTTATTTTTAGAGAAGTAATAGCAGAAACAAGTAAATCATTCAAAATATGTTTTTTTTGTCTGAAAAATTGATAAGCAATTTGCAAAAGCATTTGAAAACACTCATTTAATGCTGAATATAAACTAAACATTGAAATAAATGAAATTTTTTATTAAAAAAAAATGTATAGTATTTTGAGCAGGAAGATTGGGAGCAAAGCATACAGCGTAGCGCGATCATCTGGTGCCCGTACTGTTGAATTTTTTATTGTAAATTGGGAATTTAATGGACGAGATCAAGATGAACACCGTCGAATTCCAGAAGAAGAAGAACATTCAAGTCTCCAATACTAAGAATTAATCTCACCTTGTAATCGTAGTCTTGTTGGAATTAGGGGGCTTAAAGCAAATGCTTTGACAGCTTTATGGGTTGAGCTGCCCCTCAATTTACCAAAATTAGACATCATCAGCAATCTGAATAAAAGTGTCTCGTCGGAATTAAGTATAACTTTATTGAGAAATCGAAAAGAAACATTCACAATGTGATATTTTAAAAGTTTATATTTTGTTTTAAAAAATGAACACATTCTTGAATGACACTCTCTCTATGTAAATGACACTTGTTCTTTGGTATCGATATACCGGATTTTTTATTTTACATCGGGGATAGTGTCTTAGGATGCATCAAACTAACCAATATACAATATGATGTGATCATGTATTTCGTTACTCGGTAAAGTAAGTGCAGTAGAAAATAAATAGAACACCTACGTGGAAAATCCTTAAAGGGAAAAATCGCGGGACCTAGTCCAATATAAAATTCAACTATAAACGTTGATGATTCAATCTTGTACAAGAAAATTGTCGTACAAAAATCCAAGGAAAAACTATGCTGCCTCTTTTCTTCAATCGTCAGTCCTCTTTATTAGATGAGATCCTAAAATCTTGGAGAAAAAATGGTGAGCGGAGGAAATGCTTCCCTATTTTCCTCCCCCTAATAACTCCCACTAATTGCCATTAACTGCTCCATAATACCATCTTTCTTGGTCACTAACAACACCCCAATCATGGAATATAATGGGCACCTCATCTATCACTGCCACCCCCTCTAGTCGAGCCAACGATATAATCGAGTAGACTCGACAAAAGAAAATGTGTGTAGAGAAATCACCTATATATGAAGTCCGAGGCAATGTCCACACATAAGTACGCAAAAATCCCCCGCCAACAACTGACAAAGATCAAATATCCCGAACAACAATATAACAAGCCCGACACATAACACCATCATTCAGTCACATTTTAGGTTCAAATACGAACCGAACATCCCGATCACACATTTAACCAGCCGACAACGGATATATATCAAATATCCCGAACAACAATAAAACAAGCTCGACACCTGAGCACCATCACTCAGCCACGTTTTAGGTTTAAGTAAGGATCGAACATCTCGATCACGCATTTACCCCACCAACAACGGACACAGGTCGAACATCCTGAGCAACAATAGAACAAACTCGAACATCCCGAGCACCAATAAACATGATCGAACATCCCAAACAACAATAGAACAAGCTCGACATCTGAACACCATTACTCAGTCACGTTTAGGTTCAAATACAGACTGGACATCCTGATCATGAGCCGCCAACAATGGACACATCTCGAACATCCTGAACAACAATAAAAAAGCTCGACACCTCGATACCATCTGATCGCTTATTTTTTAAATAGTTATTTCTCAATGTAGCGATTCTACCGCAAGTGCACGGTGTCAAGTTTTTGTATAATGATAATGTAAGTACGAGTGTCGAACCCACGAGGACTAGGAAATAAGTACCAAACTCCACTAGTTTAACTATATTTAGCCTACGAAAAATGGTTATGACTAATTAACTAAATTAACTAACTAATTTAATAATAAACCCAACCAAACAATAGAGAATGAGAATAAAATCAATAGAGACAATTATCCAGACTTTCGGTTCACCTATGTAATCCCCCACAATTCGCCTATTAGTTAAGAATTAATTCAAACAATCTAAGGTGACGAGTTTTCCTAATTCATTTGTTATACCTTGGTCCGGCTATAACAAATCTAATACTAACGTAACAATAAGCCACTCTCGTACCCTTATTGAACAATTAATATTGTAAATCGATCTATGAAAACTACTAGCCTTCGATTTTGGTAAATCTATTGCTATCACACGTGTATTTGACTTTATCTCTCGATCTCAGTCTGAAATCCACGGCATAAATCACTATATCGAATTCCAATTTTATCTCTCGATCTCAATTGTAATTTAATATCATTCAAGGATGGCCAAACCCTTGAAAGCATGAAGAACAATAATCTATGCACTTAGATAAATAAGAATCAATAAAAAACAATCAATTTAAATCATGGGTTCATAACATGGATCCCCTAGGTCTTGATAACAAACTTAGCCTAGCAACATATTCAAAATCAAATGCAATATCATGTTTTTCAACATCAAAAGCATAAAGAAATTAAATAGGAACAAACAAAGTTTAGAAATACGTATAAACTAGCGATGTTGAATCGCGTCGTCGACTCCGTATCTCCGTCTCTCGCTTTTGCCGTGCTCTGTACGTGACTTGCTGTACCAATTTGTTTACTGCCCTTCTTCTTCACCCTTCGCAAATCTGCTGTTCAGAATTAAGTGAATTCTTCTGTATCTCGTTCGTCGCCTTTCTTATTCTCGTCCCGTAAATATTTGCACGTTGAAGTCCTCTTTTTCAATTCCCGTGCGCACGTAACTCTTCCCACTTTCTCCTTCCGCTCACGGCTCACGTTGCTCTTCCTTGTATCTGTATCTTCCTCAATCTCACGTTCCAATCTGTTCTTCTGATATCGCGCGTCTCTCGCTGTATCTGTATCAGATTGTATGTGTATTACGTTGCTCGCTCACCCTCAATATCTTCTCTCCTTTCCTTCTGATCTCTCCTCCAACTCACGTACCCTTCTTCTCCACTCTCCTCACGTAACTTTCAAGTCTGCTCACCAATCACGTACGCTTCTCCTCCTCCCTCTGATCCTCTCGTTGCTGCTCCTTTTTCTTCACGTCTCCTGGCCAATCTCTTCTCCTCTTCGCACGTTGCTGCTCTTCCCTTCTCGTCCGTCCGCTTCTTCCCTGATATATGCTCACGGCTTTTTTTTCTTCTCCCAACTCTCGTTCAATTCCCGTGCGCACGTAACTCTTCCCCCCTTCTTCTTCGTCTCTTGGCTGCTCTCGTTTTATATATATGGTATCTCCCCTCCAATATCTACGTAAATCTTCTCAGCTGCCCTTAATCCTCGCTCGTATCTATTCACGTCTCTTCTTACCTTTCTTACTGCACACCAAATATTCACTTGCTCTTTCTTTCTCTCCTTTTCTCAATCTGATATCATATATTATATTATAATATCATATATGATAATATAATATTTCATCTATGTTATAATAACCGGTTGTGCTCGGCTTAGTCATTTTTATCATTTTAAGCTTAATTCTTTCACTTTTATGCATTTGGACCTGTATTCCTGAAACATACATAAAACAACACGAAAACGCATAATATTGTCCAAGAATCATAGTAAAATGCATATACATTTGTAGCAATATAAGTGTAAAAATCACACTTATCACCATCCATCAGTCACGTTTTAGGTTCAAATATGGACTGAACATCCGATCGCGCATTTAATCCGTCAACAACGAGCATACATCAAATATCCCGAACAACAATAAAACAAGCTCGACACCCAAGCACCATCAATCAGTCGCGTTTAAGATTTTAATACGGACTAAACATCATGATCCCGCATTTAACCCACCAACAATGGGCACAGCTCGAACATCCTGATCAACAATAGAACGTACTCAAACATCCCGAGCACTAATAGAACATACTCTAACATCCCGAGCTTCTATATGGGGCATTATTTGTGATAGCCCGATCCTAATCAGGTGTTTAATTATCACACAATGATTAATTTGCGTAAACAGCGGAATAATAGTTTCAAATTTATTGTCAAATGCATTCCGTTAGCAGACAATACAACAATCATTATTCATCACAACATGTAAGTCTTTGAAAATGTTATATCCCAAATACAACATACACGGGGCATACCCCGGTAATTTATTTTATTAAAAAGTTAAGTGATACTACTGGGAAGATAAAATCGTGCATAAACCTGAGCTTGCACATCATGGAGCTCGGTTATCTCTAGTTGCATCACCTGGAACAACAGAACTTTGTCCTCCTGCAATCCTGTCATGCTGAAACAACAAAAGACATGACAACCCCCACAACGGGGGTCAGTACCCCAATACGAGAAATAAATAAACTCATGTCAAGAATGACAAAGTATCATGCAATGCATACCATGTATAAATGCGATGCATGAATGGGTATAAAGAATCGAATGTCAAGATACCAAAAATCAGAGTCCAAAGGAATGTATCATCAATCAATATCAAGCTCGAGCTGAGGGTGGCGACATCACGCGACATATCTCCTCCATCGTCGTTGATCGATATTTATTTAAACAGAAAATTCCAATGTAGCGATTTTATACCGCAAGTGCACGGTGTCAAGTTTTAGTATAGATAGGAAGAATACAGATTGTCGAACCCACAGGGACTAATGATCGCTCTTATTTTAAACAGTATTTTCGAGTGTAGCGATTCTATACCGCAAGTGCACGGTGTCAAGTTTTAGTATAAGGATTTAAAAGTAAGGAGTGTCGTACCCACAGGGACTAGTAGCAATTACCACGATTAATTAGAATTACTATATTTAACCTACGATTAAGGAGTGATTATTAAACTAAATTGACTTAAGCACAAAATTAACCTAAACAGCAGTGATGGATGATTGAAGAGAATTTATAAACGAATTATCAAGACGTCGGTTCACCCATGTAATCCCCCAAAAGTTGTCTATTAATTAAGATTCAATGTTCTATGTTCTAGGGTGACGAGTTTTCCTATTTCATTCGTTATACCTTGGTCCGGTTATAACGAGTCTAGCATTAACCTACAATAAATCACTCCCGTGTCTTTATTGAATAATTAATACCGAAAAACGCTTTGTGAAAACTACTAGCCTTCGATTTTGGTAAATCTATTGCTATCACACGTGTGCTAGATTTTACTTGGTCCGTCTCAACCTAAAACCCACGGCCTAATTTACTACGTCGTATCGTAATCTCCTATGGTCAATTCAATTACGATTACCAATATCATGCAAAAGGTAGCTAATCTTTTACAAGCATTAACAACATAAATTATGCGCAAAGATCATAGAAATTAAATCAAAACCGTTAATTAACTCAAGGGTTCAAACATGGGATCCCCTATGTCTTGACAAAGAATTTAGCCAACAACCATAATCAAATTATAATGCATAAACATGTCTTTAAACAAATTCAACATCAAAAATCTGATATAAAAATTAATAAGTTCAGAAATACTAAGATAACGAGGATGTCGCTCCGTGCGTCGCTCCGTTCTTCCGTTCCTTGCGTTGCTCTTGCTCTTCAATGAATTTGGTGGTGCTTTAGATGGAGGAGAGGCTGCTAGGTCTGTCAAAAAGTGGGCAAAAGTCCTTTCAAAATCGTCCTTAGTCTCATATATAGGGTTAACATGTGTAGCAAGGAGTCCCCTTTGAACCAAACATGGAAAGTCTTTATTTTTCCAAAAACTCTTATTCCGCGATCGATCTTCGTTCTTCCGCGATCAATCTTCATTCTCTACTGGACGTTGATAGCCAAAATAAGGAAATCCGCGATCGATCTTGGTTCCCTCGCGATCGATCGCGAGTCTTCACTGTACATTGGCGATCGATCGCGAATTCTTGCCGATCGATCGCCAATGTCTTCTGTTCAGCATTACTCTTTAAAGCTCGGCGATCGATCGCGATGTCATTGCCGATCGATCGCGAGCTGTATAAAAATTCCTCCTTCGAGATTTCAGTCCATTTTCTCACGTCTTCGCTCGGTTTGGTCCTTTTTCAACATTATTTGCTTATTTCCTCCACTTTTATCCCATTGGACCTAGATTCCTGAAATACACAAAAATATACCAAAAAGCGTAAAATCATCCAGGAATCAATACTAAAATCAATACAAAAACATAGCAAAATAAGTGTAAAATTCACACTTATCAACTAACAAGCAAGTACCAAATGAGTCATCTTTAAACTATATTTAACCTACGAAAATTAATTAATAAACTAACTAATAACTAAATTAAACTACCATAATCCAACCAAAACAATCGATGATCACGAGAAAAGTCCACAAGAAAGAATTATCAAGATAATGATTTAACTAACCCAACCATTACAATTCTTTTCTCCATGCATCTCTAAGGTGACGGGTTTTCCGAATTTATTCAATATACTCTCTCGAGCTATATTAAATCTAACATCAAATTGCAACAAGTAACTCTCGTTCACTCAATTAACAATTTGATATCGAATGCACTTAATGAAAACCACTAACTTTAGATTAACCTAAAGCTATCACTCGTATGTGATTGTATCTCTCGATCTAATCTTTAACACACGCATGAATTACTATATCGTATTATAATTTTATCTCTCGATCTCAATTATAACAAATTATCATTCAAAGGGGATCAATCCTTCAAAAGCATTAAGAACAATAACACATGCACATGAGGATGTATAAATTCAATCAATCAATAATATGAAAGGAAAAACAATGTTTAAGATATTTCTCAATTATCAAAAACACAACAAATCCAATATTTATTCAAAACAATAAAAGAATTGTAAAAGCAAACTCCCAAGTCGACTTCTTCGTTGATTCTCGATCCTTCCCTTGCTTCTTTATCGATCGTGCTCCTCGATTCTCTTGTTGGCTTGTTCCAATTCCTAGGATGGAGGTGGATGATGGTGATATGGAGTATGGATGAATGGAGGCCCTTCCTAGGGTGTAAAGTCTGATCTTAGGTGTAGTTTTCGTATAAATATATTGAGGAAAAGGAATCATGGACTTCCTTGTTGGACACAAACTCTAGAAAGAATTTATTTTTCAGCAAACTCTTCCGGCCGATTGATCGAGCATACTGCTCGATCGATTGCCAACTTTCTATGACCACCAATCGATCGAGATTGAGTCTCGATCGATCGAGATGCTTTTATTTTTTTTACTTTCCTTTCTTCTTTTATTCATTTCCCGGCTTTGACGCGTTCGCTCGGTTCGGTCATTTTTCATCAGTTTTGGCTCATTTCCTCTACTTTTATGCATTTCAACATTGATTCCTGAAATATAGAAATATATACCAAAAAGTGCAAAATAATCCAAGAATCAACACGAAAACCATTAGAAAATCGCATCTAAATAAGTGTAAAAACGACACTTATCAGTCATGCCCATCATCCATCGTGTCTAGGTCTGGTGATAACGCGCGTGACTACAGTTGCTACCTAAACTGTCTGTCATCGTTGTGCCCAGTGTCCGATGACAGTATAGATCTCAATCATAATCAAAAGGGTATCAAAGAAGTAGAAAAGTCAATATGATATGCCCAATGAATCATATATACATCATGTGACATATGCAACTCAATATGTCATGCAATCTCATGTGAAAGTCAATATAGTTCATGTAATTCACACAAGAAATCAAATATATCATATAAATAAAGTAATGTCATATAAGATCATACATTAGCACCATTATACGTCTTGCCAAACGTCGTGATAAAATTCATTTTTGCGTACCTCAGACCAAAACTAATATACCGAGTATTCCTCGAATCAACCCCTATTAACATGCTCATGTTAATTCCAAAATGACACCAAGTGTTCAAGTAGTGCCTTTATTCAAATTCAAGTTCTAAGCATTGACCCTTAGCGATTTTCTTTAAATTTTCAGCCTGGCCCATTTTCTTTAGAAAAATCACTATAAATTCATACGACGTCAAAATGACTCGATTCCAGTGCTCAAATTTTAAAACTCAAAGTACTACATTTCAACTTTTATTATGTCAAGCTGGTGCATCCATCTAAAAGGAGTTTGAACACTAAAAGTGTAGCATTTAAAAATATGTTATCCAATTTGAGCAGTGCTAGTAAAAATACTATAATATTTTCGTTTCAAACCCAAATTGAGTGATTCTAGTGGCACATAACAACCAACTCAAAGCACTAAAATTCTTATTTCTAGACATTTTCTGGAATTCCTAGGAAAAATTGCTCACGAATCTCAAGAAAATACTGCATGGGTATTTTCGCCCACACATGGAGCTCGGAATGTGCACTATTAGTATAAAATTTGTAACTCATTCAATCTAAATAAAAAATAAGTCTTATTTTTTTAAAATTGAAGAAAATTCAAAGATCTACAACTTTTATTTGAAGACCGACATCAAATTCGAAACACAATTTCCCATAAACTCGAAAAACACACTACATGCAACATGCATGAGCATGCAGAGTCCAGAATGTGCACTCTCTAGTAAAATCAACATAACGTTTTCATCTGAGCTCCAAATTGAAAGCATTGTTTTTTTTTAAAACACATAAAATTTGATTATATACAACTTTTATGTTTTGCTCAAAGTCAAATTCGAAGGTTAAAAATGTCAAAAATACGAATTTATAGACTGTTAGAACATAATTCTGCAGATTTCTTTTATAACAAAATTGAACTCTAATTCTTCATATTCCCACCAAGCTTTTCGGTTCTAATCAACAAAAGCTACCAAGTTCGCTTCAAAGATCACATCGGTTAACATTAGATCATTCAAGTCATCCGAGATCCGATCATGTTCGGTCACATTGACTTGATCTTTTAATTTCCCACGAATGTCTTTGTTACGACAATCCTTTGTCATCTGATTGGGCTTTCCACACTTATAGCATTTTCCTTTGAACTTTTTCACCTTGCCATTGTTGGAGGCCGTACCGTCAAACTTACGCTTTGATCTGGTTCTTGTTCAACAAGGTTAGCCCGTGGTTCCATTTGAAACCTACCCGCCTTCCTCTCGAAAACTTTGTTGTCCTCCTTAATTCATAATCGAACCACAAGATCTTCAAGACTCATCTCCTTTTGTTTGTGTTTCAGATAGTTCTTGAAGTCCTTCCATATAGGAGACAATCTTTCAATCGTATGGCGACTTGGAATGAATCACTTAGACTCATTCCCTCCATATGAATGTCATGCAAGATCACTTGTAGATTTTGCACTTGCGCCATCACATGCTTGGTATCAACCATCTTGAAATCCAGGAACTGTCCAACTATGAATTTTTTCACGCCATCATCCTCGGTTTTGTACTTCTTTTCCAGCGATGCCCATAGTTCATTTCCTGTTTTCACAAGACAATAAATGTTATATAATTTATTGTCTAACCCATTTAGGATATAGTTCTTGCATAAGAAGTCGCTTTGATTTCATGCATCAAGTCCCGCCCTCTTTTGGGTGTTAGTTTCTCCTTCTTCAACCGTAGGAGCCTCATCGGTTAAGAACCTTGCCAAACTCAGTGTGGTCAAGTAAAAGAGCATCTTTTGTTGCCACCGCTTGAAGTCGTTCACACTGAACTTTTCAGGCCTTTCACCATGATGAACATGAGTCGTTGTTGCACTCGAAGAAGCCATTTGTTTTTCGATATTATCTTAAGATTGTTGTGTGTTTTTCTCTCTCAATGCGTATCTTAGGAATGTAGTAACAAAATGACAATGGCTTCAATGTTTTATGTCGATGCGAGATTTGTAATCTCCGTCCTTAAGACAATATTGCCTCGCCTTGGTGCTAACGGTTTGCTATGGTAATTTGTCCCCCAAGATACTTATGATAGGAGCACTCGAAATCACAAGTCCTCGAACCACAAAGGCTCAAAGCACTCAACAAGAAGAAATTTGATGAACTAACAAAATGCTCTATATTTGATATTTTATTTGATGTAGATTTCGAAATCTAATCTTAAACAAGTGAGGGAATTGTTATATTTGTAGTAAACCAAGAGATATGTTCAAACGGACACCATTTGGAGGCACCACATCGTGAAAAATCGCATCCGAACATGAATGGACACATCATTCCCAACGAATGGAATGTTACTGCCTTTCTCGATCAATCGAGCATTGATCTCGATCGATCGAGTGCTATTATTTTTTTCCCTTTAATTTACTTCAAAAATTCCAACAAAAACTACACAAGAATAGAGTATAAAAGTGATGAACACAGTTTAGAGATAGATTAATCTCCACTTCTTTAGCAAAAGCGGCCGAAAGTCCTTGTGATGTCGTTCAAACCATAATTGTGCACTTTCTCCTCAAAACTCCACTGCAAACTCCAAGAATTTGGCCGTGGGTGGGTTTGGGTAGAACGATGAGAGATTTGTAGGGTCGTGGCTTTCCGGGCTGCTCCTCCCATTTGAACGGCGCCGATACTAACTTCTACAGAGGCGGAGTCACCGTACCCGAGCGCTGGGGTGAGTGGGGGCTAGGGGACATTATATTCAACAATGGAAGCTTAGATGTGAGAAATAAACTGGAATAATCTCCAACATCCTCTGTTTCCATGCTTGTGTGTCGTCTTTAAGGAGTTGAAGAAACCAACAATCAGAGCACAAATCGTGCTTTGTTCCTAAGAAAATACCTCAACATTCAAGATCACAAGATTTCCATCTCAAGCATAATATTGAAGTGTGAAACCCATGAGATGTCAACTTTTATGCCCGATCCTCTGTTTTTTGCCTCTATGCCTTAGCTCAATTGTTCCCACACGTCAATTATGGATCTCCTCCTCAGACCTCTTAGCATATGACGTCAATTATGGATCTCCTCCTCGGACCTCTTAGCCTTAGCTCAATTGTTCTCATAGATGGCAGAAATGATATGATCATGTATTTTCAATACTCGGTAAAGTAAGTACAATAGAAAATAAATAGAACACTATGATTTTTTTACGTGGAAACCCTTGAAGGGAAAAATCATGAAAATTAGTCCAATATAAAATTCATTATACATGTCGATGACAAGAAAATGGTCGTACACTAATCCAAGCAAAAACTATGCTGCCTCTTTTCTTCAATCATCGATCCCTCTTTTATTAGATGAGATCCCAAAATCATGGAAAAAATGGTGAGGGGGAAATGCCTTCCTATTTTCCTTCCCCTAATAGCTCCAACTAATTGTCATTAACTGCTTCATAGGGGTGCTTATTGGCTTGACCCGGTCCGGACCGAAATCGGCCGGTTTCGGGTCCGTTAAGGACGGAATCGGTTCGATCCGGTAAGGAACCGGATCGGGTCCGGTTCCCGATCCGGTTCCGGGTTGGACCGGTTCCAACCCGGAACCGGATTTTTCTTTTTCTTTTTTTTTTTAAAAAAGGAAAAAGCGAAGGGATTTATCGAAAAAAAAAATTAAAAATGGATCCGGTTCCGGTTCAATACCGAACCGGATCCGTTTGGTCCGGAACCGGTAAGATACCGGATCCAGAACGGTAGAACCGATCCGATCCGGTATCAAACCAGTTCCGGACCGGTTCGGGACCGGTTAGTCCGGTTCCGGTTCCGGTTTCGGACCGGACTAACCGGACTAACCGGTCCGGTTTTGGGCCAGGTCTGGATTGACCCGGCCCGTTAAGCACCCCTACAATGCTTCATCATGCCCTTTTTCTCGGCCACTAACAGCTCCCCATAATGGAGGATGATGGGCACCTCTTATATCATCGTACTATTTGAAATTTATGAAATATATATTAAAAAACTCATTCAAGTTTGGACGTAGAATAGGGATACAAGGGGGTCTCAACCATAGCAGTAGTTTTATATTAAATTGAGCTTGAGCGATGGTGTCTTGGACTCACGTAATCATTCTATATTTTACCTCTACATATACTATAATGTTTATTCTATATTATTTAAAATATTATTCTGCTCTTATTTTTCAATAATTTACAAGTTATGACAACTCGATTAATGGTTGAGAAAATTTTACTCCAAAACCGTATGAAGAATTTATAATTTGAGAATTATACTTGATGTGGTGGGGATTCTTATCACCTCGGGTAAAATCAACTTAGCAAAAGGTTGCTCGATCCAGACTACCAGTCACCCGACTAATTTTATGCCAAGTCAAAACAGATAACCGCAGGGGTTAATGCCCAAAGAGGATTATGAACATGTGTTATTGTTAAGCGCTGAATGTGAAAGTTATGCACACATCACGAGCAGATCACGCTCTGATCATGGGAGGGTCGCTGATGGGATGATAATACGACGGTATTGGCAGGTCATTACACGGAAAAACACCTTCCAATGGCAACAAAGGACATTCAATTTGCTCTCCCAGAAATATTACATGCACTCATCAGGTTATTCATGTTATTCATATAATTATCAAGTATATTGAAGAATCCCCCAACCCCTTTTGTGATTCTTGCTTCACTTTTTTTCTAAGCAATGAATTGATCATCGGACTTGCGACATCGAGCATCATATCGACGCCCATCTAAATTTTTTGTTCTCAGGATCTTCCACCCCGAAAATTTCTACTCGGACTAAGAAGGCTTATCATTCAACATCGTGATCTAGAATCATCCAACAATATCAATACTTTTATATATATATATTGATACCCCTCTATGGAGGATCGATCTATCTAACGGGTTTTAACCGACCCAATCTAATTTAGCAAGGAGTTGTAGGGTTTTGGAAGACATCTATATTGTCGGGATAAACATGGATCTAGTTGCCATACACAATACTATTTCATATTGATTATAACTCTTATCCCAGATTGACTAGAACTCTACAATTAGAGATTGACTAGAACTCTTATTCTATATTGATTGAGACTCTATCTCTACATCTATAAATAGAGGGCACATACCCCTCATTCGGGTACGTTCAATTACGCAATACTTACACGCTATTCCTACAATTTCAATACGTTTTCTATTGAAACATATACTGACTTGAGCGTCGGAGTGTCTTCGCCTACGGGCGGAGTCATCTTACTCTTTTTCTTTGATACACAGATACATTGGGGGACGATTCAATTCGGTTTAAATGAAGATAAACCATTTGTTACATCATCGTTCAATATTTATTAAAGATCACACTTTTTGGTGATATCAATTGGCGGCGTCTGTGGGAACTTGATCTAAGATGTGAGATTGAAAAAAGAAAAGAAAAAAGGAGTCACCGAGTCAGTCGCACGCAATCCTTTGACTACCCTCTACCAAATCGACTACCCTCTACCAAATCGAAATCCAAAGCTCCGTTTTCCCATGCTGGCGTGCACCTTTCTCGGCGACCATTGAATTCTCTCCTCGCACCTTTAAGCCTGACAATTATCTGCTAATCAATGATTTAATTGCCGGATTAGTTGAATCTTACTGGGGTCATGGGAGGCGGCGAGGCCCAGTCGCAATCTCCGGTGACGGTGAATGAGCAGTATGTTAAAGGCAAAATCTCGGTGTTGTGAGACATAGAGAACTGCCATGTCCCGAAGGTCTGCGGCCCGCACATGATCGCACAGAACATAAGCTCGCGCTTGCAAAGATGAAGTACTGCGGGCCAGTTTCAATTTCTGCCTACGGAGATACCACCGGCATCTCGCCCTCCGTACAACAAGCGCTTAATAGCACCGGCGAAGCACTTAATCACGTCCCTGCTGGTGTTAAAGATGCCAGTGACAAAAAAATTCTGGTGGATATGTTATTTTGGGATGTTGACAATCCGGCTCCTGCAAATTATTTATTGATTTCTGGAGACCGAGATTTCTCAATGCTATCCACCAATTGCGAATGCGTCGGTATAATATTCTTCTAACTCAGCCACAAAAAACTTTTGCGCCACTTGTTGCTGCTGCAAAGAGTGTTTGGCTATGGACCAGCCTATTTGCCGGAGGGCCACCACTTACAAATAGTGAATCCGCCCAATTTGTAACTAACAGTTCTCCTGCTGCAAAACCAAATATAGTGGATTGCTTCTATGAAAGTTCCCATTTAGGAAATCAGAAGTTCCCAAGTATGGGAAGAGGAGCTGATGTAAAGAATAAAGGAAACCCAAATCGTAGAAATATCAGTCAACCTAGTATGCAAAGAACCTCAAATTATATGTTTGGGACTGAAGAAGATTATACTGATTCCAGCTTTCATCAAATGACATATGTGCATCCCAAATCTTTCAACGCGCCACAGGACTTCTCTGGTCCTTATAATCCAAAAGTTTCTGTTGGCGGACCAGGATCCACTTTTGTACCTGGTAATCTTGATTCTTCTTGGGACTATTTTGAGTTGAATGCTCAGATTGCAATTTCTGGGAATATTTTGAGTACTGTTGCTCTTCATCTTGTGAGCTCTCCTATCATTCTGCGATGGATATTTAAGGCTGGAACCTTAGTAATGTTGTAGAGAAAATCTTGAAGTAACAAAAATCATAGATCATTTGTGTGCTTCCGAAAAAATCAGAGGGCACGGTCATTTGATGGGTGATCTCCATTTTAGTGAGTTCGAACTCACAAAGTCAGTGTAGGGGCTGCCTGGAAAGCAAAGTCCCAAATTATGTTATGAATTCACCGGAATCATGAAGCCTCTACAAGCCTGCATACACTTGACTCATGATGCTTTTACTGTCGGGCATGCAATCTCACAATAAGGCCCTATTACGACAGCTCGGGCATGCAATCTCGCAGTAAGCCCCTATTTATCAGTCAGGGCATGCAATCTCGCAGTAAGCCCCTATTTATCAGCTTGGGCGTGCAATCTTGCAAGGCCTTATTACATCAAGCTCGGGTATGCAATCTCGCAGTAAGCCCCCATTATATCAAGCTCGGGCATGCAATCTCGCAGTAAGCCCCTATTTATCAGCTCGGGCGTGCAATCTTGCAGTAAGGCCTTATTACATCAAGCTCGGGCGTGCAATCTTGTAGTAAGGCCTTATTACATCGAGCTCGGGCGTGCAATCTTGCAGTAAGGCCTTATTACATCAAGCTCGGGCGTGCAATCTTGCAGTAAGGCCTTATTACATCGAGCTCGGGCATGCAATCTTGCAGTGAGGCCATATTACATCAAGCTTGGGCGTGCCATCTGGCAGTAAGGTCCTATTACATCGAGCTCGGGCATGCAATCTCGCAGTAAGGCCTTATTACTTCGATATCGGGCGTGCAATCTTGCAGTAAGACCCTATTCAGAAGCCCAAGGCGTTGTCAATAAGCCCTTGGCACATCAGGAGCACGAACTCAGCCCTGGTCACGCCAGGAGCATGGGTGTGCAACCTGCTCAGGAGCACGAGCTCAGCCCTGGTCACGCCAGGAGCATGGGTGTGCAACCTGCCTCAGGAGCACGAGCTCAGCCCTGGTCACGCCAGGAGCATGGGTGTGCAACTTGCCTCAGGAGCACGAGCTCAGCCCTGGTCACGCCAGGAGCATGGGTGTGCAACCTGCCTCAGGAGCACGAGCTCAGCCCTGGTCATGCCAGGAGCATGGGTGTGCAACCTACCTGAGGAGCACGAGCTCAGCCCTGGTTACGCCAGGAGCATGGGTGTGCAACCTATCTCTGGAGCACGGTTTAGACGAGCACATTTTTGCTCCTATTTGTTATCTTGGAGCTCAGTTCAGATCAGACGAGCACATTTTTGCTCCTATTTATTATCTTTGGAGTTCGGTTCAGACGAGCATTCTTCGCTCCTATTTGTTATCTCTGGAGCTCAGTTCAGATCAGACGAGCACATTTTTGCTCCTATTTATTATCTCTGGAGCACGGTTCAGGCGAGCATTCTTCGCTCATATTTATTATCTATGGAGCTCAGTTCAGAGCAAGCGAGCAGACTTTGCCCCTATTTATTATCTTTGGAGCTCGGTTCAGGCGAGCATTCTTCGCTCCTATTTGTTATCTCTAGAGCTCAGGCGAGCACACTTCGCCCCTCTTTATTATCTCTGGAGCTCAAATCAGGCGAGCATTCTTCGCTCATATTTGTTATCTCTGGAGCTCGTTTCATATCAGGTGAGCACACCTCACCCATTTATTATATCTGGAGCTTAGTTTGGATCAGGCGAACATCATTTGCTCCACATACCTATTACCTCTGGAGCTTAGTTTAGTCGAGCACTCATTTGCATATATTTATCCGATATAGCTCAAATCAGCTCAGATGAGCTTTATTTGCTCCGTATTACCTCTGGTGCCCGATCGGGCTTATCTGCTCAGCTCAGGACTCTACGGATGCTGGAAATCAAACAAGTTTCATTGGCATCGTATATTTTTCATCGCTGGGGCTTGAGATTTCTATTAATTATGGAGCTTGGGACGCTTAATATTCATAAAGCCAATGTTATTAGCACCGCATGTTTATTCATCACGGAGCTCGACTATATCTCATATTCCCGTAGAAGTAAACAGCAGGGGCACTAGGAACAAGTCGGTTAAACATTAACGAACTTCTGGTCTTCGACGTCAGTTCTATACTATATTATAATGTATAAACCCCTTATAAAAACTAATTTGGTATGGCCACTTTTACATTCCAAAATTACCCTCATTTTCTTTTTAAAATTACCAATATCTAATTGCACTCATGCCCTTACCAATCTAAAATATTATCATCACACTTGCTATCTATATATCAATCAACTTACATTATTACATTCACAATCATACAAATTATCATCATACCTATCATACAAATTATCATATTATCATAAAAAATTATTAAATTCCAAAAAAAATTAAATATAAAAATACTATATAATCATTTTATAATTTAAATTTAAAAAAAGCTAAAACCAAAATAAAAAACGACGTTACAAATCACAACAATTTACAAAAAAAAAATGTATATGCACGCAAGACGTGCAGAATGACACTAGAGGGGTATCACAAGTCCCCCCTCCTAGTTGGACTGACGTCGAAGACCAGAAGTTCGTTAAATGTTTAACTGACTTGTTCCTAGTGCCCCTGCTGTTTACTTCTACGGGAATATAAGATATAGTCGAGCTCCGTGATGAATAAACATGCGGTGCTAATAACATTGGCTTTATGAATATTAAGCGTCCCAAGCTCCATAATTAATAGAAATCTCAAGCCCCAGCGATGAAAAATATACGATGCCAATGAAACTTGTTTGATTTCCAGCATCAGTAGAGTCCTGAGCTGAGCAGATAAGCCCGATCGGGCACCAGAGGTAATACGGAGCAAATAAAGCTCATCTGAGCTGATTTGAGCTATATCGGATAAATATATGCAAATGATGCTCGACTAAACTAAGCTTCAGAGGTAATAGGTATGTGGAGCAAATGATGTTCGCCTGATCCAAACTAAGCTCCAGATATAATAAATGGGTGAGGTGTGCTAACCTGATATGAACCGAGCTCCAGAGATAACAAATAGGAGCGAAGAATGCTCGCCTGATTTGAGCTCCAGAGATAATAAAGAGGGGCGAAGTGTGCTCGCCTGAGCTCCAGAGATAACAAATAGGAGCGAAGAATGCTCGCCTGAACCGAGCTCCAAAGATAATAAATAGGGGCAAAGTCTGCTCGCTTGCTCTGAACTGAGCTCCAGAGATAATAAATATGAGTGAAGAATGCTCGCCTGAACCGTGCTCCAGAGATAATAAATAGGAGCAAAAATGTGCTCGTCTGATCTGAACTGAGCTCCAGAGATAACAAATAGGAGCGAAGAATGCTCGTCTGAACCGAACTCCAAAGATAATAAATAGGAGCAAAAATGTGCTCGTCTGATCTGAACTGAGCTCCAAAGATAACAAATATGAGCGATGAATGCTCGCCTAAACCGTGCTCCAAGGTTGCACACCCATGCTCCTGGCGTAACCAGGGCTGAGCTCGTGCTCCTGAGGCAGGTTGCACACCCATGCTCCTGGCGTGACCAGGGCTGAGCTCGTGCTCCTAAGGCAGGTTGCACACCCATGCTCCTGGCGTGACCAGGGCTGAGCTCGTGCTCCTGAGGCAGGTTGCACACCCATGCTCCTGGCGTGACCAGGGCTGAGCTCGTGCTCCTGAGGCAGGTTGCACACCCATGCTCCTGGCGTGACCAGGGCTGAGCTCGTGCTCCTGGGGCAGGTTGCACACCCATGCTCCTGGCGTAACCAGGGCTGAGCTTGTGCTCCTGAGGTAGGTTGCACACCCATGCTCCTGGCGTAACCAGGGCTGAGCTCGTGCTGGGCTCGTCGTAAACGTGCTCCTGATGTGCCAAGGGCTTATTGACAACGCCTTGGACTTCTGAATAGGGCCTTACTGCTAGATTGCATGCCTGAGCTGATAAATAGGGTCTCACTGCAAGATTGCACGCCCGAACTGTCATAATAGGGGCTTACAGCGAGATTGCATGCCCAATATCGATGTAATAAGGCCTTACTGCAAGATTGCACGCCCGAGCTTGATGTAATAGGGCCTTACTGCCAGATGGCACGCCCGAGCTTGATGTAATAGGGCATTACTGCTAGATGGCATGCCCGAGCTTGATGTAATAGGGCCTTACTGCCAGATGGCACGCCCGAGCTCGATGTAATAGGGCCTTACTGCCAGATGGCACGCCCGAACTGTCATAATATGGCCTTACTGCTAGATTGCATGCCGAGCTCGATGTAATAGGGCCTTACTACTAGATGGCACGCCCGAACTGTCATAATATGGCCTTACTGCTAGATTGCATGCCGAGCTCGATGTAATAGGGTCTTACTACTAGATTGCATGCCCGAGCTGTTGATCATGTCCTCAATGAAGTTGGATTTGGCATGGGTCAAGCATAGAGAAGATGCATATAGCCAAATATAGCACGTCATGAGCTCTTTGTGAGTACTGCGATAATGCAAAAAATACGAGACAGAGACGATCCAAAATAACAATATCTTGCAGTTGATGTATGATAAGGAATTTAAAGTATTCAGATTCCCAAGATGATAAGCCCTGATTAAGTGAACCACCATCGTAGAAAACCATCCGGCTCAATTTCTTCGGTTTAGTGTATATAATTTAGTGCAGTATGATTAGCACCAGGGGTTGAACCATTATAGAAAATAATGCATCGCTCGAAAGAATTGATGCCTCATCATCTGCTGTTAAACCCAAGGGAATTCTTCCCCTTCCAAGATATAAAATAATTATAATTTAGTTTAATCTATGCCTCAGAGAAGGAGGGTGGAGCTTAAAGAATTCCCAACCAGCTCATCGCAATTCTCTGTGTATCAAAACTCTTCTAATTTGTGAATTCCCGCATGGCTATTAATCTTCCATGACCCCCCTCCGGACAATTATCAGCCGTAACAAAGACAGAAAACTTGGACGCTCGGTCGATGAGGGCAATATTGGAAGAATAATTGGGGATGGAGTTTCCGGCTTGTAATCTGCCACTTCGTTCGGGGAGAACGATCAGCCATGCTTTCCTTCGAGATAATTCATCGAACAGATGGTATGCATTTGACTGCACAAGCGATGATATATGGAACCAGCGAAGAGTTGAGCCCAACAAATATTCAAAAACCAGCACCAAAGAAAATATATACACCAGCGATCAATTGAATCGAGCAAAAACACAAATAAAGAGCAGCACTTCTCGTATATATGTATAAGCTGTAGACGATGATCTCAAATACAAACCGAAACCCCAAAAATGAACCGAATTCCAGTTTCTTGGGCTTAATTCAACCTTCATTAAAAATTGAGTAAAAATCCAAAAATCCTAGCAAGATCTCGGTCCGTAAATTTAATATTTTGAAGCACATCTTAAGCGGGGGATGATTTCGACCAAAGTGTACTGATTTTCCACGTTGGCACTCAGGAAGCTTTGGATTTAATTTTAAAAATTTCACCATGTTTGAGATTTCTCTCCCAATTACTGAAGCAGAAAAGGTCGTTGATTGTCATGTGAATAATGCCATCGGTAGTTTCGAAAATTTGGCCTTTGAGGATTGAAACTAACATGGTAAAATATTACATTTGGGGGATTGAAATTGCAGCATGCGATGAGATGCAAGAATCAAGGCTTCCTCAATGGTAGATGAAGAAGAAGAATGCAACCAAAATGGGTGAGAAGCCCGTAATCAACAAAAATTCACATGTCACACATAATGATTTTTCTTTAAGAATCCAGCCCTTAACAACTATCCAGAAGTAGACAGCATAGGTACCGTTCAAACAATCATCTACGCCTTAGCTCAATGTTTCCCACAGACGGCGCCAATTGATATCACCAAAAAGTGTGATATTTAATAAATGTCGAGCTACGATGCATCAAACGGTTTTTCACCCATAAATCGAATGGAATCGCTCCCCAAAATATATCTGTGTATCAAAGAGAAAGGGTAAGATGACTCCACCCGTAGGCGAAGCCACTCCGATGCTCAAGTCAGTATATGCTTCAATAGAAAAGAGTATTGAAATTGCAGAGTTTGCATAATATGAAAGGCGTGGTATGAAAGACGTAAGCAATAGCGTGTAAGTATTGCGTAATTGAACGTACCTGAATGAGGGGTATGTGCCCTCTATTTATAGATGTAGAGATAGAGTCTCAATCAATATAGAATAAGAGTTCTAGTCAATCTCTAATTGTAGAGTTCTAGTCAATCTGGGATAAGAGTTATAATCAATATGAAATAGTATTGTGTATGGCAACTAGATCCATGTTTATCCCGACAATATAGATGTCTTCCAAAACCCTACAACTCCTTGCTAAATTAGATTGGGTCGGTTAAAACCCGTTAGGTAGATCGATCCTCCATAGAGGGGTATCATATATATATATATATATATAACACTCAAGTTTATCTAAAATGGATAATGAGTTTTTTACTATCAGGCTGAACCCGAGAGCTCCGTTGAGTTCAATCTTGAATATGATATATTGCTTAAATTTGAGTAGAATAGTACTCGAGTACGAAGAAAATGATACTTAATTTTGACAGCTAATACTTAGGTAGCTTCAAATATTTTTCTTCAAAAAACATTATTAAAAAAAAAAGTACAGATTTTACCTTTACACGAACTCTCCGCGTTCTATCTGCGAATTTTGTTTCCCTTATAAATCAAAATTATCCCAATATTTTTTAAAAAAACATATCCAAATTAAATATCCTAATAAACCTTGTATTAAAATAATTTCATTTATCTATTTTTTTTAAATTAAATGCATGGCTAATCGAGGCAGCCGACAAAATCCAAATCCTATTATAGTAAATCCAAACCCTGAAGACCAAGACTACAATGATCCTTTCCCATACACTTGTGACCAAGAAAACTCATCACCAACTCTCCCGCAGCCACATCACCGCGCCGCCGCCCCTTATCCAACGTCCGGCCGGCACCCGACTTTTCGTGGGATTCGTTCCCGAGGCGGGAAATGGGTATCCGAAATACGGGAGCCCCGGAAAACTACTCGCATATGGCTGGGAACTTACCCCACCCCGGAAATGGCGGCTGCGGCTTATGATGTGGCAGCGCTGGCTTTAAAGGGCCCTGACGCAAGGATCAATTTCCCGGGCCTGGTTGCTACATACCCAGTGCCGGTTTCTCAGTCGGCTGGGGACATAAGGGCGGCGGCAGCAATGGCAGCCGCTGCTGCCGCTGGGGGTGGAGGGGGTGGGGGTGGGATTGGAGCCCCGATGATTCCGGGAAATGAAGGTTCTTCGAGCTTGGAGAACAATTATGTGGATGAGGAAGAGTTGTTTGATATGCCTCAGTTGCTGGTGGACATGGCGGGGGGGATGCTTCTCAGCCCGCCGCGTAAGGCGGATGATGATGATGATTCGCCGGATAACAGTTCGAGAAATGACAGTCTTTGGAGTTATCCTTGATAAAATCTGAATCAAGAAAATTAAAGAACTGGAGCCAGATTAAAAGAACCTAAACATAATTATATATATATATATATGTGTGTGTGTCAGTGTGTGTGTATCGTGTGACTATGTGGAATTGGAGTGCATTTAATGGCCAATTCCACCATCTGTACGTGTGTTCTCGTTTTGGTTTTCTGTGTTTTCTTGCCTAAATGAGCTGAATTATGGGCATTTTTCCCGGTTATCGGGGGGTGCTTTGCTTTGTTTGCTTTTGCCCAGGTTCACACTGTTTTCTAAATATAAAGCTTTCTATATTTTAAGCTCAAGTCAATATCATTATATTTTAAACTCTAAATAAACGAAAATTATTTGGTTAATTCTCGAATCAATCATCTTCAATTTTAATATATTTTTTAAAAAAACCAAGTCATTTCAAATTGTCAATTATTTGAGTCCTCTCAAATCCAAACTTTCAAATCCATGAAATAAAATTATATCATCCAAACACAATTTTAATAATTCATGATTACGCCATTGGTAGTAACCCTATCCAACGGGTGTGTTTGATGATGCCCTTAAAAACAATATTCTTACAATTTTAATAATTCATGATTACGCCATTGGTAGTAACCCTATCCAACGGGTGTGTTTGATGATGCCCTTAAAAACAATATTCTTAGGAGCATATCAAACTATTGGATGATATACTCGCCAACGGGATATCAACCATTACACAACCAAATAACAACTTTTATATAAAAAAAACTTTGACAAGTCTAAGCTTACACTTGGTCATAAAATAATGGATGTTTGGCTTTGCTTACACTTAGTCATTAAACCATTCCGATGATAAGTCTAAGGTTGTATTTGGATAGAATGATTTTATTCAATAATAGATTTAAAAATTTAGATTTAAAAACTTCGATGTTTAAAAAAATATCTTAAAATTGAAGATAGTGAATTTGAAATTTATGGATTTCAAAATTAGACAATCTGAATGTATTTGTATTAATGATTTAAAATATAAATCCATCAATCTTTTCATACAAATGGAACCTAAAGTTCTCTTCGGATTAAAAAATAGTTACATATCACATTCTAGATAGAGCTTTACATAAAATTGAGAACATATATAGTCCAACAAATAATTGATTTAGTCAGAAATTAGAAATATAAATTATTTTGACTTTAGAAATTGATGAAATTATCGTTCAAAACATATAAAATAAAAAAATAAAAATTATTTTTTTAAAACCTTTTAATCTAAATTTAAAATGTATAAAAATAACTTCACCATATTCAAAACATATCCGACACTTCACATCTTATTAATTTTAATAAACAAAATAATATTTTATAAACTATCAGAAACAATTATGAACTAACAAAATATATAAATAGAGAGAAGGACAAAATTATGTTAATCGATATTAATTTATATGTAAAATAACAATATAAGAAGCTAAAAACATATAAGATAATAAATTAATTTAAAATCTTAATATATGTGCTTTAAAACATGACATATGCAATGAGGCATTCAAATAATCAACAACGCCATTCATAAATTTTTTTAATTTGAGATTTGATAAGTAAATTCAATTAAATGTTATCATAGAAATATGCAAAATTTGCAAATAAAGTATTATCTTATTATTATTTCACATTTATTTAAGCTATCTTGTAAATTCAATTGGGGTATGTTTGATGATGTTTAGTTTTTTTTTTCGGCTAACTACCCCGTCTAGAGGTGGGGTAGTCTGTTTGAGTCATACTGACCCGTTTTGACAGCTCTAATCGGGCCTAACATATGCAGTCTTTTCCTATAATATAAGACGTTGTTTTCGGGACTTGAACCCATGAACTTCAGCTTACATAACAACAAATTTATCGCTGCGCTAATACTCACCCTACACATCCATACAGTATAATAATAAAAATAGTATAATAATTGAATGGCCTTATCAACAAACTGTGATAATTAAGCACACCTGTTGAACACTGACATTAGCATTAAATACTTGTACCCTGCCCGGGTGCCCCTTCAGAACTGAATTAAATTCCAATTTTATTCTAGTTTTTGAAGTGGTACAACCCGTGGGTAATCACCCCACTGCCTGGCACCTAGTTTAGTATTTTGTGGTGACAACACTCAGATAAATATAATTTTATAAGATTTATTATATCACCCAAAAAAAGGAAAATTTAATAAAATATTCGATTTTTTAAAATAATTTAACAAGTTAATCGATTTTTTTATTATTACTAAAGTAACCTAAGTCGTCATGTCAGATGGCGACTTCATTTGAAGTCGTCATCTCACATGGCGATTTTTATAAAAATTATTATTTTTTAGGATGTCGCCATCTGAGATGGCGACACCAATGTAATTTATTGGTGTCGCCATCTCAGTTGGCGACATCAATTTAATTCATTGATGTCGCCATCTGAGATGGCGACACCAATGTAACTTATAACCCTAGTATTTTCTCTTTACACGCCCGCCGCACTCTCATTTTCTTCCGTAAACCAGCTGCGAAAAACGAACATCTCTTGCGAAAATCAAGCCATTTTTTCCAAAATATTTAAGGTAAGCTTTTTTATTTTTGTTATTTGTGAATTGTAGATAATTTATGATTTTGATATATTTAGTGGGAGTATATTATTGTTGGTGTATATTTTGGTGATGTGAATAATTAAAATTCAAGTTGGCTCCAGAGGAAGGCTGGTGCATTGTGGGCGGGGGTGGCCGGTGGCGGCGTCGGTCGAGTGTGGCCGGTGGCGGTGGCGGCCGAGGGTGGCCGGCGGCGGCGTGGGTTGGCGGCGGCGGGCGTCGGTTGGAGGGCGGGGGTCGTAGACTGTCGACGGGTAGTTTTTGTAATGTTTAATGATGTTAATTTTTGTATTATATTTCAGGATGGATCAAATGAGACAACCAAGCCCGGTTGACACACGTCTTTTGTCGTTGCAGTCTTCACATCGATCTGAGGATGTATGGGGTGGTGATATGGATAGCATACTTCGTGTGAGAAACCCAGATAGCTATTTTTGGGATATGTGTCCACTAGATTTACGTGTTGTTAATTTGTTGTATGTTATTGGATTTTATGGTATATATAGGTGTGGTAAGATTGAACTTGACATGCACATGATCACGGCTTTAGTTGAGAGATGGCCCCGTGAAACACACACATTTCGTCTTAGATCGGGTGACGCGTCCATCACACTGCAATACATTGCAGTAATATGGGCGTTGCCAGTAGATGGCATCGTATTGTCTGGGATAGATTATGATAGGACTCTACCCGAATGACAAGAATATTGTCATACATATTTAGGATTCATACCAGATATCAAAGATTTTAAAGGTGCGAGGTTGAGATTAGTTGTACAATCAATTACACGTTAAAAAATTTATTGATTTCGAGAAGTTGAAGCCATTTATCATCTTGCACGGGCTTCTGGCCAGTCCATCTCATTCTGAATGCGCGTTGTTCGATCTCGACCTACTCTTCTGCTTTTTCGCAGAGTGGAGTTGTGGTACAACTCAAAACATGGGGTGTCCCAATACTCCTCCCCCCACATTGGTTCGAATCGTCCTTGATATGTGCTCCAATATTCATTCATATTGTAATATGGCTTCACAAAAGTTTTAGCGTTTAAGCCATACTTTCGACACACTTGGATCACATGCGAGCAAGGTATTCCGAACTCTTTCCATTTTCCATAAGAGCATTCCCCCGATTTTAAATACACAACATGCGTATTACCCCCACGTCCTGGTTGTACTCTTATGATAATAGAAACAGTTAACCGTCTACGATCGAACATCTGGACATCATGATGGATGGAATGATAGTCAGCACGACCATATCTTTCGAACACATAATCTGGCCATTCTTGATTATTTTGAATCATTCGCTCCGTCTTCTTAAGCCGTTCGAAAAAATATAGCACACAACGATCAAAAGTTAATTGCACAATGGCGGTGATTGGAAGTCGACGAGCACCTTTCATAACTCCATTTATGCATTCTGACATATTTGTGGTCATGATACCACAACGCCAGCCTCCGTCATGAGCAAGCGACCATTGACACCTATCAACACGAGTCAAGTAATCAAAATCCCTTGGTTCTATAAGTTTAATTTCTTCCATTGTGCGATCAAATTTTATGACCTGATTTTCTGATCCCGCTCTCCAAGATAAGTCTTTCAAATGAACGGATTTGAAGCGACTATTAAAGTTTGAACAAACATGTCTCAAACAAAATCGATGTACTCCACGAGGTGATTTGAAGTCAGGAATACAATCGGCTGCAGCTATGAGGCCTGGATGACGGTCAGAAATCAAACATAAACCACCCTAAGATCATCTCACAATATGCTTGCTAATCATCTCCAAAAACCATCTCCATGACACAAAGTTTTCTTCGTCAACAATTGCAAATGCCAAAGGTAAGATTTGATTATTAGCGTCCATTGTCACGGCAATCAACATCTTATGTTGATATTTCATATACAGATGTGTTCTATCCACACTTGTTACCCGGCGGCAATGTTGAAATCCTTGTACACATGGATGGAAGGCCAAGAACACGTAATTCAAAGTCTTTTCTCTTGGTCTGGCATTTTCAAGGTGAACCCACTCAACGACTGTGCCGGGATTCCATTTTTGCAAAGCTCCCATATAGTAAGGCAATTTCTTCACGGAGCTTTCCCATGTTCCGTACACATTCTCAACAGCACGTCACAAACTAAACCATCCTTTTGCATAGGAGATCTCAAATCCATATTTATCTTTCACTGTTTGAATTACATACTTTATTTCGTAAGCTGGATCACGCCGAACAATTCCCACTAACAAGCTAGCAATCATATTTTTGTCCAAATTTGCATGATCGACCGACAGCTCACTCAAAAGGCAAGTGTGAGAACCTCCATACTTGTTTATTTTGAATAATCCAACTTTTTTCTTCAACGAGGCCCGCAGGTACCATCTACAAGGCATATCTTCTGTACTGTGTTTGCACACAACTTTCCACAATGTTTTGTACTCTTGACAACGCGGTACTCCCGTTTTGCAACACGTACAGAGTAATCCTTTACAGCAGCCTGCAAATGAGCTTTATTTTTGAAGACCATATCTAGCTGGATATCCCCCTTGGAGTAGTCGTAATAACTCCCCCATCTACCTATTGGAATGTCTAATGAGTCTCCAAATACTTCGGGATGTGTCATTGAGAAGAATAGAATTGTTGGATAAACGACATGAGTATTTGTCGTGGTTGTGTCTGGTACATTATCTGGCACTTCTTCAATATCAACCTCATCGTCATCAGACTTATCCTCAGATGGAATTCCCTCCGGTTCAGTCTGAATATCATCTCCAAAATCCACAAAACTGCCTGCTAGTGGCTCGGGAACAATATTGTCAGCAACTATAGGAGCATCATCTTGAATCCTAGAGGTAGTTGGTCTTTCTGTATCTACTATAAATTGACCACTACCACTTGTTGGCATTTCTGTAATAAAATCATAAGCTCTTCGTTCTGTTTGTATATACATCTCCAAACAACTATAATTTTGTTCAGAATCCAATACCCATGCTAAATTGTAATCACTGTCAACTGGAAAAATTGTTTGTTTTATCCCAGAAAAATCACTAAACATATATTTACAATATATTTTCAGAATGAACTGGTTACGGTCGATGACAGTAATATCTTATACATCGTTCAATAACTGCAAATGATTAATAGTGCGAGATATTGTCATGCCTTTCGACGGACCACGGTCATATCTAACAGATTCTGAATCTTGTAATATATCGCCTCCCCAATACAACAAAACTTTAATTGACATATCTTAAAAAATAAACACAAATTTTATAAATTAGTACATTATATATAATATTATTAAATTTGATTATTTGTATAACAACGTACCTGCAGAGAAAATATTCACGAATTCTGAAGAGAATTTTAATATTCACGAATTCTGAAGAGAATTTTAATATTCACGAATTCTGAAGAGAATTTGTTTACGAATGCCGAAGAGATTTTGCTTTACATTTCGAAATGAGTAACATTTGTTCGATTTTGTAGACAAAAAAACTGATTGTTGTAACCATCTAAAATGGCGACATTAAATAAAAAATATTTTTTTTTCAATTGTCGCCATCTCAGATGTCGACAACATTTAAAAACAAAAGAAATTTATGTCGTTATATACCGAAACCGGTGAAATTATTATTTTTTAAATATGATGTCGCCATCATACATGGCGACATCAAAAAAACAAATTTTTTTAAAGATGTCGCAATGTCAGATGGCGACATAATATTTTTTTTAAGAATTTTTATGAAAGTCGCCATGTCAGATGGAGACTTCAAATGAAGTCGTCATCTGACATGTCGACTTAAGTTAGTTTGATAATAAAAAAATCGGTTAAATTGTTAAATTATTTTAAAAAATCAAATATTTTATTAAAAAACCCAAAAAAAAGGGTATAACCAAAGGCTAATGATATTGCCAGAGCTTAGATTATTGCCGCCAGAGCAAGTTCTTCAAATTTTCAATTTTACCCCTTTTGCTTAAAAAATTAGAAAATTTAATTTAAATATTTTTTAAAAAACTACTAACAGATCCTTTGATTACACTCTTGAGCAATAATACAACACTCTGAACATCATGATATTGATTTCCTAACAATGCATAGTAGGATTAAAACTACTAACAGAGCTATAAAAAATCATGCCTAAATATCTCTCAACATCAACTTGTCATCTGAATTAAAGATTTCAGCTGCTGGTGAAGCTAGAGGAAATTGTTTAACTTGGCTTAATATTGACTCTCCATCCAAAACACAACCCTTTGGCGTAATTTCCAGTTCCTCTAATGTAGTTGCAGCTTCCAATAGATATTTCACACATTTTCCATTTCATATTCGGCACCAAAGAAAACTTGCATCTTCACGGTCTTAAGCTGAGAAAGCTTCTGATCTTTTCCTGGATTGGAGAAATTCTGAGACCGAGTGTACATCGTCGAGGGTGAAAGACTGTAAAGATGGGCAAAGTCATTGTTTCAATTCTTGAAGAGATTTTTGTAGTAATGAACTCACTTACTGTGATTTTTAGCTTCTGTAGATTGTGAGAGTTTCCGATGAAGGCAAATGGCACATGATATCTCCTCAGTTTTTTTCGAAATTATGTCCGAAAGGTGAAGCATTTTCGATGTTTTCAAAGCTATTGGCAGTTTATAGGTGCAGTTTATAGGAAGCATCATCTTCGATAAGGTCCTGCAAATATGGCAAAAAGATCGTTGAATAAATGCCTTTTTAGGCGACCCAAAATCGCAAATTTCCTTACCTCCAATGCATAAGCCTGCAATTGCATCTCCTGGAGGGAAGGCAGCGAGCTCAAGGACTTGACCAAATCAAACGAGAAATGATCTCCCATTTTAAAATCCATTGAAGCAAAAGAAATGGACCTGAATAATCCATGAAATTTAAGAAACTTCAATTGGGACAGGTGATTTTGAGACAGTTGAAGCTGTTGCAATGAACCAAACTCATTCGTTCAAATGCAGGACAAGAAACTATGAACTTCAACACTCTGAAGATCATCAAAGTAGGCATCTCTACCAGCTTTGTTAGCCTTTTCCTCTCTAATTATACATACAAAATCAAATACTGAATTCAGGAATCGTGCAATTTCAGAAGCTTCAACTAACCAGGACAAGCAAAAAAATTAGGCAAAACATAAGGAGGATGAGTCGTTTAACCCACTACCAAAGCACGTCTACCAAAACACCACCGATCTCTCAGCAATCAAGCACACCAATAAAATTCAACCTCTACCAAAAAAAAAAAAAACCAATCTTTTAACCACATATATGCGTACGTCACAAATTTTCAACAAGAATTGCAACTCCTTAACTTCAAACTAGAAAAAATGTCACGAAAACATACCGAAAGTTCAGAGTTTTTTTCACAACACGCGAGCAAAAAGCTCACTGTGTATAAGAATAACATGCAAGCAAAAACAGAGCTTGAAGTGAGGATGACACCATGAGGCGAAGAGACTAGTGGCTTGAATATTATTAATTCTATAGTTTTTATTTAATTAAAACATTTTCTAGTTTTTTAGTTTATTATATTGTAATATAGCTTTTCGCATTTAATATAAGAATAACATGCAAGCAAAAACAGAGCTTGTAAACGTACTTTTCAATCATTTTTATTTTTAACAATAAAACGTTATTTCAGATTATTTCGACCAAATATAGATTTGTTTTTACTTTTATCCAGATATATTTTTAACTACCGAAAACATTATTTTATTAAAAAATTCTTTAACTAAATCATATACATGGAATGCGACAGAAATAAAAGTTGTGAAGCTAAAAACATTGTCAATGGATGGACATTCTAAACATAAACAAGCCTATCAAGAATTCGCTTATGTTGCTGTCGTCCTTAAGGGATGTGCCGTTGAAGATATCTACATCATACATCTGTTGTGTGTTTTATGCACACACCAGATGTATGGTATAGATACCTTAACAATAAAAACCCGCCAAACAGTTGGATTGGATAAGGTATAGAAATGTAAATATACGACGTATTCATATAAATATAAAACAAAAATTGTACCCAATATATGAGATAGAGATTCGACCAAAACCTCTCAAACACCGGAATTACAGATATTATGCTAAGTGAAATATTGTTTTGGGCTAGGAAGAATTTCCCTTAATAAATAGGTGTTTTACAAGGTTACATGACGAGTTCCGTGTTATCAACTTGAAAAGAACCTTTTCATTAAATTGATAGAAAATACTTAAACACAAACAACCTTGTTCCACAACCGAAGTTCAATCTACTCAAAAACAAAGAGAAACCCGCATCAACAAGCATTTCAAGGAAATGGTCTCATGGACACGAGCAAAAAAAAAAAAAAAATCCAAAAACTTCTAAATAAATAGACTAAGATACGAGTTGATAGTATTTGAAAGAACAACTCGGAACGTTATTTTGTCTTCTTGATGAGAACCGAGGTTCTGAACTCGCTGTCATCCTTAACAAAACTCCACCACAAATAAGTGAGGGGTATCATGGTTGCATGCCAGATAGCATGAGCATCGACGAGTCCCAAGTACGGGGGAAATTCATATATCTCTAACATCAGGGCTAGAACACCTCCAACTACGACACCCCACATCTTCCAACGTGAGGGGTGATGAGAAATGCTGGCCCAGATAGCCCACACAATGAGCTGAAGTACGGCCATTGCCACACATACTATCGTGTTCAATCCTGCAAAGAATGTGTAACAAATATTCATATTAAATCACAACTTGGAATCATCAGCAAATCCAGTGGCTTAATTGAAGGGAGTGGAATAAGTTCATGTATTTATAATCTCCTGGTCCATCAAGAAAATGGTGATTTATACACACACACATATGTATGTATATATGTCTCTCTGTGTGTGTGCATGTATGTGTGTCATATGTCATTGTCTTCTTGATGGCTTCCAATTTAGGACAGACCAGTAGCAGCTGCCTATGGAAAACCATTATTGAGTTAACAATGCATAATGTATTGCGATGGGCATACCGTGGTCAAATTGATAAAAGTTCAAATATAAGATATGGGTTGCCACAAAAGCAAAAACAGGAGCCGCAACCATGACTCTGGCAGCTTCGACTGTGACATTGAAACCTCTTATTAGAGCTAGAAAAAGGGAGTATCCGAGTAATGCCACCGCAGACGAGTAGTCAAGCTTCTCTGTCAAATCTACGTCTCTGCATATGGTTCAATGTTATTTAAATATGAACATGAAAACTAGCAAGTATCAAGAACAAGACTGTACCCCATAAATCGCTTAGAAAACACATGCCTGAGCTACACTGCGTGAAATTCTCGAAAAAAATTGGCTCAAACACTTCGAAGATGTTTATTCATGGGCTGGTATTTATTTTTTAAAATCCATAATCTCAAGCAGGAGATAAAATATAATTATTATTTTTCGCAGCTAATTTTGAAACAATTAATAAGGTTGTATTTGGACGGACGAATTTGATTTGGAGGAAGGATTTGAAATGAACACTCATCTTAGGCGTATTTCAAATACATTACAATTACATAAATTAATAAATGAGTGGATTTGAAATAAATCCAACATATATTCATCAACACAAATGGATTTGAAATCACTCTCAATCCAAATACATCATAGCATTATTATGCTGGTTTAACATCAATATCCATATATGTAACTAGTCTACACAGATTCAACACTAAATGATGTCTTCGGATAATTTTTGCCTCATCAAATTTATCATGCATTTCAAAATTTCCATTTTAAATTAAATTCCGTTCCTAGTTCACACGAGTAAAACAAAAGGAGGAAAAGATGCTGCTCACCTAGTGTGGAAAACTGCATTCCAAAACCAAGCATTCATTGCAACAATGGCGTAAATATGCCACAAGCCTGTATATTCATAGTAAGTGTTCTGGTTTGGCCTGAATGGTAGTTTGTAGTTTACCAGGATAAAAAAGGACACCCATCCATGGAACTGTACAGCAAGATTAAGAGCAGAGAGAGCCATTGAAACTGGTTCCTGATCACATATAAATAATAAATCAGCTAAAAATAGAGGATAATGGGAGCTAAAAAATGGTATATACCTTAATTCCATAAATACGCCGGAATGGCCATTTCCCATGGTACTTAGCAGGCTGGTACCCGAGTTTCTGTCTCTCTTCTTCTCTAGAGAGCATGCAATGGTAACGGCAGTCTCCAAGGCAGTCCCATTGTTTCCACTGCACATAAAGTGGCTCCTGCAGATACCATGGGCCATCAATATTGTTCCCATAGGAGGAAAAATTACATTGTTGAAAGCATTTCTCCCCCACGCATCCAGTCTTCTCACATTTCTCAACGCATTCCCTAGAGTACAATTGAATTTAAAGAATCAAAAGCCAAAGGTTAAGGAGCTACATAAAGAATAACAGCTGTCGATAAGCGAACAACAGATGCAGCAGGCACAAGCTTCATATTCATAATTCCATATGAAAGTAAGCATTAAATGTTGTAGGCTCTATGTTCTTCTATTTAGTATCATAAACATACATGTATTGAGTCATTTGAACTTGAGCCGAGGCAAAACGTTTAAGGCTGAAACCCAAAAGTGACCAATTGAAATGCAAGAACTAGTCACAATGTTACCGTGAATACAAAATACATGCAGCAGTTTTGTGCTGATTTTAAAATCTCCAACATATTCATTGCTATATTGGGCCAAACGACACAACCATAAGGAACGAGTTCAATACAGCAGCATTATTTCCAAAACTTCGTTGAGAGCCTTTTAAATTCATTCTTATTATCCAGATAAAAAATCATTGTATCCATGTGAATTCGCTCCAAAACCTATTTTTTCAGTGCATTTCATCTTAGTCGCAACCCTAATATTTAAGGTGCATTTGAAACATGTAGGTATCACCAAGGCGCATTGTTTGTGCCTTGAGCAAAGGTGAGTGCTATGGGAAATATAAGACTATTGTTAATTGCCAATAAACAGATCCATAGTTATTTTAATATTATTGACTGAATTTGTTGTTCAAATAAAAAGGCAATGGAAATCCTCCATCCTTCATTCTCATGTGTGGTTCACAACAAAGTGAAGAAAGAGGATAAACGCATCAATGATTGATGACCTGAAGTTCTAGGAGGGGAAATCACGAGGAACGAAAGATGATTAAAAGATCAAGTAGAAATGGCAGATAAAGCTATGTTGTGACTTATCACAAATTCATTAAAGAAGATTTGAACGGGTCACCAGGTTGTGGATGATGATCTAAATTACCAGCCAACTTACTACCTAAAACAATTATGCAAATGGTCATGCTATTCAAAAAGGTACATTTTGTATAAGCACTTTTTTATGTGCTTCATCAGTGACCCAAAAATCCATCCAAAATTAACTGGCATTGAAACAAAAGGCACTACTATGCACATACAAGTCTTGATTTCTTGACAAGCTAATTCAAATTCTCTGCAACTCCATCTACCCATAGTTACTAGAATGGCAAGATGCACTAAGATGTATAGGTATTGTAGAGCCTAGACACAGGGCAAGGTGCGTGCTTTACTTAAGTTAAGTGTCATGAGATGATATATAGACTTTAAATGTCTTAAAGAGAAGTTCATCACATATAATTGAATATATACTTTATAAATATTAACTGGCAATAAAATAAAGTAGTAGTGTAAAAGAAAAAAAAATTACTATCATCTTTCATTCTTTTTGGATTTGTCATAGCTACACTTAAGGCGCACTTAAAAAATGGCTTGGATACTAAAAGCACACCAAGACTGGTGCTTCAGGAGAAGAATTGCGCCTTATCTTGTATCCAAGCATAAGGACTGAGCCTAGTTCATCCTTTATCCTACACGCATGCCCAGTGGGTTTTATTAACGAGGCATTTTATTTTCGGAAGCAACTAGTTAGTTTAAACTATGACTAGCCGCCAAAATATAGTAATCTCTTCCAAAAAGCACCAAAAACATCTTCTAAGAAAACAGCCACACCACGTAGTACCATTAGATTTCTACTTCACAGGGCTTCAAATTTATCACTCTAATGAGTTAGCTGCAATTTCACACACAATCTACTCAAAGCTAACCCAGAAAATATGTATACAAGGGGAAAAAAACCCAACTTTCGACAGCTCCAGCAACTTTCAAATTACTAACTATATCACTTAGTTCAATGATTCTACTCTAAACCCAATTGTCCAAGCATCCAATCCTGCAACTATATGATGTACATCAACGAAGATTATGTAAACAATTCAAATTAAAAACGAAAGCAAGATTTAAGATACTTATTAATGCATTCTATCTATTGCTTACTGGTACATGGGATCAGCATCACCGGGGCTTGCGCTGAGAAATCCTGAAAAGCACGAAAGGGATACCAAGAAAAGAGTAAAACAACGTCGTGCCATCAGATTCGTGCCCACCCTTAGCGCCATGAACCGAAATAAAAGATGTAAAAGTCAATTTCCTAATGGGCTTTTCGACAGATTAGATTTTTTCTACAGAAAAACAGACATTTGATTTTGATTGATCAACGTCCCAATGGGTTGGGGAAATACTGCATCAAGATTGAGTCTTTCGAGTACTCTGATGTATCTAGCGTCGTGTTTTTTTTTTGTTTTCTGAGTGTCAAAGGTGGACGTGAAGGCAACGAAGAAAGAGGCGTACTGTGCAGGAGATTGAAGGACAGCTATTCATGGATCCTCTACAGTTCTTTTCAATGCAGTACACTACAAATGGTCTTTTAGGCGTGTTGTGGCAGCTGAATTTTCTCATCTCGGAAATCCAAATTCGTGGTAACGGTTGCCCTAGCTCCGGTGATATTTATTTTGTATTTATATTAATTCATTTATGAGGGCCCGGGTAACCGGGTTAGCAACCACATCTTATTTAAATTATATATAAAGTTATATTATATTTTTAAAAAAAAATCACCAAATTAGTTTCTTATGTCATCACACAAGATAGTAAGACATAAAGTTATATTTTATTTAAAAAAAAAAAATTTGACCAAATTAGTATCTTATGTCATCGCTCCAGCCTCTTCAGAAACCGGCATTCCAAAGCTGCATGTGGGACTGTTTTCTATTTGATATCTGTATCAGTTGCCAACCATAGAATTTTCTTTGATGATGAAAATCGACAAAACATCAAATTTTCAGAAAAAGTTGCATCAGCTTAAAGTTTCCTACAAACCATATAGTATCATGGACTGATGAAATGAAATAAGAACAGCACCAGTATAGAAAATAAACTTCAAAATTTACCTAGAATGTTATCAAAAGTAAGCCGCAAGATCGATGCGCTTTCCTTGGAAGCTCTGGACAAGAAAAACTTGAACAAAATCCACAAGTGAGCTAACAATTCAATGAAGCTTTCCAGAGAAATCACAATTAGGCACCAAAATGACAAGATTGGTTATTTCAACTTATAAGATCTCCAGCCAAAAGTTAGTTGGTTTTGTTCAGTTATGAGTGACAAACTTGATGAAGCTCTAAACAAAAGGACAAATTCGGTGCACAAAGCTCATGTGATGCGCGGGGTCGGGAGGGGTCGGGCCCTTTGATCCCAATGTACGCAGTTTCCCCTGCAATGCAATGCGAGAGGCCGTTTTCATGACTCGAATCCGTGACCTCCAGGTCACATAGCAACAACTTTACAGTTGTCCAGAGATAAATTTAATGAGAGAGCAAGAATCGAGGCTTCTCCTCTCCATGAAGAAATGAAATTCTAGTCTGACTGACAGAGAACGACACTGTATAGAATAATCACATCCCTCTGCACTGGCATGTGAATTCAATTAGAGCACATAGTTCCCACCATTACTAGGATCCAATTCCAGAAGTTTGTCAAACGCGATCTTAGCTAAATCAAGATTACCATGTAGTTTACAAGCGTAGAAGAGTATCCTCCATATGACAACATCTGGAACAATAGGCATATGCTTTATAAATTCATATGCCCGAGGAACATTACCAGCACGACAAAAAAGATCCACCACACATCCATAGTGCCGAATTTCTGGCACTAATCCATAATCTTCTCGCATACTACAGAAGAATTCAAGTCCTTTCTCCCCCAAACTGGCATGAACACAAGCTTGCAATACGCCAATAAAGGTTCCATGGGTGGGCCTTATGCCGTCACCTAACATTTGCTCGAAAAAATCAAGAGCTTTGTCAGAATCTCCATTCATTGCTAGGCCACAGATAACTGAAGTCCATGAAACGGAATCCTTTTCTTTCATTTTGTGAAATACGGTCAATGCCTTGTCAATAGATTCACACTTGCAATACATACCTATTAAAGCATTCTCAACAAAAGTATCTAACTTTGTACCACTCTTGCAAATATAATCGTGCACTGCACTACCCACATCTACTTTTCTTAAATGGCCACAGGCAGAGAGCACACTAGTTACCGCAATTTTATCTGGCTTGATATTAGCCAACATCATTCCCTGGAAATACCATATAGCATCATCGAATTGGTTAGCCTGAGCATATGCCGTGATCATAGAAGTCCAAGAAATGGCATCCTTCTCTGGCATCTCATCAAAAAGTTTTTTCGCTGCAACTAAATCTCCAGATCTGGAAGCCCCTATAATCATCGCATTCCAAGAAACTTCATTCCTCTCCGTCATCCTATCAAAAAAACCTCGAGCCACTGCAATGGAGCCACGCCTCCCATACACGTCAATCAACGTATTGCACAAAAACACACTGATATTAACACAATTATCCTCAATATACTCCACCATAGAATCCACAAGTTTCCATTCGCCTAAATAACTACAAGCTAATATAACTTTCACCATAGTCACCTCATCACCCTTCACATTTCCCATTCTCATCGAGTCAAAAAGGTCTAAAACCTCCTTATAATCACCACATCGACTATACCCACAAATCAACGAGTTCCAAGAAACCAAGTCCTTGACACTCATTTCATCGAACACTTGTCTAGAAAACCTCAAATCCCCACAGCAACCATACATATGAACTAAAGCATTACACACATAAAGATATGATCCGAACCCAAGTTTCAAAACATGAACATGAACCCTTTTCCCATAAAAAACATCAGAAACTCTACCACACGCTTTGCACGCAAATATAAAAGTTAGCTTATCCCCAAGCACTCCTGACCCACGCATTTCATCGAACATATCGAGAGCACATTCAGGACTCTCACTTTGAAAGAACCCACGAATCATGTGATTCCAAATGGGTAATGTGGGCCTCTCAACATCAATAAAAGCAAAATGAGCTTTGTGCATGGATGATTCGGTGAGAGCATAATGCATGATGATTTTTGACATGGCATTAGAGCCTGTGTGCTGGTGGGTTCTGAAGCAGTGTGCATGGCGCTCCTTGATGGATTGGTTGAGAATGGGATCGCAAACTAATGGATTAGATTTGGGGATTCTTGAGAAGTTACTGAAATGGCGGGAAATGGATCCTCCGAGTTTCATCAGTGTAATTGAAATAGTTTGAGTATTCAAAACTATATTTTCCCGGGTGAATTAATTATGTATATCCGATTTAAACCCCACTTACACACCAAATCAATATTGTAATATAATATCTTCTAAATGAAAGATAAATAAAATAACATATCAATCATTTTAGACCAATTATATTGAGTTAATACATAATTATGGCTAAACCTGTGATGCCCAGATCAAAGGTCAGAATTACATATTATTTATAATCTGTAATTGATCATAATTGTGGTAATTATGAAATAAATATGGAATTGTGAGTCTTGGGGATTTTAGCCCTGTGTTGGATTTATTGGATTCGAGGTTCGGGATTTTATGATTTATGGTGGGTTGAACCTTGTAATCGTGTTGGTAGTGTGATCTTGACTTGAGGGTTTGGGATTGAGGTTGAGATTAGGGGTGTAACGAACCGAATCGAGCCGAATATGCAGAAAATTTTACGGTTCGCTCGAAATAGTTATATTCGAGCTCGAGTTCGATTCGAAGTTCGAATAATTTTAAAAATTTGGCTCGAGTTCGGCTCGAATCAAAGTTCGAATTCGAGTTCGGCTCGAAAAGATTCGAACTGTTCGCGAGCTATTCGAACTATTATTTGAAAATAAATACCCGAAAGGTTCGAAATATATATATTTAATATATAATTATATTTTATTAATAAAATATTAAAGTTCGCGAGCGGCTCGCGAATTATCGAACAAAGTAATTTGGGCTCGAGTTCGACTCGAAAAAAGTTCGAACATGTTCGAGTTCGGCTCGAGTTCGAGAATTTCGAATATGAATCAAATACTTTTCGAGCCGGCTCGAAAAGTTCGTGAACATGTTCGATTCGTTTACACCCCTATTTGAGATATATTTGAGCGAGAATGAGTAAATCATTGAACACATATTGTTATTACAAGGTTTTGGTACGAGTATTTGAGACTCGGGTGTTTGGAGCATTAATACTATATATCGAGTGGACTCGGTGTCCAATCATTTTGTTCTCCCTCTCTCATCGTCTGTGATATCCCCGAAATAATTATATGCATTTGGGCATTCATTATGTGTATGCGATATTTATGATGTTAATTAATTTAGTGTTGGAATTAATTAATATGATGAAATGCTTAGTCATGCGGTGGGCTGACCTGGTAATGCATTTCAGGGTGCATGTGATGCATATTGGAAATTTGAGTAATGGCATAGTTATTTGGGGTGGGTGATAATTGTTTTAGTAAAGCATGTGAATTGGAGTTATGGTGCATTTATTGGTAACTGTTTTTTTTAAAATATCATGTTGGGGTATTTTATACATCATGCTAATTAGTGGAATACCATTTATATTAAAACTCATACCCCTTATACCCCATTTCCCTCACTTAACCCCACTCTTTAACAAATCACTCCCAACCCTATCCCCAAACCCACCAAATCGATTTTTGAGGAGAAAAAGGGAGAGGATTTCAAAGCTTGCTTTTGGTTGGATTCTCGGAAGGAAATTGAAGCTTTAAGGGGTATGATGTCTTCCTTGTGTTGTTTATTATGATTGGTGTTGATATGGGTTGTAATTTAGGGATTTAAAATGGATTTGTTTTTTGTATTTATTGTATGTGGTTGGGTTATGATTTTTGAGGTGTTTTATGTTGGTCTTATGGGCTTATTATGGTGTTGAGTTGTTGGGATATTTTGGTTTGAGGTGTATGTTGTTGAAGCTTTGGTTTCATGCTAAAAAATGGTGGAAATCGCGCACACAATGTGTGGCGATCGACACTAAAAGGGAGCGATCTATCACCAGCAAGCCGTAGCAAAATTGGGCATTTAGCGATCGATCGTTAAATGGAGCGATCGATCGCCTCAAACCAGTGAGGCCTGGCGATCGATCGCTATGTTGAAGCGATCGGTCGGTAAGGCTCGCGATCGATCGCCTCGGCGTAGCGATCGATCACCAGTAGTCAGATTTTGGAAAATTGGTTTATTTGTGGAATTTTTGGTATCAGTCTATTATTGGCTTCTAATATTGGTTTGTGTGAATGTGTAGAACCATCCCAGGTGGCGACACAACAAAGGAAGTAAAGTCCTATCAAATTCTACATTTTGGAAAGGTACGTAGAGAGACGTACGGGCAACCAACGGTAATATGTATTTTATATACTTATTGGAATATGCATTGTGGATGCAAGTATATTGGATTGTGCATTGTTGATGCAAATACATGTTGAATTATGCATTATGATTGTATATGTGTATGTTGGATACTTGGTTCATATCCCATGAGTCATGGTTATATTCGAATGATGATTTTAATGGTTTGCCGCTATCACTTGAAGCGATGATAGAATACTTGCCGCTGTCATATCGTAGCGAGGAAAGAATATTTGCCGCCAAATGTTGAAGCGAAGGGTATTGACGCATGTCGCATTTGAGCGAGGTTATTCAATGCCACTGATATGTCGAAGTGAGGGGTATTAGTGTCGTTGTCATGACAAGCGAGGAGCATTAAAATACACTGTTATAACAGAATAGGGATTGTTGATTGATGATAATGAAATAGTTATATGTCATGACATTTGTGGAACCATAATATAATCTATTGATTATAATCATGAGTTATGGTACATGGTGAACCAAAAGGGAGCGTTTAAAATGTATTGGAATACAAGAAGTGTTTTGTAATTACGGTTTATGCATTTACGCCTTATAATCATATTATGTTGAATATGGATTATTATATGCTCATGATTTGGTGGTTGTCCTTATAGGTACATTTTGGCATAGAGGGTGTCATGTCCGGGAATAATTAATAATTTTTATTGGATTTAATTATGGTGCTTATATGAAATATCGAGATTTAATTCTTGAGTATCGGATTTTGGAACGGAGTTAGGATAAATGATTCCAGGATTTAATTTATATTGTTAATTAAATTCAAGGAGAATATTAAAATCTTGGGAATTATATTTTGGTCCGGGTGGAATAAATAATTCCGGGTCGAACTTGTGATGCAAATAGATTATGTCATTTTAAGAAAATAATATAATAAATGGAGATGAGGTATTATATATTTATATTAGTGGAGTAAATTGATTAACTGGACACTTTCTTTTCTCTCCCCTTATTGTCGATCAAGAAGCCATTTCCTCTCGCTCGCGCTGAAGAACTCAACATTCTCGAAGATTTTCGCGAAATGATTTCAAGGAATTTGTGCGGGTAATCTTCTCTTATCACTTAATCGTTCTTCCCCATGAGCTATCTTTTTATTTGGATCGATTTTAGTTGTTATTTTGGGGAAAATCACGATCGATTTTTTTGGTTTTAGGCTGGGAGTTTTCAACTCATATTTGATCGATTTCTTCTAGGTTTGTAAATGATATCTTGTTTTATTCACCGATTATCCATTTTCCTTGCATTTTGAATTGTTCCCTGCTCGATTTCACGTCTGGTTGGGGAAGTTTTAGGGGCCATCGGTTTTGTCATTTTGGGTCCGAAAATCTGCCAATTTTTGGTCCAAAACCCTTGTTGTTAAATGTTCAAAATCTATGGTATTTTAGCTCGATTTCATGATGCAATGGTTCAAAAATTCCTGCTGTTATATGGCTTGAATTGTTGTTGTTTTGGTTCAAAAATTGTGCTAATTCTAGATCGATTATGCTCTTGTTTTGGGTAGGAATTATACTGTTTTGGGGACTAGAATCAGGTTGCTATGTTTGGTTTGAATCCTGCTATTTTACTTCGAAATTCCAGCAGCTATTGGCTCGATTCCATGCTAATTTGCTTGAGAAATCTGCTATTTTGTACTCAAATTTTGGGTTGTTTGGCTGAGATTCTGCTGCTAAAAGGGTGTGAGAGAGCAGCTTGGTGGTTTGAAAATCATGGTAGCAATGGTCTGAAATTCTTGTGGTTTGGAGGCATAAGCTTGATTCTATATATTTGAGTTGTGTGGGGGGTGTCTATGACTCGATTTTTGGGGCCATCTTGGTTGATTATAAAAGCCAACTGCTTCTAAGGTGTTTGATAATATGCTTAAGTTGTGTTCAAGTGTTGGCCAAAAGCTCTACTATTTGTGTAGTAAGGAAGTCTACTCTTATGGCTTATATCATAGTAGTGTTTGGTGAGTGTTAGGCTATGGTTTGATATTCTAATAACTTTGAGCATGTGTCATTGTGTGAATGAGTTAGATATGTGTTATAAACATGTATTAATGAATATATATTGCATGTGTACAATAGCATGAATTGGAGACTTTATTGAGTATTTGAATGGCAATCTAAGAACTAACTGTGTAGTTGATTTGAGTAATATGGGATGTCTTGATTATGTGAAAATGTCCATTTTATTGAGTTGTCGATTCACGATATTAGATTGGGAGTTGGAAATACCTATTGATAGCAACTGTATTATTAATGAGCTAATATTGAATTGCTATTCGATATAGATACTCCATGAATTTCTGGAAGTCGGGGGTAGCTTGTTCATGTTGTCGACTATAAGGTACCTTGTGACGTACGAGCAGGTATAATATGAATTATTTCATATTCCAGTATTCATAAATTGTTGAATTGTGATGACTGCATATAAGGGAACGAATATGTGAATAATTGTGATGACTGCATATAAGAGAACGAATATGTGAATAATTGTGATGACTGAATATAAGGGAACGAATATGTGAATTGAGTTTGTTATATGTGGTATGGTGGACACGTAAATGTACGTCGTCCGGACATGGAGTTGGTATGGATGCCTTTGGCATGACCAGTATGAGAAAGTGTTGAGTGATAGATTGATAGACAGAACTGCATTGATATGGAATTATTTATGATTGAGCATAAATAATAGGTTCTTTTTGTATTGAATTCATCGTGTGGTTGAGTATCATAATTCTCAGTGACAATACTAAACTTGATATTATGAAAGCGTGTAAGTTTGAAACAGGAACTTTGCGTGGAAGCTATACAGATTCAGAACTTTACAGGGAGTATATTTTATAGATTTTCAATACTCTTGAATTGTGATATTATGATCTTATCATGGTCTTTATGCATTGTTATGATATGGGTAGTGTGATGTTGGTATGCTCACCCTGTGTGGGGGCTGTTTCTGTTGAAACAGTTATTACAGCTTCAAAGTTATTTTGGCGTAGCAAGCTCGAGCTTGGTTGGACAATATTGCTTCCTGAAGCGTAGAATGAGAGTGGGTAAATAGTATACGCTATTTATTCAGTTAGATTGGTATTCATTTATTGTTGCTCGTATGTGAGCAACTGGAAGCATGTATATGGACTGTATAAGGGTGTTGAAGCCCACTTTTGATGTCTTCTTAGTATGTTGTTTTCCCTGGCTGGGAATTTACTTAGGATTTTGGTTTCTTTTAAGTATTGTGTTTTTCCATGGCTGTGAGTTATTTTGGTGATGTGTTTTATTTTGGGATAGCTCAATTTATGGGGAGACTCTGCCCAAATTTTTATAAAAAGCCATAATGTAAAAGTGGTGCAATGGTGATGATAATGGGTGAACCTTGAGTCTTATTGCTGAGTATTATTTATGTCATGGACAATATGTGAAGCATGTAATGATTCTTTTAAAGAATGAAATTTTTTTATACTCATACGACGTCATAAATGCACTAATGACGAGTTAAGAAGTTGGGGCCTTACAGAGGGGCTAAGGACGAGTTGATGCAGTGAGCTAGTGAGGAGTGCTTTTAATATGGAAGGACATGATTATTTTATATAGTTTCTACTCTATGAGTAGTGTAAACTATAGTGATTAACATGCATTTTTGCTGGGAATGTAATTAATCCATTTTGGAAGCAATTATTTTGGCATGTAATCCTTAAAGCTCAAGGCCTCAATATGAATTTTATACTCTGATTATGCATGTCAGCTCTACTTATGCCTTTAAACTACACTTAAGGTATCAGGGTCCTTACATTAGTGGTATCAGAACAGTGATTAGAGAACCCGGGAATGAGTGAAGGGATAGCCTTAGCAACAAGTTGGCTAGGTGTTTGTTATGAGCATGTTTATACATGTGGTGCATATTGGTGTATATATTTGTTATACTAACATGCTTATTGTTGCTTATGTTATCTAACGGTGTAATACGTGAATTGTTTTGGATTGTTGTTAACCCTTGTATTACAGCATGGCGGCCATAAATTTGGGGAACCTCAATGAGGAGGTGGGCGACGTAGGAAGTGTAAATGCTAGTATTGCTCAGATGAATCCTCTACCGCCACCTGCTGTGGGCGTGGAACCGATAGCACAGTTGTTATTACCTGGGGAGCTGAGCCATCCGCTTCGTTTTGAGGGAACAGAGATTCGGGAGAGGAATGGTTAGAAAGGATAGAGCAGATCTTCGTGTCGGCACCCTATGCCAAGACTGCTTGGTTAAGATTGTCAGAGTTTCAACTGGCCAAGAAGTTCTCCATGTGGTGGAAGACAACTGTGATGGAGCTGAGAGCTCAAGGAGTACTGATTGACTGGAGCTTGTTTAGGAACCAGTTTATGAACCGGTATTTTTCTGCTGCTGCTAGGCAGATGAAAGAGGATGAATTACCAACTTGAAGCAGAGCATCATGACTGTTTCTGACTATGCTCTACAGTACTCATCACTCTTGAGGTATGTCCTTCATATTGCTACCAATGGACATGCCAAGATGAGGCACTTCTTGAAGGGTTTGAGGCCAGAACTGTTTGATCGGGTTTATCTCCAACAACCCCAGCTCTTTTGATGATGCTCTTACTAGAGCAGAGCTGGTAGAGATTGGAGTTGGTGCTTATACTGATGTTGTACCCCCACAAGTTCCGTCACAAAGACCGGCATTTGATGGCTTGAGGCCACGAGGGGAGTCGTTTAAGCCTCGTGGAGCTTCTTCATTCTCTCGATTTAGTTGGAAGAAGTCTTACAACCGGAAGCAGGAGAGTCGGAAGAGCAATGTGCGACCAACCGGGGACCCACGCAAGTGAATAGAATGGGGGAACACGATGTGAGAATTGTGGAGGACCGCACTTATCAAGTAATTGCCCGGCTTGTTACAGTTGTGGCAAGATGGGTCATATTTCTCGGTATTGCCCCAACCTGGGAGGACAGTCAGATTTCATGATGAATAGGCCGAGATTTGATGATAGGACAGTGCATCAGAGGCAGCAGATTATGCCTCGACCATCGGGAGGTCAGATAGTGGGACTGCCCAGGGGTAAGTGTATGCACTGACTAGAGAGCGGACTGAGGCAGCCCCAGAAGAGGTGATCGCCGGTACATGTCATTTACTTACATACCCTGCTTTTATTTGATAGATACAGGTGTCTCCCACTCTTTTGTATCTGCTAATTTTGTAGAGAGACATCATATGTGCACGTCTCTGTTACCCACGCCTCTCATGGTCTCGACACCCACTGGAAAGAATGTTATTGTTGACCGTTTCTTGCTGAATGCCTCATTTATTTTGAGAGCAATGAATTGAAGACAGACTTGATAGTTTTGGGTATGTCAGATAGCGATTGCATTGAGGGCATCGATATACTGAACAGGTATCAGGCAGTGGTAGATTGCTGGCAGAGGACGGTTCGGTTCCGATCTGATATGGGGATTCAGTGGACTTTCTATGGGAACGGTTCTCATGCGAATATTCTGTTGATATCGGCTGTCAAAATGTCACGGCTATTGGAAAGGGGGCATACGGGCTATCTTATCTATGTCGTGGACATGGCGGAAAAGAATAAGGAATTGAGGATTGAGGATGTACCCATGGTGGCGGAGTTTGCCGATGTGTTTCCGGAGGAAATTCCAGGGTTCCCGCCGACTAGAGAGGTCGAGTTTGGGATTGAGTTGTTACCGGGGACGTCCGCTATTTCTCGTGCCCCTTATAGGTTGGCACCGACGGAGTTAAGGGAATTGAAGGAGCAGTTACAGGAACTCCTTGACAAAGGATATATACGCCCTAGCGTATCGCCTTGGGGCACGCCGGTTCTATTCGTTAAGAAGAAGGATGGTTCGATGCGTTTGTGCATCGACTACCGGCAACTGAATAAGGCAACGGTGAAGAACAAGTATCATCTCCCAAGGATCGATGACTTATTTGATCAGTTGCAGGGTACAAAGCTATATAGCAAGATTGATTTGAGGTCAGGATACCATCAGATACGGGTCAGGGAGGAGGATGTTCAGAAGACAGCATTCCGGACTCAGTATGGGCACTACGAATTCTTAGTTATGCCGTTCGGTGTGACGAACGCCCCAGCTGTCTTTATGAGTCTGATGAACCGGGTATTCCAACCATATCTTGACCAGTTCGTCATAGTGTTTATTGACGATATACTTATCTACTCTCGGGGTGAGGAGGAGCACGTGAAACACTTGCGGACAGTGCTCCAGATCCTTAGAGATAATCAGTTGTTTGCCAAGCTCAGCAAGTGTGAATTCTGGTTGATCAGCGTGGTGTTCTTGGGGCATGTCATCTCTAGCAGTGGGATATCAGTGGATCCCAGGAAACTGGAGGCAGTGATGGAGTGGTCTGCACCCACTTCTGTGCCCGAGATACGGAGCTTTAGCTGGCTATTACCGACGTTTTGTCGAGGGATTCTCAAAGATTGCTAAGCCTTTGACACAGTTGACTCAAAAGGGAGTACCATTCTATTGGTTTGAGGTTTGTGAGCAGAGCTTCCGAGAGTTGAAGCACCGGTTGACGACAGTGCCTGTGTTAGTGATTCCTACATAGAACAAGAGGTTCGTTCTATATACTGATGCATCACTACATGGCTTGGGATGTGTACTGATGTAAGATAAACACGTGGTAGCTTATGCATCGAGGCAGTTGAAGCCTCATGAGACCAAATATCCAGTTCATGATTTGGAACTGGCGGCTATCATTTTTGCCTTGAAGATTTGGCTGCACTACTTGTATGGTACGTCATTTACCATTTATACGGATCACAAGAGCCTGAAGTTCCTATTTACTCAGGAGGAGTTGAACATGAGACAGAGGAGATGGATGGACTTACTCAAGGACTATGATTGTGAAATAGAGTACCATCCTGGGAAGGCAAACTTGACAGCAGACGCCTTGAGTCGGAAGGTGAAGTGTACTGCTGAGGACACCATGCATTTATCAGCTATGATGACTTCTTACTGTCATCTGGACTATGATTTCGATGTGGATACATCACCGGTACGTGTATCAACCTTATTGGCAGAGCCGAATATTTAAGAGAATATCAGAAGAGCTCAGAAGTCAGATGACGAGATTCAGAGATGGTTATCATTGGTACTTCTCGGACAACCATCAAAGTTCAGAGTGGCTAAGGACGGTTCCTTGAGACTTGGTAATCATTGGGTAGTTCCGAGTACACCGGAGTTGCATAGAGGGATCTTGCAGCGAGCTCATAGTAGCAGGCTTAGTATCCACCCAGGCGGGGGTAAGATGTACAAGGATCTATGTGATCAATTTTGGTGGAAACAAATGAAACGAGATGTGATAGCATTTGTTAAAAGATGCTTGATCTGTCAGCAGGTGAAGACAGAAAGGCAGAGGCCTGGTGGCGAATTGAGAAGCTTGGAGATACCGGAATGGAAGTGAGAACACATATACATGGACTTTGTGACCCACTTGCCGTGGACTACTTCGGGTTTTGATGCCATTTGGGTGATTGTGGATAGACTGACCAACGTGGCTCATTTTATTCCATACAGTATGTCATTCACATACTTGATGATGGCTCAGTTGTATGTCCGGGACGTAGTGAGACTGCACGGGATTCCAGTTTCCATCGTATCTGACCGAGATCCACGATTTTACATCTCACTTTTGGGGAGGTCTTCAGTCAGCTTTGTACTGAAGTAAGATTGAGCACAACATATCATCCCCAAACGGACGGTCAGACCGAGCGTACTATACAGACGCTCAAGGATATGCTACGGGCATGTGTGTTCGAGTTTGATACTGCAGGATTCATTGGCCTTGGTAGAGTTCTCGTACAATAATAGTTATCAGGCGAGCATTCAGATGGCTCCATCCGAGGCTCTATATGGTCGACGTAGCAGGTCATCATTGTACTGGGATGACTTGACGAGCAAATCGGCCGGAGGGCTAGAACTGATCCGGGAAATGGAAGAAAAGATAAAGATGCTCCGACAGAAAATGAGGGCAGCCCAGGATAGGCAGACAGCCTATGCAAATAAACGGCGGCGACCGTTGGAATTCCAATTGGGGGATAAGGTCTTTTTGAAGATCTCAACTTTCAGAGGTGTTTTGTGGTTGCGCGGGAAATTGTCTCCGAGGTATGTGGGACCGTTTGAGATCTTACATCGCATTGGTACTTTGGCTTACCGTCTGGCTTTGCCACCGTCATTGTCTGGTATTCATGACGTGTTCCATGTATCTATGTTGCGGAAGTATGAGCCGGATCCGTCACATGTGTTGCAGCCTTCTGAGGTACAATTAGATTCTGATGTGTCTTACGTGGAACGGCCAGTCAGGATTCTGGATAGAGCTGATCGCAGACTTCGTAACAAGGTGATACCGATGGTCAAGGGTGTCGAGGAGGCCACGTGGGAGATGGAGCAACATATGGTGCAGCACTACCCGAAACTATTTTCTGGTATGTGATTTATGTTTAGTTTCGGATTGGTAAGTGCATGCGATTTCGAGGACGAAATCTTATAAGTATGGGAGTATTGCGATATCCTCGAAATAATTATATGCATTTGGGCATTAATTATGAGTATGTGATATTTATGGTGTTAATTAATTTAGTGTTGGAATTAATTAATATGGTGAAATGCTTAGTCATGCGGTGGGCGTGGCCTGGTAATGCATTTCAAAGTGCATGTGATGCATATTGGAAATTTGAGTAATGTCATGGTTATTTAGGGTGGGTGATAATTGTTTTAGTAAAGCATGTGAATTGGAGTTATGGTGCATTTATTGGTAAATGTTTTTTTTAAAATATCATGTTGGGGTATTTTATACATCATGCTAGTTAGTGGGATACCATTTATATTAAAACTCACACCCCTTATACCCCATTTCCCTCACTTAACCCCACTCTTTAACAAATCACTCCCAACCCTATCCCCAAACCCACCAAATCGATTTTTGAGGAGAAAAAGGGAGAGGATTTCAAAGCTTGCTTTTGGTTGGATTCTTGGTAGGAAATTGAAGCTTTAAGGGGTATGATGTCTTCCTTGTGTTGTTTATTATGATTGGTGTTGATATGGGTTGTAATTTAGGGATTTAAAATGGGTTTGTTTTTGGTATTTATTGTATGTGGTTGGGTTATGATTTTTGAGGTGTTTTATGTTGGCCTTATGGGGTAGAGTTGTTGGGATATTTTGGTTTGAGGTGTATGTTGTTGAAGCTTTGGTTTCATGCTCAAAAATGGTGGAAATCGCGCACACTGAGTGTGGCGATCGATCGCTAAAAGGGAGCTCGATCACCAGCAAGTCATAGCAAAATTGGGCATTTAGCGATCGATCGCTATATGGAGCGATCGATCGCCTCAAACCAGTGAGGTCTGGCGATCGATCGCTATGTTGAAGTGATCGATCGGTAAGGCTCGCGGTCGATCGCTTCGGCGTAGCGATCGATCGCCATTAGACAGATTTTGGAAAATTGGTTATTGTGTGGAATTTTTGGTATCGGACTATTATTGGCTTCTAATATTGGTTTGTGTGAATATGTAGAACCATCCCAGGTGACGACACAACAAAGGAAGTAAAGTCCTACCAAATTCTACATTTTGGAAAGGTACGTAGAGAGACGTTCGGGCACCCAACGGTAACATGTATTTTATATACTTATTGGAATATGCATTGTGGATGCAAATACATGTTTAGTTATGCATTATTATTGCATATGTGTATGTTGGATACTTGGTGCATATCGCATGAGTCATGGTTATATTCGAGTGATGATTTTAATGCTTTGCCGCTGTCACTTGAAGCGATGATAGAATACTTGCCTCTGTCATATAGTAGCGAGGAAAGAATATTTGCCGCCAAATGTTGAAGCGAGGGTATTGCCGCATGTCCCATTTGACCGAGGTTATTCAATGCCGCTGATATGTCGAAGCGATGGGTATTAGTGCCGTTGTCATGACAAGCGAGGTGCATTAAAATATACTGTTATAACATACTATGGATTGATGATTGGTGATAATGAAATGGTTATATGTCATGACATTTGTGGAACCATAATATAATCCATTGATTATATTCATGAGTTATGGTACAGGGACAACCAAAAGGGAGCGTTTAAAATGCATTGGAATACAGGAAGTGTTTTGTAATTACGGTTTATGCATTTACGCCTTATAATCATATTATGTTGAATATGGATTATTATATGCTCATGATTTGGGGGTTGTCCTTGTAGGTACATTTTGGCATAGAGGGGCTAAGGACTGGTTGAATAAGTGAGCTAGTGAGGAGTGCTTTTGATATGGAATGAAAGGATTATTTTATATAGTTTCTACTCTAGGAGTAGTGTAAAACTATAGTGATTAACATTCATTTTTCTGGAATGTAATTAATCCATTTTGGAAGCAATTATTTTGGCATGTAATCCTTAAAGCTCAAGGCCTCAATACGAATTTTATACTCTGATTATGCATGTTAGCTCTACTTATGCCTTTAAACTACACTTAAGGTATCAGGGTCCTTACATCATCACTCTCTCTTCCTTCTCTCCCATTTCCCTCCCCTTTTTCCTATTATCTTTTATTCTTGGAAAGAAGTCGATGAAGCTCAATTTTTTAGATGGATTCTTGAGCAAAAAACTAGGTAACCATCTTCATCTCTTGATTGTGAAGGTTTTGATTTTATTCTTGTAGAAGTTGGTTATGTTTTTGTGGGTTTGGTTTTGAGTTAGATTGTGCAAAAAAATGTCTTATTGTTGCTATTAATTGAAAGAAATGGAGTTGTGATCCTTGGTTTATGCTCAATGATGTTTGTTTATGGTTAGGTTTGGTTGGTTGAGTTTTTGGGTAAAAAATCGTCATAGATCGCGACCTTGTTTTTTTGAACGATGATCGATTGCCGAGGACAGTTGCACCAGGCAACAAAAATCACGGACCGGCGATCGATCGCCGAAGGCAGATTTTTTTTTTGAAAATTATTTTTTGTATTGCGATTTTGACGTACGCTTTGCCCGAGCCTTTGTGTATAGTGAATCATCGTGATTAAATTATATATTGTAATTTTTAAATCCATGCTTGAAAATGAGTAGTGTGCACATGGTAGATTATGTAATTGCTAATGTGTGTAGCATGTGAATTCATCATATCTCGGGGCTATGGCTAGGAGTAAATCTTGCAATTGGTCAATAAGGTACGTGTGACGTACGAGCATAGGTAAATATATTATTATCGTGCTTAATGAATAATATATTGTTGATGAACCTTGGGGGTTTAAATAGTTGCCATGAGTATTGAATAATGTATTGACAGAAACTGAGATCGCCAATGAATGGTGCAATGGTTTATGGTGATGCCGTTTTTGAGCGTACGATGAGTTGTGATGCCGGTGCTGTTGAGCGTGTGATGGTTTATGGTGCCGCCGCTGTTGCGCGTGTGATGTGGTAATACGAGATATCATTTACTAATTGAGAACTGAAACATATAAGATTTATAGTAAATCATTGTTGTATTGAAATAATGACGATGGATTATGAGATTGATACATACATATATATATATATATATATATATATACATATATATATATATATATATACATATAAACATTATGGATTGATATATTATCAATTATGAATATATGCTTTTGGATATTGTGAAAATAGGAACATCGTGGGAGATCTCATATAAGTACAGAATACTCAGGAAGTATTATCTTAATTTGCAGTCTTATATTCCGTAAATTATAAATTGTGTATTCGATGATATTGAGATTATGTTATTGGTATGCTCGCTGATAAGTGTCATTTTTGCACTTATATTTCGACGTTTTCTAGTAGTATTTTACAGTGATTCTTGAATGATATTATATTTATTGTGACACCCTTACACATGATGCATATATCATAACATTTAATGGCAGCGAAACTTGCAATTTCATATCATACAATCAATATCATTTACAAGACATATAGGCTTATATATGCCACAAAAATAACCAAGGTTGTACCCCTCATAACCCAACCAAAAACTTATACAGTATATGCAAATGATGAGCTGAAGGAGAAGGACTAGAGTCAGTCAGCCGACCTTGGATCCATGACTTCAAAAGACGGTAGAAATACTTTCTAAAGTCGATTTCTATTCACGATCAACTGAAAGACAACATTTGCATTTGGGTGAGTTGCAAACTCAATGAGCATATTCAAATAACGTAGTATTTAACATCACATAAGCATATAATTCATATCCACATAAGCACATGAATATAATCACATGATTCATCAAATATGTACATCAACTCACATTATTCATACAAAATGAATGATGCACATGTATGTTTGTATTTTTATTCTGTTATGAACCAACTAATACCAAGAACAATTCGTCATGATATGGACATGGCAGTCTGTACTGTATAATTCCCATGAGTTCAATGAACTCAGTATCTGTATTCTTTGATTCTGTAATTCTGACCGTACTCAGAATGCAATAACACATTGTTCAATGTCATTGGCGGTCATAACATAGTTCTTTAATCTCTTATGAATGCATATGTCATAATCATATGTATAACATCGTAATAATACGGTACAAAGAATGATCACATCATATAGATCGTATAACATCACGTCCCAACATGTACATTTAAGAACTCAATTTAGTTCTTGCACGCCATATTGCATTCAACTCATCAATTCACCAATTCAAGATACTCATATAACACAAATCACGTACTCATATAAAGTTAAATGACAAGTTATAAGGATATACTGACAATCGATACACATATCTCGTAGAAATTGCTTAATTTGTCTTTTCGATGCCGGTATCGAGATTAGAACCAATAAATGCATTTTAACTGTACAATCAAGCTCAATATCATATCTCTAACAATCATTCCAGTATGTCCATACCATGATCTAAAGAATTCTACATGAATATGCACTAAAACCTCTTATTCAATTTGTTTAATTTATAAAATAAAACCATTAAAATCATTACATTACCCTTCAATATATATATATCTATATCTATCATTTGTATTTTATTGATTGAGTCATATAACCAACTTCAACTCATAATCTTCCTTATTTCATTATTACCACAACCCATAACAACAAAATACTCATTTGGTGTCAATCATTTTCATTTTACTATTAGGTTGTCTAGCATCTCACATCTTCAACAATCTTTAGTTGTTATTCGATAGATATTAATAATATTTTGTCTATGTGAAGAAAATTGAAGAAATGAAAGAAGTTTCCTTCACTATCATCGTGCTCTGTTCTGTGCTCTCAGAATTAAAGTTATAGGGAATTGTGATAAAAGATAAGCGAAGGAGTCTAGTCTTTCTTTATTTGTTTTCACTAATTTAAACTAATTAAATATACATTCATATATACAACCATATAATACATTCATTTCTCGGTTGCTTGTCAACGTCTTTTGTACTATATGAAGACTACTCATTTATCTTTAAATCTCAACTTTGTCATTCTATTTTTTAATTTTATTTTTTGAAATTACTAAATTTACCCTTAAAATCTATTCAATATATATAGATATTATTATTATTTTAAAAATTTATTCACAATATCTATGTTTTCCAATGCACATATGTAATATCAAAATATATGCAATGATTCAAATATTCCATGATGTTTATGCATGATTGTGTAAAATTTCGGGTCATTGACATTTATTGGTATTAATTTGCATGTTTCAGGAATCTTTATGAAAATGCGAAGAAGTGAAGAAAATGAGCTAAATAATAATGGAAAGTGCATAGGGATGGAGAAGATTTGAGGCTGGGAAGTGAAAAAGACACCGGAGCATAATAGGCAGCGCTAGGCCACTGAGAATGCAGTGCCCTAGCGCTATTACTTCTACAAATTTTAATAAAAGAATCAGACGAGAATCACGCTTTAACGGGAAGGACAAAAACTTAAAGAATGTCTACGCAAAAGGCAATTCACGTAACTTGGAAGCGAAGGGTTCACGTACGTAACAAATAAAAGAAAGAACAGATTTCATGGGTGACGTGGAGGAAGCAAATTTACGTACTAAAGGAAGAGGAGATTTTAGAATTCAACATATTAAAAAGGGGAGGAATTTTTGAACATATGGACCAATAAGAAGAAAGGGAGGAATTTTTGAACATATGGACCAATAAGAAGAGAGCAAGCAACGAGACTTGGAGTTTTGAACAAAGGAAAATATTATTTTATTAGCGAAGAGATTGCCATGAGATTTGTGAGCCAACCCAGAATATTTTAACATAAATAGGGAAATAGTTCTTCATGTAGAGGGACATATGTTATTCACGTAAATATAAAAGATACGGCTCCCTCCATCAGACTTTTAACCCTACACCAACTCACGCATTCCTTCACCCCATTCATTCACGTCTCCAACCCCACATACATCTATCCCATCTCCAACCACCATCCACACAAAACCTCACGCCCCTCCACTCCATCACATCCAGCCCTCTTTACCATGAATCATCCTTCAACCTTTCATCCTATGATTTTGAAACAACTTCAATAAGGTGATTAAAGAGACGATCGAGAAGGAATCAAGAGAAGGAGCGATGATCTACAACCGGAGTCGACGCTGGGAGTTTATTCTTAAATTTTAGTTTTGTTTTGTTTGATTATATCATGCTTGGATTGTTGCAAGACAAATTTGAGTGTTGGTATTTATTTATGGGTATGAACTAAATTTATTTATTGAGACTAGGTAAACTTTTGTTTTGAATATATGATTTGATGATTTTTATGTGATTGAATCCTTATAATTCTTTGATGTATGATTTATGATTTTATTGCTTTTGAGGGATTCATCACCTTTGAATGATGTTAGTATCGTAATTGAGATCGAAAGATGATTTCATGATACAAAATTAATAACTTATACTGTGGATTTCAGACTGAGACCGAGAGATGAAGTCAATTACATGTGTGATAACTATAGATATCTAATAATCAAAAGCTAGTAGTTTTCACAGATCTTAATTTAATATTGAGTTGTTAAATAAGTATATGAGAGTGACTTACTGCATTTTGATATTATGTTTAATATTGCTCGAGAGAGTATATCAGATAACTTCGGAGAAATCGTCACCTTAGAAATATTTGGATATTCAATCGAGAATTGTAGGGGATTACATTGGTGAGCCGACGTCTTGATAATCTTTTTAGCGGAATTTTCTCGTTTACTGTTAATTGACTTGGTTGGATTAGTAGTTAATTTAGTTGCTTAGTATTTTATTTAATTCATTATTGCAGGTTAAATATAGTTTAAAACATTTTGTTTGGTACTTGTTTGTTAGTCACTGTGTGTTCGACAATCCGTATTCCGCCTATCTATACTAAAACTTGACACAATGCACTTGTGATATATTTGCACATTGATTTTAAATTGATAATTATTGGGAAAATATTTCTAAGTTTTGGTGATAACAAATGTCTACTGCTTGAAGCATCTACTGCATCGAAGAAGCCTACTGATGAAAAGAACGATGATTGACTCTACAAACATCTACCGTATGCAAAGAGTGAAAGATATCATCTAACGGATACAAAGAGTAGAAGATATCGTCTACCGGATGAAAAGAGTAAAAGATATCATCTACCGGGAGTTATCATCTACCCGATGCAGAGGATGAACGTCCACTGGTACAAGAGTGTCTCAGTCCAATGTACAAATCCGTAGGAGACACCAGCAGACGATTAAGAAGACATTAGCCAGCCTTAGTCCAGCAGACTAAGTAACGAATAACTATCCAGCGGACGATGGAAAAGACATCAATTGATCGTGTGTCCAGCAGACATTCAGTCAAGGAGAAGCCAACAGACTTATAAGGCAACAAGACAAATCAAGTACAGTTCACTCTGACAAAGGTACAACAGAGCGCCACACTGCTATATCAGTGCCACCAATAAAGTCAAATTAAACTAGCCGTTAATTAACAAAATTGAAAGAAGACAAAAAGAATTTGGAAGAAAGTCATGAAGCTGATTTTACGCAAACCTTTCCAATTAAAGAATAGTTGCTGTTAGACTTTTGTGTCTATAAATACGTCGAAGAAAAGAATGCAGAAGACCTTTGCTCAACTCTTATAATCTGAAATCAACTTCATTCTTATACAAGCAAAAGATTAAAAAAGCATATTGCAATATTCTGAAGTTTTGCAGAGCAGCACAAGCATCATTGTGATCTTGAAGATCAAAATCTACTGACACGGTTGCTCAAGAACACTCGAAGATCAAAAGTTTTATATTTTGTGTGAGTGTTGTAAAAACCAAGTGTAAACAACTGTGAATGTTGTATTGCTATGAGTCTAGACAAATCTGTGTGGGTCTAAGAAGCTTGTATGTTGTAAAGTGTAAACCAAAGTCTTCTAGTGTAACCTTCCTGCAAAGGAAGTAGGGGAGACGTATAAGCGTTGTGTTTCGAACTTCCAAAAACTTATTTTGTGCCGCTTATCTTCTGCACTTTACTATTCAGTTTCTTAATCTCACAAGTCCAGTAGACGTCTTCCGCACTATTTTTATTGTCTGCTGACTTGCTATCAAGTTGAGATCTTATCGCAGTACTTAACATTTTGTTGTACTTAGAAGAATCGAGAAATTGAGTGTAGTGTGTATTCAACCCCCCTTCTAAACACTACTCCGATCCTAACAAGTGGTATCAGAGCAATGTCTTCTTCTCAATTGTGAGAAAATCCTAGAACTGATGGCCTCATTCAACAAGATTCATATGTTCAAGAAAGATGAATATGATGACTGGAGAATTCGAATGCAAGCACATCTAAGTGCTCATGATGATGATATGTGGTACATCATCATTGACATACATATGAAGATCTTGAAAGTCAACACAACAGTGACCATTTCCAGTGGAGAACCTCAGATAGTTGAAAAGGATAGAGTGTCCTGGACCAATGAGGAAAAGGAAAAGGCAAATTTGGACAATGTAGCCAAGGACATCTTGTTCAAGATATTGGACAAAATATGTTCAACAAAATGAAAGTGTGCCCAACTGCTAAAGATATCTGGGGAAAGATTGCACAGATGTGTGAAGGAAATGATCAAACCAACGAGAACAAGCTCACTGTCGCTCTACAAAAAATTTGAGAACATCAAGATGATGTTCGGAGAAACCTTAAATGAATACGATGAAAGGGTGACAAAAATAGTAAATGAACTCAACAGCCTGGGTAAGGAACTGTCAAACAGAGAAATTACCCTAAAACAAGATCGATCTGCACAATCTATTTGCTTACTTAAAGGCGTACGAGTTCGAGCTAGACATTCGGGTTGAAGATGAACCAAGTACCAGTCAACCAACGAAAGCCCTTTCTGCATCAGAGTCCATGTCCACCACAACAGAGTTGACTCCTGAGCAAATGTGTAATGATGCAATGGCTTTGTTTGTCAAAAAATTTGGCAAGTTCATGAATAAGAACCAGAAGACATACCAGTCTTACCCAAGGAAGCAGAACTTCAAGAACATATCAGAAGAAGATGATCATATCTGCTTCAACTGTCTTAAACCAGGACATTTCATCGCCGACTGCACAAAACCAAAGAAGGATGATCAAAAGAGAACGTCCAAAGACTATAAGAAGTCTAAGGAGAAAAGAAGATCATCCAGACAAGACAGAGATCAAAAAGTGCTTGTCGCTGAGGAGAACAAAAGTAAGTGGGCTGAATCTTCAAGTTCCTCCAGTGAAAGTGAAGATGAAGGAGTCCATTGTCTCATGGCAAATGACGACGGTGAGGTAACTGATATAAAGCTCTCTGAATTTACACATACTTAACTCATTAATGCATTACAGTACATGATAAATGAGTATCAAGTGTTGTATGAGTCCTTCGAGAACTACAAGACTGAACATACTAGCCCAATCGAACAACATGATAGTAAACTTGATTGTGAACAATCAAGGGAGCTTGAATACTTAAGGGAAAAAGTAATTCTACTCGAGAAAGAAAAGGACGAAGTTAAATGTACTCACCAGAAACTTATCAAGTTAGTTCACCCATGGAACACATCAACTGCCAGAAAAGATAAGATACTGGAGTCGATAAGGTCTGCTGGTGATCTTTCCGGTATAGGCTATATCAACAATGATAGTAATACATCTGGCACTCAATCTCAGTTGTGTCTGGTGAAGAACAAGTCTCAAACAATGAACTTTGTTAGATCCATCACAGTATATGAACCAAGTGAGTTGGGAATAGAACCTGTTAAGCCAACACTCATTAAGAAACGGGTATCACATGAAGGTATTTGTTACGTCAAGCCAGTAGAGAAGACTAGACCAATACAGCAGTCCAATCATGGACATAAGTCTGCTGGTCAGGCAACTCGAGAGGTGAAACCTAACTAGTACTATAATTGTATGCCTGTCCAGAAGAGATATATGCTTCCCAACAAGAACCAAAAACCAAAACAACATGCATACACTCAAAATCACACGAAACACCCTGGAACGCCATCACCATTTGCTGCACACACATTTCAGGACATACACAGACCCAAAAGGTCCAAGGTTATCCAAGTGTAGGTCCCGAAAGGACTAATCCTGTCTGGACCCAAGTAGGATTGGGTACCAATGATATCATCGCATTAATTGCAGAAATCTATAATCCATCAAGTTCGGAGCTCAGAGTGGTTTCTGGACAGTGGATGTTCTAGACATATGACATGAAGTGCTTGTCTACTGTCCGAGTTAGTAGACTCCACAGGACCAAGAATAACCTTCGGTGATAACACAAAAGGTAGAACCGTGGGTAAGTGTAAGATTATCCATGGTAACATTACTATTAAAGATGTACTGTTAGTTGAAAATATATGCTATAACTTGATTAGCATTAGTCAACTATGTGATAATGGACACTCAATAGAATTCAACCAAAACACCTGCACAGTAAGATCAGCCGATGATAGTGTACTGCTGGTAGGTAAGAGGCATGACAACACTTATAAGATTGATTGGAATTTTGATCAGTCGGCCTCACCTACTTGCTTTGCTGCCTTAAATAGTTCCAAAAATTTGCTTTGGCACAAGCGTTTGAGTCACTTAAATTTTAAAACTATTGCCAGTCTGTATAAGCTTGAGTTAGTTGATGGATTGCCCCAGACAGAGTTCAAAAGATAAGATCTGTTCAGCATGCCAGCTTGGTAAGCAGATCAAATCCACCTTTTAGAACAGAGGGAATAAATCTTCTTCTCGGTGCCCAAAGTTGCAGTAACAAGTTTATGGGGAATGAAGTACACCTAGTGTTAATAGATGCTCTCTTGGTTTACGTGAGTCCTATTTCTAAATGGCAAAGATCAGACTACTCCAAAGATGATCAAAATACTGAAAAGACTACAAAACGAGAAATCATGTGGGATAGATAGAATTCGCACTAATAAAGGTACTGAGTTTACAAATCAGTCACTCGAATCATATCTAGATGACCTTGGTATTAAACACGAATACTATGCTGCCAGAACCCCACAACAAAATGGAGTTGTTGAGCGTAGGAACTGCACTCTGAAAGAAGCTGCGCGAACTATGCTTGCGGAGTCAGAAATATCTCAGAGATTTTGGGCAGAAGCAGTTAATACAGCTTGCTACACGCATAACAAATCGATGATTAATAAACGAGTGAACAAGACACCTTATGAGATCTGGAACGACAATAAACCAAATATTTCTTATTTCCATGTGTTTGGTTGCAAATGTTTTATTCACAACAAATGGAAAGACTCAAATCACCGCTTTTGATGCTAAATATGATGCATGAATATTTCTTGGCTACTCTGTTGTTAGTAAGACATTTAGAGTATTTAATAATAGAACACTTACAGTGGAGGAATCCATTAATGTGAAATTTGATGAATCCATTGATAATACTGCATCTGAACTGCAAATCAATAATTTGAGTAATCGATTAGAAAATACTCAAATTTATAATGATTATGATGATGAGTTGGATTACAGTAGAAGGGTCGACTGTAATTTAGAGCCAGAAGTCCCGGAAGCACAAGCAGAGGTACCACTGGTCCACAAGAGCTGAACCCCACTACTGAGGACGCTGCTTATAAAGACCCCCTGCAGTAGTCATTGCAAATACAAATGATGAATCAATTCAGTCTACCGAGCTACCAACTCAAATACCTACAGTCGAAGTATCAAATCCTCTTGGACTTCCGCTCTGGTGGAAGAAGGATCATCTACCTGGGCAGGTCATATGTAACCCTACTGCTCCTTTACGCACCAGAGGACAGATGATTAATTAATTTCTTCATGCTGCATCTATCATATAGAACCCAAAAATATAGATGATGCAAGAAGAACTCAATCAATCTGAAAGAATAAAGTTTGGCACTTAGTACCAAATGGATATTCAAAAATAAATTAGACGAGAATGGTACTGTAATCAGAAATAAAGCAAGATTAGTTGCACAGGGATACATACAGGAAGAAGACATCGACGTCGATGAAACTTTTACCCCTGTAGCCCGATTAGAAGCCATTCACATATTTCTTGCATTTGCTGCATTCAAAGACTTTAAAGTTTATCAGATGGATATTAAGAGTGTTTTTCTTAATGGCAAACTCCATAAAGAAGTTTATGTTGAACAACCTCCTGGGTTTGAAATCCATCAGCAGCCTTCCTATGTTTATAAACTGAACAAAGCCTTGTATGGTCTGAAACATGCTCCCCGAGCATGGTATGAAACTCTGTCAAAGTATTTGACTAAGCACAACTTTACCATTGACACGGCGGACAAGACCCTTTTTAAGTTCACAAAGGGTGACCACACTCTGTTGGTTCAGATATATGTTGATGATATTATCTTTTGTAGTACTATCCCAAAACTTTGCGAGAGCTTTTCCAAAATCATGCAGGATCAGTTCGAGATGAGCATGATAGGAGAGTTGTCATTTTTTATAGGATTGCAAGTCAAACATTCTGTTGAGGGAATCATGTATACCAAAGAGTTGTTGAAGAAGTACGAAATGAGCACTAGTTCAGCAGCAGCCACTCCCATGAGCTCGTCTGCTAAATTAGATTTGGATAAAGCTGGCATACCAGTAGAAGTAACAATGTATCGTGGTATTATCGGATCTTTACTGTATTTGACAGCCAGCAGACCTGACATCATGTTTGTTGTATGTATGTGTGCTCGCTTTCAAGCTAATCCTAAGCAATTACACTACACTGCTACTAAGAGGAATCTTAAGTATCTAAAAGGAATGAGAATGTTGGCCTCTGGTATCCTAAGGATTCAACGTTCAACATAGTTGGATATTCAGATGCTGACTACGCTGGCTGCAAGATTGATAGGAAGAGTACCAATGGATACTGTCAATTCCTATGAGATAGATTGATTTCATGGGGTTGCAAGAAGTAGACATCCATCGCAATGTCTACTACAGATGCAGGATACCTTGCTGGTGGAAGTTGTTGTGCTCAATTACTTTGGACTCAACAACAATTAAGAGATTATGGAATTGAGTCCACTGAGGCACCAATATTTTGTGATAATACGCCTGCAATAGCTATCACGTATAATCAAGTTCTTCATTCTCAGACCAAGCATATTGATATTCGTCATCATTTTATCCGAGATCATGTAATGAAGACAGAGATTCGGTTGAAGTACATGTCTACCGAGCAACGAGCAACAAATATATTCACAAAACCCCTGCCGGACGCTAAGTTTTCTTATTTTCGCAATATACTTGGTTTAATTGATATAACTAAGTGATCTTAATTGTTTAATTTCTCCTAAATGCTCAATTAAGGGGGAATTACATTTTAGATATTGAATGAAATTTAGGGGGAATATTATTTGAGGGGGAATTTGTGTGTTTTCGAAGGTCTTCTGATGCTCAGCTGGTAAAACAAGTGTCTGTTGCAGTAGAACCTACTTAACAAGTAGCCTCTACATATCAGTGGACATTACCATATACGATCAACAGTTAAAAACCTTCCTTAAGTATAAACCATTTGGAACGTCGGATTTCAAATTTAATATTTATTAATATTGAATTAATTCGGTCCCGCTTCAATCGTGTCTGTTTCTATTTTATTTCAAAAATTATCATTGTTTAGATGAGCGACACATGTTCATGTGTCCTTCATCAATAGTACGATGCTACATGTCCTTTCCTTTAACCGCCATTAACATTTTTTTAAAATTTCTCTCTTTCACCATTTCAAACACTCCGTGCTAACAAATTTCTTTCAGGTTTCTTTTCTCATCGTTTCAGCAAACATCATGTCAAAGACTAGTCAACCAAGTTTCGTCACCAACGCTGTACACATTATTTCGAGTCAGTCTATTCAAGAACTGATGAAGAATTGATAAGCATTTTTCGATATTTGGAAAACTCGGGGATGTTGGTTATGTTGAGTTTGACTCCAATGCTCTACAGAGAAGGTCTATAGGAATTTTATGCTTCAGCAAGAATAGTTAACAACACAGTGGTATCCTCTATTTCCAAGAAAACGGTAACAGTAACTCAAGAAGATTTTTCTACGCATCCGAGCCTTCCTACTGCCGAGCTCACTAATCTCTCTGCCATCTCCATTTCCATTTGAGATGAGATGTGTACTCTATTTTCCGAGTCTGGTCAACGGCTGCGGACATGAATCATTTGCGACTGCTAGCAGGCATCATTAACAAGGGTTTGCTGTGCAAAGCTAGTTCTTTTGATGTTATCACACCAGAAAAGTTTGAGGTGATGCGAGCTATTGTCAAGGGAATAGATGTCAACTGGTCAGTGGTCCTGTTTCAAGTGCTGATTTGGATGGTTGAATCAGCAAAGGATCATTCCTGATTTGCCCTCCCACTCAGTCGTATGTTTGATAGGATGGATGTTCCGGTGGGTGCAATCTTCAATCTTCATCCAGCTAGGCTCATTAATGGAAAGTACCTACTGACGCACCGAAAACAAATAACCAGAGAAGGAGGCCCTTCCAAGACAGCTCCCACCAAGAGGAGAAAGCCTCAAGTGGTGAGTGACTCTGAACAGACCATCTCAGAGTCTGTTGAGTCATCACATCCTCCTCCACCAAAGAAACCAAGAACAACGAAAAGGGTCCCTGCTGCCTCCAAGAAAACAACTGCAGTTACTGATGCTGAAATCTCAGCAGAGGCTACATCTGCTGACCAAATCACTGGCCCAGAAATTGTTCCAACTGCTGAAGTGGTTGAGATTGCTGCACCAAAGGATCCTGACGATGAACCTTCTAATCCTCTGAATTCAATTGTTGTCGCAACTACTGCACCTCCAGCACTAATGGACATCATCACTACTGCGCATGTACCCGCCGCTCCTTCTACTGCCGAATTACCACTCAGTTCTCGACGAGGGGCAGGATCTTTTGCACTCAGTCTGAGAACACCAAGGACGGTTTGTACTTACTACTTTCCTCCTCTAACTCCCGAAGGAAGAAGAAGAACTCTTATAGAAGCAGTGTCCACTCCAGTGGCCACAAAAATTAATTTTGTTCTGGATGAAGTGGAAACACAGGTGCAAGAGCAGCTGGAACATTTTGATCAATGGGAAAAGACCCAAATGAAGATCTGGCTAAACGATTTCAACAAAATCTTGAAACAAGCCAGGATAGAAGAGAATCGGATTCTTGAGTTCCTGCAGACCCCGGATGTTGAAGAGGGTCTACGTCGGCGAGAGGTCTATCACCTAATGCATTACATCAGTGGACTCACCAATCTGGTAAATTCAAGGCAATGATTACACCACCTTCAAACTTTCATAAACAGATGCTTGTGTATTTATTTTGTTTGTACATATCTTTAAAATATCTTTCAAATGGTTAATCGATTTTAGAGCGGGTTATGTCAAGTGTCTTCCGCTCGGTTTAGAAACTACTAGATATAATCTCTCGGTGTATCATTTCAAGAACACGAGCTATTGAAGCTCAAGTTAGTTGAACTCCGATGTGGACTGGCCACCCCGATCGATCCTAACAATATTTTTTCATAATATAATTATATATATATATATATATATAAGAATGGATTATATATATTTATATATATAAGTCGGGTACCCAAACCCGATCAGTTAGTAGTTTTAAAACCTGATATCAACTCGACATGAACCCAAATTTTTTTTGTTGGGTCGGGATAGGTGCCTGATACCCTATTTAACATGTATCAGACTAGAAATGAAATCTATTTATCCATATTTTTGATTTTTTTTATTGTAATATACGCGGATTTCCTTATTGAAATTCTTTAACTCTCATATATCAAAATAGGATCGGACATGAAATCGGTGCTCTTACTGTTCGATCGGTTCGACTGGTTGAACCACTAGTTTAACAAGTGATGACATCGACATTATGTAATATCTATTTTAATTTATATATATATGTGTATATATATATATATATTATATATATATATATTCAAGTTGTTCATAATAAAAAAATTTATTATTACACCAACATAACATGTCAAACATAAAAAAATAAAAAAATTATTATTACACCAACATAACATGTCAAACTTTAAAAATTAGATCAAACAAAGATGTCCAACATAAAAGAAAAACAATAAAACATCTCAAAAATAACAAGAAACACCCGAAAAGAACAATGTTTCAAAACCTAAAAGTATTTTAAAAATTATGAAATGATTCACATTTTATATTTCACGAGATTGGCTCGATAAAAATAAACGTAGATGCTTCAATACAAGCAGGTATGATTTTATTGGTGTTGGAGTTACCATACGAGATGATCATGGTACTGTGCTGCTTTCACACACAATTCGAATTTCAGGGATGTTTTCTCCACAACTTGCAGAACTTCTTGCAGTGAGGGAAGAAGTTGATATCGCAAGAAAACGCAGAGGGACCAACGACATTGTTTAAACTGATGCGGTTAATGTTGTTCAGGTCATTATTTTCCCAAAACCTTGCCACATTGATTATTCAATAACCGCATATATTCGAAGTCGGTGTACCAGATTTTGTGGTTCAACATTGTCGACGCTTTGCTAATGCGCTTGCTCATGAATTAGCCTCTCATGCTATTTTGTTTGGTCCAATTATGTCGAATTTGGAATCTTGTCCTTTATTTCTGACATAGGTATCTAATGGGGTTTTTTAATAAATTAACCGATAAAATTTATTAATTTAACAAAATAGTCGATATTTGAAAATTTTTTTAAACTAACCTAAAACGCCACTTCAGGTTTCAGTGGCGCCTTCATTCGTGGAAAAAACAATTATTGAAGGCGCCATCTAAAATGGCGCCTTCAGATATTTTTTTAAAAAATATTATTGGAGGCGCCATCTAAGATGACAACTTCAATAAAAAAATATTTTTTTGCTGAAGGCGACATCTGAGATGTCGTCTTCTTAAGTATAAAAACCCGACCGAACCCCTTCATTTTCTACACCGAAACAAAATCACATAACATTTATAGTTTTTTCCTCTGGTTTTATCGTTGAAATTGTCGAATCTCCAATCTTAATTTGCCGCCCTTCAAGTATTTTTCAAGTAAAAATCTTGTTATATTATTCATTTTATCATCTTCCAATTATATAAGTTTGTTAAACTAAATTTATTACTTGTAATATTAAATTTTTTTTTTCAGAGATGTCGATTCAAATATTATTGTATTGTGGAGGTAATATATTACAAGATTCAGATACCATTAGATATGATCGTGGTCCATTAAGATGTACCACAATATCTCACACAATTAATTTTATACAGTTGTTGAACGAAATATATAATATCATTGGCATCGACCGTAACCAGTTTCTTCTGAAAATATATGCAAGACACATGTTCAGAGATTTTTCCGGGATACGACAGACAATTTTGCCAATAGATAATGATTATAATTTAGCATGGCTGTTGGATTCAGAACAGGGTTATAGTTGCTTTGAAATTTACATAGAAACAGAACCACGAAACTATGATTGTATTCCAGAAAATGTAGATTGTTTGTATGTAGTTGCAGAAGGACTTACTACCTCTGGTAGAGATCCAGATGACGATCCCATAGATGCTGATGTTATTGCTTCTGAGCCACTAGCAGACAGTTTTGCTGAATTGGGAAATGATCAGTCTGAACCAGAGGATATTTCGTCTGAGGATGATGCTGATGACAATGAGGTTGACATTTGGTTCATGTCTGAAACAATTGCAGATCAAGATGATGAGATATCAATCACACAAGAAGTGTCAGTTACTGTACTAGAGACAACCATGACAAAACTCATGTTCTTTATCCAACAACTTCATTCTTCTTAATGACACATCCCGTAGTATTTGGAGACTCATTAGACATTCCAACAGGTAGATGAGGGAGTTATTACAACTACTCCAAATGGGATATCCATCTAGATATGGTCTTTAAAAATAAAGCTCATCTGCAGGAAACTGTAAAGGATTACTCTGTACGTGTTGCAAAACGGAAGTACCACGTTGTCAAGAGTACAACATTGTGGAAAGTGGTGTGCAAACACAGTACATAAGATATACCTTGTAGATGGTACATGCGCGCTTCGTTGAATAAAAAAGTTGGATTATTCAAAATAAACAAGTATGAATGTTCTCACACTTGCCTTTTGAGTGAACTGTCAATCGATCATGCAAATTTGGACAAAAAACATGATTGCTAGCTTGTTAGTGAGAATTTTTCGGCGTGATCCAACTTACGAAATAAAGTATGTAAGTCAAACAGTTAAAGATAAATATAGTTTGAGATATTTTATGCAAAATGATAGTTTAGTTTGCGACGTGCTGTTGAGAATGTGTATGGAGCATGGGAGAGCTCTGTGAAGAAATTGTCTTACTATATGGGAGCTTTGTAAAAATGGAATCCCGGAACAGTCGTTGAGTGGGTTCACATTGACAATGCCAGACCAAGAGAAAAGACTTTGAATTTCGTGTTCCGGGCCTTCCATCCATGTGTAGAAGGATTTCAACATTGCCGCCGGGTAATAAGTGTGGATGGAACACATCTGGATACGAAATATCAACATAAGATGTTGATTGTCGTGGCAATGGACGCTAATAATCAAGTCATACCTTTGACATTTGCAATTGTTGACGAATAAAACTGTGTATGGTTTTTGGAGATGATTAGCAAGCATATTGTGAGAAGATCTGAGGGTGTATGTTTGATTTCTGACCATCAGCCTCATTGCAGCAGCCGATTGTATTCCTGACTTCAAATCACCCCGTGGAGTATATCGATTTTGTTTGAGACATGTTTGTTCAAACTTTAATAGTCGCTTCAAATCTGTACATTTGAAAGACTTATGTTGGAGAGCGGGATCAGAAAATCAGCTGAGAAAATTTGATTGCACAATGGAAGAGATAAAACTTATAGAACCAAGGGCTTTTGATTACTTGAGTCGTATTGATAAGTGTCAATGGTCTCTTGCTCATGACTGAGGCTGGCGTTGTGGTATCATGACCACAAAAATGTCAGAATGCATAAATGGAGTTATGAAAGGTGCTCGTCGACTTCCAATCACCGCCAATTAACTTTTGATCGTTGTGTGCTATATTTTTTCGAACGACTTAAGAAGGCGGAGCGAATGATTCAAAATAATCAAGAATGACCAGATTATGTGTTCGAAAGATATGGTCGTGCTGACTATCATTCCATCCATCATGATGTCCAGATGTTCGATCGTAGACATCTAACAGCTTCTGTTATCACAAGAGTACAACCAGGACATGGGGGTAATACGCATGTTGTGCATATAAAATCAGGGGAATGCTCTTGTGGAAAATGGAAAGAGTTCAAAATACCTTGCTGACATGTGATCCAAGTGTGTCGAAAGTATGGCTTAAACGCTAAAACATTTGTCAAAGCATATTACAATATGAATGAATATTGGAGCACATATACGTCGGTGCCAAAAGATGTAGATGGACCTGCCCCATCTGTCGGTATAGGTGTATACATAGATGGACCTGCCGCATCTGTCGAGATAGGTGTATACATAGATGGACATGCAATATCACTCTCGCTGCGTGCATGGACCGACTGTACTGGTTCTTCATCATGCCCATGAACTTCTTCGTATAGTGGGAAGTTCCCGTCTCGTCGTTCACAAGCCACTTGCATCACATTTTGCGCTATTGCCCTATGATGCTCTCTCATCGACTCCATAAACGTTATAACAGATTCTCCATCAGCAGGATAGCGATCACAACTAACACTTAACTGTACATATGATCAATCTGAAAAGTAAATAACATTAATTAAATTTTTAATTTATAAATCCATATGAAAGATTCTAAAAGCAATGTTTAAATCTATTAACTTACCACATGATGCCACGATGCATCTGATCTGAAAAGTAAATAACATTAATTAAATTTTTAATTTATAAATCCATATGAAAGATTCTAAAAGCAATGTTTAAATCTATTAACTTACCACATGATGCCACGCTGGGCCGTCACCATGTTGGTATCCAGTCTCTACAAATTGTCTTTGATGGCCAATATATCTACGGGTGACTCGTTCATACCACTCACTATATCCAACCACTACAACACAATATTGTTGTTTGTCCACGCATAGATCATGTGCCATCTCTCATTTCTGTATATACGCAACATGGTGTGCACTCCAATCCACCACTTAGGTCAACTGAATGTAATTTATCATCCCGTAATCATGGATCTGTGGGGATGTCTTGTAGCATTCCAAATTGACGAAGAACGCTATCAGGACGGTGCATTTCAACAATATCATAACAAATTAATAGGTCGGCATATGTCCATAATTGATGGCTCAGATTTTCAGTGCACTCATCAGGGTATGACTGCCAATTAAACTACAAATACAAAATTGCATTAAAATAATATAAACAACATTATTTATTTTTCATATGCTTACTTGAGTTGATGGCTGCTCATCAAGAATGTCCTTAATGATGCGTACATAATGCCTCCATGTTTCCGTAAACCTTAAATGACATGCCCATCTGCAGAATTACAATTAAAAAATCTATAAAATTTTAAAACATATAAAATAACACAAAACATAATTGCATTTTGCACCATATGGAGCAGCAGGTAACATATTCGCCTCATCGATAATGATTGGGCCAACGTCGAATCTAGGCTCACCGATTTGAGGAGTTAAACCTGGTATTATTGACCATGCCCAAATATAAAATATTGTCATGAATATATTAGTTAAGTATGACTAGAAAAATATTTCAAACATTTGAAAAGCGCAAACGTAAAGTTTACCTGTACGACCTGTAATGCACCACCTATCACTTTTTTTCCTATCATTGGGGAAGTGCATAACTCACGGTACAAATATGCCAACACGTCACTACCCCAACTATAATTGCCAACAGAATCAATATCCTCTAACTTCTGTAAAAAAAAAATAACTTTAGAGAATTGTCGAAGAAATCATGACACAAAATTCCACCTAACATTAATAATACACAAGCCCGAGTATATCTGACTACATCTTCTGCCGTACTGTGCTCATTAAGAGCATTATTCACAAAATGATGCTTTATTGTAGATAGTTACAACTTTGCACCTTTAAAGTTTGCAGTATCCGGTGTAAATCCTAAAAGCATATGACAATATTCTTGCCACTCATGTATACTCCTATCGTAATCAACATCAGATAATATGATACCATCTACTGGCAATACACATATCACTACAATATCTTGCAGTGTGATGGTTGCCTCTCCGGATCTGAAGTGGAAAGTATGTATTTCACGGCGCCATCTCTCAACTAAAGTCGTGATGAGGTGAAAGTCATGTGCAATTTTATCTGACCTATAAACACCATAAAAATCAATACCTGGCCTATAAAACACCATAAAAAGCAACTAAAGCCGTGATGAGGGGACAAAGATCCCAAAAATATTTATCAGGGTTTCTGCCTCGAAGTGTAGTATCAATATCACATGCCCAAACATTCTCAGATCGATGAGATGACTGCAATGATAGAAGATGATTGTCAATCGGGCCTGGTGCTCTTTGTAAATCCATCCTGAAATATTACACAACAAATATCAACATAACAAAAATATAAACATGGCCACCACAACCGGCCACCAGCCGTCGGCTGCATGTCAGAAAACGGCGGCCACCTCCCGACACCCCCAACGCCCGAAAATCATATGGTGGTCTTCGCCACTCATCTCCAAACTATAACTATATTTTCAATAACAACTACCAAACAACAAAAATCAAACACAAACAACAGAATAATGTAAATTTTACAATTTTCAAAAATTTATATTACAGAAAAAAATATTACCTCAGTTTCAAGAATGATAAACAACTAAGCTCCACAAATTGCAAACCACAACAACTTTGGAAATTTGGCAAAAAAAAAAGTGAAAGGATTTTGAAATTTTTTGGGGAAATATTTCGTCTATAAGAAAAGGATGAGATAAAGGAAAGAAACGAAGAAGAAGAAGAAAGAAGAGAAAGGCAGGCGTTTTAAAAAATATTATTGAAGGTGCCATCTGAAAGAAGAGAAGGGCCGGTGTTTCAAAAAATATTATTGAATGTGCCATCTGAGATGGCGCCTTCAATAATTTTTTTTCCCCAGAAATGAAGACGTCACTGAAAGTGGCGACTTCAACTAATTGAAGTCGCCACCTGAAGTGGCGTTTGAGGTTAGTTTAAAAACGTTTTCAAATATCGATTATTTTGTTAAATTAATAATTTTTATCGATTAATTTATTAAAAAAAACTCGTATCTAATGTCTTGGCACATTTAATATAATACATATTTCCCTTCGGAAAAAATGGACTTAAAATTTTAATTAAAAAATGTAAAGACTTGAATCTTCAACAAATTATGTGTGCACCTTATATGGTTTACTAGTACAAAAATATGGTTTCAAGTTAGATGATACAATAAATAATTTTTTTAAAAGAGTAACTTCAACAATAATAAAATAACCTGTGTAACGTTTCACGAAAATATGTTCATTTTCACATACTTTTTAGCAAATTAACTAATAAAGATGGTCAATTTTTAAACTTAATATAGAATAAATAATCTCAACTATCGATGTTAATGGTGCCAGTAATGACATCTGAGACTATTAAAAAATTAAAGGTCATTTTGTCTTTTAGAGAATATATTAATTTCATCTGCCAAAATATCCTAAAAATATTATTATTTGTAAGCGGCATCATATCAAATCAATATTTTAAAAAAATATCCTTCTTTTCTTTTTTTTTTTTCTAGGGAAAAAAAATTCTTCTTCTTGACATAAATAATATTTGGGTGCATGGAACCCATGTAGTTTTAAAGATAGGTACAAAACACTCAATCTATATATGATTTGTGTTACATGCGCAATATCTTGCTTCTAGGCTTTCAAATTACATGTTAAAAGATCAATTGTACCCTTGACGGAGTAAATTTCACCTAAATAATAACACAGTTGAATAATATGTCTATTTTGAATTACAGTATGCACATAAAGAATAATATAAGAGGTCAATTCACCTAAAATTAGAAAAACATTGACATAATTTTTGTCATGTGACAATTACCCAATGTGGTTTCGATAAGATACAACTTAGCTCCATATGGTCTCGATAATGTGCAGCTTACTTCCCCCTAGTTTGAAAATAGACAGAACATATGATTTGTGAGTATATGCAAAACACTACATCCAAACGATGGTATATTTGTCATTGCAAGCCAAAAAAAAAACTGAAAATTGTTGAGGAGACGATGAGCTATATTTTACAAACATAAGATAAATTACTTATTTACAAACCACATGGGATAAAGTATCGATATCATATAAATAAATTATCACTAGTTCTAAATATTTAGTATAACATAACGTGTTGTGATTTACATCATGTTCAGACCAAAAAGCAGAAAGCTTCTTTATGGCAACTCCAAAGCTTTTGATTTTGTCCAGCCCCTAGCTTTGTTGCCGGCCATTAGCAAAACCTCTAGTTTTTCTACTTTCACTTTTCTCTTTGAATATCATTTTATTTTGTTTTTACATGGAAAATAAATATTTTTATAGCATTAATGATGACCCAAATTTCAGGCTCCAAGACTAGTCAAGCTGGTCCCAAGTAAGATATGTGTTAAGGGTTTCGACATCTATAAAGAAAATACTCTAATTTCTCCCGATATTTTAGATAATCATAAGTAATATATGTTTCATATTTTAGATTATATTTCTTCTTGTTTATATAAACAAAAGAATTATATTTATATTATGTTAAATATAAGATTTTTTTTTTGATGGGTATTGGGAATTTTTTTTGTTACAAAAAAGCCTCGAATATGAGGCACCCCAAATAGGGATAATGATGGCTACCATCCGGGAAAGGAAATATTCTATGCTACCCTATGGGTAGTGTCTCATAGAGTACATCCAGTCATTCATTAGTAATATTTCCAATGATGTTAAGTATGAATATTCTAAATGAACGGTTGAATGTATCCCATGGGATACTATCTCATGAGATAGCATATAATAAATCCGGGAAAGCCCGTGGAGTCGATATACGATAATTGATGATTTATATAATAGAGAGCCTCGAGTACTTATGCTAGGTCAAGCAATGGGAACTAACTAAATTATATAAATAAATTCAAAAGAAGAAGTCAATGCTTGTGCTATAAAATATAATCATTTGAATGTCCCCTTCCAATCAAAGTGTTTAATGCTGAAAAACAATACTTTTTTCACACTTCTCTTCACAAGTAAGAATCAAAACTATATAGAAACAATAAACCAATTACTAACAATGTATCAAGAAACAAAGAAAAGATGAATCCACCTAGCTTGAAGGAGGCAACTCAAGTATGTCTTCAAGGTTGCTGTCCTAATCCAATCTTCAAAACACCAGAACCAGAACAAGAACGTTCAACAAAGATTCGAAGCACGACTTCTTCAGCATGTCGACACGATTTCGCAGCCGTGACAAAGTCTTCCTTCTTCCCGAACACACATTTTACGAACCACGAATCCATCCCTTCTTTACAAGAATCGCGGTCACAGTTCGTTAAAGCCTATCCAAAGTATGATGAAACTGCCAGAATCGACAGGATTCGAGCTCAAGAGTATAGCAAACTCGACATTTCTAACCATGTGTGCCTTGACTATATCGGCGTTGGTCTCTTCTCACAGTCTCAGGTTAAGTCGGTTGAAATTGAACCTCAACCTACAGCTTCTTCACAAACTCAAGAGTCTGGTTTTCCGTTTTTCTGTTTGACTTTCAAGTCGGTGAACCTGAAGTCGCAGCTGATTCACGGTGGTGAAGGGTCGGAGCTAGAATCTGCAATCAAGAAAAGAATAATGGATTTTCTTAAAATCTCTCAAAATGATTATTACATGGTTTTCACAGCCAATAGGTCGTCTGCTTTCAAACTCGTGGCAGAATCTTACCCTTTTCAAACTAGTCGAAAACTACTGACGGTTTATGATCATGAGCACGATACACTTGAGGGGATGATTAATGTATCAGAGAAGAGAGGGGCTCGAGTCATGGCAGCGGATTTCAAATGGCCGAGAATGAAGATTTGCTCTTCTAAACTTCAAAACATGATTGTGAGAAAGAAGACGAAAAAGACGAATCGGGGGCTATTCGTGTTCCCTCTACAGTCAAGAATGACAGGAGTTAGCTATTCTTATCAATGGATGACTATGGCACAGGAACATGGATGGCATGTCTTGTTTGATGCCTGTGCACTGGGACCAAAAGAAATGGATAGCTTCGGGCTGTCACTTTATCGACCGGATTTCCTTGTTTGCTCGTTCTACAAGATTTTCGGGGAAAACCCAACCGGATTTGGATGCCTATTTGTCAAGAAAAGTGCAGCACAAGTCTTGGAGGATTCAACAGGTGCCGGACTTGTATCTGTCCTACCAGCAAAGAATCTGTTCAGCTTCGTCGAAGATTCTTCGGGCACAGATACAGAGCTCGAACAAATATCAAAATGTTGGACAGAACAAGAGTCTGCCTGTAAAAATTCTGAAGAAAAAGAAAGCTCGAAAATAGAATGCAGATGCTTGGATCAGGTGGATTCATTAGGGTTGATGCTGATAAGTAGCAGAGGGAGGTATCTTATCAATTGGCTGGTCAATTCACTAATGAAATTTCAACATCCTAGTAGGCTCGAAAACTTCCCTCTGGTGACAATATACGGCCCAAAGGTAAAATTTGATCGTGGACAGGCTTTAGCTTTCAATCTACATGATTGGAAAGGAGAGAAAATCGAGCCCATCCTTGTACAGAAGCTAGCAGATAGGAACAATATTTCTCTAAGCCATGGAATTTTGCGCCACATTTGGTTCCCGGAGAAGCATGAAAATGATAAACACAGAGTCATGTCCAGAATCGTCAAAGAAAAAGAAACATCTAGAATCAAGAACAGCAAAGATGAACAGGGAATTGCAGTGGTCACTGCTGCATTAACTTTCTTGGCCAATTTTGAAGATGTATACAGGCTCTGGGCTTTCATTGCCCGATTCCTGGATGCAGATTTCGTTGAAAAGGAGCGTTGGAGGTACACGGCCCTGAATCAGAAAACCATTGAGGTTTGAGCACGAAGTTGATTGTTAAATTGGAGTAGAAAACAAAAGGTTTAACTGATCCAACTTTGAGATTGGAACCGTCTTACCGCACGGATTTTCTATATCTTTCAGTGTGAAGTTCATTTTTTTGTTTGCGCAAGCTTAGTTTTTGAAGCAGATAAATGACAAGAAATGTCCACTTCACTGTGAAATTGAAGTAGTCATATTTCAATATAAACCAAGGAGTAAATGCAATTGAAAGGCCATAAAGTCACAATCTTTCACAATTAACATTGATTCCTGTTATCTCAAAAGCATAAATTAAATGAGACACAATTTATTACGTGGAAATCTCTCCAATCGAAGGGAAAAACTACGGGACCCAGTCTCTTCTATTCCAGGGTAGGTCTCTTCTCTTCCCGGGTGGTGTTTTATTTATATAGGTATTTTAAATATATATCCCGATGTCTTACAAGTGCATTCCATCACAATTATTATGCCTTAATTTATTCAAGGTATAACAATTCCTTATCAAACAGAATACTTCGTGGTAAAACTTTTTATTTCGGACTTGTAAAATTTGAAAATTCTCTTGTTTTAGCGAGCTATGATGCCCTCATTTTCAACTGTTCTTAAATGCATTTCATCAAACATTTAATGAGCTATGCCCAAGAGTCTTGCGGTTACAAGACCGGGGAAAAACTAATTCACGAATGATCAAAGGGTAAAAAACGGGCACCCTCCTAACATTTATCCTCTTTAGCAGTATCCCCTAATATTTTTGCACTTGTATTAACCTCCTGAAAAATTTAAAATAGGCACTTAACCCCCTAAATAATATTCGGGAATAATTTTCCCGAATATTCTGTTTGTAAATTCTCTCATATGTGTCACACATGCCACGATCGAGGACATATGTGTCTTTTCATGTATTTTTTCTACAGGAATTTTACGAGTAAAATTCATCGAACGTTTGTATACTCGTAAAATTACTTTTCATGTATTTTTTTATGGGTATACTCGTAAAAGTTTTGTAGAAAATACATAAAAAGGTATGCATACTATCGGCTGTGGCATGTGCGATGCACGTGATAGAATTTGCAGCCAGAATATTCGAAAAAATTGTTCAAGAATATTGTTTAGAGGGTTAAGTGCACAACTTAAAATTGTTCATAGGGTTAAATGCACATTTTAAAATGTTAAGAGATAAAGTACTAAAATGGATAAACGTTACGAAGGTGTCCGCTATTTACCAATAATCAAATTTGTCCACTCAGAAGGGAAAAATTCCCTTGATTTTACATCATTTTCAAAAAAAACTAAAATAAAAAGTAAAAAATACCTGGAATTCAACATCCTGATCAAAAATTGCAAGGCTCTTTGTGAAAAATAAATTATCAATAATTTATTGACGGATAATACATTAAAATTCCTACAGTTTGTGTCTATTCCAGATTTTGTCCTTTGTGTTTATTCCAGTTAATGTCCTTAAAGTATTCGGTGATCCACTTTAGTCTCAAAAATTTTAAAAACATTTAATCTCCAACTTTAAGTTGGCAAATAATAAGCAAACAAAGAGAGAATGATTCAGGAATATTTTTAAAATTTAAGGACTAAATCGGGTTTAGTTTGTTCACAATTTAATCACTAAAATTTTAAACATATTCTCGATTAAGTTCATTTGTTAGCTTCTTACGACCGACCTAATGTCGGGGATTAAATTGAGATTTTTTTAAAAACTTTTAGGATTAAGCATGGTAACTGAAAATTTTAGATACTAAATTTAGAATAAACTCAAACTAAAAACGTTTTAAAGTATTTCCCTTCATATTTACAATATATTTTAGGGCAAGTTACTGTTGCGTGTGTACGTTGTCAAGCTTTAGTATAGAAATTTTGAAAGTACGGATTTCGAACCCACAGGGATTGAAGATTAAGTTATACCAAGTACTGTAATTAGAATAGCCTTGACTTTATTTAGATAATCAATAGCAAAGTAATGACCTAATTAATCTATTAAAATAAAATAATAAGATGAAGGATTAAGTGGAGAAAATCAATGAGAACGGATTCTAGAGGTTTCCACTTCACTTAACTATCCACTATGTCGTGTTCTTCAGTTTATTAGCCAAGAATCATATGTTATTCTATTACCTCTCTTGAGTATTAAATAGAAATAATCATTCAATAGTCATCTTGATGTGTCAATCTAAGATAAACAATTAAACAATTTAAATAGCACAATGATTCGTTCATGGCTTCGTAGGAGTTATACGCCTGTCGACTATTTAAATTTTCACGATGTAAATTCCTACGGTCCTATTCAAAACCTCCTCTCTCGAGTGATAGATTCTAAATAAATATGATGATTCAATTAGTGATGAATTAACTGAAACGCAAACAAATCAGGAATCACAAATAAACCTTATGAAAAACCAAGTAATATTTATGAAATAATCAACGACACATGGTAGCGTTTATCGTGTACGCCCAAATTAACACTTCTTCAGTTAATGACAAAAATATGTAGTAGTGAAAGTAGGGATCGATCTCACAGGGAAGGTAAATTTATTTTGTGCCAAAAGTGAATAGTAACGAGGGGGTTATATGATGAATGATTACTACTAAGCAAATTCTAAAATTAAACTAATTAACGAGATTACTAAGATGATTAAACTTATGAGAGTGAAGCGATTCTTGGTTTCCAGGTAACCGTACTTTTGGAAAATTATCTTTTAATCATCAAATCAAAACATTCGAATCCTTCCAATTATCTATCGATTGGAAATTCAATTCCTACTCATCTTATTCGTAGTCAAAGAGAAAACAGCATTCAATTCAACCCTTATCAAATCTCTAATCACCACAACAGCCGTTAATGATTAAATCAATGATAGTTTTCAAAACTAATGAGTTCGATAAATCTAATCAATGAAAACTACAGCCGTTAAAATTGATTACCCAACCGTTTCTCCTAAGAATTCAACAACACCTACAGCCGGTTAATTATTGATCTTAGTTGTTTCTTAACAAACTATCGATTATGCAATTGAATATTAGGTGATCGGTCTAATACACAAACACAACAATCATGGAATTCGAAATCTGAGAGACGAATTGAAATCGAAATAAAATTCAACAATCAAACCAAATTTTCATAAAAGGTTCAATTCCAAAAGCAGGTATCCCTTCAACCAAGAATCGAAGAGTTTTAGCCTAGCATACTTAAATCTAAAAACAATAAAAATTCAATGGAAAACATTAAATAAGTAAAGGAAAAGAAATTATTATTATAAACCACGATTCCGGCTTGTCAATTCCGGTTCCGTTCTTCTTTGTTCTTGAAGAAAACTTGAAAGCAAAATAATCTAAAATCTCCAAAATATTCTAAAGTATCAAAAACTATGAAAACTTGCTGCTAATGACTGAATAAAATCGAGTTATGGGGGTTGGTGGTTGATAAAATAGGTTACAATCTTCTAAACATGGTAAAAGACCTAATTTCCTTATTTTCGGACTCTTCGGCGATCGATCTCCCTGAATGTGGCGATCGATCGCGAGGCTTTTATTTTTCGGAAAAATCATTTAGGCGATCGATCGTTATAAAGTGGCGATCGATCGCCGAGCTCCAGTAGACTTTGGCGATCGATCGCCACTTCTTCGCGATCGATCGCTGACCCGTAATTTTTGATGCAAATGTTTCTGTCCATAGGCGATCGATTTCCTCTTCGGGTCGATCGATTGCCACTTCCAAAATTACGTTTTTGCCCTTTTCTTGATCAACTTTGAGTCCTTGTCATGTCCATGTCTCTCCTTGGTCTTTACACATCGTTTTAGCTCGTTTTCTTCGATTGTACCTACAATTACACAAATATACGATTAGGTAGCATACGTATCAATTTATCCATCAAAACCTACCAAATCGTAGACAATTAAGCACTCAAGATGTGTCTATTTCTAGTCACATCAAACTCCCCCATACTTACTCTTTACTCGACCTCGAGTAAACAAATAAAACTACAATATTTTTGTTTGGCTCATAGGTTCATAACAAAGCAACTTGTCCTCACTTTAATGCCTCAACAATTTTAACATGCATAATAATGAATGGCGGTGAAAAGTTAACAGTGGAACAAGTTCAATCCCTAAACATTTCGTACCCAACGAAGTAGTGAACGTGTGTGTGTGGTCATAAACAAGTATTGTGTACAAATTATAGATTCAAAATATGCAAAGCCATGATAGTTCAAGTCATACACTAACACAAGTATAAGCTCACTTGCACACTCTTCTCCACTATCTTAGCTACTTTGCAAACACAAATCAAGTAGGTCTTTATTAGCTTGTAGCTTGGCCTAGGTATTGGCTTATGAAAGAAAGGGTAAGGATATTCAAACGAGAGAGTATGATGAAATGCACACTAAAAGTTTCTCTTCTTGTATGATTTTTTTTCAACTTTGTTCTTTTTCACAAGGTTTATTTCACCACTTTGCTTCTTTTGTGCCTTGGCTCCCCTTGGAGTCATATTTTTATCTATTTTTTTTTCAAGGCATCCCTTTTTCTTTCATGCATTCCATTCTTTTGACAATTAAGCTCATAAATATACTTCAACGATTCCGAAGTGCATTTGAATGAAATACATCATACTCCCTTAAAAGGTATGGATCAAAATCACATTTAGGCTTAAAGGGTAGGATGATAAGCTAATCAAGAAATGTTGAATGGGGGTCTTTAGTATGCTTAGCATTCTACCATTCTTTTACATTTAAGGCTCAAAATAGGTACTAGAGAATGATTTTGTTTACATGGTAGGCTTGAAAGGCTCAAACGCATCAAAGATTGCATATATCACTTTCATGTTTGCAAGTAGTCTAGACATACGCCTCAAAGAGCATGTAGTTAAGTTCTAGCATGTATTAGAGACTTCTTAAGACTATCACAAAGTTCACACAATCTTCACTAAGTTATGCACACTTCACAAGTCATGACAATAATGTGCTCAAAATATTCAACTTACTAAGTCAAAGTACACTTTGCTTTAGAGTTCAAAGTGTTTCAAGGTTAACAATTCACCTATGTTCAAAAGCATGCATGATATCAATTAGGTTTCATCATGGGCTAGTGATTCTAAGCATGTGTTCATTACTAACTATGAGCTCAAAATTTTCAAATTTTTCGATTTTTTTGTATTTTTGCAATAAGAAAAACAATAACACACTACTAATCCCTCTCCCATACTTAAATCTTACATTGTCCCCAATGTAAGGCAAAAATATAAGAAAAGAGAGAAGTTTAAACTAAAAAGCAATAAAAATAAAAGGGTAAAAGGGAAACTAACTCCCCTTGGGTTGCCTCCCAAGCAGCGCCTCTGTTTAACGTCGGTGGCCCGACGCTATCCCCTTCCTCAGTCGAAGGTAGGTGGGTCTTCTAGAGACACCTTGATGTCAACTCGTCCGCCGTCTTCATCTTGGACACCTTCATAGTAGTGCTTCAATCGGTGACCATTCACTGTGAATGTCTTCGTGGTGTCCAAACTCTGAATCTCAACTGCACCATCGGAAGACACATTAGTAACTACATAAGGACCATGCCACCTGGAACGAAGCTTACCTAGAAATAGACGAAGGCGGGAATGGTAAAGGAGAACTTTCTGACCAACTTCAAAATGCCTCCTAGAGATCATCTTGTCGTGAAAATCCTTTGTCTTCTCCTTGTAACATCTGGCATTTTCATATGCCTCATTTCGAATCTCCTCGAGCTCTTGCAATTGCAGCTTCCTATGCACTCCACTTTCATCATAGTTCATGTTGAAGTTCTTCACTGCCCAGTACGCTTTGTGCTCCAACTCTACAGGAAGATGACACGGTTTACCAAAAATCAGTCTATAAGGGGACATACCTATCGGGGTCTTGTATGCGGTCCTGTAGGCCCTTAGTGCATCATCAAGTCTCAAGATCCAATCTTTCCGTGTCGGGTTGACGGTTTTCTCCAATATGGCCTTGATTTCTCGGTTGGAGACCTCGGCTTGGCCATTTGTTTGCGGATGATAAGCAGTGGAGACCTTGTGAGTGACGTGGTATTTCTTGAATAGACTTTCCACTGTCCTATTGCAGAAGTGTGTCCCTCGATCACTGATGATGGCTCGTGGGATTCCAAATCTAGAGAAAAGGTTATGCTTGATAAAATCTGCAACAACCTTGGAATCGTCAGTCCGGGTAGCTATAGCTTCCACCCATTTCGATACATAATCACCAGCAAGCAGTATATAGATATGACCAAAAGACATAGGAAAAGGTCCCATAAAGTCGATGCCCCACACGTCAAAAATTTCAGAAATGAGAATGGGTTGTTGGGGCATCTCCTTTCTTTGGGAGAGATTACCTGTCAGTTGACATTGTGCACAATTCTTGCAGAAAAGATATGAGTCACGAAATAAGGTGGGCCAAAAGAACCCACATTCCAGTACCTTTCTCGACGTCCTCTTTGCTCCAAAATGTCCACCACACGCATATGAGTGGCAGAATGTAAGAATGGCATTTACCTCTGTCTCGGGTATGCATCGTCGAATGATTTGGTCCGCACAGTTCTTCCATAAGTAAGGGTCATCCCAGACGTAGTACTTGGCGTCACTTCTGATCTTGGCTCGTTGGGCCCTAGAGAGTTCATGTGGTAGCACATTAGAAGCTAAAAAATTCACAAGATGAGTGTACCATGGTAAATTGTCGTTTATGGCGAAAAGGTGCTCATCCGGAAACTCCTCCTTCAAACACAGCTCATCGTCCAAATGTGGTAGGCGGCTTAAGTGGTCCGCTACTTTGTTCTCGCTGCCCTTCTTATCTTTGATTTGGATGTCGAATTCACTCAAGAGCAAAATCCATCTTATTAACCTTGGTTTTGCCTCCTTCTTCGTCATCAGGTAGCGAAGAGCTGCATGATCAGAATAAACAATCACTTTAGTACCAAGTAAATAAGATCTAAATTTTTCAAGAGCAAAAACAACTGCTAATAGCTCCTTCTCAGTAGTAGAGTAGTTGCGTTGGGCGTCATTCAAGGTTTTGGATGCGTAGTAGATGGCATGTGAAGCATTGCCCTCTTTTTGTCCCAAGACAGCACCAACCGCATAATCACTTGCATCGCACATGATCTCGAAAGGCTTGTTCCAGTCGGGTGGTTGGATAATAGGGGTAGAAGTCAATGACTTCTTCAGTGTATCAAAAGCGCTCTTGCCTTCGTTAGTCATCTCAAATGGGACATTCTTTTGTAGTAGCTTACACAAAGGTGTAGCTATCTTGGCAAAGTCTTTGATGTACCTCCTGTAAAAACCTGCATGACCAAGAAACGAGCGCACATCCCGAACACAAGTAGGATAAGGTAAAGATTGCATGACATCAATTTTCGCCTTATCGACCTCTATACCATTGGCAGATACAACATGACCTAGCACTATACCTTGTTCGACCATAAAATGACATTTTTCAGAATTTAAAACAAGGTTAGTATCGATGCACTTTTTCAAAACCAGTGTAAGGCTAGATAAGCAATCCTTGAATGAGTTACCGTAAACAGTAAAATCATCCATGAATACCTCTAAGATATGCTCAATAAACTCAGAAAAGATACTGACCATACACCGTTGAAAAGTAGCTGGGGCATTGCAGAGGCCAAAGGGCATGCGACGGTATGCGAATGTGCCGAACGAACATGTGAAGGTGGTCTTTTCTTGGTCCTCCGGAGTGATTGCAATCTGAAAATAGCCCGAGTAACCATCAAGAAAACAGTAAAAAGAATGGCATGCTAACCTCTCAAGCATCTGATCAATAAAAGGTAGAGGAAAGTGGTCCTTTCGAGTCACAGCGTTGAGCTTCCGGTAGTCAATGCACACGCGCCAGCCATTTTGAATGCGTGTGGGTATAAGTTCATCGTCTTTGTTCTTGATCACAGTAATACCGGTCTTCTTAGGAACCACTTGTACCGGACTAACCCATTGGCTATCAGATATAGGATATATCACGCCAACTGATAAGAGCTTCAGAATCTCCTCCTTCACCACATCCATCATGGGTGGGTTCAGCTTCCTTTGTGGTTGACGTGTGGGGCTTCCTCCTTCCTCTAGTAAAATCCGGTGCATGCATGTGGAGGGACTGATTCCCTTTATGTCTGCAATGGTCCAACCTATAGCAGTCTTGTGCTCCTTGAGCACATGAATCAGGTCCTTCTCTTGATCATCTCCCAACTTGCTGGAGATGATCACTGGTAGTGTATTACCTTCACCAAGGAATACATACTTAAGATGAGTTGGCAGCGGCTTAAGCTCGATTTTGGGTGCCTGCAAAACAGATGGGAGAATCCTGGTATTAGAAACATGTAATGATATAAAAGAAACAGTACCTGACTGAGATAGCTCAGGTGTATCATCCAGTGCGTCAACGGTGTGCTTCACTTCGTCCATGAGGGGTGTGGCGTAGTCTTCTTTCTCCATGTCCATGGTAAGAGTGTGTTCCAGTTCATCTTTCCCTGTAGTCTCAAAAACTTCCTGGGACAGGTAATCAATAACATCAACAGAGTACACAATATCATCATTATTGCAATGATATTTCATGGCATCATAGATGTTAAATGTAACAATCTCACCATCAAATTCCATAGTGAGGGTACCACTATGCACATCTATCTTAGTCTTAGATGTTTTGAGAAACGGTCTTCCTAACAATATAGGACTACTCTTATCACCATTTTCCATGTCAAGGATATAAAAATCAGCAGGGAAGACTAGTTCATTTACTTGCACCAACACATCTTCAATCAAACCCCTAGGATATGCACTAGATCTATCCGCTAGTTGAATTACCACTCCAGTAGGACTCAAGGGACCAAGTTGTAAAGAAGCATATATGGAATATGGCATAACATTAATTGATGCTCCTAGATCTAACATGGCTTTTTCAAGTCGAGTGGTACCAATGGTGCATGGAATAGAGAACATACCTGGATCCTTACACTTGGCAGGGATTTTCCTCTGTATCACCGCTGAAACGTTTTCACCTAGTTCAACCTTCTGGGGTCCCTTCAATCTATGACTCCTCTTGGCAGTACATAATTCCTTTAGAAACTTCGCATAGCGAGGTACTTGTTGAATGGTGTCCAGCAATGGGATGTTTATCTCACATCTTCTGAAGGTCTCATATAGGCCTTTGAGTCCAGCGTCCTTCCTGTTATCTTTCAAAGCTTGGGGGAAAAGGGGTGGTACTTTATACTCAGAAAAAGAAGGGGGCTTACCTTTTGGTGCCTCGTGTGCTATCCCAGTCTTTCCTCCAACTTCATTTTCTTTTTCTTCCTCACCCTTTGATGGTTCTTTCTCTATCTCATCTGATATCTCCAATTCCTTCCCACTCCTAGTTGTGACTGCATTGACATGTTCTCTCGGATTTACCACTGTTTGGGATGGTAGTGTGGTTGATCTGGTTGCTTCAACTCTATTAAGTGCAGTGGCTATTTGACCCACTTGGGTATTCAAGGTTTGAATGCTCGATCTTGTTTCCTGTTGAAATTTAGTAACATTGTGAGCAATATCTTGAATTATAACCTCTAACCTGTCAGTAGTAGAAGGATAATTGGGTTGTTGTTGTGCCCTCTGAAAAGGTGGTCTGTATGGCGGAGGGTGTTGTTGTGGCGCTTGAGGAGGAACGTGATTTATCGATTGCGGTCCATAACTCAAGTTAGGGTGGTCTCTCCATCCTGGATTGTATGTGTTGGAGTAAGGGTCATGTCTTCGTTGGGGCTGTCCCGGAAATCCCCCTGCTGCATGCACTTGCTCAGCTGATGTCTCTTGAAGTGATGGACATGCATCAGTGGTATGACTCATCTCCAAACATATACCACAAGGTTTTACCTTTCCCACATTGCCACCTGACATACCACGCACAAGAAACGTCAAATCTATCAGTTGTTGTTCAAGGCTGGAAACATTTACCTCCCCTTGTTTCCTTTGTGCTGGTTCCTGTCGAAAGTTGCCAAACTGCTGTGAGTTGGCCGCCATGTTGGCTATCAAGCTCCGCGCATCATCCGGTGTTTTATCGACAAAGGCTCCCCCACTCGCAGCATCGACTAAGTTCCTGTCACTAGACAATAAACCTTCATAAAAGTATGGAATGAGTAAGTGTGCACTTATCTGGTGTTGTGGGCAACTTGCACACAGCTTTTTGAAGCGTTCCCAATACTCATGCAATGTTTCTCCACTGAATTGTCTAATGGAGTAGATCTCCTTGCGTATGTTAGCCGCTCTTGATGCTGGAAAGTACTTCTCCAAAAATGTTCTTTGGAGGTCCGTCCATGTTGTGATGGATCCTGGTGGTAGGTAGAAGAGCCAGTCTTTCGCCGCATCCTTTAAAGAAAAAGGGAAAGCCCTTAACTTGATTTGATCTTCAGTAATTCCCGTCGGTTTCATGGTGGTGCAAACCACATGAAACTCCATCAGATGCTTGTGGGGATCCTCTCCTGCGAGTCCATGAAAAGAAGGCAACAAATGTATGAGACCCGATTTAAGTTCAAAACTTACATTAGTTGCGAAAGCAGGGAAAGTTATGCAGAGAGGTTGTTGGTCCAAATCTGGATTGGCCAGTTGGCGTAGACTTTGGTTTGCAGCCATATCGTTCCTTTCCTCCGCTTTTTGTCTCCGAGTATCTCTCCTTCTTTGGTGCAGCGTCCTCTCGATTTCTGGATCGTAATATGAATTATCCTTGTAATCAAACGATCCGCCTGTACTCATCAACAAACCTCAGTAGTAATGCGGGAAAACAAATATCAGAAATGAAATAACAAAAAAATTCGACACAAATAAATATTGCCTTCCCCGGCAACGGCGCCAAATTTTGGTAGCGTTTATCGTGTAAGCCCAAATTAACCCTTCTTCAGTTAATGACAAAAATATGTAGTAGTGGAAGTAGGGATCGATCTCACAGGGAAGGTAAATTTATTTTGTGCCAAAAGTGAATAGTAACGAGGGGGTTATATGATGAATGATTACTACTAAGCAAATTCTAAAATTAAACTAATTACCGAGATTACTAAGATGATTAAACTTATGAGAGTGAAGCGATTCTTGGTTTCCAGGTAACCGTACTTTTGGAAAATTATCTTTTAATCATCAAATCAAAACATTCGAATCCTTCCAATTATCTATCGATTGGAAATTCAATTCCTACTCATCTTATTCGTAGTCAAAGAGAAAACAACATTCAATTCAACCCTTATCAAATCTCTAATCACCACTACAGCCGTTAATGATTAAATCAATGATAGTTTTCAAAACTAATGAGTTCGATAAATCTAATCAATGAAAACTACAGCCGTTAAAATTGATTACCCAACCGTTTCTCCTAAGAATTCAACAACACCTACAGCCGGTTAATTATTGATCTTAGTTGTTTCTTAACAAACTATCGATTATGCAATTGAATATTAGGTGATCGGTCTAATACACAAACACAACAATCATGGAATTCGAAATCTGAGAGACGAATTGAAATCGAAATAAAATTCAACAATCAAACCAAATTTTCATAAAAGGTTCAATTCCAAAAGCAGGTATCCCTTCAACCAAGAATCGAAGAGTTTTAGCCTAGCATACTTAAATCTAAAAACAATAAAAATTCAATGGAAAACATTAAATAAGTAAAGGAAAAGAAATTACTATTATAAACCACGATTCCGGCTTGTCAATTCCGGTTCCGTTCTTCGTTGTTCTTGAAGAAAACTTGAAAGCAAAATAATCTAAAATCTCCAAAATATTCTAAAGTATCAAAAACTATGAAAACTTGCTGCTAATGACTGAATAAAATCGAGTTATGGGGGTTGGTGGTTGATAAAATAGGTTACAATCTTCTAAACATGGTAAAAGACCTAATTTCCTTATTTTCGGACTCTTCGGCGATCGATCTCCCTGAATGTGGCGATCGATCGCGAGGCTTTTATTTTTCGGAAAAATCATTGAGGCGATCGATCGCTATAAAGTGGCGATCGATCGCCGAGCTCCAGTAGACTTTGGCGATCGATCGCCACTTCTTCGCGATCGATCGCTGACCCGTAATTTTTGATGCAAATGTTTCTGTCCATAGGCGATCGATTTCCTCTTCGGGGCGATCGATTGCCACTTCCAAAATTACGTTTTTGCCCTTTTCTTGATCAACTTTGAGTCCTTGTCATGTCCATGTCTCTCCTTGGTCTTTACACATCGTTTTAGCTCGTTTTCTTCGATTGTACCTACAATTACACAAATATACGATTAGGTAGCATACGTATCAATTTATCCATCAAAACCTACCAAATCGTAGACAATTAAGCACTCAAGATGTGTCTATTTCTAGTCACATCAAACTCCCCCATACTTACTCTTTACTCGACCTCGAGTAAACAAATAAAACTACAATATTTTTGTTTGGCTCATAGGTTCATAACAAAGCAACTTGTCCTCACTTTAATGCCTCAACAATTTTAACATGCATAATAATGAACGGCGGTGAAAAGTTAACAGTGGAACAAGTTCAATCCCTAAACATTTCGTACCCAACTGCATAGGAGAAGAAACTAGATCCTCGTTAATTTGACCACTAGAAGTGCTTGACTGTGGCCTAAGGTTCAACTTTCCCTCTTTTACCCCAGAGGTGTTGGGTTGACTTGAAGGTTTTGTGATGACACCTGACCTTCAACATTCGGTACAACTTGTACATCCTCAATGAATGCATCATCTACAGCACCTGTGACAGGGGTATGTGAATCCCTTTTTTGCACTGTTGGAGATGAGGCCTGGAGGATAGGCCCCTTAAAGACTTCAAACAAGCGTTCTTGGGCCTGAAGGCAAACTCGTATATGACCGGAAACTAAGTTCTAATCTGCCTGTTGTAGTCGTCCTGCGACCTCAACATTGAGACAAAGAGTCCCAAAATCTCGTTCCAAGATCTCCAGGTTTTCCCTGAGATGCCTAACTCGTGTGAGGGTATCGTTAGCAATGTGTCCCTCCATCTCGTGTTAAGAAATCTGCAAGAACATTTTTGTCTGATTTCACAATGACAATATCATAATCATAATATTGGCATTCATCTTGCCATCTTAAAAGTCTAGAATTTTCTGGTTTTGATTCAATTTTATTTTTCAGAAAAGACTTGATGTGACTAGAAATAGATACATCTATTGCGCTTAATTGTCTATGATTTGGTAGGTTTTGATGGATAATTCGATATATATGCTACCTAATTGTATGTTTGTGTAATTGTAGGTGAACTCGAAGAAATCAAGCTAAAAAGGCGTATAAAGACCAAGGAAAGCTTTGGAGATGATAAGGACTCAAGGTTGATCAAGAAAAAGGCTAAAAATGTAGATTTGGAGAAGAGATCGATCGCATGGAAGAGGGGATCGATCACCTTTGGACAGAAAGTTGAGCTACAAATTTTACGAGCTAGCGATTGATCGCTACAATTGGAGCGATTGATCGCTACAATTGGAGCGATCGATCGCCACAATACACTGGAGCCAAGCGATCGTTCGCTAGAAAGAGATGATCGATCACCCGAAGAATTTCGCTGAAAAAAATAAAGCTAGCGATCGATCGCTAGCTTGAAGCGATCGGTCGCTGCAGAGTCCGAAAAAATAAGGAAATTAAGAGTTTTACCATCTTTGGGAGGATATTAACCTAACCTACCATACATGCTTGCTATATCTCGAAATTATCAGCATCCTAGACCATGATTCAACTATTATTCATAGTTTAGACTTAGAACAATAATTTACTTTGAAGTTTCGAAGATGGATTGAAGGCTCGACACAAAGGCGGGATTGCAACCTTGACGCGTGGCGATTCTTCTAGTTTGTCTTAGATTTTGTTTATGTTTTTCATACATTATTTTGTTATTTTTGCATTGATTATGAGTAGCTAAACTCATCCTCTCGGTTGAGGAAGACAAAACCATTGGAGTTTAATTTATTCAAGAGATTGTTGTTTTGAATTGGTGATTTTTATTGAATATCATAAGTTCTTATGTTCTTGTTGTTAGGAATACAACATGCATACAACGCAGTGGAATAAAAAAATTTGGATTCCAACCATGGACCTATACGGAGTGTTCATATCGGGTGTCGAGAATTATATCTTTGTAGCGTGTTTGATGCAGATCCCTCGAAGCAACACGTCCACGAGTCACGAGCAAAGTTTTTGCAACTTTGCCTCTACGATATCCACACGATCAAATCGATGAAGGGAAGTTGAAGATATCAAGTTGCTAGACCTGATGTTCAACTGGGACAAAGAACACACGGGTTCAAAATGAAGTGACGGCTGGTGGTCACGAGTGGTCTGCTAGGTTTTGTCTATTGTTAATTCTCAACTAACATCTGACTTAAACCTTGACAAGAACCTTATATACATTGAAAAGAGGCGGCTATTAAATTCACAGGCTTTCGAAAAACCCTTAGCCCAAACCAATCCCTTCTATCTATATCACGCGCTTATTCTATATATATATATATATATATATATATACATATATATATATATAATTGGCCAGATATAATATATGTAAATATATATATTATTTTATTATTTAAGACTCTTCCTAATCAAATTAAGTCATCGAATGAATTTATCTTCCTTTATCGATTTAATCTTTTGTGCGACCCGTTAGGATCTTGCAACGTTGGCAGTGACATAAAATCTAATTTTATGTCACAAGCAATGGGCGGTATCTAGCAACACATCAAGGCTACCCAAGTTACAAGAATGTCATTGACTCGACATAACCTATGGCCTGTGATAATATTCACCACGTAACTTAATCACTTTGTCCTATGTGTTTAGATTAAACACGAGTCATGGAATAGTCATACTCGTATAGTTCAATCTTATTTCTTGCTCCCCAAGTTGACTAGAATAAACGAATAAGCTCGATATCACATATCGACTCATTCGAGCATGGCCATGCATTTTAGTCTCACTTGATCAAGGGCCCAAACACTTCTCATGTTATATAGGAGGGACAAATCCTATCTTGATCACTCAACATCCCTCTACATAATTCGTGGTGTATCCAATGATTGTCTTTATAGTTTACCCTGTTACAGGTAACGTTTGACAATATCAAGATACACAACTCCTTATGTTGGGATCTCTGGTTATCTCAAGTCGTAAGGATTACATACATTATTATCACTATGAGAATTGCTTATGACATTCGTATAACTATCCATGCAGCATTCTCATGGTGGGTATGTCCAGTACATAGTTCTCTAACATGTACCCATGTGTTGATTCGATATCTCATATCCATGAACAATTCATCAATCAATACATACTAGTCTCAATGCTTTATCATTATCCTTATTCATGATAATACCTGACTAGGGACAATCTTTAAGAATAATACAATATTATTCTAAGGACATTAATATATATATATATACATTCATATTACACAGATACTGGAATAATATATAATAATGAATTGTCTTTAATAAAATCATATTACATTGTATGCCAAAATCAATCATCTAATGAGTTGTCTTAGGGCATATCCCAACAAATCTCCCACTTGCACTAAGACCAATCAAACATGTACTTAACGCCTAAAGATCTAGTATGACGATCATGCTTCTGCTGTGACAGAGTTTTCATCAGTGGGTCAGATACATTATCATCACTTGGTACTTTGCATATTTCACATCTCATCTTTCAAAGATTTCTCGAATGAAATGAAAGCGTCGAAGTATGTGTTTGGATCGCTGGTAAGATCTGGGTTCCTTAGCCAATGCGATGGCTCCATTGTTGTCACAATAGAGTTCAATCGGATCTAGTGTGCTAGGCATAACCCCAAGCTCAGAAATGAACTTCTTGATCCAAACGGCTACCTTTGCTGCATCTGAGGCAGCAATATACTCAGCTTCAGTTGTAGAATCGGCTACTGTTTCTTGCTTTGAACTCTTCCAGCTCACAGCACCTCCATTTAGGCAAAACACATAACCTGATTGCGATCGAAAATCATCATTGTCGGTTTGGAAGCTTGCATCAGTGTAACCTATTACATTGAGCTCTTCCTCACCTCCATAAATCAAGAATGTATCCTTAGTTCTTTTCAAGTACTTCAAGATATTCTTGACAGCGATCTAGTGACATTCACCTGGATCAACCTGATATCTGCTCGTCATGCTCAAAGCATACGAGACATCGGGACGAGTACATATCATGGCATACATGATAGATCCAATAGCTGATGCATATGGAATCTTACTCATGCGTTGCCTCTCATCTTGTGTTGAAGGACACTGATCCTTCGAGAGATGTATCCCATGTGTCATAGGCACAAATCATTTTCTTTGATTCTTGCATGCTAAACCGTTTTAGCACTTTATCTGTGTATGTACTTTGACTTAGGCCAAGTAATCTTCTTGATCTATCTCTATAGATCTTGATACCTAACACGTAGGTGGCTTCACCCAAGTCTTTCATAGAAAGCAATTCCATAGCCAAATCTTTACAGATTGCAAGGCATGGATATCATTTCTAATGAGAAGTATGTCATCTACATACAACACTAGAAAGATAAGTATGCTCCCACTGACCTTCTTGTAGACACAAGGTTCATCTACGTTCTTGATGAAACCAAACTCTTAGATTGTATCATCAAAACGAAGATTCCAACTCCAAGAAGCTTGCTTCAATCCATAAATGGTTCGTTGTAGCTTGCATATCTTTCTAGCATCTTTTGGATCAACAAAACTCTCAGGTTGTGTCATGTACACATCCTCAAGTAAATTTCCATTACGGAAAGCTGTTTTGGCATCCATATGCCAGATTTCATAATCATGAAATGTAGCTATTTCAAGTAAAATCCGAATGGATTTAACCATGGCAACTAGCAAAAAAGTTTCATCGTAGTCAATACCATGAATTTGTTTGAAACCTTTAGCAACCAATCGTTCTTTAAATGTTTGTACATTACCATCCATGTCGGTCTTTTTCTTGAAAATCCATTTGCACCCTATGGGTATTACCCCTTCAGGTGGGTCAACCAAAGTCCATACTTGGTTTACATACATGAATTCCATCTCAGATTTCATGGCCTCTAGCCATTTCTCAGAATCATGGCCCATTATAGCTTCTTGATAGGATGACGGCTCGTCCTCATCAATGAGTAGTAAGTCACCAAGTCACCTTGTTGAGTCACAAGAAATCCATATCTCTGTGGCTCCCAGTGCACTCTTACAGACCTACGCTGGGCTTGTGTCTCTTGAGCAGGCATTTCATCCACAACAACTCGTGGTGTCTGCTCTGTTTCCATCTCAATATCATGTTCAGTGTTTTCTTGTGGTTGTACTTCACTAAGTTCTATTTGTCTCCCACTGTTTCTTCTAGAAATAAATTCTCTTTCAAGAAAGACACATGTCCGAGCAACAACCATTTTGTTCCCGGTGGGATAATAGAAATAATATCCTTTCGTTTCCTTATGATACCCCACAAATAAACACTTGTCATATTTGGGTCCAAGTTTATTGGAGGCGTGACTCTCACGTAAGCCTCACAACCCCAGATCTTCATAAAAGACATACTATGATGTTTTCTAGTTCATATCTCATATGGTGTCTTTTCAACTGATTTAGATGGAACACGGTTTAGTATAAATATTGTTGTTTCTAAAGCATGTCCCCAAAAGGAAATTGGAAGATCTGCATGACTCATCATAGATCGAACCATGTCCAACGAAGTTTGATTCCTCCTTTCAGATACGCCATTCAGTTGTGGAGTATACGGATGTGTGAGTTGTGGGACTATCCCACACTCCTTTAGATAGTCATGAAACTCTTGGTTTAAGTATTCACCTCCTCGATCTGATCGAATGATTTTGATACTTTTTCCAAGCTGGTTTTGTACTTCATTCTTGAAATCCTTGAACTTTTCAAAGGTTTCATGTTTATGTTTCATTAGGTACACATACCCATATCTACTGACGTCATTAGTAAATGTAACAAAGTATTGAAAACCACCTCTAGCTTGTGTGCTTATTGGACCACGTACATCATTATGTATGGGACTTAATAAATCACCTCCCCTTTCAACATGTCCCTTGAAAGGGGCTTTGGTCATCTTGCCCATTAAACAAGATTCACATGTTTCATATGATTCAAAATCAAATGAATCTAAAGCTCCATCCTTATGAAGTTTTGATATGTGATTCTCGTTTATATGGCCAAACGACAATGACAAAGATAAGTTGGATTAGAATCATTATTCTTAATCCTTTTAGTACTTATGTTATAGACAGTCAAATCAAGATTTAAAACCTAAAGACCATTAATCAATTGTGCACTAGCATAAAACATCATTCAAATAAATGGAGCAACATTGTCCTTTATAATAAATGAAAAACCAATCTTGTCCAAACAAGAAGTTGAAATAATGTTTCTAGTAATCGACGGCACAAAATAACAGTCTTGTAAATCTAATATTAAACCAGAAGGCAAAGTTAATGAATAATCTCCAATAGCTAATGTAGCAACTCTTGCTCCATTTCCCACTCGGAGGTCAACTTTGCATTTAGCCAACACTCTACTCCTTTTGAGATCCTGCACCTTAACACAAATGTGAGAACCACATCCAATATCTAATACCCATGATGAAGAAGTAGATAGAATGACTTCTATAAAAAAAAAATACCTGAAGCAGAAGTCACACTTCCCTTCGTCTTCTTAAGATCTTCCAAGTATAACTTGCAGTTTCTCTTCCAATGTCCGGTCTCACCGCAATGGAAGCAATTTCCTTCCTTAGCCACTCCTCCCTTTGGCTTAAGTGCAGTAGCATGAGGCTTAGGTTTGACAGAGACTTTCTTGTTCCTTTAAAAGCCCTTTGCTTTAACCTTTCCCTTGATCTTATTCACAATAAGAACATTTGTGGGCTTAGACTTCTTTGTGTTTGCTTCGTATGTTCTCAACATACCAAGCAACTGTGGCAGAGTCTTCTCAATTTCAATCATATTGTAATACAGAACAAATTGACTATAGCTATCAGGCAACGATTGCAAGATCACGTCAGTGGTCCAACGGAAAACCTAGTTTCTCAAGATTCTCTATGTATCCAATCATCTTGAGTACATGAGTTCCAACAAGGTTTCTTTCTACCATTCTGCACTGAAATAACGCTTTAGAGACGTCATACCTCTCTTGTCTAGCTTGTTGTTGGTAAAGTTGTTTCAGATGTTCAATCATATTGAACGCATCCATTTCCTCATGTTGCTTCTGAAGCTCAGAGTTCATGGTTGCAAGCATTAAACAACCAACATCAAGTGCGTCATTTTGATGCTTTTTGTAAGCATCCTTATCGGCTCTTGCGGCTGTAACGGGAGGTTCCTCAGCAGGTAAGGGTTCCTTTATGACATATTGCTTTTTCTCTTGTTTGAGGACAATCCTCAGATTCCAATACCAATCTAGGAAATTTGTCCCATTCAATTTGTCATTCTCAAGGACCGATTGCAATGAAAGTGTACTAGTAACGTTGTTTGATGCCATGGATATCTACAATATAAATATGCAAAATAAGTTTATGATTTTAATCATTTAATAAGGTCTTATATTAAATGATACTCCTACTATTTAGTTAAAAAACATCAACCCTCAAAAACTATTAGTGGGCCAAGATCCATATTTCATCTAACCTTGAGTTAGCTTTGGCTAATCACTCAAGACTCGGTTATTTAGGTAGACAACGCTTTGTCAATTACATCACATGTAACTATGGTTGGCGAACAACACTTTGTTTTAATTCAACTAATGAATTATTACCCAACCCCATGCCTCTAGGTTCCCAATCCTATTGAGATAACGCTAGTTAAGTCGAACCCAATTTAAAGTAACACGGATATCACTTTTATCCTATCGCGTCTTACTAAGATTGTCACGGTACTTTGCTTTGGCAAACCCACACATGTTCAATCGAAGTCTTGACGAGTACTTTTAATTGGAAGGCATCTAAATTGACTTAATATTATTTAGAGGGATTTAAAGATCTCATGATTTTATTAATATTGATAATGAAAATATGTCTGGTACATATACATATCTACATATATGTATATCAATCATCAAGATTAAATATAAAATGATAAACATGCATCACATACATCAACATAAATATAAACGTGACATGGTTATAGCCCCAAATACTGATTTTCTCAAGCCAATGAGAAAATCTAAAAGGTCAACCTAAGGGTAACTTCTACAAGCACCTCTTTGGTCCTTTTGTGAATGGCCTCCTCGTCCCGGCACCATGGTCTAGCGACATTGATCTCCATCAACAAACTTTAACTATACTATATAACAATTACATGATATAGAGAAGTCCTCGAGTTACAATCGAGTGGAGCATAGGGGAGGGAATACATTCAGAAAATATAGAGAAGGCACGACACGCAGGCCATATTAAAATTACAATCATTCACAAAATTCATATCTAATAGGTCATAGGGCTATAACCATGCACCATGCTCGAACAACACATAAAATATACTAGGACATCATAACAATTAATGAATTAAATTCTAAACATTTTATAATTTAATTCTATGTCCATAAACTGTAAAAATAAAATTAGGAAAATTATCGCACGATCAGGGCATCACATGCCTCGGAAAACTTCGGACAGCCGCCCACGTGAGGGGCGCGGACGCCCACCCCTTGTGAGCGGTCGCCCGCCCAAGCAAGGGGTGCGGTCGCCCGCCCATCATGGGCGGTCGCCCGCCTACACATGGGGTGGTTGCCCGCCCCTTTTTGGACGCGGTCGCCCGCCCCTCGTCCTTTCGCCCGACTTTCGAGATACGGTATCATGACTTGCGTGCAACGTTCGCCCGACTATCAAGTTACGTTCGCCCGCCTTGCTAAGGTCAGTTGCGCGCATACATATGCATCTTATACACAAATATACGTTAATATGTCATATATATTATTACGATGATTTTCACATACTTATTATAACATATCATATATGCTCTTACAGTTTCTAATTAGCATGACAGCAATAACTCGTAATCTGATAAAATAATTTATCATATAAGCCCGATATGAGCTTCATACACGGCTCTGATACCACTGTTAGGAATCCAACATGCATACAATGTAGCGGAATAAAAAATTTTGGATTCCAACCATGGACCTATACGGAGTGTTCATATCGGGTGTCGAGAATTATACATTTATAGCGTGTTTGATGCAGATCCCTCGAAGCAACACGTCCACGAGTCACGAGCAAAGTTTTTGCAACTTTGCCTCTACGGTATCCACACGATCAAATCGATGAAGGGAAGTTGAAGATATCAAGTTGCTAGACTTGATGTTCAACTGGGACAAAGAACACACGGGTTCAAAGCGAAGTGACGGCTGGTGGTCACGAGTGGTCTTCTAGGTTTTGTCTATTGTTAATTCTCAATTAACCTCTGACTTAAACCTTAACAAGAACCCTTATATACACTGAAAAGATGCGGCTATTAAATTCACAGGCTTTCGAAAAACCCTTAGCCCAAACCAATCCTTTCTATCTATATCACTCGCTTATTATATATATAATTGACCCGATATAATATATATATGTAAATATATATAGTATTTTATGATTAAGACTCTTCCTAATCAAATTAATTCATCCAATGAATTTTATCTTCCTTTATCGATTTAATCTTTTGTGCGACCCGTTAGGATCTTACAACATTGGCAGTGCCATAAAATCTAATTTTATGTCACAAGCAATGAGCCGTATCTAGCAACATATCAAGGCTACCCAAGTTACAAGAATGTCATTGACTCGACATAACATATGGCATGTGATAATATTCACCAGTAACTTAATCCATTTGTTGTGTTTAGATTAAACACAAGTCATGGAATAGTCATACTCGTATAGTTCAATCTTTTATTTCTTGATCCCCAAGTTGACTAGAATAAACGAATAAGCTCTATATCACATATCGACTCATTCGAGCATGGCCATGCATTTTAGTCTCACTTGATCAAGGGCCCAAACACTTCTCATGTTATATAGGATGGACAAATCCTATCTTGATCACTCAACATCCCTCTACATAATTCGTGGTGTATCCAATAATTGTCTTTATAGTTTACACTGTTACAGGTAATGTTTGACAATATCAAGATACACAACTCCTTATGTTGGGATCTCTGGTGATCTCAAGTCGTAATGATTACATATATTATTATCACTATGAGAATTGCTTATGACATTCATATACCTATCCATGTAGCATTTTCATGGTGGGTCGGTCCAGTACATAGTTCTCTAACATGTACCCATGTGTTGATTCGATATCTCATATCCATGAACGATTCATCAATCAATACATGCTAGTCTCAATGCTTTATCATTATCCTTATTCATGATAATACTTGACTAGGGATAATCTTTAAGAATAATAAAATATTATTCTAAGGACATTAATATATATACATTCATATTACACAGATACTGGAATAATATATAATAATGAATTGCCTTTAATAAAATCATATTACATTGTATGCCAAAATCAATCATCTAATGAGTTGTCTTAGGGCATACCCAACAATTGCCATGATTGAATTGTTGGTTGTTAGATCCTAATAATTTTTCAGACAATCTAATGCTAAGTTTGATATCAAATCCGTAATTTTTTGATTAATTGAATTTGAGAAGCAACTAGGATTGATAATTCTCTGCTGTTGAGGTTATTAAATTCCTAGGGAAAACTTTTGACTAGATTAAACATAACTGATGTTTATGTTGATTAGCTTCACCAATCCTACTTTTTCATATGCTATCATTAGTTTAAATCTTAACTGTTGTTGTTAGGGTTGATTAATCGATAAAGGGTTAAATTTGGATGTTGTTTTCGATTTAACTAAACTTAAGGTGGGATAGGAGTTAAATCTTCAATGGTGAATATTCATGCATAAAAATTACATATGTGAGAAAATCGATGAATGCATATTCGAATTCCAATGGTAGCGTCAACCGAAACCGAGATCTCTCTTTAATTGATTTATTACTATTTTATTTCAATCTTGCTTCCTACATAATTTTAGATAATTACTACTCTCAAATCCCCCATATTTTGACACTTGTTAGTACAAAGATTCGTCCTTCCCTGTGGGATCGATCTCTACTTACACTGCTACATTAATTTGTTGTTAACTGAGAAGGGTTAATTTGGGCGTATACGATAAGCGCCACCAAATTTTGGTGCCGTTTCCGGGGAAGGCATTATTATTTTTGTGCTAATTTTTTACTACTAGATATTGTTATTTGTCTTCCTATATTACTCTTGTTTGTTCATGCACGCAGGGTATCATTCGGAGGAGGACAAATATCAATACGATTCTGAGATTGAAGGAACCCTACATCGACGTAGGAGAGAAACTCGTAGGAGACAAGAGGAAGAAGACGAAAAAGATTAATATGGTGGAAAACCAGAGTCTGAGACAGTTGGCGAATCCTAACTTGGATCAACAACCTCTCTATATCACTTTCCCTGTGCTTGCTAACAACGTAAATTTTGAACTCAAGTCTGAATTAATTCATTTACTGCCGTCTTTTCATGGTCTTGCAGGTGAAAACCCGCACAAGCACTTCATGGAATTCCACATGGTATGCACTATGAAGCCGGGTGGTGTAATGGATGAGCAAATCAAACTAAGAGCCTTTCCATTCTCTCTAAAGGATGCTACTAAGGATTGACTATTCTACCTACCCTCCGGATCTGTCACCACGTGGACGGTACGGATTTGCAAAGAGTCTTCCTTGAGAAGTACTTTCCAGCTTCAAGGGCAACTAACATAAGGAAGGAAATCTACGGTGTGAAGCAATACCACGATGAGTCGTTGCATGAGTACTGGGAACATTTTAAAAAGTTGTGTGCAAGCTGGCCACAACATCAGATAAGTGAACAACTCCTCATTCAATACTATTATGAAGGCTTGTTGTCTAGTGACAAGAACTTACTGGACGCAGCAAGCGGAGAAGCTTTTATCGACAAGACTGCGGAGGAGGCAAGGAACTTGATAGCAAACATGGCGGCCAACTCCCAGCAATTTGGACATGTTCACCATGGACAACCGTCAAGAAAAGAGGTAAATGTATCCAATCTAGAACAACAATTGATTGACTTAACATTTCTTGTGCGTAATCTTGCATGTGGCAATGTGGGGAAGATGAAGCCATGTGGAATCTGTCTGGCCGTGAACCATCCCACTGACGCATGTCCCTCATTACAAGAGACATCCACTGAGCACGTGAATGCAGCATGAGGATTCCCAGGGCCACCACAAAGGAGTTATGACCATCCAACCAGCAACTACAATCAAGGTTGGAGGGACCATCAACACCAGGGATATGGGAATCAACAAATGAACCAACCTCCACCCTATAGACCACCATATCAGAGACCTCCACCACCGCCCATGCACGCCCCTTCTGATAGGCTAGAGAATATTGTTAAAGTTATTGCTGAAAATAGCCTGCAATTTCAATAAGAAACGAGGGGGAGCATTAAAAGCTTGACAATACAAATGGGACAACTGACATCTTCGCTCAACAAGCTTGAAGCCAGTATGTCAAATGGACAACCTTCATAGCCAGTTGTTAACCCGAGGGAACATGTGAGCGACATCACTTTGAAGATGAGCGAAGATGAAGCTGAGGAGAAGGTGATACTAACGCCACCCAAGAACGGAGAGATGAATGAAAAGAAAGAGGCTGAGAAGGATGTTGAAGATCCAAGACAAGAAGAGGAACCACGAGGTAAGTCCCTGCCACTCCGTGATTACAAAATTGAGCCCACATTCCCCCTTGCATTGAAGGTGAACTGGAAGGACGAGGGCATCAAGGGACTCTACAAGACTTTCCGATGATGCGAGGAGAACACCCCACTACATGATGCCATAAAGAAAGTGCCTCGATATGCGAGATTCTTGAAAGAAGTGTGGAAAGTGGATAAGAGCAAGGAACGCAAAGGGTGCCCCAAGATTGAGTTAGGTGAGAATGTTTCCGCCGTCATCCAAAGAAGCATTCCCACAAAGTGTAAGGACCCTGGTATGTTTTCTATCCCTTGTGTGATTAGAAATACTAGAATTGAGAAGGCAATGATTGATTTAGGATCTTCCATTAATGTCATGCCTTACTAAATCTACACTCAACTAAAACCTGGACCTTTGAAACGAAATAATACTGTGATTCAATTAGCTAATAGGTCCACGGTTATTCCTAGGGGGATAGTAGAGGATGTACTTGTGCCTGTAGAGAATTTGGTTTTCCCTGCCGATTTCTATGTCTTAGACATGGAAAATGGTGACCCATCTAGCCCCATTCTTTTAGGGAGACCATTCTTGAAAACCTCAAAATCTGTGATCGATGTGAATAGCGGCATGCTAACAATGGAGTTTAATGGTGAGGTTGCAAAATTCAACATCTATGAAACCATTGAAACACATGAACAATCTAGTTATGCTATTAACATCAATGATGAATGTGATTCTGATTTTGATAATGATGATTTGTGGTAGATGGGAAAGGCTACTGATGACCTTGATGACAAAGGAGGTATGGACTCAAATCTTGTGCATAATTCGCATACAATTGCTGCCTTGATGACAAAGGAGGTATGGACTCAAATCTTGAAAACCTCAAAATTTGTGATCGACCGAAACCGATATCTCTCTTTAATTGATTAATACTATTTTATTTCAATCTTGCATCCTACATAATTTTAGATAATTACTACTCTCAAATCCCCCTATTTTGGCACTTGTTAGTACAAAGATTCGTCCTTCCTTGTGGGATCGATCCCTACTTACACTGCTACATTAATTTGTTGTAACTGAGAAGGGTTAATTTTGGCGTACACGATAAGCGCTACCAAGACTTAACACTAGTATTATCTATTTTCAAGATAAATTTCTTTGCGAGTAAAAATAGTGGTCAATTTTTAAAAGCCTTTCGAACTGTAAAGAACTCATTCTCGTTGATGTGCCATCTTCGCTGCTATCAAATAGACTGCTGTAATATCTGCATGACACTTCTCCATGTGGTGTGGCCTTCATAAGTATTGCAGCCACCAATGATCATTGGAATCTGTGTATAATATCAGTTCATCCTCGTCACTTGGAATTGCAAGCTTTGGTAGTTGCCTGCAAACTTCTTTAAGCTGTTTGACAGCTTGTCTATGATTTTCATTCCACTCGAACTTAACATCTTTTTTGAGTAGTGGACTGAACACCTTCTTGTAGTTTGTTAGGTTGTTGATGAATATCCCTGCAAAATTAACAACTCCCAGAAAACTCTGAAGTTGCATTAAATCCTTGAGGTCATCCAGATATCCTTGCACTTTCTCAACAATATGATTCTGCAAGATGATTTCGGATTCGTCAATCTCAATTCCAAGGAACTAGATCTGTCTTGTGGCAATTACTGCATTCCTTTCGGAGAGCACCAATCCTTCCTTGTAACAAACATCTGAAAAGATTGCCAAACGTTTAAGATGCTCCCTCATGTTTCTTGAAGCAATGAGAATGTTGTCAATATACATGAACATGAAGCTGAAATAATCCTTGAAAAGATTATCCATCTGTCTTTGATATATCTTAGGAGCATTTGTCAATCCATTGGAATAACATTCCAGATGTTAGTGTCCTGACGGTGTGGAGAATGCTATGAATTTTCTGCTAGCTTCCTCCATCTTAATCTGGTAGAATCCATACTTACAATCGAACTTAGAAAAAAACCTTGGCATTTTTATGCTGTTTACCAAATGTTCTCTGCTTGGGATAAAATATCTATCGAACTCCAAGATTTTGTCGAGCCCTTTATAGTTGATCACTAATCTTGGCTTTCCTCTTTTAACTTTTTCCATGATTTCGAACAAGAAATCCCGGACTGCTATATGAAAAAACACCCGCTGAGATTAACTTAAGGTCAAGATGCTCCTTAAGTATTATCTGCATGTCCATCCGATCTTCCATGTTCATGGGTTGAATCTGATGAACTCAATTTTCCGGCTTTCACCTTCAAAGTGGCTTTCTTGTTCCACCATGCCAGGGGATCCTCGTTGTAGTTCCTCTGAATCTTCTTTTTCACATCCTCTAGAGTGATTCGCTCTTCGAGGGTAGTTTCAGGTTGTGGAACTTCACCTTGTGATGCCTTTTTCAGTAACAACAGGGTTGGGGTAACTTCTTCCTCATCGTGTTCTCTGAAAGACATCGTATTAACCCAGTCAAAAGTTTGAGAATTCTTTTCACTGTGACATTGTTGTCGAAACTGAAGGATTGCTTCACCAAATTTCCGTTGATCCTTCATCTTTGGGTGTCGAAGTTTTCCTTCATCACCACGCTTGCTGCAAAAACTAATGGCAACTTTTCTGTGAAACACCTCCCTTAATCGCTGGACAATAATCTTATGATCACAAAGGGTTGTGAAAATAAGCTGTCTTGTCTCGTTCTCCTTGTGTAAACCGCTTGAATGTTTGTAGGAAATTGTTTCCTAGCAGCAGATCAGCTCCAGTATCATGAAAATAAATAGGTGGAGTATTGACTTTGTACCAGGGGGTACCACCTGCTCAGCCAATTATTATTTCTGTCGCTTGTACTCCTTCATTAAGAATAAGAATCCGTTTGGAAAGTCTATTCCGACAATTGCTGGTAATTTCTCACCAACTTCTTTATGGTATATGCCTCATTTAGTAGTGCATATTCCAGCTCCTAAATCAATATAAGCTGCAAAATATTCTGCTTAGATATTTCTCGTATAACATCCCGACTGAGATGTATATTGAGAATGGACTTGTGGTCATCAGATTCTATACCTTTTCCCCTTCCACCGTGAATTACATTCCATCATGCAACCTTTCACAAGGTTTGTGTTCCTCGCTATCTTCTCCAGTTATTGATACTGGTTAATGCTAGCTAGGGCTAGCACCGACTTCCTGTAGTATTTTCTATTTCTGGTTGAAGCCTTTAGCTTCGGCCCGATGTGCTTGATTTAGTTATTCCAAATTTTGGAAGTATCACATGTATGAGTAATACTTCAAACATTCGTTCGGATCCATATTCTCGTGTATTGTCTCCTCCGATAAAGGATAATATTAATATTCAAAATAGTATTTTAGTACTTTTAGAATATTCCTAAGCTCTAATACCATTTTAAGGATCGCGGCTTGAAATAAGCAAAATGTGCTTAGAATAAGCAAAACATTCCAAATCTTAAACATAAGGGTAATTTGGTATTATTTTAAAACAATTCTCTCACCAAGGTATAATTAGAAATGTAAAGATGAAAAGGGGTAAGAATCTTTAAAGAAATTTTAAGTATGGAGTAAAATAAAATTGAACTTAGGTTTTGGGGTTTTTGCCCTTTTTTGAACCATTTGGATTCACCGGCTCTCTCAACAAACTAATACCCTGTTTTCTAAACTTCCGATTCAAGGGTCAACGAACCATCGCGGTTCCTTTCTTCCTCAAATTTCTTCCAATTTTTTAACCTTCTTTTACATTTTCCTTGATGAAATCGCCAAACCATGAGAAGCCGCTACCAGGTACTTCTTCGTGCTTAAACTAATATAGAAGTTATTGTTTTCTGGAACAAAATTTATTTGATTATACCCAGCGAGAATAACTCGCATAATAATTTCATAAATCGTGAATTCTATATATGTAAAGACTTTATTTTTAATCTTGGTTGGGTTGTTTTGTGCTCTCTATTTCTTGGATTTGTATCACCTATTGTGCATTTGAAAGAACCCACAAATCTTTTTTTTTCCATGAACAGATAATCTTCAAATTTTTTAGGCGAAATCGCAATATCTTGTTTCTAATTTGAGTGGGTAGTTTCATTATCATGCTGGTTTATTTTTTCCTTCTTAGTTTGTCTGTTTTATTTGGATCAACAAGAATGGAACAGTTTCGTGAATAACCAATGTGTTGCAGCTCTTTTTGAATGATCCAATTCGGCTATCTTAAATTCCTAATGGTCCCCCGGTAAGCCGTAGATGGGTGAACTCGAAGCTAGGAGACTGCAATACTGAAAAGAACAATTGTTTGGGAACAACATTACTCATCCGTGTGGGACATGATAAAAACTTGGTGTCCGGGCAGCTGCATTTAAAAGATTTCAAATTATAGTCACGCTATCAGCTATAACTTTCGATAGAGTTCGAGAAGGTTTAATGTACATGTTTTGCATAGGTTTTGATATCCCTTCTTAAATATTGAATGGTGTAAATTGGCATTCACATGGAGGTTGAAGGTCAAGATAACGATAAATGCAAGGAATCATCTCCATCCACCGGTTTTGCTCAGTTATGGACTCAATGGCAACTCTTAGATTCCATACTCCCCACCGGTGGATTCGCTCATTCTTTTGGTCTTGAATCAGCCGCGCAAGCACGGTTAGTTGTTCTCCCCGAAGACCTCGAAACTTATGTAATCCACATACTCGAAAACACTGGAAGCTTACTTCTTCCTTTCATATACGCCATAACCATTTCACCCGACGAACAAACATGGCATAAACTCGATAAACTCCTAAACGCCACCCTCACAAATGATGTTAGCCGTAAGGCATCAATGTCTCAAGGATCAGCCCTCATGAGACTAGCTGCCGCAGTTTTCTCCGAAATCCCATCCCTTAAAATGATGAGATGTTCCGCTTTGAGCAACGGGGACATTTCTTTCCACCACCCTCCCGTTTTCGGGCTCGTATGCGCGCTTCTTGGATTCGGGACCGAGATTGCTCAAAGAGCATACATGTTTGTTACAATGCGAGATGTTATATCTGCTGCCACGAGGCTGAATCTAATCGGACCGCTAGGTGCTGCTGTATTGCAGCATCGGATAGCTCCGGTGGCGGAGGATTTGTCGAAAAAATGGATGAATCGGGGCGTCGACGAGGCGTGTCAAGTTTGTCCTTTGCTCGATATTGTGCAGGGCTGCCATGGATACTTGTTTTCAAGACTCTTTTGTTCTTGATGCTTTTTGTCTTACTATCTCCATTGTATTTGGCCGTAAAGCCTATGTTACATCTGCTGAGATACAATCTATGTATACATTACTCGCATGAATTAATAAGATAAAGTTATTTAATAGTGTTTCAATCCTATTGAATTTTTCAAACGTATGCAGGCTTATGTTCTGTTTCTCCTATAGGTTTGTTTTGACTAGCTTATTTTTAGGTATGCCAATGGAGTGTATGAGACGGGTTTGGCCAAATCTCGTGACCCGCCCCGCTACAAAAAAAATGATCCCCGCCCCGCTACAAAAAAATGATCCCCACCCTGCCTCCGCTTGACCCGCAAACCCGTTAACATAGCAAATAAATCTTGAAAAGATGAAATACATTGCCAAGTTCAAAAACATAATGCACGCATACATCTGCTGGTAATACTAATATAAAAATCGAAAAATTAATCCGTATACCTGAAATAGAGAAAAGAAAAAGATTACTAGATTAGTAAGATGAGAGAAATGATGCGATATTAAAAAAATTATAATAGTTGGATGGGTCAGAGCGGGTTCTGTAAAACCAAAACACATCTTGCCCTCCTTCAAAATCGCATTGAACGGGTTCAGATTCACCCCAGAACCTATTTGATCAGGTTTAAACTTGTCCCAAATGGGTCGGGTTTAATAAGGGGTCCGTTAGAGCAAGACCAATTGTGATCCATACTTAATTGAAACAATGTAAACAAAGAAAACCATTGGAAATCTCACCTACCAAATTTACAAAACTACCTAATGTTCCACCAAATTAATTACAAATTTACAATTGCAGACCTTTATTATTCACAACACCAGCTGTCATCATCCAAAAGCTTTATACATCCCCAATAAACACCAACCATTGATTCAATTTCCCCAACAAATATATAGGAACCCCCATCAACCGTTGGATAAAAGGTGGGACCAAAATATTTTCTTCCAAGAAATTTATACAAATGGCCTCAATTTTCCGCCAGCACCTCCGCCGCGACAATCTTGAACGTCAAGAAGAGCATGAAGTCACCGCCCTATCCTCTGATCCCCTCCTCCCTAATGAGTACACTATCGCCGCCCTTGACACGGCGGAGACCGATCCATATCCGCTAAAAGAGTCGGAGATAGCGCCGTTGTTTAAAGATGAGCCGGTTGACGGTGATTTGACGGGGGATTTATCAGTTGGGTTGACGGCATCTCCGCCGAAGGAGATGACGGTGGCGCCGCCGCCGAAGAGGTCGAGTAAGGACCGTCACACGAAGGTGGAGGGACGTGGGCGGAGAATCCGAATGCCGGCTGCGGTTGCGGCAAGGATTTTCCAGCTGACACGGGAGCTAGGCCACAAGTCCGACGGGGAAACAATACGTTGGCTCCTCGAGCGCGCGGAGCCAGCTATCATAGAAGCAACGGGCACCGGCACCGTGCCCGCCATAGCTGTCTCGGTGAACGGCACATTAAAAATCCCAACAACCCCTTCCCCTGCGGCCGCCGCCGTTCCAGAATCCCCTAGAAAGCGGAGGAAAAGGGCCTCAAATACCGAGTTTTGCGACGTCAACAACTCTTCAAATTTTGCCCCCGTCGCACCCATTTCACCCCAGGGACTAGTTCCCGTCTTTCCAACTGGAACTTTGTTCGTGATCCCGCCCACAGGCGCAGCCGTACCGCCAAGTCAGCCGCAGTTCTGGGCTATACCAGCCACTGCAACTCCAATTTTCAACGTCTCCGCGCAACCCATACCAAATTTCATGACTTTTGGCGCTCCAGCCGGTATTAACACCTCCTCCACCGCCTACGGCGGCAGTGAGACACAAGTGGAGCCCAATAATGGTAGAAAAAGCGGCGGAAAGGAAGCTGCAACAGCCATGGCACCGAGTTCAAACTCAACGCCGAGAACAACCAATACGGCAACTGGTACAAGAAGTGAGCCGCGGATCCTGAGGGATTTCTCGTTGGAGATTTATGATAAAAAGGAGCTTCAGTTCATGGTGGGCTCTGATGCACAGAATCTTGAAAAAAACCCTTCGTCTACATCCTGAACCAAAGTATGGGAGCCAAGAGGATGAAAGTTGACCATGTTTTAAGTCATAGATTTTGATTTTTTTTTTTTTTTTTGTAATTTGGTGGTAACCATTTTTGTTAACAACATTTTCTTCTCCAATTCTCCATCTTATCTTATATTTAATAGTAATAACTATTAATTTTAGTAACCCTCGTAGATATTTGGTGATTTGATAGTAAATAGTAAGATTATAGATTGAGACATTTAAAGCCAAAAAGTCGCTGTAGTTTTATTTATAAGAAAAAATTGTCGCGATTCAGCAGTGATTTGTCGATCGATCGCGAAATACCGTAGGTTATAAACAAAGAAAGATGATTGGCGATCGATCGCCAAAGCACCACCGGTAAAAAATATATAGCCGTTATTTTCTCATTCAAGAAACTGTTTGGGAAATTGCTTCTAATATTTGTAATTTTTTAGAACTTTTTTATGATGCTACTAATTTATTTTCGCTCTGTTATTATCCAACTTCTTCAATATTTTTGAATAAAATTTATGAAATTAGTGAATGTTTTGCATTACATAGATGTGATCCGTTTTTTACAGGTATTGTTGAACCAGTGGAATATAACTTTAAAAAATATTGGAAAACTATTCCTATGTTAAATTGTTTGGTCTCAATTCTGGATCCTAGATTAAAATTATATAGTGTAAAAATTATAATAGAATTTTATTACACCAACATGGCTTATGAAAAAATGTTAATATTAATCAAGAGAATGAGCGCATTAATAAATGTTTGTTTGTTTGTTTTCTTTATATTTATATGATTCGTTACATAATTTTAGATCAATTCCAGTAAGAGAAAGTGGTTGTTAGGGATGGCAACGGGGCGGGTTTGGGACGGGTTTGGCCAATCCCAGGACCCGCCCCGCTACACATAAAACCCATACCCGCCCCGCCCCGCTTAGACCCTCCGGGTTCGCGGGTTTACCCGCCCCGCCCCGCCCCGCCCCGCAAACATATTTTTTTTTTATATAAAAAAAGATTTGGTAGAAATTAATTTTGAAACACAAAAATTGAGTTTTGAGATTGAATTTAATGTTTTCCTCTAGTAAATATTTATAATAAGCATCGTAAAACTATCTTTAAACTATCAAATATTTATTATTTAGTTTTTATTCCATTCAAAATGTTTAACTTCTTTACCATAAACACATGAATTTTGATATGAAATTAAACAATAACACATTATTGTACAATCAAATAAGTGAAATGTATATTCAATATTAATTTTTTTTAAAAAAAAATTAAAAATGCATAGCGGGGCGGGTGCGGGGCGGGTTCGGCCAATCCCAGGACCCGCCCCGCCCCGCTTCCAAACCCGGTTGAAGCGGGTTTGGACCCGCCCCGGCGGGTCGGGTTCAATACAGGTCCGGGTTTGGACCCGCCCCATTGCCATCCCTAGTGGTTGTAGTAGTAAGGGTTCTGTGTGGACAATGTTAAGAAGAAGACAATAACTTCCGCTTCTTCTAGTTCTAGTTCTAATACATATTCATTTACTGAGCTTCAGTTATATCTAAACCAAGTCATGAATTTCAGTGAATAAGAATTAGAAACTTTTGAAGTTTTGGCATGGTGGAAAGACAATGCTAAACTTTAGCCAGTACTTCCATCATGGCACGTGATCTACTAACTCCTCCGATATCCAAAGTTCCATCGGAGTCTTGTTGTAGTGCAGGTGGAAGAGTCATTGATGAAAAAAGAAGTAGAATGAAACCAAACACCGTGGAGATGTGTATTCTTTTAAAGGATTGGTTGGATGCTGATAGGCGCATACAATGTTTGGGAGGACATGATGTTTCTTCCGATGAAAATGAAGAAAACTATAATATTTTTTTAAACTCTTTTGTAATTTCTGACTTTTTTGTTGAATGTAATTTGTAGTTATTCAATTCGTAGTCAATAAATATTTATTTTACAAGTATATTGTGTCAATCTATATTTTATTATATTATTATTATATTTAACTAATTACAATTAAAAAAAAAATTAAAAACCTAAAAAAAAATTTAAAAAAATTTGATTTAGGTCTTGCCAGGCCTCGCAAATATATGGGACGGCCTGTATCGGGCGACACGAATTATCCCGACACAACCCTTTTGACATCACTAGAGTTTGATATCAAATGTCAAAATAATATGTTTATGAATAAATAAAATAATAGAGCATATTAATAATTCAAGAGTTTAAGTTCGGCCTACAGTTTGGAAAAAAATTCTAATATATGCCAAATGTTATTACTGAAAGTCAGTTATATGAAAATTCTTATATTGATTGATCTTGTCATACAACAATACACACACATATATACATATATATATGTCTATATATGTGTTAGTGTATTGCATGATCTGATCCATATGAGAAGTTTGTAAGGAATCCGACAAGCATACAACACAACGGAATAAAAAAAATTCAGATTCCCACCGAGGACTTATACGAAGTTTATCATATCGAGTGTCAAAAGTTATACATTTGTAGGGTGATTGATGCAGACTCCTCGAAGCAAAACGTCCACGAGTCACGAGCAAACTTTTCAGCTCTGCCTCTACGGTATCCACACGATCAAATCGAAATGGATGTTGAGTTTATCAAGTTGCTAGACTTGATAAATCAACTGGAAGAAGGGACGAAGGCGACGGCTGCTTGTTCTAAACAAAAGGACGTCAGTAGTAGGTTTTTGTGTTAATCAGAATTAACCTCTAACACTAAAGCCATATATATATATATATATATATATATATATATATATATAAATACACTCATAAAGTGGGGCGGCTACCATCTTTCAGAATAGGGTTTTTGGAAAAACGCCTTGTCCTATCACACTTTTTATATCCGTATATTTATATATATCAAATTTATATATATATATATCTATATATATAAATACGGCCCATAATATACATATATATATATATTATTTATGATTAGGACTCTTCCTAATCAAATTATTCATCCAATGAATTATATCTCCCATTACCGATTTAATCTTTTGTGCGACTCATTAGGATCTTGCAACGTTGGCAGTGACATAAAATCTTTTTTTATGTCACAAGCAATGAGCGGTAACTAGCAACACATCAATGCTACCCAAGTTACAAGAATGTCATTGACTCGACATTACCTATGGCTTGTGATAATATTAATCATGTAACTTAATCCCTTTGTCCTATGTGTTTAGATTAAACACGAGTCATGAAATAAGTCATACACGTATAGTTCAATCTTATATTTCTTGATCTCCAAGTATACTAGAATAAACGAATAAGCTCGATATCACATATCGACTCATTCGAGCATGGACATGCATTTTGGTCTCACTTGATCAATGGCCCAAACACTTCTCATGTTATATATGAGGGACAAATACTATCTTGATCACTCAACATCCCTCTGCATAATTCGTAGTATATCCAATGATTGTCTTTATAGTTTACCATATTACAGGTAACGTTTGACAATATCAATATACACAACTCCTTATGTTGGGATATCTGGTTATCTCAAGTCGTAAAGATTACATACACTATTATCACTATGAGAATTGCTTATGACATTCATATAACTATCCATGTATCATTCTCATGGTGGGTCTGTCCAATACATAGTTCTCTAACATGTACTCATGTGTTGATTCGATATCTCATATTCATGAACAAATTCACCAATCAATACATACAAGTCTCAATACTTTATCATTATCCTAATTCATGATAATACTTGACTATGGACAATCTTTAAGAATAATACAATTTTATTCTATTGATACATATATATATATATATATATATTCATATTACACAGATACTGGAATAATATAATAATGAATTGTCATTAATAAAATCATATTAGGTTGTATGCCAAAATCAATCGTCTAATGAGTTATCTTAGGATTATCTATCTGTAGTTGCACAAATTTCAAGTCTCTAATGAAACTAAGTTTCCCCCATTTTATAGATTCCAGCAAACAATTGTTCGTTAATAATGGCATGAAGACACTTTATGCTTGCATTAATGGTGTTATCTTCCCTATTTGGAAAAAGTATATATTTGGATAATGGTGACTGAGAGTTTGTTAGTATTGTGTATCATTGCTAGGTACTTTTAAAGAAAACAAAACGTTTCTCCGATGTTTCTTATCCTATCGCTATTTATTTTCTTACACTAATATTTAACATGTTTTGTAAATTTATATAATTTAGAGAGGATGTGGATATGCATTCTTTGTTGCTGCAATGCAGACTAAATTTAATAAATATCGGGAAAAATATCATACGTACATGCCATTGCAACATTGTTAGATTATAGTCAAGGACTTGGGTCATTTGAAACATTTTTGAGTATATTCACAGTTTTTGGAGCATGATGTTGACGATCAATAGAGGTATATAATGTAGGCACTCCAAAAATGTTTCAATCTTATGCAGTGAACAAGTAAGAGGAGAATCACAAATGTTGAACAAGAAGACATAAATCATTCAAAAGGAGGGATAAATTTGCTAAGGAGTATGGGAATGAAAAGAAAAACTTAAAAGGAAGAGAGACCTCTTCGAGCATGTCTAATGAGTTGTAATTTTTTCTCAATCAAGAATTTCAAAGCTTCGAAATATTACAATGGTGGAAGATGAATGCAAAATAATATTCCGTCATAACTTCAATGGCTAGAGGCGTGTTTACGGTACAAATATCAAGTGTTGTATCGGAATTGGCCTTTTCAACAAGTGGTCGAAATGGGAGACTATAAAAGTAGTTTTGCTGCTGATTCATTATGCATGTTTACATTACTCAAAGATTTGTTTGGAGCCGAACATAAAAATAGAAAAGATGGAGCAATAGATGAGTTCGAAATGTATCTTTCCGAAGAGGAGAAGAATGCGCTAAAACAATACTCATCAACTATGATGAGTAATATTATTTCTTTTAATTTCAAATGTTGTAACTCTTTTTATAATGATATGAATAAAGTTTGATTTAAACATTTACAATGAATAAGAATTTTCTATGAATATTATATTTAAAAATTAAATTTAAAAAATGCCAAAACAACAGGCGATCGATCCCGTGTAAAATAAAGTTTTAATTAACTCTCGGTGACATGCGATCGAGCCACACTTTTTTTTAAAAAAAATTAATTTATTAGGTTTCGGGTTGGAACAAATACCAACCCGAAAACCGGTGCCCGAAATCGGATCCAATTTGGTTTCCAACCGAATTGGTCCGGTTCCAATAAATTCGAAATGAGGATCGATCGGAACCGGTCCAAACTAATCCGATAACACCATTAGAATAGCACCAAGTTTACCTAAAGTGGCCGACACGCATTTTTAGGTGTATCAGAATATTTTTTTTTATGAAATCTAAATGAAAAAAAAAAAAGAAAAAGAAAATCATGTATATTGATTATGAATGTTCGTGACTTCGTGTATAGCTCAACAAATAGTTATAGAACAGTGGTGCGAGCGCAAAAAGCTTTAGCTCCTCTTCTTATAAAATAAAAATAAATATATATAATAATATTATTATGATTTTTTCATATAAATAAATAATTAATAAGTAAATTTTGTTTGAAAAATTGGATTCACACATAAATTCAGACATAATATATTTAGTGTGCGACGAGGTTTAAATTAATTAAGTATTGCACGTGAGTTTTGGTGTGCACGTGGTAAGTGGACCCACTGCGTGTCTATGTGGTCCACCGTTTCGGGTGGGGTATAGATGTAGATAAACATTACGTAAAGTTCCTAACGCTAATATATTAGGAGAGAATTAAGAATAGGCACTACCTAGAAGCCATAATCCAACTAAATTTCTGAAAAAATCAAATTTTCTTTATATTTCATTTTTTAAGAAATTAAATTTACATAGGTCCAAAATTTGCCCCCCCCCCCCTTTTGTAGCAAATTTTTATTGACTAAACTACCTAAATTCAAAAAATCTAGGTCGAATCTTTCTCTTTCTATCAAAGAAAAGAAAACGACATTTCCCAATTTCATATCCCACATGCATTGTTCACTGTGTTAATCGCCGCTCTGAAACACCAAGAAAAAAATGAAGAAATCGATCTCATAAACAAGCATCAATGGACTAAACTTGTGAGATTAAATAACTGAAAGATATTGTGCAGCAAGTAAATATCAGAGTAGGTTCTCAATTGATGACAACATACACTAGTAATCGTGCGTAAGACATCTGCTAAACTTGTGAGATTAAATAACTGAAACATATTGTGCAGAAAGTAAATAACACAAGATACATTCTGGAAGTTCGAAGCACAACGCTTCTACGTCTCCTCTCCTTCCTTTGCAGGAAGGTTACACTAGAAGACTTTGACTTACACTTTACAGTATACAACCTTCTTAGGCACTCACACAGATTGGCCTAAACTGCTAGCAATACTACTATCACAGTTGTTTACAGCTTGTTTTTACAACACTCACACAAAGTTAAATCTCATAATCTTCGAGTATTCTTGAGCAGCAGACTCAGTAGGCTTTGATCTTCAAGATCAAAAAAATGTCATTTTACTGCTCTTGCAAAACTTCAGAATATTTCAATGTACGTATTGAATGTTTTGCTTGAATGAAGTTGATTTCTGACTTTCGAATATTAATCATGTTGTTAGAGCTTTCTTCATTCTTCACTTTGACGTATTTATAATCATAGCAGTCTAACGACAATTTTCTTCAATTGGAAAGATCTGTGTAAAATCAACTTCCTGGTATTCTTCCAATTTTTTCATGCTTGACTTGCAATCCTAGGAAAAACGATAATTCTCCCATCATGCTCATCTCAAACTGACCCTGCATGATTTTGGAAATTACTCGCAAAGTTTTGGCTTAATATTACCAAAAATAATATCATCAACATAAATCTGAACCAGTAGAGGATGGTCACCCTTCGTGAATTTAAAAGGGTCTTGCCACCGTGCCAATGGTAAAGTAATGCTCAGTCATGTACTTTGATAGAGTTTCATACTATGCTCGGGGAGCTTGTTTTAAACCATATAAGATTTCTTCAGTTTATACACAGAGGAAGGCTGCTGATGGCTTGCAAACCCAGGAGGCTGTTCAATATAAACTTCTTTCCGGAGTTCACCGTTAAGAAACACACTGTTAACTTCCATCTGATAGACTTTAAAGTCTTTGAATGCAACGAATGAAAGAAATATACGAATGGCTTCTAATCGGGCTTCAGGGGCAAAAGTCTCATTGAAATCGATGACTTCTTCCTGTCTGTAGCCATGTGCAACTAATCTTGTTTTATTCCTAATTACAATACCATTCTCGTCCAATTTATTTCTAAATACCCATTTGGTACCTATGACAGTGTGATGCGGTGGACGTGGTACTAAATGCCATACTTTGTTCCTCTCAAACTGATTAAGTTCTTCTTGCATAGCTTCTATCCAGCTTGGATTAAAATATCATCATCTATCTTCTTGGGTTCTATATGAGAGATGAATGCAGCATGAAGAAATTCGTTAATCATCTGTCCTCTGGTGCGTAGAGGAGCAGCATGGTTACCTATAACCTGCCCTAGTGGATTATCCTTCTTCCACCGGAGCGGAGGTCCAAGATGATTTGTTTCTTCATTGATATGAATTTGAGTTGGTAGCTCAGTAGACTGTATTACTTCATCATTGATGTTTTCTATATCTACTGCAGCAGGGGTATATACAGTAGTGTCCTCGAGAGCAGGGTTCAGCCCTTGTGGACCAGCAGGTACCTCTGATTGAGCTTCTGGGACTTCTGGCTCTAAGATGCAGTGGACCCTACTTCTGTAATCCAACTCATCATCATAATCATCAATATGAGTATTTTCTAATCGATTACTCAAATTATTGATTTGCAGTTCAAATACAATATTATTAAAAGATTCATCAAATTTAACATGAATATATTCTTCTACTATAAGTGTTCTATTGTTAAATACTCCGAACGCCTTACTAACAGCAGAGTAGCCAATAAATAATCCAGCATCAGATTTAGCATCAAAATCAATGAGATGAGTATTTCCATTGTTTTGAATAAAACATTTGCAACCAAACACATGGAAATAAGAAATATTTGGCTTACTGCCATTCCAGATCTCATACGGTGTTTTGTTTGCTCACTTATTAATCATCGATCTGCTCTACGTATAGCAAGCTGTATTAAATGCTTCTGCCCAAAATCTCTGCTAGGTTTCTGACTCTGCAAGCATAGTTCGTGCAGCTTCTTTCAAAGTGTGGTTCATACGCTCAGCAACTCGATTTTGTTGTAGGGTTCTAGCAGCTGAGTATTCGTGTTTAATACCAATGTCATCTAAATATGATTAGAGTGACTTCTTGGTAAACTCAGTACCCTTATCACTGCGAATTTTATCTATCCCATACGATTTTTCATTTTGTAGTCTTTTCAGTAGTTTGATCAGCTTTGGAGTAGCCTGATCTTTGCCACTTATAAACAAGACCCACGTAAAATGAGAGTAATCATCTATTAATACCAGGGTATAGTTCATCCCCCCCTAGACTTGTTACTGCTATATGACCAAAGATCACTGTGCTGCAACTCTAGGCACCGAGAAGAAGATTTACTTCCTATGTTCTTATAGGTAGATATGATCTTCTTACCAAGATGGCATGTTGAATAGATCTTGTCTTTTGAGAACTCTATATGGGGCAGTCCATCGACTAATTCAAGCTTATCCAGACTGTCAATAGTTTTAAAATTTAAGCGACTCAAACGCTTGTGCCAAAGCCAATGTTTGGAACTATTCAAGGCAACAAAGCAAGTAAGTGAGGCAGGCTGATCAAAATTTCAGTCAATCTTATAAATGATGTCACGCCTCTACCTACAAGCAGTGTACTACCATCGGCAGATCTAATTATGCACGTGTACTGGTTGAATTCTACTGATTGACCATTATCACATAGTTGACTAATGCTAACCAGGTTATAGTATAGATTATCAACTAACAGTACATCTTTAATAACAATGTTATTAAAGATGTACTTACCCTTACCCACGGTTCTACCTTTCGTGTTGTCACCAAAAGTTATTCTTGGTCCATTTGTGTCTATTAATTCAGATAGCAGACAAGCACTTCCCGTCATATGTTTAGAACATCCACTGTCCAGAAATCACTCTGAGCTTTGAACTTGCTGGGTTCTAGATCTCTGCAATTAAAGCGATGAATTTATTGGTACCCAATACTACTTTGGTCCAGACATGATTAGTCTTTTCGGGACCCACACTTGGATAACCCTGAACCTTTCGGGTCTGTCTGTGTCCTGAAATGTGTGTGCGGCAAATGGTGATGGTGTTCTAGGGTGTTGCGTGTGATAGTGAGTGTATGCATGTTGCTTTGATTTTTGGTTCCTGCTGGAAGCATATATCTCTTCTGGACATGCATACAATTATAATACCAGTTATGTTTCACCTCTCGAGTTGCTTGACTAGTAGGCTTATGTTCATTTTTGAACTTCTGCACTGGTCTAGCCTTATTTTCTGTCATATCATAACCAATATCTTTATGTGATACCCATTTCTTAATGAGTGTTGGCTTGACAGGTACCTTAACCAATTCACTTGCTTCATATACTGTGCTGGATCTAACAAAGTTCATTGTTTGAAATTTGCTTTTCTCCAGACACAGCTGAGTTCTAACGCCAGATGTATTACTGTCATGTTTGGTATAGTCTATACCGACGATATCACCAGCAAGCCTTACTGACTCAAGTATTTCATCTTTTCTAGCAGTTGAAGTCTTCCATGTGCAAACCAACTTGATAAGGTTCTGGTGTACACATTAGCTTCGTCCTTTTCTTTCTCGAGCCGACTTACTTTTTCCCTTAGGCATTCCCTTGATTGTTCACAATCAAGTTTGATGTCCTTCTGTTCGATGAGGCTTGAATGTTCAGTCTTATAGTTCTCGAAGGACTCATACAACATTTGATACTCCTTTATCATGTCATGTAATGCATTAGTGAGTTCAGTATGTGTAAATTCAGAAAGGTTAGAATCAGTTACCTCACAGTCATCATTTGACATGAGACAATGACTCCTTCATCTTCACTTTCACTGGATGAGCTTGAAGATTCCTCTAATTCTGATTCTGAATCAACCCACTTGCTTTTATTTTCCTTGGCAACAAGTATTTTTTTGATCTCTGTCTCTTCTGGATGATCTTCTCTTTTCCATAGACTTCTTGTAGTCCTTGGATGCTCTCTTTTGATCATCCTTCTTTGGCTTTGTACAATCAGCAATAAAATGTCATGGTTTAAGGCAGTTGAAGCAGACACGATAATCTTCTTCTGATATATTTTTTAAGTTCTGCTCCTTGGATAAGACTGGTAAGTTTTCTGGTTTTTCTTCATGAATTTACAATTTTTTTTTACAAAAAGCGACATTGCATCATTACACATTTGTTCGGGAGACGTCTGTGTTGTGATGGACATGTACTCTGATGCAGCAAGGGCTTTGGTTGTTTGATTGGTGCTGGATTCATCTTCAATCCGAATGCCTAGTTCAAACTCGTAAGCCTTTAAGTCAGCAAATAGATCGTGCAGATCGATCATGTTTAGATCTTTGGATTCTCTCATGGCAATGGTCTTCACATCCCATTCTCTTGGAAGACCTCTCATGACTTTTATGGTAACTTCTATGTTTGATAGATCCTTACCCAGGCTATTGAGTTCGTTGATCATTCAGTTACTCTCTCATCATATTCATTGAGAGTTTCTCCTGACATCATTTTTGTTAGGATCGGTCCGGAGTGTTTAGAGGGGGGGGGGGGGGGGGGGTGAATGAACACTCCTTACAAAATTTATCCCTTGTGATTTCTTTCTGATTAGTGAAAGAAATCTGTTACTTAATCAACTCTTTGAACAGAAGAGACCACTAATAAGTAAGTGCGGAAACGGTCTGCTCTTGTATAAGTAAGAACAGCTCGATGGCTAAGTGCAGAATGATAATACACAGGATATGTTTCTGGAAGTTCGAAGGTGGTGTAATCCTTCTACGTCTCCCCTTCTTCCAATTAAGGAAGGTTTATACTAGAAGACTTTGATTTATACAATCATGTTGTACAAACCCGATTCAGGCTGGATTTACCTCACTACCAGTCTGAAACTCCTAGTCACTCAACCTGCTCAGACACACTTTGTCTGACAGTTACAATATGTTGCTCACTTCTATTTTTCAATACACAATGCGCACAGTGATCCTACAATGATCAAATGTTACAAAGTAATTGTGCTTAAATGAATAACTTCAGCTCGAAAGCTTCTGTACTTTGTAAGCGTGTGCTGTTTAGCTTTCTTGTATATTTTTCAATTGATCAGCGTGAGTTGTAGAGTCGAGAGTCTTTTGCATCTGTTTGTTGCATCCTTTTATAGTTGAAGGTGGCAACGTCATTGTTTCCCTTAATGTGCAGCTATGACTCTTTTTAGACTCTGAGAAAGCTACAGTCTTCTTCTTCAGGATACTTGCAGTTCTGGTATATGCTTTCGGCGACCGTCAGGTAAGCTCTTCTTTGTCTTCTTACCTATTATGTCAATCTTCAGTCTTTGGTCCTTTGTAGCATTAATTGCAGCATTAAATGCTGCAATAAATATCCGTTGATGATTCGGACTGAGAAGCCATCCTTTATGTATCCTTGACTGCTCTGATCTGATAAAGGTTGAGATCGATCTGAAGCATCGATCTTGTCATTCTGGAATCCATCGATCCGGTCTGATATGTACTATTCTTTATCAGTTTGCTCTGATATGTCCGATCGATCTGGTATGCCTAATTTCCATCGATCCGGTCTGAAATGCTTTGCCATCTTGCTCTGTTGAGTCCGATTGATCTGGTCAATCTGATTTCTATCGATCCGGTCTGAACTGTTTTGTCATCTTTAAAATCTCATCGATAAGGTCCGGAACTAACAAATTCCCCCTTTTTGATGATGACAAAACCTAGCTTCTAAGTCTTTTTAACCAGTCTTGATAAGAGCTCTGAAGCGAATGCTTTCGGATCGATTACTTCTTTGTTCAAAATAAATGAACATCATTAAGTTTGATCGATTCAATCTTTTATTATTAAGCCTTTATTAAAGTTCAAAATAAATGAACAAGGACTTAATCAAAAGAAGGATTTTATTGATCATCAAGAAATCCTAAATACAGACAGTCTGACAAGTTAAATGACTAAGACTGCTATCTTCTTGAGCTTGGAGGCGGCTTGAAGTCTGTCTGCTTTTCCCCCTTTTTGTCAGCAGCAATCTCTTGAAGGAATTCAACAACTTGGGCTAGCTGCGCGCTGATAGCGTCAAGACGAACGTCTTGAGCGCGGAGGGAGTTAGAAACAGATGCTCTGACTTCAGTGGCTAACTCGACCTGCTCTTTCCTCAGACTGTTCTTGTAGGAGGCTTGTTGAGAAAACAGATCGTTGATGCCGCGCTGGAGGCTTCCGATACTGGCAGTCATTTTCTCTTTGAAAGAATTAAAGTCCAAAGTTGTGACTCTTTGACTTTGATGAACTTCGAGAATTCGTTGAGTTAATGACAGACAGTTATCAGAAAAGTGCTGGATAGTCCGTGCCAGGGATGGAGGTGCATCAGATAGCTGGCTGGGAGAGTGATCTGATGATGACATAGCAGGAGCATCTGCTTCAGCAATCGGCACGATGGAAGAAATGGCAGCTTGATGAATTTCGGATCGGATCAGAGTGACCAGATCCGAAGAAAAACTATGAATGAATGCCAAATCTTCATCTGATGGTCCCGGAGGAGAGTGGGGACTGGAAGGTTCCTCATCTTGGAGAGCTGCAACCACTGTAGATACCACCAAATCCGGATCGAGGAGGTCTGGTACTTCAGTTGTTGCACATGCTTCAGCTGGACTGTTTTGAGCAAGGGAGGCTGATGACTTCAATGGAATAGATGTTGTCGGAGAATCCAACAGAACATTCATTGATTCATCATCTGTTGCAGACGGAGCATTAGGCAATGGCTGCTCCGCTGTCTGTTCTGGTACGAGTTCTGCAGGCTGATCTTCTGTCGGTTTTGCTTCAGCAGAAGGAATAACCTCGATAAAAGGTTCTGCAAGAGTCTTGCTGACAGAAGGATGATCCGGGCTTGTGGCTGGAGTGGAGATACCTAGCATCTGTCGTTGAAAGCGGACAGCTAGGGATAGAGCATGAATATCCATCTCAAGTTGAGCAATCACAGCCCCATCATCTCTGGCAGTAGGAGCAAGCGGATCGAAGTTCTTCTTTTTGGCAGTGAGAAGCAGATTGGCCAGTCTGAATCTGTGTTTTGCCGTAAATAACTCTCTGCGCTGCACCGCAAGTCGAACATCATCAGTTTCTGTGCCTCTCAGAACCTCGTCTTCCATCTTCTTCAGTCTGTGCAACTTTCCGTAGAACATATCAATGTGGTTGACAGTCCGGTACTGGACATATTCATCAAAGACCACAAGGAGTTCAGCTAGCTTCTCATCAACATCCTCCATAGCGATGTCGATGGCAGTTTGTGCAGCAGATTTGGGTTTAGAAGAGATGGGTTCTGTGAGAATGGCTTTTCCCTTGCCGGTGGAGGAAGGGGACTTAATCCCTGATTGGGTATAGTCACCCAACTCAGTGATAACTATCCCTTTGACCACGGGATTGGCAGAGGGAATTCTAAGGGTGACTTTGGGTGCAGGGGTTGAGGCTTGTGAAGGCTGAGTGGGGGGTTGAGGTGCAGGGGTTGCTTTAGTGGGTGGCAGTATGGGTGGAGGTAGGTGTCTGGTTGGTTTGGTAATCTGGGTTCGGGGTTTTTTGGGAAGTGGCTTGGTTGGGGATGAGTGAGCAGACTGGGTTTTCCTCTGAGTCAGTCTGAATGGTCAGCTTCCGCTTGACCCGAGGTTTGCGCACATCAGCTTGTTCCTCGTCCTTCTCAATCTTGACTGAGACCAGAGTTGTAGGAGTAGGCGGAGCACTCTTGGACTTCAGCAGTGCAAGCCCTTTGGAGTTAAGGACCTTAAAGGGGCGGAGAGCAGACGGCTTGCTCAGCTCGAGGCCTAAGGACTCCAAGAGCTTGCTGAGAGGAACAGCAAAGCATACGGCGTGCTTGGATGCAATCACCGTTTCCAGCAGTACTCCAAACAAAATCATGGACCAGTTTATCTTCTGTCCAGATACAATAGCTGCCATAGCCCTGAACTTCTCGGCGGTTACAGCATCGAAGCTTCCTGCTTTACCCAAAAGTGGCTTGGCTACCACTTCGCACAGCACCTGGAAATGGAAGAGCATTTCCTTCTTCTTAAATGAGGGTTGCAATCGGTGGTCAGAAATAGAAATCTTCCCCTGAAGATCTAAGAGAGATGCTGGAGGAGTCTGTCCGAACTCTGTCAGGCCGGAACTGGGGAGGCCAAAGGTCTTGGCCATTGTTGTTGGCGAGATCTCGAAAGATTCGCCCTTGACAGTTGTAGAGATGGATGACTTCCGGGAGACGGCGTTGGCGAACAGCTCGCGGATTTCTGGTTCATAAACAACGGATCCGCACTCCAAAAAATTCCGTAAACCAGATGATTCCAGGGCTCTAAAAAAGGACACCATCGCAGCATCTTCTCCCCTGTAGATGTCATCAAACTCAACGGAGAGTGAGTTATGAGTGATGGTAGCCATATGAAAGAAGTTTAAAGAAGGTGCGAAGAGTAAGAGAGTAGGAGAGTAAGAAGGTAGAAAGCGGTAAACTGTAAAAAGTGAATAAGTATGAAATGTTCAGCCCGCTAAATAGGAGAGAGAAGACACGTGTCTTTATCTCCAAGACTGAGAAATAAATTATTCAAAATAAACGGTCAGGATGAAGAAAGATAAGGCGGTTAAAGTACAACTAGTTAAAAGGTTAATCAGTCCGGGCTGTTTTGTTTTTTTTTTAAAAACAAATAATTGTCCAAACAGATCATAGGATAAAATCAGACTGACAAGGATCGGTCTGAAAGTTCGGACCGGTCTGTGTCTTTCTGAACATTGTATTATCGATCTGTAGTGACAAAAATCTTTAAGAGCGAAAAGAATAAAAACATCTAAACTAATTAAGATAAGTCAATTAAACCAAGAATTTGACGGAAATAATTAAACTTAGCCTCAGGAAGTGGTTTGGTGAAGATGTCTGCTGCTTGCTGCTCTGTTGAAATGTGTTCGATCCGAATTTCCTTTTTGCCAACATGATCTCGAATAAAATGATGTCGAATATCAATGTGCTTTGTTCGAGAGTGCAAAACTGGATTATACGTTATAGCGATTGCACTTGTGTTGTCGCAAAATATCGGAGAGTCAACAGCTTGAATGCCGTAGTCTTTGAGCTGGTGTTGAATCCAGAGCATTTGAGCGCAACAGCTTCCAGCGGCTAGGTATTCTGCCTCAGCTGTGGATGTGGCAATAGATGTCTGCTTCTTACTGAACCAAGAGATCAATCTTTCACCTAGAAATTGACATGTTCCACTGGTGCTTTTACGATCGATCTTACACCCAGCGTAGTCTGCGTCTGAATATCCGATCAAGCTGAAGTTTGAATCTTTGGAGTACCAAAGACCAACGTTCTGAGATCCTTTTAAGTATTTCAGAATACGCTTGGCAGCAATGAAATGTGATTGCTTTGGTTCTGTCTGAAATCTGGCGCACATACAGACTGAAAACATAATATCGGGCCGGCTCGCTGTAAGATACAATAGCGATCCGATGAGTCCTCTATACATGGTTACTTCAACTGCCGTTCCCCCTTCGTCCTTGTCTAACTTGATTGTTGGACTCATTGGAGTTGATGCAGTTGAGCATGTTTCCATTCCAAATCTCTTGAGGAGCTCTTTGGTATACTTGGTCTGATTGATGAAAATGCCATTGTTGAGCTGTTTTACTTGAAGACCCAGAAAGAATGACAATTCTCCCATCATGCTCATCTCGAACTGTCCCTGCATTAACTTAGAAAATTTCTCGCACAATTTGGGGTTAGTTGACCCAAAGATTATGTCATCAACATAAATCTGAACTAATAGGGTATGTTCCCCCTTAATGAATTTAAAGAGAGTTTTATCTACTGAACCGATCTGGAAATCATGGTTCAGCAGAAATTGAGATAGAGTGTCATACCAGGCTCTTGGAGCTTGTTTCAGACCATACACTGCTTTATTCAGTAGGTATACATGATTAGGATACGAATGGTTCTGAAATCCAGGTGGTTGCTCAATGTAGACTTCTTCCTGAAGCTTTCCATTAAGAAAGGCGCTCTTGACGTCCATCTGATATACTTTGAAGTCTTTAAAGGCAGCATATGCAAGAAAGATTCGGATTGCTTCAAGTCTGGCGACTGGTGCAAATGATTCATCGAAGTCGATTCCTTCTTCTTGTCTGAATCCCTGTGCCACCAGTCTGGCTTTGTTTCTAACCACAGTTCCATCGGCGTCTAGCTTATTTCTGAAAACCCATCTGGTTCCAATAACAGGCAGATCGCTTGGTCTGGGAGTTAGACTCCAAACTTGATTTTGTTCGAATTGATTAAGCTCTTCTTGCATTGCTTTAATCCAGTTGAAATCAGTCAGAGCTTCATCGATCTTCTTGGGTTCCAGAGTTGAGATGAAAGCAGCATGAGTGAACTCATCCATCATCTGTCCTCTGGTTCTAATCGGTGCAGAAGGACGACCAATCACTAGATTAGGTGGATGCTTCTTAGTCCATCGATAGCTTGACTCTGGATTGTCTGGTTCGGTCGGAATAATAGTAGCAGCATGATCTGCATCTACTTTAATATTTGAGTCAGGAGCATCTGGATCAGCTCGATCTGAAGAAGCTTCAATGGCCTGATCCGGTCTGTCTGGCACTTCTGGTTCTGGTGGATTGTCTCTTGACCTGTTAGCTACAATCTCATCATCACTGTTAGCTTCGAGATGGATATTTTCCATCTGATTTTGAATTGAATCTTTGTTGCCCTCAACACATAATGATTCATCAAAAACTATATGAACAGATTCTTCTACAGTTAAAGTTCGATTATTAAACACTCGATAAGCTTTGCTAATTGATGAATATCCTAAGAATATACCATTATCTGACTTAGCTTCAAATGCTGTAAGATGACTCTTACCATTGTTGTGAACGAAGCATTTACAGCCAAATACATGAAAGTGAGAAACAGATGGTCTGTTACCAGTCCATATTTCATATGGAGTGAGATTCAGCTTCTTGTTAATCATAGATCGGTTTTGAGTGTAGCAAGCAGTATTTACAGCTTCTGCCCAGAACTTTTGAGAGATTCCAGAATCAGCAAGCATTGTTCTTGCTGCTTCCTTGAGCGTTCTGTTTCTTCGTTCTGCAACTCCATTCTGTTGAGGAGTTCTGGCGGCTGAAAACTCATGCTTGATTCCATGATCTTCTAGAAAGGATTCAAGATTCTGATTTGAAAACGCAGTGCCTTTGTCACTTCGAATCCTGTCTATGCTGGATGATTTCTCGTTCTGAGTGCGTTTCAGCAGCTTGATCAACTTCGGACCGGTCTGATCTTTACTGCTCAGAAATATAGTCCATGTAAAGCGTGAATAATCATCAATAACAACAAGAGTATACCGCATTCCCCCTAAACTTGTTATTGGTATAGGACCAAACAAGTCCATATGCAGTAATTCTAAACAGCGGGAGGAGGATTTGGCATTCTTGTTTTTGAAGGATGATCTGATCTGTTTGCCCATTTGGCAAGCTTCGCAGATCTTATCCTTAGCAAAGTCGATCTTGGGCAGACCGATAACTAAATCATGTTTACACGGGCTAGCAATGGTCTTAAAGTTGATATGATTCAAGCGCTTATGCCATAGCCAGTGTTTATTATCATTGTTAGCGATGAAGCAAGTAGGATTATTAGGTTGAGCATGATTCCAGTTAATCTTATATGTGTTTCCATTCCTGATTCCTACGAGCATGGTTATACCGTCTGATGATTTAACAGTGCAAGTGTGTTTATGAAATTCTACAGCATAACTATTATCACAGAGTTGACTGATACTAATCAGATTATAGCACAGATTTTCAACTAACAGCACATCATTGATAATAATGTTACCATGGACAATCTTACCCTTGCCCACGGTCTTACCCTTTGAGTTATCTCCGAAGATGATTTTGGGTCCAGTGCATTCTGTGACTTCAGACAGCAGCTTGATGTTTCCAGTCATGTGACGAGAGCACCCGCTGTCCAAGTACCAATCTGATGCGAGATTCTTCTGTACCTGTCATCACACATATTTATTGTTGGTACCCAATCCTATTTGGGTCCAGAACGGATTAGCCCTTTGGGAACCCACACCTGTATCAGCTTTAGTGGCTTGTGTGTGTAGGGTGTGCTATGTGCTGGTCTGTTTCGATGTTGTGTGTGATAATGTGTGCGCTGTGAAAACCTTTGATTTTCATAAGGTAGTCTATATCTTCGTTGAATCGGTTTTGAGTTATAGTAATTGTATTGTCTTCCTTGCCTTCGATCTTGCATTTTTGAATTTGGTCTCACAAACACAAATCTTGCTGGTGCCTTATCGTTGGCTTGGTCGACATAACCAATCCCTTTTCTCAAATTTTGATTTACGTAAGAGACTCCTGTTTGAATCTTAGGTGCTTCAGTTTCATATACTGTGCTGGATTTAACAAATGTCATTTGTTTGACTTGATTCTTTACCAGCAACAGCTCAGACTCATCTTTGGTGCATTCTTTGGTGTCAAAGCCTATGCCGGTGAAATCACCGACATTTCTTTGAGCTTCTTGTAATTCTTCCAATGATGTTCTGGATTTTGTCCATGTTTTGAATATATGTGAGAGCTTAGCATTTTGTGTGCTAATTCTCTTATTTTCTTCATGGAGCTGATCATAAGAGATTTTCAGCTTATTCAGCTCGATCTAGAGATTTTTGCACTCACCCTGCTCAGAGCAGCTTGGTTTGTTGTGCTCATCCATTTGAGTACTGATTTTGGCTTTATTCTTCTCAAATGATTCAGCTAAGATCCTATAATCATTTGCCATGTCTTGCAGTGCGGACATGAGCTCTTCTCGTGTAAAATCATTTGATTCAAATTCAAATACCTCATCTGTCTGACTCATTTCTTCATCTGCCATCAGACATTGAACCTCTTCTTCGCTTTCGCTGGAAGAATATTCAGAGCTGTCTGAATCGGAATCAGTCTGAGCCCATTTGCTGTTTCCTTCCTCAGCAACTAAGACTTTTTGGGATTTTCCATGATTCTTGCGGTCTTTGTGGTGCTTCTTCTTTCTATCATCACGATGCTTCTCTTTCCCTTCTTCTTTCTTCGGTCTGGTGCAATCTGCAATAAAGTGTCCGGTCTTACCACAATTGTAGCAAGCCTGATCGTTAACAGTATCATCTTTTCTTGATTTATAATGATGAGAGGGTTTGAAGTTCCTCTTATTTTTAGACATAAATTTACCGAATTTCTTTATAAATAATGACATAGCATCGTTACTCATCTGTTCAGCAGATCGGTCTGATGTTGAAGCGATCTGGTCTGGGATGGCTGCCAGGGCCTTGTTGGGTTGAGAGATGAATGGCTCTGCTTCACCTCTGCTTATTAGTTCAAACTCATAGGCCTTGAGGTCTGCAAATAGATCATGAAGTTCAACCTTGTTAAGGTCTTTTGATTCCCTCATGGCAATGGTCTTTACATCCCATTCCTTTGGCAGAGCTCTCATTACTTTCAGAGCGATCTCTCTGTTAGAATATTCCTTCCCCAGACCATTCAGTTCATTTATGATGCTGGTGACTCTTTCATCAAACTCATTTAGAGTTTCACCACTTTTCATCTTTATGCTCTCAAATCTTTGAAGAGCCACAGTTAACTTGTTTTCTTTGGTCTGGTCGTTGCCTTCACATAGCTGTGCTATCTTCTCCCAAATTTCTTTGGCAGTAGAGCACATTTTGATTTTGCTGAACATGTTCTTGTCCAAAGTTTTGAACAAGATGTCTTTGGCCACATTGTCGAGGTTTGCTTTCTTTCTATCCTCATTCGTCCAGAGGGATCTGTCTTTTTCTACCATTTGTGGTTCTCCACTGGTAGTGGCGACTGCTGTATTTATTTTTAGGATCTTCATTGGTCCATCGGTGATGACGAACCACATGTCGTCATCCTGAGCTGCCAGGTGAGCTTGCATTCTGATTCTCCAGTCATCATAATCTTCTTTTGAGAACATGGGGATTTTGTTGAATGATGCCATCAGCTTAATATTCTTTGTGCTGATTAAGATGACCTGCTCTGATACCACTTGTTAGGATCGGTCCGGAGTGTTTAGAGGGGGGGTGAATGAACACTCCTTACAAAATTTATCCCTTGTGATTTCTTTCTGATTAGTGAAAGAAATCTGTTACTTAATCAACTCTTTGAACAGAAGAGACCACTAATAAGTAAGTGCGGAAACGGTCTGCTCTTGTATAAGTAAGAACAGCTCGATGGCTAAGTGCAGAATGATAATACACAGGATATGTTTCTGGAAGTTCGAAGGTGGTGTAATCCTTCTACGTCTCCCCTTCTTCCAATTAAGGAAGGTTTATACTAGAAGACTTTGATTTATACAATCCTGTTGTACAAACCCGATTCAGGCTGGATTTACCTCACTACCAGTCTGAAACTCCTAGTCACTCAACCTGCTCAGACACACTCTGTCTGACAGTTACAATATGTTGCTCACTTCTATTTTTCAATACACAATGCGCACAGTGATCCTACAATGATCAAATGTTACAAAGTAATTGTGCTTAAATGAATAACTTCAGCTCGAAAGCTTCTGTACTTTGTAAGCGTGTGCTGTTTAGCTTTCTTGTATATTTTTCAATTGATCAGCGTGAGTTGTAGAGTCGAGAGTCTTTTGCATCTGTTTGTTGCATCCTTTTATAGTTGAAGGTGGCAACGTCATTGTTTCCCTTAATGTGCAGCTATGACTCTTTTTAGACTCTGAGAAAGCTACAGTCTTCTTCTTCAGGATACTTGCCGTTCTGGTATATGCTTTCGGCGACCGTCAGGTAAGCTCTTCTTTGTCTTCTTACCTATTATGGCAATCTTCAGTCTTTGGTCCTTTGTAGCATTAATTGCAGCATTAAATGCTGCAATAAATATCCGTTGATGATTCGGACTGAGAAGCCATCCTTTATGTATCCTTGACTGCTCTGATCTGATAAAGGTTGAGATCGATCTGAAGCATCGATCTTGTCATTCTGGAATCCATCGATCCGGTCTGATATGTACTATTCTTTATCAGTTTGCTCTGATATGTCCGATCGATCTGGTATGCCTAATTTCCATCGATCCGGTCTGAAATGCTTTGCCATCTTGCTCTGTTGAGTCCGATTGATCTGGTCAATCTGATTTCTATCGATCCGGTCTGAACTGTTTTGTCATCTTTAAAATCTCATCGATAAGGTCCGGAACTAACAATTTTGATGTTCTCAAACTTCTGTAGAGAGACAGTAAGCTTGTTCTCTTTTGTTTGATCATTTCCTTCACACATCTATGCAATCTTTTCCCATATGTCTTTAGTAGTAGGACACATTTTGATTTTGTTAAACATGTTCTTGTCCAATATCTTGAACAAGATGTCCTTGGCTACATTGTCCAGATTTGCTTTTTTTCTTTTCCTCATTGGTCCAGAATGCTCTGTCCTTCTCAACAGTCTGAGGTTCACCGCTGGTAATGACCGATGTTGTGTTGACCTTCATGATCGTCATTGGTCCGTCAGTGATGACGAACCACATATCATCATCTTGAGCACTTAGATGTGCTTACATTCTGATTCTCTAGTCATCATATTCATCTTTCTTGAACATCGGGATCTTGCTGAATGAGGCCAGCAGTTCTTAGAATTTCTCAAAATCGAGAAAACATTGCTCTGATACCACTTGTTAGGATCAGAGTAGTGTTTAGAAAGGGGTTGAATAAACATTAGACTAAATTTTGATTCTTCTTTCTTACAACAGACTGTTAAGTACTGTAGTAGGTTCTCAATTGATGAACAAGTCAGCAGACACTAGTAATAGTGCGGAAGACGTCTGCTAAACTTGTGAGATTAAATAACTGAAAGATATTGTGCAGAAAGTCAATAACACAAGATATGTTCTTGAAGTTCGAGACACAAAGCTTCTACGTCTCCCCTTATTCCTTTGCAGAAAAGTTACACTAGAAGACTTTGGCTTACACTTTACAGTATACAACCTTCTTAGGCACTCACACATATTGGCCTAAACTCCTAGCAATACAACTATCACAGTTGTTTACAGCTTGTTTTTACAATACTCACACAAAGTATAAATCTCTTAATCTTCTAGTGTTTTTGAGCAGCAGACTCAGTAGGTTTTGATCTTCAAGCTTACAATAATGCGCTTTGGTGCTCTTGCAAAACTTCAGAATATTTCAATGTACGTTTTGAATGTTTGCTTGCATGAAGTTGATTTCTGACTTTCGAATATTATTCGCGTTGTTAGAGCTTTCTTCATTCTTCACTTTGACGTATTTATAGACATAGCAGTCTAACGACAACTTTTCTTCAATTGGAAAGATCTACGTAAAATCAGCTTCCTGATATTCTTCCAAATTCTTTTTGTCTTCTTTCCAATTTCGTTAATCAACGGCTATTTCAATCTGATGCTATTGGTGGCGCTGATATGGTAATGCGGCGCTATGTTGTACCTTTGTCAGAGTGAGTTTGTACTTGTTTTGTCTTGTTGCTTTATACGTCTGCTGACTTCTCCTTTAATGTATATCTGCTGGATATATGATCAGTTGATGTCCTTTCCATCATCTGCTGGATAGTTACTAGTTACTTAGTCTGCTGGACTAAGGTCAACTGATAACTTCTTAGCGTCTGTTGGTACTCTTGTTCCGTGGATATACACTCTCTGCATCCGGTGGATGATAACCCAGTAGATCTCTTTTTATCTTTACACCCGATGGATGTCTTTTTACCCGATGAATGTCTTTTAGGCTTTTCACCAAGTGGATATCTTTTAGGCTTCGATGCAGTAGACACTTCAAGCAGTAGATGTTTGTGATCACTAAAACTTAGAAATGTTTTTCCAACAGCAAGGCATGTGCACCGGGTGCACTTGTAATAAGTGCAACGGGTGCACCCTTGCAATTGCTACAATCACCAATGATATATTTGTGCTTTCATCGTCTGTGTTAAAATATCTATTTTGTTTGTTGTTTGGGACATGAGATGTTGGAAAAATTGTTCAAATGAATATTTGAAAGTTTATAGTCAAGGAGCCTACAATTGCTACAAGTGTATGTGTGCACTTACAAAGTGCACAGGTACACTTGCTCAAGTGCACATCAAGTGCTCCGCACCGGATGCACCCTTGTAATTGCTACAAGCACCGGTGCACGTACCGATTTTATTTATCCTTTCATCGGAATAATTTTGAATTTATGAATATGTAGATTTCTTAAAGGTGCGCGTAAAAATTTGAAAGGTGCACGGAAAAAATTTGGTGCACGAAAAATTTCAAAGTCACAAAACACTACACATTAATCGTTGCATGTGCAACCGTAAACCGGTGCACGTGTTGCAAGTGCACCCCATGCACCCGATGCACGTGCTTAAAAAGGTTTAGTATTTGATACTTATAACATCTATTTTAAAATTAAGTCACAAATAGTAATGCGATTTCTTCATAGCTAATAACATCAAATCCATTTGCATTTCCATGTTAGTTGTTACTTCGCTAATATATATTTAATTGAAGATTGGCATATCATGGATAATAGAAGATAAGAAAAAAAGTCTGCAACTTTAACATAGATTTTAAAAATAAGCCCCTACAGCTGCACGTCAAATGTAAAACCCTCCCAAACAATGATATGATTTTGGGTTGTCGATGCACGAATAAATGAATACGTAAAAATCTTAAAGGTGTACATAAAAAATTCAAAGGTGCACGCAAGAAATTGGGGTACACGTAAAAATTCAAAGTCACAAACACTACAGTAATCGGTGCTCATGCTACAGTAACATGGTGAACGTGTAGTAAGCACGCCGCATGCACGAGGTGCACGTCCTACAAAAAATGGGGTGTACATGGTACAATACACGCAGTAACCCTGCGAGATGTATAATTGTCCTTTCATCAGGAAATGGGCCTATGCGAATTGAAGTTTTTTTTTTTTTGTGGATTGGATGAGAAAATATTTTGTCTAGTAGTAACGACCCAAAGTTTGCCCATATTAAAAAATTTGAAAAAAAACTTGACGAATAAAAGTTTAATTTTAAAAAAATCTATTTATGGTGTGTTTGAAGTGATTGATATGGTTAACATTAGCCTTGATACAATTTTAGGCTAATTTTAAAAAAAATTGTGAATTTTAAAAAAAATTTCAAAAATAATGTTAAATTTTTTTTTTATATAAATCTAAGGTGAAACGCATACTTTGTATGCGTTTCTTTGTTTTTTACTTTATTTATTTTTTGTAGAAATGCGAGTATGCGTTTCTCATTTTTTTTTATTTATTTTTTTTTTTTTACAAAGTATGTGTTTCTTTGATTTTAAATTATTTATATTTTTTTTTTATAATAATGTGATGCATACTTGGTATGCGTTTCTCATTTTTTTACTTTTTTTTTTGTTTTTTTAACTATTGTAATGTTATTATTAGTCATATTTTTGTTGTGTATATCTACTCACTTTTATATAATAACAATTCACACAATAATTATACTGAAATAACCAAAATAATCTTACTAAAAATTATTACAAAAAATTATATAGAAAATCATCCAGAAAATTCTTAATATTAATATATAAGTTTTCAATAATTTATATATTAATGCATTTAATTTATTTATGAGCTAAAAATTTATAATTGGATTGCTCCCACTCTCCACAAATTTATATTAAACTAAAAAAATAAGTAACAGCAAAATAGTTACAACCCTTCATTTAGCTGCTAAAATCAGTCAAATTGTCATGTTTAGCAATGATTTTGTCCGAAGTGACGCAACAACTTTGACCATGCGGGGGCGAGCAGAGTATCATCCTGCATGAGGTAACCTGTTCAGAATGGATTGTCCTGCTCGACATGATTTTATCCGATATGACACATCCTTCTCCCCACATCAAATAATAGTAATAATAACAATAATAATAATCATATATTTAATAAAACTAAAATAATAATAATAATTATTATTATTATTATTATTATTATTTGTGGCGATTATGAATTAATTACGGTTTTGGGGCTCCCGAGGATTTTAAATTTGGTTTTTGGAGTCGTTAGATCCAAGGGATGAGATTGTATTCTCATCATGGTGATAACCTTGGAATTTGATTTTTGGTGGAATCTGGGGTCCGGAGTACTTTGTACTGGGGCTGATAATGAAATTAGAGTTGGAAAGATAATTATTGAAAACAGAAGATTTTTAATGAATCATGATGTAGTTGTGGAAGTATTGGTATTTTGGAGCCTGAGTGCTATATATGATTATTTTTATTGTTATTATTACTATTATTTGATGTGGGGAGAAGGATGCGTCATATCGGATAAAATCATTGTCGAGCAGGACAATCCATTCCGAACAGGTTACCTCATGCAGGATGATACTCTGCTCGCCCCCGCATGGTCAAAGTTGTTGCGTCACTTCGGACAAAATCATTGCTAAACATGACAATTTGATTGATTTTAGCAGCTAAATGAAGGGTTGTAACTATTTTTGCTGTTAATTATTTTTTTAGATTAATATAAATTTATGGAGAGTGGGAGCAATTCAATTATAAATTTTTAGCTCATAAATAAATTAAATGCATTAATATATAAATTATTGAAAACTTATTTATTAATATTAAGAATTTTCTGGATGATTTTCTATAAGATTTTTTATAATAATTTTTAGTAAGATTATTTTGGTTATTTCAGTATAATGATTTTGTGAATTGCTATTATATAAAATTGAGTAGATATACAAAACAAAAATATGACTAATAATAAAATTTCAATAGTTAAAAAAACAAAAAAAAAATTAAAAATCAAAGAAACGCATACTTTGTAAAAAATTAAAATTAAAAAAAATAGAAACGCATACTTAATTTTTGTAAAAAAAAAAATAATTTAAAAAACAAAGAAACGTGTATGCGTTTCTCATTAGATTTATAAAAAAAATATTTAACACTATTTTTGAAATTTTTTTTAAAATTAGCCTACAATTTTACTCTCATATTTGTTTTGATTTAAAAAAAAAATTATTCAATATCATATTTTAATCTCACTTTATATCAAAATAACATATATACAATTTCCCCCTTTTTTTACTTTCAAAAGTTAAAATTCCGGTCAAAACTTTCAACTTACTTCCTATAACTTAATCCCACAAATTATTATTATTCTTATCATCATTATTATTATATCTATTTTTATTTATTTATATATTAATTTATTAATTATTATATATATATTATTATAATATATTATTATTATTATTATTATTGTTATTGTTATTACTTTATTATTATTATTATTTTTTATTATATATATATTTATTATTGTATATGTTATTATTCTTAAATTATTACATCTATATATATATATTATTATTATTTAATATAAATAATTATTAAATAATATTGTTATATATATATATGTGTGTGTGTGTGTTAGGATCGATTCCGATGGTGGGTTGCCAATCCACTCCCGGGTTCAACTAACATGAGCTTCAATAACTTGTTTCTTGAATTAATTGCACCGAGTGGATTATATCGAGTTCGGTTACAAAATTGAGCAGGAGACACTCGACATAACCCGCTCTATAACCGATTAAAAATTTGGAAGATATTTGTAAGATATGCAAGAAAATATGTAAAAACAGTAAGGTAAATAAATGCAATAAAATAATTAACACAAGCATTTATTTTTGGAAGTTCGAAGCATAATGCTTCTACGTCTCCCCTTCTTCCATCTCATGAAACGATACACTAGAAGACTTTGATTTATACAATTTTTTGTACAAACCCTATCCAGTTGGGCATTTCTCATCCAACTAGAACTCCTAGCAACTCAACTATGTATGTTCTTTAATGTCTCACATACAAAGTCCTCACTCAGTTGTGATAAATCACCAACTGTTACAATGGTATTCACTCTTCTATTTAAGCTCACAAATACAATGAATAGAGTGAATACAAAGGCACAAATGATCTCCTACCTGATCTGATATGAGCTTTAAAGAGGTGCCAAAGGTTTGGGGAGTTGCTCTTCATTTAGCAGTTGTGTACTTGAAGTTCCCCAATTGAATCCCAAGAGGGTCTACTTTGGAAGGCTTAGATTGATCTTTAATCAGCTGTTATTGAGCTTCCAAATCATGTCCGATATATACGTTATATACAAGAGTAATTCCGTTGGGACAGTTTTGGTAAGCTTTCAAACATTGCAACGTTCATATTCTGCTTTTTGGGCTATTTTTGGAAGTCTACTGGTCGGGTCCGCTTCCCAAAGTCCCCTGCTCGAGTCCACTGGTTGGGTCTGCTGCTCGAGTCCGCTGGCCTATACTGGATCAAAGTCCACTGGCCTCTACTGGTCAATGTCTGCTGGCCTAAGGTCTGCTGGTACGTTGCTGACCAAAGTCTGATGTTCTGTTCTATTAGTTATAACTCTTGATTTGTTGATTTCTAGGCAAAGTGATCTACATAAAAGTTGTAGCCATTTCTCTTAGCTTTCCACGGAATCAAGAATCGCTCAATTTCAAGTTCACATAAGAGAATTATGCTCGAAATACGAGGCATGCTCATGCTCTAGGTTTGATGGATGTAACAGCACATATCGTGACTTGCAGAAGCTTTTTGGCCATCTTAACGTCCGAATTAGTCTTTGACTTCCAAATATGATTTGTAGATCTATGCCTTCGCTTTCTAACCCATACTGAATCGTCATGTTTCAATAAGCGAACTGAGAGTTATGGCCAATATACCACAGCAGCTACAACCGGTCTGTTGTTGTTTCAACTTTGTACCAGCAGACACTTGCAGACATGTTTTCGTCAAGTAAACCTTCGAATCTAGTTTGCTGGCCTTAAATACAACTTGTAGATAATTGAGTTGGCTATCCAACCCATTTAGAAGCACATTGATCTTCAATAGCCGTTATTGAGCTTCCAAATCATCTATATAGTCCCAAGTAATGATATATACGTTAGATACAAGAATATAGCCGTTGGGACAGTTTTGGTAAGTTTTCAAACATTGCAACGATCATATTATGCTTTCTGGGCTATTTTTGGAAGTCCACTAGTCGGGTCCAGTGGTCGAGTCCGCTGCTTGAGTCTGCTGTTCGGGTCCGCTGGCCTCTACTGGATCAAAGTCCGCTGGCCTCTACTGTTTCAATGTCTGCTGGCCTAAGATCTGCTGGTACGCTACTGTCCAAAGTCTGATGTTCTGTTCTCTTGGTTATAACTCTTGATTCGTTGATTTCTAGGCAAAGTGATCTACATAAAAGTTGTAGCCCTTTTTCTTAGCTTTCCACGGTTCAAGAATCGCTTGATTTCAAGTTCGTATACGAGAGTTATGCTTGAAATACGGGACGATGCTCCTGCTGTATGTTTGATGGATGTAGCAGCACATGTCGTGACTTGCAGAAGCTGTTTGGCCATCTTAACGTCCGATTCAGTCTTTGACTTCTAAAAATGATTTGTAGATCTTTGTCTTAGCTTTCCAACACATACTGAATCGTCCCGTTTCAATAAGCGAGCTGAGAGTTATGGCCAATCTACCACAATAGCTACAATCGGTCTGTTGCTTTCAACTTTGTACCAGCAGACACTTGCAGACATATTTTCGTCAAGTAAACCTTCGAATCTAGTCTGGTGGCCTTAAATACAACTTGTAGAGAATTGAGTTGGCTATCCAACCCATTTAGAAGCACGTCATTTTGATGTCTGGGCTTTGAGATATGATTGATTTAGTCAAAAGCGCTCGGGATCTACTGGTTGTATCTACTGGTCCAGTAGACCTTTGCTTTTGTCTACTGGTCCAGTTTACTTCAACCCATTTATTTTCTAATCATCAAGCTCCTAATCATGCTATATTCATTGCACACTTGATGAAATATATTAGCAACATAACAACAAGTTTTTTTAACATCAAAACAAAGATTATTCGGGTTTCCAAAACCAAACAATCTCCCCCTTTTTGATGATCACAAAACTTGAATAAAAATATGAACATGTAAGCACAATGTTGCATAACAAGAAAAATCATATTTTTTAAACAACATATTTCTCCCCCCTTTTTGTGTGAATAAAAAAGGAAGACAAATAAAATTTACTTCCCCTCAAGGATTGAGATAAAACTTAATTTTAAAAAGTTCGAAAATTATAGCAAGTGAGGGCAAATGGGGTAGGCTGGAAAAAAAATGCATTGCACATTAATTTTTGAACAAATAACCTCTTTTGATGATGGATGACGTATACTTGGCAACAAATTTGAATTTCTTGACAAAACTCAACAATGTACATTTTTCATCGTTTCTGTGGTAGCACACTTAGTCCAACTTGAACTAATTAACTGCTTTTCCTCAAGCAAGTTTGGGCTGCAAGACCTATACCGCTGCGATCCTCTATGAGTCTAGTTTGCAACGCGAAAAAATGGTTCGTCATTTGAACATCCGAGCAAGAAATTATGCCAATTTTCCAAAATCGCTGCAAGCTGCCAGACAACTAAAATGCTTCGAAAATTGTTAGAAAAATTCTCCAAATAACAATTTTAACTTAAAATGAGTTTAGAACATATTGAACGAAAATTTGAACTTTTAAAATTATTTTAGTGCAAAATAAATACAATGAAATTGATTTTTATGCTAAAAAATTTCAAACACTAAGTTTTTTTTGAAAATTATGCTATGAAATTAATTTCATGTTCATGAAAAAGTTTCTTTAAAAAATTTCTGTCTAAGATCGGTTAAATACTTTCCAAGAACAACCTGTCTCTGATGCCACTTGTTAGGATCGATTCCGGGGGTGAGTTGCCAATCCACTCCCGACCCACCCCCGAGTTCAACTAACTTGAGTTTCAATAGCTCATGTTCTTGAAATAATTGCACCGAGAGATTATATCGAGTTTGGTTACAAAACCGAGCGGAAGACAATCGACATAACCCACTCTATAACTAATTAAACATTTGAAAGACATTTTAAAGATATGCAAGAAAATATGTACAAACAGTAAGGTAAATAAATGCAGTAAAGTAAATAACACAAGCATTTGTTTCTGGAAGTTCAAAGCACAACGCTTCTACGTCTCTCATTCTTCCATCTCATGGACGGATACACAAGAAGACTTTGATGTATACAACTCTTTGTACAAACCCGATCCAGTTGGGGATTCCCCATCCAACTAGAACTCCTAGCAACTCAACTATGCATGTTTTTTAATGTCTCACATACATAGACCACACACAGTTGTGATAAATCACCAACTGTTACAATGGTATTCACTTTTTAGCTCACAAATGCAATGAATAGAGTGAATACAAAGGCCCAAATGATCTCCTAACAGATCTAATATGAGATTTAAAGAGGTGCCAAAGGTTTTGGGAGTTGCTCTTCATTTAGTAGATTTGTTTTTGAAGTTCCCCAATTGAATCCCAAGTGGGTTTGCTTTGGAAGGCTTGGACAGATATTCAATCAGATGTTATTGAGCTTCCAAATCATGTATATATAGCCCCAAGTAATGAAATATACGTTAGATACAAGAATATAACCATTGGGACAGTTTTGATAAGTTTCAAACATTGCAACGGTCTTCTGCTTTCTGAGCTATTTTTGGAAGTCCACTGGTCGGGTCCGCTGCCCAAAGTCCGGTGGACGAGTCCGCTGGTTGGTTCGCTGCTCGAGTCCGCTGGTTGGGTCCACTGCTTGAGTCCGCTGGTCGGGTCCGCTGGCCTCTACTGGTTCAATGTCCGATGGCCAAAGGTCTGCTGGTACCCTGCTGTCCAAAATATGCTCTTCTGTTCTCTTGGTTATAACTCTTGATTTGTTGATTTCTGAGCAAAGTGATCTACATGAAAGTTATAGCCATTTCTCTTAGATTTCCAGGGAATCAAGAATTGCTCGATTTCGATTTATAAGAAAGTTATGCTCGAAATACAAGGCAATGCTCCTGTTGTATGTTTGCTGGATGTAGCAGCACATGACATGACTTGCAGAAGCTTTTCGGCAATCTTAATGTCCGATTCAGTCTTTGGCTTCTGAATATGATTTGTAGATCTTTGTATTAGCTTTCCAACCCATAATGAGTCGTCTTGTTTTGATACGCGAGCTGAGAGTTATGGTCATATACCACAACCGCTACAATCTGTCTGTTGTTGTTTCAGCTTTGTACCAGCAGAAACTTGCAGACATGTTTTTGTCAAGTAAACCTTCGAATCTAGTCCGCTGTCCTGAAATACAACTTGTATAAAATTGAGTTGGCTATCCAACCCATTTAGAAGCACGTCGTTTTGATATCCTAGCTATGAGATATGATTGATTTAATCAACAACGCTCAGAGTCTACTGGTTGTATCAACTTGTCCAGTAGACCTTTGCTTTTGTCTACTGGACCAGTTTACTTCAACCCATTTCTTTTCTAATCATCAAGCTCTTAATCACGATCTATTCACTGCACACTTGATGAAATATGTTAGCAACACAATAACAAGTTTTGTTAACATCAAAACAAAGATTTTTCGGGTTTCCAAAACTGTGGGGTCCTCGTTACTTAATCCATTATGTATCAGTTCATTATACATATGTGAGTAAGAATTAAGTAAAAACATATACTGATTAAGAGTTTAGTTATGTAGGTTGTTACAAGTTGACAGAAACCATGTCAATAATACACATCTGATATACAGCACAACAACCTAGACCAAAAACTCCTAAGCAGTGGTTCAGCTCGCAGCGGAATAGACTCACAATCCCGTCCTCCCAAGTCTATGAGTCCCTACAGAAACAATCACACAACATGAGTATAGATACAAAACCATCCAAGTGCGATATCAATACAAAACATAAACGATAAAGCACTATAAACATCAAATGTGATTGTCTTGTATCATGCATCATCAAATGCAATTATGTCATGACATGTCTCATCTCATACCCTGTTATAACCAGACCAATATGATATGCCTATCTCAGCTCAATATGTCAGCGAAACCTCCTCACATCTTCATATTATCAGCTCATATCATAGTACCGTCCTTACATGTTATAACAACCATAGCATATACCGAACTGGTGTATATCTCTCATACCAAAGCATATGTAGCATACCTATCGTGGCAACAATCCCAGCCAAAGCATATGCCCAATACTGGCATTTCTATCGTGGCACCGATCTCAGCCAGAGCATACGCTACACATCTATCGTGGCATCCCTCTCAACAATATAATAACATGAATGCACATGCATATGATGTCACCAATCATGATACCATGCTCACATCATCATCACAACAATATCATATACTCGTACGTTAAAACGTACCTGTTCTGCGACACAAAAGATATAAATTAGGCGTCACTGTCTAACTGTCTCGTTGTCCCGTCCCCTGTGATGAAGCTAAAACAATACCAACAATATATCATGTTATCATAATCATTAAAATCAAATTCTACAAAATTATAACATTTTTCAAATCTGGACCCTGGCGATCGATCTCATGTTTTGAGGCGATCGGTCGCCTAAAGATTTGGTCCTAAGCGATCGATCTCTTAAGTTCACACGATCGGTCGCCTACCCTTTGGTAAAACATTCTGCCTCGAGGCGATCGATTGCCTACTTGAAGCGATCGATCGCTCAATGCACCGCCACTCTCATGTTTAGCCACATGATCGATTGCCTCAAACGTCGCGATCGATCACCTCCTCTGTTTTCTGAAAAACCATGGCGATTTTCTACTTCTTTTCTTGGTTCTCCTTCTACAACACAATTCCAACCATAAAACTTTTCTCACTACAAGTCCTAACGTCATATAAACATCTTTCTAGCATAGTTCCAATCATTCCTTTACATAATAACAAGTTTCAATTCAAGTCATAGAAGAATACTACCCATGCTTCAAGTTTCCATCAACTGAGCAAATATACATCATATATACTATGAAATTATTACCAAGAGAATATGAATTCACTTCTCTCAACTTTTTACCAAGTGAAATCCAAGCCAAAAGATGCAAACCTAAGGAAGAAGCTAGAGAGGAGCTTGGTAGAGATTTGTAGGTGTTGATGGTGTATTATGTGTTTTCAAATCTGATTTGTGTGAGATATAATCAGCCTTCAAATTCAACTCAAATTCACACCACATGCCAACTCCACTCAAATGCCTCTCACATGCATGTTAAATTCACACCAAGGTTAGATCCCACTATACATGCCATACACAACATGAATGTTCTTGATATATATTTATCAACCATGTAACACCATTTCAATTCAATTCTTAAATATAGGAAGGTGTTTGTCACCTCATAATTTCACCTGAATTGAAATCCTAATTATCTCATCTCGAAATCACGACATACCGTAATTATTTCATAAGTACGCCTTAACCATATCACATCATATCAAGGCATGACAAAAACCCAACAATATATATATATATATATATATATATATATATATATATATATATATATATATACATACTATTATTATTATTAGATGTATTTTCTAAAATGGCCTCCTTGGAAATGCTATAATCAATTTTAGCCTTACTTTAGGTTATTTTTATCAAATTGACCTTTTAATTATGTTAAATTTCAATTATATCCTTTAAACGCTATTTTCTTCTCCCACATCAATCTCTCATCATATTTTATTCTCCCACCATCAATCTCATTGGATTATATCCTAATTCTATAGGATTTTTCTCAAGGTAATCTCATTTCTCTACATTTCTTTTGTTTTCATATCTTATTTCTCAATTATATAGAATTGTATTTGATTGTAAATTTTTAGCTATTGGTTTTTACATGTTTTTAAATTGTTTATTTCATCAAAGTCGAATACTTTTTACATTATTTTTATAAACTCTACAAGAATTATCTAGTGGATTATATGAGGATCATCCTAGTGGACTATATATTGAAGAGAAATTAAGGATTCTAACACATCTTTAAACCATATTTTTAAAATTATGTGAATGCTTTAGGAGGAAGATGTTTGAAACTTACATGGTCACGTTGGGAATTGCAGTTATTATGCACATAAAATATTTGTTTATGTATTTATTGTACTTGGTTTAAATGATAATAAATATAATTATTTAACAAAAAATATATTAAAATAATTATTCATATTGTTTATAATATTTTTTTAGAAAGATAATATAAAAAGTAAAAGTTATTCCTTATTAAAAGGTTAAAACTTATAGGATATTGCTTTCGATTAAACTTATTGATCTTGCACGGAAGTACCACAAAGAGATTAACATTCTAGTTAAAAATATATATATTTAGCATACTTGTGAAAATTAAAAAAATAAAGTCCATATGTAATTAATAATTTTTTACATCCCAGTACTTTAAAAATAAAGTATAAAACTCTATGTATACCAGTATATAAGGCAAATGTGCCTTATTTTTTAAAGTATAGGGTATCATCAATCTTATACATTTGGTTTATAATTTTTGGATTTTAACCTAGATGTATATGTCATTAATGTATAAGTCAAGAAAAATAAAACTAAAGAAATTTTGAAGTACTTTAACGATTATAAACAAATCATAAATTTAAAAGCCGAATTTGAGCAAAATTTAAGTTGGTTCTTCTTATCAACTACGAAATTTTTTAGATAAATGTAATTTATATTGTGAGTAGATTATCATATTATATTTAATTTTTGAAAATTGATATCAATTGACATGAAAATTAATGCCTCGAGAGTGATAATTAAAAGAGAAATTAAGGTTCTATCTTAAATTCATATTTTTAAAAATAGCCTTATCTATTAAAAAAGAGTATTTTGGGATTTGAAATTTATGAAAGGCCATATTTAAAATTATTTAATTGATAAGACTATTTTTAAAAATATGGATTTAAGATGTGTTAGAATCTTAATTTGTCTTATTAATATTAGTGGGGATACTTTAGTCATTATACCAAAATACAAAATTAACCCGCGGTCTTATCCTACAACCATACACCATATAACTTATCACATTATACAATTTTAAATCATCTTCCTCGCTTATCCTATCTGACTGTCACTCACATCAAACACACTCTTGGTGTATTTTTATCAAAAAATAATATTTGGCCAAAATATAATAATTTCATTGCAAATTATATATTTAATTTGTAATTGCATATCATAATATTTTGTACAAGAAAAACTAGTAGTTAAATTTTTAAAAATTTATTATTATTAATCATGAAATAATTTCTTTAATTCTAATTTTATGTTTATAATCAATATATTATGTATACTGTGTTTAATGCGTAAGATATAGACATAATTAAAAGTAATTATTTATATAATGGACGAACTTGAATCAAATTTTTTTAATTTTTTTTTTCAATTTTAAAAGCTCGAATTAAAAGCATATTATATTTTTCATAATAATACAGTTATTATCAATAAAAGAGGAGCTTTATTACCAAGAAAGATAAACCTCAAAACAAGATGCCAAATAGTTCTGGAATTAATCATATAAATATTGTAACCATAATCACAAATTGAGATCTGTGCAGGATGGCGAAAATATATGACCCCTCGAATATTGTATCCATCAACAATGAGCTGACGTGTTAGCTCCGTTTAAGATTCCAATTTGTGATTACAGTTATATATGATTAATTTCAGAACTTTCTGGCATCTTGTTTTGAGGCTCCTATTTCTTGACAATGAGACTCATCTTTTATTGATAATTAGCGATTTTTGGCAGTATAATTTTATATAAAATATTTGTACATTTTTATATGGTATATAATTACAACATAAATATCTAATTATTGCATATTTTTAAAATTCTAAATATCTAAACCAACATGATATATTATTAATTAGATGAAATAAATGATTTTAGAAACTTTGAAGAAAATCAAAATTTTGGAGGTAGTTATTTATATAAGGGTATTTTAGGAAGAACACATAAAAATTATTAATAGACTAATATAGTTATTATGTATGTTTTTCTTTTATAATATAGTATAGATTATGAAAAATACTAGGGATGACAATGGGATGGGTCTAAACCCGGACCCGCACTGAACCCGCCCATCCGGGGCTGGTCTGGACCCGCTTCAACCGGGTTTGGAAGCGGGGCGGGGCGGGTCCTGGGATTGGCCGAACCTGCCCCGGACCCGCCCCGCTATACATTTTAATTTTTTTTTAAAAAAATATGATATTGATTATACATTTTACTTCTTTGATTGAACAATAAAGTGTCATTATTTAATTTTATATCAAAATTCATGTGTTCATGTTAAAGAAGTTTGACATTTTGAAGGAAATAAGAGCAAACTAATAAATATTTAGTAGTTCAAAGATAGTTTTACAATGTTTATTATAAATATTTACTAGAGAAAACATGAAATTTAATCACAAAACTCAACTTTTGTGTTTCAAAATTGATTTCTAGCTAATTTTTATTTTTTAAAAAAATAAAAAAAAATAAAAAAATTGGAACTTGGGCGGGGCGGGTAAACCCGCCGGGTTCGCGGGTCTAAGCGGGGCGGGTCCGGGTTTTACGTATAGCGAGGCGGGTCGTGAGATTGACCAAACTCGTCACATACCCGACCCGTTGACATTCCTAAAAAATACAGTGGATGTGTGATTTTTTCTTAAGGATCTGACCTTATTTTGATTCGATCTTTTTTTAAGGTTCTGACTTTATTTTGATTCGATCTGCCAATCAATATTATAATCTGGATTTTTAAAATATTGTTTATTTATTTTTTAAATAAGGGAGAAAAGCGGGAGTTTCTTCCATTGGGGCGTGGCCCCGCGAGAGATTCGAGGAAAGGGGCGTGGTGGTCCCCGGATGCTGCTGCTTCTTTGTGGGGACGAGATACCAGCCTGGATCTCGGCTGGTATTTGGGCAGTTTTTTTATTGTTTTACAACGTGTTTATTTGGTTTTTAGATAAAAATTGATTTTGGGGGATTGATTTCTTTTTTTTTACTATTTTTTCTTTAGAAAGAACGTATAAAAATAGAAGTACAGAACAAGTCATAAAATATTTCCGACTGCTTTACGTTGAGTGGTAACAAATTTGTAATAATTGAAGTTCATTAACCTCGTTTTATTTTAATATCAAATACTTAATGATTTTGTTTAAAAGTAATTTTCTTCTAACTTTTAAAAAGTAACATAAAAGTGTTTTAAATAAGCAATACAAAATATACCCTTAAATAAACCAAATTATGTGCCCTAGTATAACTAATTGATTTGTGCTTGATGCATATATCACGTAATTGTATAATATTGTTACTTTGATGATATCCTCAATAACAGTACTTTTGTGGGATGAACACTTTCGTATAATAGTTGTTTTTTAAACAATTTTTTTATCTTTTGTTAATTTTTATAATTAGTTTGGAATAGGGTTAGTTTTGGTTTTATAATTTATTGTGGAACATGGTAATGTAAACTTATATATTATAGAATAGGAAAATATGATAATTAAACTTCAAATGAATATATATATATATATATATATATATATATATATATATATATATATATATATATATATATATATATATATATATAATTTAGATGACAATCTCCACGATTTTATATATTGGGTCAACTTAAAATTTGATTTGGTTGACTTCGAATATAAAATAAATTCAAAAAATGGAATGATTGGATATCCAAGTTATTAATCCCGAACACGTTTTTTTAAATATAAATTTGAATAATAATTTGAATATAATTATTTTATAAAATTAGCGCGTACTTTAAAACAATTCATGGAGGAATCTTCAATATGAATTTGAATTCTTTTGTTTTAATTACTTATCTTAAAATCGTAAATTTGGTTGGAAAAAAATGATTAATTCTTTTCGTATGGATTTAATTAAATTTAGAAAATTCAGAGATGTATTTATAATGTGGTCGTATGATTCTGGATCATGGTGTTGAGCAGTAAACCCTTTCGATCTGAGCATAATATCCTGAGGTTGAAGATATTGAAAACAAAAAGGTTAAATTGGCGTCGAGGTGGTCCTCGGCGTGACCACTCTGACAATCAAGTTAGTGCTCGGAAAAATGAAATGAGAATGAAACAAGATTAATGGATTTTTCACTGTATATTTTATAAATATATCAAAAATCAGGTGTATATGCTCGTATTTATCATGTAATTTTTCAGAGTAATGACCCGTGGGTTTTGGATCATGGTCTGCCCACGATCTGTGTATGACTCTCCTCAAATGTCATCTGGCATTAACTTGATCTGCCCACAATCTTCGTCTGACTCTCCGTAATTGTTGCCTAGCACTAACACATGTCTGTTATATTCTCGAGGCATTAATGTCCGTCCGATCACCAGCTTTTACTAAGTGCTACGTTATGTCCGTAATGTAGGCACATACTGGTCGGGTGCCTCGAGTTGACGTGACATTCTTCCACCTCGATCATGACGTGTCTAATTGATCCGCATGCATTGGGCCGAGCTGGATTTCCTAGCAAAATCAATTATTGCTTTCTAACAAGTTTTGTTTTGTTTTGTTTTTTTTATGCTACAACACTTTGACTGTAAACTTACATATGCTTTTTTAAAATAAAATTGGCATATTGATGTTTCTATAATTTCTTTATTTCATTTAAAATGATTTTATATTGGTTGTCCACTTTATGATTCTTTATCATGTGATGGTGTGATAACTTTTCAATAATATCTTCAAAATTCAACTTGCTAATTGATGTTGCTCTTGCTCACAGTATAATTGAAAATTATAGGAATTGTATTTAATTCCTAGTTGAACAAAGTAGGTATATAAAATAAAATATAATTTTTGAAGAAAAAATATAAGGGGCATTTACGGCTGGTACCACTTCCAAAACATAAATTCATCATAGTCCACCAAAAAACATAACTTCACTTAGATGTCAATTTTAGGGTAAAATGACCATACTAGACACGTAAGTGTTGCTACCTCCAATTCTGAGATTAAGTAGCAACAACCATCCATGGAAAGTGTCGTTGCAGTGATCGAGAACTTCGAACACCCATCTTCTTCCCATAAGCTCCGCGAACGACTCCAGAAGCATCCGAATATGTATGACTTCATAATTTCTATGATTAAGCGACAACTTTAGTCCATGGAAAGTTCGCCGCCAGGAGATTCCTCTAGTCTGAAGACACTGCTTCTCCATACCAACCCAACACAGAAAGTCGACGGAACAAGAAATTGAACATGAAAGCTCAGCTGCAACCTCTAAGGCTTCAATTATCAACTCCGTGTTCATGGAACTCAAAGTGCGGCGCTGAGACGGCCACTGCTATGAAACTTGGAAACCCTAGCAACTTTTCATGTTTAAAAATCACTCATCACCATGTTAAAAAAAAGCGTGCACGATCATGCAAAAAAAATCGTGCATCAATGTACAAAAAAGCGTGCATACCATTATAAAAAATCTTGTACCACCATGTTAAAAAATCGTGCACCATCATGTAAAAAGTTGTGCATCACCATTATAAAAAATCGTGCACCAATGTACAAAAGCCATGCATCACAATGTTCAAAATCAAGTGCAGCAATCATGCAACAAAGTACAAAAGACGAGCACCAATGTGCAAAAAATCATGCACGATTAGTTAAAAATATAGAATTTAGTTTGTTGTAAAAATATTGAATTTAGTTTGTTTTATGTGCACGATTGAATTTATATAAATGGGTGCACGATTAAATGTGGATGCACGTTGGTTATTTGTTATGTGCACGATGGATTTATAAATGGTTGCACAATTAGTTTTATCGTTTGTGCACGATTAATTTAAATATTGAATTTAGTTTTTTTTTGTATGTGCACGGTTAATTAAAATATTGAATGAATTTAGTTTTTTGCATGTGCACGATTAATTAAAATATTGAATTTAGTTTGTAGTATCAAAAGATGCACGATTATATTTTTAAGGGGTGCACGATTAGTTGTGTTCCTTGTGCATGATCAATTAAAAGACTGATGCATGCCATTGCTGAGTGAAGATGCAAGATTGTTTATGTTTGTGCACGATTGGATATATGAATGGTGCACGATTAATTTTGTTCTTTTGTGCACGATTAGATTTAAGGTGCACGATGTAAATTTGAGATGGTGCACGATGTGAATTTGAAATTTGAAATTTTGTACATAATCGTACACCACATATTTGAAAAAGTGATGTGATGCACGATTTTTGAAATTTCAAAAATTATGGTGCACCCACAGACCAAATAAATCGTGCACCCACATGCCAAAATAAAATAGTGCACCACCAGGCAAAAAAATCGTGCACCACCATGCGCCAGGAACAAAAATCGTGCACGCACAGTCCAAAATAAAATCGTGCACCACCATGCAAAAAAACCGTAGCACCAGGCAAAAATATTCTTGCACCCACAGGCAAAATTAAATCGTGCACCACCAGGCAAAACAATCGTGCACCACAAGGCAAAAAAAGCGTGCATCCACAGACCAAAATAAAATCGTGCACCACCAGACAAAAAAATCGTGCACACCAGGCAAAAAATATAATGTACCCACAGGCCAAAATAAATCATGCACCAATGTCCAATTTTAGTGCACCAAATGTAAAATTGAGTGCATCCAACGTCTAATTTTAGTGCACAAATGTCCAATTTTACTGCACCAATGTCCAATTTTAATGAATCTCCAATGCACGATTTTTACCCATGATGCACTATTTTTTTGCCCCCAAAATTTCTTAAAATTTTGTCGAGTCCTGCACGATTTTGGCCCTAAAAATCCCAAATTTTGAACGTGAACCGTGCACCAAACTTCCCATGATGCACGGTTTTTTACCCATGATGCACGATTGAAATTCGAACCAAACTTTCAAAATTAAACTAATTTGATAATCTGTAAACTTGTTATTGAATGAATTCAGAAATGAGAATTTGACACCAAATTATATCACCGAACTTGACCACTTCAATGATGATTATATCAATGCGAATGAAGTACGAAAATAGTGTATACATTCAGTAATGCCAAAAAAATCATGATTAAGTGATTAATGCACCCCATGTCAATGTGAATTTAGTGCACCCAATGTGATTAGTGCACCACATGTCATTGTGATTAAATGCACCCAATGTGATTAGTGCAACCCATGTCAATTGGTGCACGTTTGAAAATGAAAGCAATGGTGCACGTGTTCTTTTATGAAATATTCAGAATTCTTCACATGCACCTCCAACAAGACGCACGCTCAATCTCAATGTCATCTTCAAATTTTTTTCTTCTTAATCCACATACATATATAGAGATTGTATTACAAAATAAAAATAAAAAATCGAGCAGTTAGGGTTTCAAATTTATCAAATGAACATAAATCAAATTGTGTATTAGCTGTATATGAACGCACATCAAACTATAATTAATCCAGTCATAGAAAAATCCATTGGAAGTTGACGATCTGCTAAAAGAAGAATTCCAGAATTTAGAATTCCAGAATTTACAGTTCGAGAAATTTTTGCAGATCGTTAAGCACCGGTGAAGAAGATGCTGGCGGAACAGGAGCGTGGCAGCGACGACGGCGAAGGTGGGAGCTTCCGTAGCGATGGTAATGATGGTGGTGGGAGGGATGAACTGAAGAATGTGGTGAAGAACATATGTTTTGATCGCAAGAGAATTTTGAAAATTTGAAATGGGTTCGAAGTAATGATTTTAATTTTAAGGGCATTTTGGTCAAAAAAGATGTCAATATCCTTATGTTAAAAAATTGGACCTAGATGAATTAAGTTTCTTCAAAAGAGAATTTATATACACCGTTTTTTTTTTTGCCAAATTTAGTTGAAAAGTTGTTTTGGAAGTGGTACATTCCCGCGATTTCCTCAAAATATAACTTAGTATTCAAATGTAAAATTTGCGCTAGCAATAACAATGTTTTAAGGGGAAATTTCATGGAAGTCCACTTTGGTGACACAAAATCTACTTAAGTCTTGAGAAAAAATCTTAGTGCATAAAAAGCCAAATTGGAAACAATTGTGTTGAAATAAGTCCACTTTTCAAATTTTCAAATCAATTGGGTGTTTTATGATGACTCTTTTACCCCTCAATAGTTTGATATATTGCATTCTATCCTTTAGGCTTTTGTTTAAATTACAAAGAAGTCCATATATATATTTAATTATCTTTTTTATCCTTATATTTATAAAAAGCAACATTTAACATCGTCGTTTTACAAGTCCCCGTATTTACGATCCTTGGCACAAAAATGGTATCAGAGCCTAGATTTATTCTGGAAATACTATGATAATATCTTGAATATTAATTTGTAACATATACGGAGGAGACGATTCAAGAAAAATATGGACCCGAACGTTTGTTCGAAGTGTCATTCTTACAGGTGATATTTCCAGAAATTGGAAAAATTAAACCAGAAGCATATGGCAGAAGCTCAACGTTTCAGCCATAAGTGGAAACAATTACGAGGAACAGGTTTATGCACTCCAGGCATAAATCATTACAAGAAATTGGAAAGGATGGCGAAGAAGCTTCATCAAGTGAACCTCAAACTTCAGTTCCAGTTAGCCGAACTTCAGGATAACAATCATCCTGAACATGAGGACGTTGTACCAGACCCCAATGATCCAACAGGGTCCGGACCGGATGATTAAGATGGGTGAGCCAACCTTTCGAGAAATCGAGCCAGATTCTTCTAAGATTTCCCAAGATCTTAGAGAGATCCAGAAGACAGTGCAGCGCTATGGATACCTTCAATACCATGTCCCTGCACAAATTCATCAGATCCAGAGTCAGATGGAGACCATGATTAAACATCAGAAGGAAATTCTTGAGAACCTTCAAGATGTTCAAACCCGAGTGAAGGAATTGGAGTCAAGGCCAAGTCCGACAGGAAGAAGGAACGGAGGATGGTTGTCACCATCTTACGGAACAGAACCCCTTTTACACCAAAAAGGGAAAGCAGAGGAGGTCCGACGGCCTATGACGGAGACTGAAAAAATGATTGCAGTCCTACGAGGAGAACCATTACATCCCACAAAGTAATGGAAAGAATCAACCTGGAAGATCTTCATGATCTTGCTGATTCATTTGCGGGATTAAATCTCGTAGAAATCAAGACAGGAGAGCTTGTACAAAGACCTCCACCACAAGAGAGCTTCGGGTCACACAATCCACCCGAAGGAGACCAAAGTATGCCACACAGAGATGATTTCACCTCAGCAACTTTGGATCCCCCAGTTGGAACAAGGAACCGTTCCCGAAGGCCAGATATTCATCAGACGCCCTACGGGAAGTCACAGCTAGATCCAATCCATCCATATGGACTTATGCTCAACATGGATATTTTGGATTTCAAAAACAGAGAAATTCTTATTGATGAATGGGCTTCAGCAATGAGAATAGCAGCAGGAACACTTGACTTAGGCAAAGAAGGATTCATTTTACTTCTAAAAATGAGTCTGGAAGGATCAGTCAAGATTGCCTGGGATCTTGGAGACCCAGGAACCAAGGAAGAAGTTCTAGCCGGAGAGTCCCTGAAAGAGATCGTGGACAAGATGGCAAGATTCTTTAAAATCTGTTTCATCGGAATAAGCTACTTCGAGGGAATGGAGGAAGAAAAGGCTAAGAAATACAGACAAACTCTAATTAGCCTGGAACTACATGACATCTGCTATGTAGATGAGTACATCAAACTCTTTACAGAGTATCGATGGAAGTCGAAGATAGCGGAAAAAGATGCAGCTGAGCTGTTCTTTGCCAAAATTCCGAGCCCATGGAGAGAAATGCTTATCCAGGAGTATACACCGCATGCAATCGAGACGGTGTCCAGGAGAATGTCATTTCTCAAAGTAAAGCTGGCGGAGTGGTGCTACCAAGCAAAGCTCCAGAAAAATTTCAAGAAGCTCAGAGGAATCAACAAGATGGCTCATCTTTGTTGTACGGGAAATGATATCCCTACAATCATCGGGAACTAACCACAAAGGCGAAAGATGAAGAAGCACAAAAGTCATCCATATGCCCAAAGAGGTGGTTCAAGAAGAAGTAGGTCTTCATGGAGACCTAGAACGTTCTGGTCAAAGCAGAAAGCCCGAAGCTATAGATCGGGGCAAAGATCAGGACCAACAAGGAGTAGAATCTCATCGACAGGTTCTAATCAAGCAAGTTTTAGCAGGGCACCAACGAAGAGAACTTTCAGACGCACACCTACCCGTGCAAATGAGAGTTTCAGAGATTGTAACTGCTGAACATGCGGAGCAAGAGGACATATCTCTACAGATTGTCCAGAAAACCAAAGCCGAGGAGTAAGACAGTTCGAGCATACCAAGGAATTTGAGGATGCTGTCTATTTTCAGGATTTGGTATAGGTGTATCAATTTGATGATATTCCCTCAGATGAAAGCATCTACGAAGAAGAGATCTATTCTGAGGATGGAGGGGATCTAGCTCAGAATCAGAGTGAAGGAGAGTTCCTTCAGCACGTGATTAGAGAAGAGCCGTCGGGGTTTTTCTCGAATACTACTGTTTCTCATAAAACCCTTATGAGGATCATGAAAGAAGAACCAAAGCTTCAGATGTATGATGGATTTACAATCGGAGCAATGAAAAAAGCCATGGATATGATTGGTCTTCGTAGCAGGAAGCATCAGATTATCCATAGGGTGACAACAGGTGAATTTGCGATCCCAATGGAATTCACGGGAAACCAAATTGAGATGCAGTTAATCCCTACAGAGAAATCCAGGAGATTAAGAACAAGGTTAAAAGAGAAGTTGCTAACATGCTCTCATGGATTCATATTGGAGCCATTCGAGTAATCATCAAAGCAACATTCAAGGAAGGAATTAATTCGCCCCTCAACCTGGCGATCTTTGACAAGAGAATCCCGAACCTCAAAGATTCTTGTTTGGGAGCAGTGGCAGGAAATCTGTATGCAGGAAAGATGGCCTTCAACATCTATCCGAGGATTGCATACAATTTAGGAGATCGAGACTTCAACAAAGTTCTCACGCTTCATCAAGATTTTAAAAGAGAAGATTTGATGAAAGAAGGGAACAGGCCTTACTCGATCACCTACAAAGTGTCATACGCACTCTCGAATACTCATCATTCCGAGGTATTCTTGAGAAAAGAATTCATCGAAGTCCCCAGAATCTTCGAAGACTTCGCCAAAGCAGTATTGCCGGACATCATTGATACTCCGACAATAGGAGAAATCAACATGAGGATACAAGATCAACCTGTTTTGAACAGAAGTAGGAGCCTCATGATCGAGCCAAGAAGGATGTCTTTCCAACAGGATAGGTTGATCAGCAACTATCCCGGGGAAAAACAGAAGGCAGCCTCAAGCAGAATTCAGAAAGTTCCTGATGTATTCCAAACAATAGGAAAACTGAAATGCCCAGAAGGCTGGAGAGAAGTGCAGATAGTTTTTGATATCACGGAGAAGAACAATATCTTCCCATGCGATGTCTTATATTATTTGCAACAACCTACAATTGGCAAGTTTCACGGAAACCTTCAAATTGGTGAAATTGATCTCACAATTGAAGGCATTGCTGGACGGATCCCAGAACAACTTATTCTAGGGATTGAATTTCTCGAAGAACATAAACCTTGGGAAAGATTGCAAGATGGAATGGAGTTCACGATGGAAGGAAAAAGATATCGAATCAGATGACCACCAGTCCATTCTCCATATACATCTCCATTGGGATGTTATACGAGAAGTACAGGGTAGAATATTTTGCAGCATACTTTGACTCAGGAGCTGGAATATGCACTGACAGGCGAGAAATCTTCCCCAAAGACGTTGGTGAGAAATTACCAGCCATTGCCGGAAGAGACTTTTCCAAACAGATCCTTATTCTTAATGAAGGAGTCCAAGGAGCGGAAATAATTATCGGCGGAGCAGGCGGTACCCCATGGTACAAAGTCAAAACTCCACCTATATATTTCCATGATACAGGTGCAGATATGCTGTTAGGAAACAATTTCCTACAGACGTTCAAGACATTCACTCAAGAGAATGAAAAGAGAAGACTTATTTTCACAACTCTATGTGATCATACGATTATGGTACAACGATTACGGGAGGCATTTCACAGAAAATTCCCTATTCATTTTTGCAACAAGCGTGGTGATGAAGGAAAACTTTGACACCCAAAGATGAAAGATCAGCGGAAATTTGGAGAGGCAATTCTTCAGTTCCGACAACAAGGTCCTAGTGAAAGGGAGTCACAAACTTTTGACTGGGTTAATATCATGTCTTTCAGAGAACAAGATGAGGAAAGAGTAACTCCAGAAACCCTGTTGCTACTGAAAAATGCTTTACGAGAAGAAGTTCCACAACCTGAATCTACCCTCGAAGAGCGAATCACTCTAGAGGATGTAAAAAGGAAGATTCGTAGGAACTACAACGAGGATCCACTGGCATGGTGGAACAAAAATGAGCTCAGAGCTACTTTGAAGGTGAAAACTGGAAAAGAAAATGAGTTTGTGAGGTACAGGCCGATCCCCATGAACCAGGAAGATCGGAAGGATATGCAGATCATACTTAAGGAGCATCTTGACCTTAAGTTAATCTCAGTAGGTATTTCTCCATACAGCCGCCCCGGTTTTCTGGTAAGAAATCATGGAGAAATTAAACGAGGAAAGCCGAGATTAGTGATCAACTATAAAGGGATCAACGAAATCTTGGAGTTCGATGGATATTTTATCCCAAGCATAGAACATTTGGTGAATACCATCAAGAATGCCAAAGTATTCTCCAAATTCGATTGCAAGTCTGGGTTCTACCAGATTAAAATGGAGGAAGCAAGCAGAAAGTTCACAGCATTCTCCACATCACAAGGACAATATATCTGGAATGTCATGCCAATGGGATTGGCAAATGCTCCCCAGATATATCAAAGGAAGATGGATGATCTTTTCAAGGATTACTTCAGCTTCATGTTCGTGTACATTGACGACATCCTCATAGCGTCAAAAAACATGAAAGAACATCTTAAACATCTGGAGATCTTCTCAAACGTTTGTTACAAGGAAGGATTGGTGCTTTCCGAAAAGAAAGCAGTAATTGCTACAAGGCAGATCGAGTTCCTTGGAATCGAGATCGACGAATCTGGAATCATCCTACAAAATCATATTGTTGAAAAAGTACAAGGATATCCGGATGACCTCAAGGATTTAAAACAACTTCAGAGTTTTTTAGGAGTTGTTAATTTTGCTGGAATGTTTATCAACAATCTAGCAAACCACGGGAAGGTGTTCAGTTCACTACTAAAAAAGGATGTTAAGTTTGAGTGGAATGAAGATCACAGACAAGCTGTTAAACAGCTAAAGGAGGTTTGCAGGCAACTACCAAAACTCGCAATACCAAACGACGAGGATGAACTGGTATTATACACAGATGCCAGTGATCATTGGTGGGCTGCGGTCCTCATGAAAGTTACAACAGAAGGAGAAGTGCCATGCAGATATTGCAGTGGATTATTTGATAACAACGAAGTTATCAGATGGCACATCAACGAGAAGGAGTTCTTTGTAGTTCGAAAGGCTTTTAAAAAATGGCCATTATTTTTACTTGCAAAGAAATTTATCTTAAAAATAGATAATACGAGTGTTAAGTCTTTTCTGAAAAATAAAATTGAATCAAAACCAGAAAAGGCTAGACTTTTACGTTGGCAAGCTGAGTGTCAATATTATGATTATGATATTGTCATTGTGAAATCTGATAAAAATATTCTTGCAGATTTCTTAACACGAGATGGAGGGACACATTGCTAGCGATACCCTCAAGCGAGTTAGGAATCTCAGGGAAAACCTGAGATCCTGGAACGAGATTTTGGGACTCTTTGTCTCAATGCAGAGGTCGCGGGACGACTTCAACGAGCAAATCAGGAACTTGTTACTGATCATATACGAGCATGCTTTCGGGACCACGAACGTTTGTTTGAAGTCTTGAAAGGGCCTCTACTTCAGGCAGCACCTTCAACGGTGCAAAAAGAAGTGTTTAGAGAACGGGGCTCATCTAACCCGGAGGCAAGGGATTCAAGTACCCCTGTCACGAGTGCTTCAGATGATGCATTCCTTGAGGATGTACAAGCTGAAGCGAATGTTGAAGGTCAGGTGTCATCACAATCTGAACCTTCAAGTCAACCCAGCACCTCTGGGGTAAAAGAGGGAGAGTTGAATCTTAGGCCAATGACTGGCAAGTCTAAGGTTCAAACTAATGACGATTTAGTTTCTTCACCTATGCAGGATTACCAGCACACTTGGAAGAAACTAATTACCAGGCGCGGTATCAACCCAGAAAAATCAATAGTTGATATCTCCGGAAAATATCCGAGAGTTTGGATGAAACCAGGCAGCCATCCAAATGATGTTCAGGAATGGTATAATTTCGGAGCTCTGGCTTCGGTTTATACTGTGGCACCAGCCTTCTCTGAAATTTCGAAATTAGCAAAATGGATCAGAGAAGCTGTATACGAGACTTGGGCCAATAATCCACATTTGGCCAGAGGTGATATCTTGGAGTTGTATTTTTTCAGTACTGCTCCAGAACCGGCAAAGAAAGGCTTCATTGAAGCTTTTCATTTTATCAAGCTGAGAAGACCAGATGGAAACGCCCTGAAAAATATAAAAATGGCGCTACCAGAAGGAATTTCAATTTTGGCGGGAACTATCACAGATGATGAAGTTTCAACCAGACGAGCATGGGGTCTTTTGGTTTGTCTAACTGAAATGGACAAAGTCAAATACACATTCAAGTTCTTTCATAATTCAGCCAATAGAACTTTCTTGCTGAGTTCCATGACAGGAACCTCCACGAGATTTGCCGAAGAACTCTTTGAAACAAAGAGAAGAATTCTTTGGGCGAACAAGATTCCGGCAGGAAAGGAGACTTACCGGAAATTCTGCAACATGGCACACATTGGCCGATGGATTGATCATATCTGCCTAGCATGCCCGGAGCAGAAAGAACCAGAGTTCGGGAAAGGATTCCGATCCAAACCCGACAGATCAGAGGCAGGAAAAGACAAAAGACCTGTGGACAAGAGATCCCGTTTTCCTAAAGCTCGGGGACCACAAAAACCACTAATGTAAAGATTCCCCGACAAAGGAAAAGAGGTGGACCATTAGAAGTTAGTGCGGCTACTGTTCAAACGCACTCAGACAAAAAATAATGGACCACTCACGAGAAAAGTTTGCACAACCGGACAAAGATGCCAGACCACGTGAAAGTTAAGGCGCACTCACAGGCGCACTCAACAATTATCAAGATTTGGAATCCGCATTTGAAGTCCGGATTCATGCCTATATAAGGGCACTCATTCAGGAAGCTAAGGACATCAAAAATTCTCCATAGTTTTCTGAGAAATAAATTTAGAGTCTCCAAGCTTTGTAATATTTCAACTTTCGTAGCTTGGTAATCTTTCTTTCTTTTATTTCTTTTGTAATCATTTGTAATATTGTTCTGTTGGTTTTAAGTTTATATGTTCTTGAGTCAAGCCTCATCTATATGAGAGGCTAAACAAGTCCGTCTCCTCCCAAAAGGAGACGTTTTAATGTAATATATGTTATAAGTATTCCAGAATAAAAATAAGGCTGTTGCCCAGCTATCTCCCAGATTTCTTTAAATCTTTTTTATATCTTGAATATACCTTACGCCCTAAGGTAGGAAACGAATTAGGGCTGTGCTGTGCGGTTTCTGAAGGAGTCGGATAACTGGCAGACTAACCTCGCCCGTGTGCTGAGGTTGGATGGTGAGGAGCCATTCGTAAAACAGTCTGGAGGCAGTAAGTTTTCGACTGGTGGAAGTTGCGACCCACCTCACCCGGTGCCGTTATGGTCAAAATGGTATTTTTCAGTTTGTTAAAATTTTATTGTAATACGGAAGCATGTTGGGCCTTTTCTTTATTTTAAACACGATCTTCAAATCGGGTTGAATTATAATTAGACGAACGTTATATAAACCGTGAGTCCTTTGCAAAAGTATGCTCTTGGGATTCATCTCGAGATGACAGAAACTGAAGGATCTCATGTTCATATAATGTTTCTGTTTGGTAAATATTAGGATGTAAACGATGATGAATAGTATATTGTGGCATATTTTGTTCTTTAAACATTTTCTAGGGGCTAAGAATGCAAATTTATTAAAGATTGGTTGGACCGCGTGGACCGCTTGGACCACATGGACCACATGGGGTTATTATGGTCATTTCAACCTAGAAAGGACTTATGTCAACTAATGTTTTTTCGCTGGACTAGGATAGATTATGTTTCACGAAAGTGTACCGGCCCGTAATTTTCCCATGTTTTAAGTGTAGAATGAAGAAGGAAAGCTACAATGGGCCTCAGGGGATCTATTTTTTTAAAGTTGGGCCTTCAAACATTTTGGCCTGGATTAATCACAAATGGGAATGAAATTATTATTATTATTTTATTACATATCTATCAATCTTCTATATTATAAAAAAAAGTACACAAATTTTATTTACGAGAGAAAGAGGACGATCGAACAATATATGGTTTGAAGTTATATATAAAGATTAGAAGAAGACATGACTCGAAGTTGTATACAAAGATTCAGAGGCCATTGGAGAAAATTGTTAAATATATGTGACATGTATTGATTCATTCTATGGTCGTTTACCTAAGATATGCAACGGGTTTGATATTCGTGAAAAAAGGTGCTAAAGAAGTTATCTGAAGTAAATTATTACGACATGAAACATGGTGTGGCTGATGATGATATTATTTTAGAAGGGCTAATTTTCTTCCTAGGGTTGACAGTAGTTGCTTTAAATTTAAATTTTTAAGATATGAAATGAAATGTTACCTTTTTCTAATGATAATTTCCACCGGTAGCTGTTAGTTTCTTCCAAATATTGATGGGGATGTATAGCCTTTTTAGATACTTACTTTGCTTCAATGTTTTTTTACTCCTAAAATTTTCACGGTCACGTATCCGAGACTTCTCAAATACCGACACTCACAGATACGTGGCTTATCTGAATTAAAAATTTATTTTTTTATTTTGGATACTTGTCTAGATACTTCAAGAAACTTCTGATTCCGACGTATCAAATACGCCATGTGGAGTATCCGAATTTAAAATTTATTTTTTAATCTCAGATAGTTATATGAATACGGTCAAGATACGTATTGGATACGCCATAAGGATTTTGCTGATGAAGATTCTATACGAGATAGATGAGTGATAGATCAACTACAATGGTGTATAATTCATGGCTCAGGAACTCCTAATCTTCAATCAGTTTGCATGAAGATACTTGGCCAAGTTTCTTCTTCTTGTTGTGAGAGAAATTGGAGTGCTTAGCATTTATTCACTCAACGAAGAGAAACCAAATAACACAACAACATGCCGAATATTTGAATTTCATTTATAGTATATCTTCTTTCAAGGAAATCTCCATAATATATGAAGAGATACTCCAAAAAATGGATGTGGCTGGAGATGCTTTTTTATCATTAGATGATTTTAGCATTCTTGGTATTGCAAATCTATCACTTGTTTGAGTCTATTATATTGTAGATGATACTAATGAAGAATCAATATATCGAGATATGTCAATCAATTAGATGATTATGCAATATTTTTATGTAACTTTCTTGATTTAAGTAGTAATTGTGTTTAAAACTCTATTTGTCGTGTATTTGATGAAGTTTAAACTTTGTTTTTAATTTTATGTGTTTAATGTTGATTATATATTTGAAACTTGATTTTTATAAATATTATTGAAATTACCGTATCCAGACGTATTGTATCCTAGAAATTTGAAATCCCGTACAACCGTATCTGTATCATCATATACACGTATCGGCGTATCCGTATCCGTGAATCACAGTTTTTTTATATAACGAATCAATTGTCAACTTTGGTGTTGATTTTTGCACACTGTTCTTATCAACACTTGGAAGAGGAATACTCTGCTTAAGCAGTCTGTTGCTCACATTGAATCATGTCGTGGAAGTTGCGGAGCCACACCCAAGCTGGGTGATCTAAAAAAAAATTAGTAATGTAAAGTTTTTAAAATTTGATCTTGTAGCCCAACTCTTTATTATCCTTCAAGTCTATATTTTGATATACATTTTGACCAGCCCTATGTAATATAAGTAGTAATTGTGTTTAAAACTCTATTTGTCGTGTATTTGATGAAGTTTAAACTTTGTTTTTAATTTTATGTGTTTAATGTTGATTATATATTTGAAACTTGATTTTTTATAAATATTATTGAAATTACCGTATCCAGACGTATTGCATCCTAGAAATTTGAAAAATCCCGTACAACCGTATCTGTATCATCATATACACGTATCGGCGTATCCGTATCCGTGAATCACAGTTTTTTTATATAACGAATCAATTGTCAACTTTGGTGTTGATTTTTGCACACTGTTCTTATCAACACTTGGAAGAGGAATACTCTGCTTAAGCAGTCTGTTGCTCACATTGAATCATGTCGTGGAAGTTGCGGAGCCACACCCAAGCTGGGTGATCTTAAAAAAAATTAGTAATGTAAAGTTTTTAAATTTGATCTTGTAGCCCAACTCTTTATTATCCTTCAAGTCTATATTTTGATATACATTTTGACCAGCCCTATGTAATATAAGTAGTAATTGTGTTTAAAACTCTATTTGTCGTGTATTTGATGAAGTTTAAACTTTGTTTTTAATTTTATGTGTTTAATGTTGATTATATATTTGAAACTTGATTTTTTATAAATATTATTGAAATTACCGTATCCAGACGTATTGTATCCTAGAAATTTGAAAAATCCCGTACAACCGTATCTGTATCATCATATACACGTATCGGCGTATCCGTATCCGTGAATCACAGTTTTTTTATATAACGAATCAATTGTCAACTTTGGTGTTGATTTTTGCACACTGTTCTTATCAACACTTGGAAGAGGAATACTCTGCTTAAGCAGTCTGTTGCTCACATTGAATCATGTCGTGGAAGTTACGGAGCCACACCCAAGCTGGGTGATCTAAAAAAAAAATAGTAATGTAAAGTTTTTAAAATTTGATCTTGTAGCCCAACTCTTTATTATTCTTCAAGTCTATATTTTGATATACATTTTGACCAGCCCTATGTAATATAAAATGCTGGCTCCCCCCCCCCCCCCCCCCCCACCCCACGCGAGACATGTAGTTTGGAGCGAAAGCAATCCAACTTCAGAAGAACTAAGAGCTTATCTCAAGAATGTTGCATTGAAGAAGTCACAAACAGCTCACAAACCCAACTTGAGATAGACCTTAATGAGGAAGATAACCTAAAGAATAGATTTAAGCCGATTGAGGATCTCAGAACTGATGCAATATTCTCTGTGGATGACGATGTAATTCTTCCATGTCGCACCCTGGCTTTGCGATTACTGTGTGGCAAACTGCTCCAAGAACAACGGTGGGATTTGTTCCTCTTATCCGTTGGCTGGATGAAGAGGTTGGATGCTTTAAGTTTCTACATTGCATTTTTATCATGGACCTGCATTCATTTCATAATTGATTTTCTATTGCTCCTTCAGTCGTTATTTCACTTTTTGAAGGGGTCTTTATTTTCAACTCTCTGAGAAAAGCAAGCTACCAAATACTACTTGATGATTTTTCTCCCAAAATCACCTGTTCATAGACTGGACTGGTTCGGCGAAAACCCGGCGATCAATTTAAGATAGATTTGGATAATGTTTGATCTAAATTTAGGGGGATGTGAACTGCTTGGATATCCTGACACTGCAAGGGGTTATCTTATGTCGGAAACCTGCTGTAATTGGTGGCTATTTTCATATTTAACCGTAGACAGAACACAGTATCAATATGGATACTTTCTTGAATAGAAAATGAATAAGAAGCATAATATAATACATCACAACTTTGTCTTTAGCAGTTTTACTCCAAAGCCGAAAATCCTCAGCAAAGAAATTTATTTCATTTATGTTCACTGAAAATCGAGGTTTAGTGATATCAGTTTTCTAGGATTGGTTAATCCATAGAGAAGAGGTATGAAAGACGATTCACCCACTATACAAGAGTCTAAACAATCCAGAACAAAGGTTTTCCACCTTATTATGTGTGCGAAATCCACTAGTCCAAATAAAGTAGACTCTCGTATCCAAATCAAATTTGGATCATTGGATCCTCCATACCGGTAATACCTGCATGCTAGGGTCTCATTCCCGTAAAACAGAACGTAAAAACATTCATAATTTCTGCAATTACTGCATCAGATAATGGCTGATAAAACAGCCATAATTTTTGCAATTATTCAATTTACCCCCTTTGAGTTCATGCAACCATAGGAACTTATGAGGTTCCATAGTGGTTTGGGCCTGAGTCGTGATAGGGTGACAATTATGCTTGAGTTTCACAAATATGTGCATGACATCATAGATAATATTGACATCTAAAACTTTTTTTTTCTTCTCGACGCTATGTTTCTTTCCTCAGCACTTATAAAGTGAAAGTTTTAGAACATATAACTCGAGAAATTTTATTATAAGAGATGATTTCATAGTATAAAATTGTATATAATAGATTTTTTAATTTAAAAATTGAAGACAAAATAACTAAATTCGAAGGAATAATAAAATGAGGACATTAATTATCAAATTTTGTTTTTATTTTAAACACGAGCAGATATACTCGATTTTATATTGAAACGAAAAATTTATGTTTGTTGGAATATTTCTTAGTTTTGTGATTACAAAGAAAACCGCCACCGATCTTATTTGAGTTGAGTTCGATCTTCAGTAGTCTCATTAAAATAGTCTACCGCTTGACCAGATAATCTACCGCTCAACAGCTAGTCTAATGCTTGACCAGTAGAGTCTAACGCTTCTTATTGAAGAGTTATCGTCAGTAAAGTCTACTGGATGAATCCAGTATACTTGGTTAGAAACTTTACTTCAGCAGACTACCAATATCAATAGATCAGTAGACATAAGTCCAGTAGACTATGTCACCTTGGGAAGTCAGCAGATTTAACTTAGCAGACGCTAGTCCAAAAGACAAAGAAATCCAGCAGAGTTAATCTGGCACATGGTACACTGCAAACAATAGTATACCAGTGCCACTAAACGTGTCAGAAAACTAGACGTTGTTAACGGATTTGGAAAGAAGACAAAAAGACATGTTGGACTCTTTTTTGAATGATAATTTAGCGTATCTCTATCCATATTTAGAAAAATTACCGATGAACTTTCGGAGCTATAAATACGTCTATTGACAAATTGAAGAAAATCCTCTACTGCACTCTTGGACATTCGACAATTCCGAAAAGCTCTCTACAATCATCATCAAACACATTATTGCAAGATTCAATATCATTAAAGAGCAGCCAAACGTTTTCCACGTGATCTTGAGGGTCCAAGTTAAAGTCTACTGCTCATAGAGAAATACTCAAATGTTCCACTGTAATATCTCTCTTTTGAGATACAGAGTGTTAGGAAATCCTTGTATTATTCAGACTTAGTTCTGAATCTTAGTGAGCTTTATGAATCTGTGTGAACTAGAAGTTTAGGCCATCTGAGTGATATTATCCTAAGTGGGTTGCATATTTTTGAGTGTAAGCCAAAGTCTTCTAGTGAATCCTTACTGCAAAGCAAGAAGAGGAGACGTGTGTGTTTCGAACTTTCAGAAACAAGTCCTATGTCATGTAATTTCTGCATTTTACTTATTACTTCTACTTTGCTATCCGTTTTATTTCTCAAGATCGGTAGACTCTTTCCGCACTACTTATTTTAGTACTCTACCGACTTGCATTTGATTGAGACTCTACTGCAGCACCTAACAAGTCTGTCGTTAGTCGAGAAATTTCAATTTGACCCTGTGTTTATTCAAACTCCTTCTAAACATGCATTCGATCCCAACAAATGGTATCAGAGTAGGTATTCTCAACCTTTAGAATACTTGAACTGGTGACATCATTTAAGAAGTTCCCTATGTTTTCTAAAGAGGACTATGATGACTTGAGAGTTCGTATGCAAGCTCATTTGTCAGCACAAGATGATGAGATGTGGTATGTCATCACAGATGGACCTACGAAACTTTTCAAAGTAAACATTGCCACTGAATTACAAGCGGTGACCCTCAAATGGTCGAAAAAACAAGAGCATAGTGGACCATTGAAGAAAAGAAGAAGGCCAACCTAGACAATGTGGCCAAGGTCATCTTTTTCAAAATTCTAGACAAAAATATGTTCAGCAAGATCAAAACCTGCAGTACCGCAAAATAAATCTGGGAAAAGCTGAATCAAATATGTGAAGAAATGATCTCACAAAGGAGAATAAGCTTACCATGGTTGTTCAGAAGTTCGAGACATCAAAATGTAGCCAGGAGAAACATTAAATGACTTTGATGAGAGGTTTACAAGTCTGGTTATTGAATTGAACTCCCTTGGTAAGGAATCTAACAACAGAGAGTTTGCTTTGAAATCACGAGAGCCATACCAAGAGAATGAGATGTGAAGATTGTGGCTATGCATGAATCCAAGGATCTAAAAAAGATTGAACTTCATGACTTATTTGCTGATCTCAATTCTTATGAGTTGAATTGGCATCCAGGTTGATGAAGAACCAAATACCAGTCAACCAACAAAGGGCCTTGTTACAACAAAGAGCCTTGCTACAACAGAATCACAATCCACTGCAGTAGAGAAGACTCGTGAACAATTATGCACAGACTCTATAACAATGTTTGTTAAGAAATTTGGAAAGTTTATGAAGAAAAATCATAGAGCATATCAATTTTCTTCTAAGAAGTACAATGCCAGTGACAGATCAGAAGAGGACGAGCATGTCTGTTTAACTATCACAAGCCAGGTCATTTCATAGCCGACTACACCAGACCAAAGAAAGAAGACTAGAAGAGGATTCCTAAGGATTACAGGAAGTCGAGATAATAGAAGGTCATCCAGAAGAGATAAAGATCTCCTTGTTGCTGAAGAAAACAAGAGCAAGTAGGCGGACTCTGATTCTAATTCTGAAGAATCTGCAAGCTCTTCCAGTGAAAGTGAAGCTGAAGACGTCCGCTGCCTCATGGCGTATGATGATGATGGGGTAACTGAACTCTTCTGAATTTACACATGAAAAATTAACCACAGCACTGTATGACATGATGAATGCGTACCAAAAGCTGTACCAGTCCTTCGAGATGTTTAAGACTTAACATAAGAGCCTGAGTGAACAGCAGACTAACAAACTTGACTTTGAAAAATCGAGTGAATTAGATAGCTTAAGGGCAAGAGTAAGTCTACTCGAAAATGAAAAGGACAAAGTTCAGTGCAACTGGTTCGCGTATGGAACACACCAGCTGCTAAAGCAAATAAAATACAAGAGTTGCTCAGGTCTGCCAGTGACCTTACTGGCATAGGCTACATCGACCATGACTGTTATAATGCTAGCACCAGTACTCAATCCTGCCTGGAGAAAAATAAGTTTAAAACAATAAAAGTTATATCCAGCACTGTAGATGACCCAAATGAGTCTGTGATACATGTTAAGCTAACCTACTTTAAGGAAAGGACATCACACAAAGATATAGGTTATGTTGAGCCTGCAGAGAAGCTCAAACCAGCATACTAGTCCACTGATGGACACATGTCTACTGGTTATGTAACTCAAAAGGCAAAACCCACCTGGTATCACAATTGTATGCCTGTCCAAACGAGATACATGGTTCCTAATAGAAATCAAAGACCAAGACAGAATACATACACTTCTTATCGCATGCACTAAAATAGACCTCTATCGTATCGATATGCACATACATTTCAGGATACACACAAAACCTATAAGGTAAGGGTTATTCAAGTGTGGTTCTAAAAGGGCTAATCCTGTCAGGACCCAAGTAGGATTGGATATCAATATTTTAATCGCTTTAATTACAGAGATTAGGAGCCAGCAAGTCCAGAACTCAGAGTGGTTTTTGGACAATGGATGTTTGATCGCGGTTTTATTTTAAATAGAAAATTTCTTTGTGGCGCGATTATATCTCAATTGTACGGTGCCAAGTTTTAGTATAGTAGATAAAAGTCAGGATGTCGTACCCACATGGACTAGGAAATAAGTATCAAATTCCTTTAGCTTATCTATATTTTGCCTACGATTATTAATGGATTATTAAACTAAATTAACCAAGAACAAAAGCCAAACCAAACAAGCAAGCGATAAAAAGTGTAGAAAATCAATAGAGACAATTATCAAGACATTGGTTCACCCATGTAATCCCCCATAATTCTTTTATAGTTATGATTTAAAATCCTACGTTCTAAGGTGACGAGTTTTCCTAATGCATTATACTATGGTCAAGCTAAGTCTAATATTAATGTTACAATAAACCATTCTCGTGTCATTATTGCACAATCAATACCGAAAAATGATTTATGAAAACTACTAACCTTTGATCTATTATCACACGTGTGCTAGATTTTACTTGGTACGTCTCAATCTAAAACACACAACCTAATTTACTATATCGTACTACAATATCGCATGGTCAAGTAAATCGCAATATAAAATCATTCAAAGGTGGCCAAACCTTCAAAAGCATGAAGAAGAATAAATTATTAAATTACGCACACCGTTAATTAAATCCCGAGTTCAAACATGGATCCCATAGTCTTGATAAACTAACTTAGATAACAATCATAATCAAATAACAATGAAAAATCTTGTCATGCAACAAGTTAAACATTAAAATCTAAAAAAAAAAATTGAATAAAGTTTAGGAATACGAAATAACACGAGAAGATGATTGCTTGCGTTGATGCGTCGTCCCGTCTCTCCCGTTGTATCTTGCTCTTCAATGGCTTGAGGTTTGTTTGAGAGTGGAGGCTTGTTTTCTAGGTCAAAATCTGATTAAAAGTCTTGATTTTTGTGTGGTTTGGTCTTTAAATAGTGGAAAAGATATATGGAAGTGTCCTTGTTAGACTCAAATCTAAAAGGAAAGATTTTCCAAAATTCAGCACCAGGCGATCGATCAGGACTTCTTGGTGATCGATCGTGAGTTTCCAACTTTTATTTTTTTCAACTTACTCACCTCGGCAATCGATCGGGACTTCTTGGTGATCGATCAAGACATATAATGTTAGGATCGGAGACGTGTTTAGAAGGGGGGGTTGAATAAACACTGCCCTCAATTTCTGATCTTCGACTGATTACTGCAAACTGTTAAGTGATGTAGCAGCTTCTCAATCAAATAAGCAAGTCAGTAGACACTAAGTGAAGTGCGGAAAACGTCTGCTGCACTTGTGAGTTAACTAAAGTAAACAATAAAAAACAAGTAAAGAACACAGAGATTGTTTCTGGAAGTTCGAAGCACAACGCTTCTACGTCTCCCCTTCTTCCTTTGCAGGAAGGATACACTAGAAGACTTCGGTTTACACTTTACAGTATACAACCTCCTTAGGCTTTCACACAGCTTAGCCTAAACTCCTAGCAACACAATGTATATGATTTGTTTACAAAGTAAACTATCTAACACTCCTTTGAATGACTATTACACTTGTAAGCTTTGAGTGTTCTTGAACGATCTTTGAGCAGTACACCAGTTTAACTTGATCTTTGATATACCAGTAGGTGTTCCTTGCTCTAGCTGAATCTTCAGATAATTATGACTGATAAATTTCTCTGTTTGAATGTATAGAATAATCGATTGTCAGTGGATTCAACTCTCTTTCTTCATTCATTCAGCATCTGTATTTATAGACTTTATTTGCAACGGTAAACTTTCTTGGTATGGAAGGTTCAGCGTAGAATCTGTTTTCTTCTCCATTTTATCTTCCCTTCCATTTTTGTTCAGCAACGACTCTTACAATCTGACGGAATTGGTGGCGATGATTTCGTAGTGCTCGTCGCTCTGTTGTACCTTTGTCAGATGGAATTGTACTTACTTTGTCTTATCTCTTCAATCCGCTGCTGGATTCACTTCTACTGTTCTTGTAACTTCAATATCCAATGGTACTTTTTAGCTCAGTAGATGTTGGTTAGACTTGATGAAAGACTTCATGCAGTAGATGTCTTTATCCGGGTGGAAGTCTTTATCCGGTGGAGTAATAATACAGTGGATGTCTATTCCAGTAGATGTCTTTATCCAGTGAGTATCTCAGTCCGGTAGATGTCTTCATCCGGTAGGTGTCTTCATCCGGTAGATGTCTTCACCCGGTAGGTGTCTTCACCCGGTAGGTGTCTTCACCCGGTAGGTGTCTTCATCCGGTAGGTGTCTTCACCCGGTAGATGTCTTCATCCGGTAGATGTCTCTTCTCGGTAGATGTTTGTAATCACCAAAACTTAGAATCGTTTCCCAACAATTTCTCACTTTTTGGTGATGACAAAACTAAGCAATAACGATCTCATACTCGAATAGTTTAAATGGTGAATCCTGAAAAGAGACTTGAAGACATAATGGAAAAGAAATTTTCATTTGTTATAAAGATAAGCAGATTACAAGTTGTAATCAAACTGGACAATTGAGAGAGATTCATCTTCATTTAAGATGAATTCTTATAACTTGATTTAACCTAATACAAATCTAGTTCTACAAAATATAGCTGATACAAGATAAATTTTAAACAAACAGTGTAGACCGGAGAGCTTCGATCCACCTAGTTGCGGAGAGGAAGAGCTTCGATCCACCTTGTTTCAGAGAGGGAGAACTTTGATCGGGGAGAGTCAAACGTATATTCATCAGGCCTCCATGGTTCATGGATTCACCTATGAAAATACTCTATCTCTGTTTCCCCCCTTTTTGTCATCAGCAACCAGATAACTCCTGATTGTAGTTCCTGACTGATGAGGAGCATCAGAACAGGATCCAAACGCTGAAGCTTAACAGAGCTGGGTTAGATAAGTAATCAACCCATGAGGGGTTGATTTAGATAAGTAATAAACCCATGAAAGTGAATAATTTCGAAGAGAAAACCAAGGAATTTTCAAGGAGTTGAAAATAATCATGATGAGTGAATGTGTGGTATAAACACAAAAAATGAAGCATCTATTTATAGAAGAATGCAATTAATTGAACACAATAATGAGGTGACGATACATATGGAAAAGTCAAATGAAAATAGTAAAAATGTAAGAGTAATTAATAAGGGTTCAGAAAACGATACTATTTGCGCCCGAACCAATGTTTGGAATAGTCGTGGTGTTCGGTAGACGGTTGGCGCGGACTTCGAGACCTTGGCTGGGAAGCAGGTCTGGAGTGATGTCCACCTTCAGAGGCAGCAGGTGCGCGCTGAGCTGGACCTGATTCTCTTCGCGGTGGGGGAGCAGATGCAGTGGACTTGGACTGGTATTGGATAGGCTTTGGAAAGCCAGCACTCAAATCCTGAAGCTGTGAGGCAAAGGCCTCCTGCATAGTAGCTAGCTGCTTAGTCAGGTGCTTCTTAGTGTCTTCAATTTTCTCCTCCAAGGCCAGTGTAGATGCAGCATGGAGAGAGTCATAGTGCTGCTTCAACTGGAGATTAGTTTGTGCTATCCTCGAAAATACATCGGCAAAGGCATCAAGAACGAATTGATGATTTCTGTTAACAGCAGTTTGAAGTCTGTCTAGGTCTCGATTTATATGCCCAAACTGATGATCTGTATGAAGCTGATGACTATCAATAGCATTGCTGGCATTGCGTTCTTCAGACTTGAGTTTATTGATCTCACTAGCCAGCCCAGAGATCAATGTTGTCATATGGCCAAGCTGTACTGTTAGAGCAGAGGGGCCTTCGATGGACAAAGGATCAGCAAAATAAAAAAAATTAGCAGAAGGTTCATTTCCTACTGATTGCTCCAATGCCTCAGACGGAGTGGCAGCAGGTGCAGGATGCGAGCCAGTAGGAACAAGTTGAGGGCCGGTATGAGCATCAGCTGCAGTTGAGGACACGCAGCGGCCAGGGGAGGTAGCAGCTGGATGAATTTGTGAGGTTGAGGGGTTAAGTTCATAGGTTGTTGGGTGAGCAGGGGGTTCAACTTGTGGGGAGAGTTGGGTTTCAGGGTGAGTCGGAGGGACAATGGGTTCAACTTGATGTGCGATTTGGCAATCATCAGTGAGTGCAGCATGTGCAGAGGTAACAGAGGAATGTATAGGTGTTACTGTATGAGTTGAGGAAGGGATTGGTATGGATGGGGTAACCTGGGTAATTACCTTGTGAATGACGCTGTCAACATCTATGGAATCAAGGTCCATATCCGGTTGAGGTGAAGCATCATCTAAAGTGGGTTCACCTGTGGAAACCATTTCCACAACACTTGGAATATGAGGGATGGTTGGAGCTGAGCATGAGACAGTCAGAGCAGAGTCATCAGCCACCATTGGTTCAACTTGTGGAACCAGCACTGCAGCACTAGGAACATCAGGGATGGTTGGGACTAAGCTCAAGTCAGTAGGAGCGGAGTCAGCATCACCTGGTACAGTTGAGCATGAGTGCAGACCAGTACTGATTCTTAAGTCATGTAGAGCAGTCTCTGCCAGTTCAAGCTTGGGACCAAGAGCATTTAGCATAGCTCGGTCATGATTGGCAGTCCCAGCTGTAGCATTGAATTCATTCTGCCGGGATATGACTAGGTCTGGAGTTCACCCACATAGATCATTAGGCGGAACACATCCCGGAGCTGGAGAGCTTTCTGTACGTCTTGTGCTTGGAGGAAGGCCATCACTTGATTCTCATCGTGCCTTGCCTGTTCCAGAACTGGAAGAATATCATCAAAGCGAATTTTCACGCGTGCTTGCACCCATCTATCAAATACTTCAAGTTGAGGCTGCATGTTTGCCTCGACTGTGCTCATGACTAATTCAATCTCATATGCCACTGGAGTGGATAATGGGATCATTGATTCTTTCCCCTTTCCAATGGCGGTGGTCTTGGGATGGCAATATGGGCAAAGGGATTTGGGTGTTCTGAAAGAAATTGAGCCTGGTTGTTGAAGGGTACTGGGGTTGGGTTGGCTGCAGCAGAGGTTGGGTTAAATGTGATTATGGCTAGCGGAGCAACTGAGCTCACTGGCTCTACTTCCAACGTAGGGATCACAGCCTCAGACATGGCTGCTGATACTTTCAGCTTGGCTGCAGCTGGTCCTCCTCTTTTTGTTCTCGGCCTTTTCACAGGCGGAATAGGTGAAGTTTCATCAGATTATGAGACTGTATGCTTAGAGTCACTGACTACCAGAGGTTGTCTCCTCTTGACTGCTGCTGGTTTGCTAGTCTTAGTCTCTCTACAGACTCGTTTCTTGTTGATCTCTAGATATCTGGCATTTATGAGTCGCCCTGGGTGGAGAGAAGAAGAACCTCTGGTCTGAAGATTTTTGCTCTCAAAGATACGACTTAAAGGGAGAGCAAATCCAGATTGACCTTTTCCGGAGAGCACTAAGTTTGATAGCACTTGAAACAAAATTACTGACCAGTTAACTTCAACGTTATTTACGATTGCACTCATCAGTGTAAATTTCTCCGGTGTGATGATGTCGAAAGATCCAGCTTGGGATAGCAGCCCTTTGGATATTACATCTGCCAGTTGGCGAAAGTGGCTCTTAATCAATATCTTCTTGAAGGGCGGTTTGTTAAGACGCTCACTTGAGTCAGAAAAGCCCATTCTCATCGCCTCTAGGATTGGCACAGATACAGAGAGGGCATTTGTTATCCCAGACATTGGAAGACACATCTGAGTTGCAAAGTCGTCCAGAGTAATAGTGATATGTTGTCCAGTGATAGAGGACACAACAGCTTCGCCAACTATCCTGGCATTGGCGAAGAACTCCCGAATAGCCGCCGGGTAGAAAGTAGGCGTTTGGCTTAAAAACACCAGTAAGCCAGAGGTGTCCAACTTTTGGAACACTGCTTTCATGGCTTCGTCGTCTGATGAATAAATGGAGTGAAAATCCACATGAATAGCGTTGGTGAGAAAACTCGGCTGCGTTGTCTTTGACATGTTGAATGACTTCTGAAAGTTTGAAAATCCTGTGAGATAGAGAGAAAAATTCTTTTAGGTTTTGAGATTTTCAGAAGTGTTTAAGGAAGTAAACTGATTCTACGGAGAAGAAGGCAGTTAAAAGATAGTGGGTAGATGTAACGTCGCACTGTAGATGAACGGACACATGTGTACGTGGCGTTCATCTAAACCATTAAAAAAAATAAATTTTCAGAAGCAGTGGGTCTGAAAAGGGCGAGATTTGAATAAGTTAAAAGTAAGAAAATAAATAATTTGAATTCCGACGTCCCAGCTGATTGCTAAAAAGGGAAGGTATAAGTCAGCAAGGCTTATATAGCAACATCCACTGATATGTAGACATCTACTGGTTTAGTAGCATCCACTCCATTGGACCATTGTGTTACCAGCCATGCATCAGTATAGGAAATTTTTACCAAAATTCCCCCTGAAAATATGCAGTTACTTACAAACGTCCCCCTGAATTTAATAACAGTAAATAAATACGAATTAAGAGGAAATATCAATTAATCCAAGGATATTCCGGAAGTAAGAGAACTTTGCATCCGGTAGGGGCTTGGTAAAAATATCTGCTGCTTGCTGCTCAGTAGATATGTACTCCAGTCGAATCTCCTTCTTCATTACGTGGTCTCTGATGAAGTGATGACGTATGTCGATATGCTTTGTTCGAGAGTGGAGCACTGATTGTAAGTAATGGCTATGACAGATGTATTGTCACAGAAGATTGGAGCTTCAGTTGACTCAATGCCATAGTCTCTCAATTGTTGTTGAATCCAGAGCAGCTGAGCGCAGCAACTTCCAGCAGCAAGGTATTCTGCTTCAGCTGTAGAGGTAGCAATGGAAGTTTGCTTCTTGCATCCCCATGAAATAAGTCTATCTCCTAAAAACTTACAGTACCCACTGGTACTCTTCCTGTCAATTTTGTATCCAGCATAGTCTGCATCTGAGTATCCGATAAGATTGAAAGTGGAGTCCTTTGGATACCATAGACCGACATTCTCAGTCCCTTTTAAGTACTTCAGAATGCGTTTAGTTGCTGTGAAATGAGATTGCTTGGGATTGGCTTGAAATCTAGCACAGATGCAAACTGCAAACATGATGTCAGGTCTACTGGCTGTTAAGTAGAGTAATGAACCAATGATACCGCGATACATTTTCTCATCTACTGGTATTCCAGATTCATCCAAATCAAGCTTTGCAGATGAGCTCATAGGTGTAGCAGCAGCTGAGCTGGTATTCATCCCATACTTCTTCAGAAGCTCTTTGGTATACTTGGATTGATTTATCAGAATTCCCTCACTGGATTGTTTGACTTGTAATCCTAGGAAAAACGATAGTTCTCCCATCATGCTCATTTCAAATTGGTCCTGCATTATCTTTGAATATCTTTCACATAATTTTGGGTTAGTACTGCCAAAAATGATGTCATCAACATATATCTGAACTAGCAGAGTATGGTCACCCTTCGTAAATTTGAATAAAGTTTTATCCACAGTGCCAATGGTGAAGTCGTGTTCAATCAAGTATTTTGACAGCGTTTCATACCATGCACGGGGAGCTTGCTTCAGACCATACAAAGCTTTGTTCAGATGATAAACATAAGAGGGTTGCAGATGGCTTTCAAATCCAGGGGGTTGTTCAACATAAACTCCTTCCTGGAGATTACCGTTAAGAAAAGCACTCTTAACGTCCATCTGATAGACTTTGAAGTCCATAAATGCAGCAAAGGCAAGAAATATGCGAATGGCTTCTAATCGGGCTACAGGGACAAATGTTTCATCGAAATCAATGCCTTCTTCCTGCCTGTATCACTGTGCAACTAATCTTGCTTTATTCCTGATTACTGCACCATTCTCATCTAACTTGTTTCTAAAAACCCATTTAATGCCAATTACTGTGTGATGCGATGGACGTGGGACTAAATGCCAAACATTATTCCTCTGAAATTGATTCAGCTCTTCCTGCATTACTTCTACCCAGCTAGGATCTAGGATAGCTTCATCAATCTTCTTAGGTTCTATGTGAGAAATGAATGCTTGTATGAAGGAATTCATTGATCATCTGTCCTCTGGTACGCAGAGGAGCAAGAGGGTTACCGATGACCTGCCCGGGTGGATGATCCTTCTTCCACCGGAGCGGAGGTCCAAGGGGATTGACTTCTTTAGTTGTAGTGATTTTGGATGGTTGCTCAGGAGAATCGGCTGTATCATTGTGTGCATTGTCTCCATCCACTGCAGTAGGAATCATCCTGGTTCCAGTGTCAGTAGGTTCCAGTTCCTGTTGATCGGCAGGTTCGTCTGCCTGTGCTTCTGGAACTTCTGGCTCTAAGCTGCAGTCAATCCTTCTATTTGGCTCTTCTTCTTCATCACTTGTATCATCAATGACTGTGTTTTCCAGTCGATTGCTCAAATTGTTGATCCGTAAGTCGTTTTCAGTGCTGTCTGCAGACTCATCAAATTTAACATGAATGGATTCTTCTACAGTAAGAGTCCTGTTGTTGAATACTCTGAAAGCTTTACTAACAGTAGAATAGCCAAGAAATATTCCACATCAGATTTAGCATCAAAAGCAGTGAGATGAGTTTTTCCATTGTTGTGAATAAAGCATTTGCAACCAAACACATGGAAATAAGAAATATTTGGCTTACTGCCATTCCAGATCTCATATGGAGTTTTGTCTGCTCGTTTATTAATCACTTGATCTGTTTTGCGTATAACAAGCTGTGTTGACTGCTTCTGCCCAAAACCTCTGCGATATATTGGATTCTGCTAGCATAGTTCGCGCAGCTTCTTTCAAAGTGCGGTTCCTACGCTCAGCAACTCCGTTTTGCTGTGGTGTTCTTGCAGCAGAGTATTCGTGTTTGATACCTAGGTCATCTAGATATGATTCGAGTAGATTGATTGGTAAATTCTGTACCCTTGTCACTGCTGAATTCTATCTATCCCATATGATTTCTCATTTTGTAGTCTCTTGAGTAGCTTGATCAGCTTTGGAGTAGCCTGATCTTTACCACTCAGAAATAAGACCCACGTAAAGCGAGAGTAATCATCTATCAACACTAGAGTGTACTTCATTCCCCCTAGACTTGTTACTGGTATAGGACCAAAAAGATCCATGTGCAGCAACTCTAGGCACCGAGAAGAAGATTTACTCCCTTTGTTCTTGAAAGGTGGATCTGATTTGCTTACCCAATTGGCAGGCTGAACAGATCTTATCTTTTGAGAACTCGATTTGGGGCAGTCCAACAACCAGGTCAATTTTACGAAGACTGGCAATAGTTTTAAAGTTTAAGTGACTCAACCGCTTATGCCAAAGCCAATTTTTGGAGTAATTCAAAGCAGCAAAGCAAGTAGGGGAGGAAGGTTGATTAAAGTTCCAATCAATCATATAGGTGTTCTCATGCCTTTTTCCTACGATTAGAGAATTACCATCATCAGTCTTAATTGTACAGGTGTGTTGGTTGAATTCTACTGAATAGCCATTGTCACATAATTGACTGATACTAATCAAATTGTAGCACAAGTTTTCTACCAGCAAAATGTCTTTGATGATAAAGTTACCGTGGATAATCTTACCCTTACCCACGGTTCTACCTTTCGCGTTGTCCACAAATGTTATTTTTGGTCCTGAAATGTCAACCAGTTCGGACAGCAGGGTAGCATTCCCTGTCATATGTCTAGAGCATCCACTGTCCAGAAACCACTCTGAGCTTCGAACTTGCTGGACTCTAGATATCTGCAATTAAAGCGAAAATACATGATTGGTACCCAATCCTACTTGGGTTCAGGAAGGATTACTCCTTTCGGAACCCACACTTGTATGACCCTGAGTAGCTTATGTCGGTGTGTGTTCTGAAATGTGTGTGTATTAAACAGTGATGGTGATGGTCTAGAACGTGTAGTGTGATAATATGTGTATGATGTGCTTTTGGTTTGTAGTTCATTTTATAGAGCATATACCTCTTCTGGACAGGCTTACAGTTGTAGTACCAGTTGGGTTTAACCTCTCTAGCTGCTCGACCAGTGGGTTTAAGTTCATTTCTGAACTTTTGCCTCGGTTTAGCCTCTTTGAGTGGTTCTACATAACCGATACCCCTGTGCTGTGCTTGTTCCTTGATGAGTGTTGCTTTAACATGTTCTTTAACCAGTTCATAAGGGTCATATACTGTGCTAGATCTTACAAAGTTCATTGGTTGAACCTTGCTTTTTGTTAGACATAGTTGAGGTTCGTTACCAGATGAACTGCCGTCATTGCTATTATAGCCTATGCCGGTTAAATCACCAGTAAGCCTTATAGACTCAAGCATTTCATCCTTTCTGGTAGTAGACGCATTCCAAGTGCTAACCAGTTTGCTAAGTTTCTGGTAAGCACACTTGGCTTCATCTCTTTCTTTCACTAGGAGACTGGATGTTTCCTTAAGTAGTTCAACTCCCTCGATTGTTCACAATCAAGTTTGTTTTTTATGCTTTTCAGTTGGGATTGAGTGCTCAGTCTTATAGCTTTCAAAGGATTCATATAACGTCCGATACTCATTGATCATGTCCTGTAATGCATTGGTAAGTTCACTATATGTAAATTCAGATAGGTTAGACTCGTGTACCTCAATCTCATCATTTGCCATTAAGCAGTGGACTTCTTCATCTTCACTCTCGCTTGATGAGCTCGTTGATTCATCTGACTCTGACTCAGAATCAGCCCATTTGCTATCGCTTTCTTCAGCCATCAACACTTTTTGATCTCTGTCCCTTCTGGATGATCTTCTGGTTTCCTTGGATTTTCTGTAATCCTTGGCTCCTCTTTTGTGATCATCCTTCTTGGGTTTAGGACAGTCTGCAATGAAATGCCCCGGTTTGAGGCAGTTGAAGCACACTCGCTCTTCTTCTTCTGACTTTCCCTTGGAACTCTGCCTTCGAGGATATGATTGATAAGATTTCTGGTTCTTCTTCATGAATTTCCCAAACTTCCTCACGAACATTGCCATAGCATCATTACATATCTTTTCTTGAGTCATCTCTGTAGAAGTAGGCAGGGACTCCGATGCAGTGAGAGCTTTGGTTGGTTGACTGGTACTGGGTTCATCTTCCACCCGGATACCTAGTTCAAATTCATAAGCTTTTAAGTCAGCGAATAGATCATGTAGATCTATCTTGTTTATGTCCTTCGACTCTCTCATTGCAATTGTCTTGATATCCCATTCTCTTGGGAGACCTCTCATCACCTTGAGAATGACTTCTCTGTTGGGTAACTCCTTACCCAGACTGCTAAGTTCATTGATTATACCAGTCACTCTCTCATCATATTCTTTGAGAGTCTCTCCATTTGTCATCTTGATGTGCTCAAACTTCTGTAATGCCATAGTGAGATTGTTCTCTTTTGTTTGATCATTTCCTTCGCAAAGTTGAGCAATCTTCTCCCAGATGTCTTTTGCTGTGGGACACATTTTGATCTTGTTGAACATATTTTTGTCCAAAGTTTTGAACAAAATGTCCTTTGCAACATTGTCCAGATTGGCCTTCTTTCTTTCTTCATTTGATCACTGAGATATTTCCTTCTCTACCATTTGTGGTTCACCAGTTGTGATAGAGGCAGCTGTATTGATTTTCATAATCTTCATGGGTCCCTCAGTAATCATGTACCACATATCATCATCTTGAGCACTTAGATGTGCTTGCATACGGATTCTCCAGTCATCATACTCATCCTTCTTGAACATAGAGATCTTGCTGAATGATGCCATTTGAACTTTAATATATCTCAAGATTGAGAAGACCTTGCTCTGATACCACTTGTTAGGATCAGAGGCGTGTTTAGAAGGGGGGTTGAATAAACACTGCCCTCAAATTCTGATGTTCGACTGATTACTGCAAATTGTTAAGTGATGCAGTAGCTTCTCAATCAAATAAGCAAGTCAGTAGACACTAAGTGAAGTGCGGAACTGCACTTGTGAGTTAACTAAAGTAAACAATAAAAAGCAAGTAAAGAACACAGTGATTGTTTCTGGAAGTTCGAAGCACAACGCTTCTACGTCTCCCATTCTTCCTTTGCAGGAAGGATACACTAGAGGACTTCGGTTTACACTTTACAGTATACAACCTCCTTATGCTTTTACACAGCTTAGCCTAAACTCCTAGCAACACAAAGTATATGATTTGTTTACAAAGTAAACTATCTAACACTCCTTTGAATGACTATTACACTTGTAAGCTTTGAGTGTTCTTGAACGATTTTAGAGCAGTACACCAGTTTAACTTGATCTTTGATATACCAGTAGGTGTTCCTTGCTCTAGTTGAATCTTCAGATAATTATTACTTGATAAATTTCTCTTTTTGAATGTATAGAATAATCGATTGTCAGTGGATTCAACATCTTCTTCATTCATTCAACATTTGTATTTATAGACTTTATTTCCAACGGTAAACTTTCTTGGTATGGAAGGTTCATCGTAGAATCTGTTTCCTTCTCCATTTTATCTTCCTTCCATTTTTGTTCAGCAACGGCTCTTACAATCTGACGGAATTGGTGGCGATGATTTCGTAGTGCTCGTCGCTCTGTTGTACCTTTGTCAGACGGTTTGTTTTGTCTCTTCAATCCGCTGCTGGATTCACTTCAACTGGTCTTGTAACTTCAATATCTAGTCGTACTTTTTAGCTTAGTAGATGTTGGTTAGACTTTATGAAAGACTTCATGCAGTAGATGTCTTTATCCGGTGGAAGTCTTTATCCGGTGGAGTAATAATACAGTGGTTTTCTATTCCAGTAGGTGTCTCTATCCAGTGAGCATCTCAGTCCGGTAGATGTCTTCATCCAGTGAGTATCTCAGTCCGGTAGATGTCTTCATCCAGTAGGTGTCTTCATCCGGTAGATGTCTTTACCCGGTAGATGTCTTCATCCAGTGAGTATCTCAGTCCGGTAGATGTCTTCATCCAGTAGGTGTCTTCATTCGGTAGGTGTCTTCATCCGGTAGATGTCTTCACCCGGTAGGTGTCTTCATCCGGTAGATGTCTTCACCCGGTAGGTGTCTTCACCCGGTAGGTGTCTCTTCCCGGTAGATGTTTGTAATCACCAAAACTTAGAAATCGTTTCCCAACAATTCTTTTGTATAGTCTCTACTCTAAGAGTAGTGTAAAGCTCTATGATTAACATTCAATTGGTTGGGAATGTAATTAATCCTTTTTGGAATTTTATTTTGGCACTGTAATCTTAACAGCTCAAGGCATCAACACGAACTTTATACTCTGTTAGATGTATGTTAGCTCTATTTACGCCTTTAATCCGCACTTAAGGAACTAGGGTCCTTACATGCATGTTGTGGAAATTGAGTTTTGGGCATGGTTTATTTGAAGTGGATGTTAATTATTTTGGAAAGCATGTTTAATTGATGTTATGGCGCATTTTATTGAGTAATGCTTTAAAATATCATGTTGGGATATTTTATTAAATTATGCTAATTAATGGGGTACCATTTTATTTTATTTTAAACCCTACACCTATTATACCCCCTCACACCCCACTCCCCCACCATATCACCCAAACCCTTCCCCGATACCCATATAAATTGATCAAGAAGAGGAGAGGAGGAAGAGGAATTTCCAACTTTGATTTGCTTGTGTCTTGCTAAGAATTTGAAGCCTAAAGTGGTATGAATCCCTCATTCTGTTGTTTAATTATGTTTTGAACTGTTTTGGGTTTGTGTATGTGATGTCCGGGATAATTAATAATTATTTATTTGGATTTAATTATGATATTTTTATGATATCTCGGGATTTAATTTTTGGGTATCGAATTTTGGAGCGTAGTCGGGATAAATAATTCCGGGTTGAATTTATAATGTAAACTAGAATCAATGGGATTCTTAATAATAATGTTATTATCATTTGAGTTTGAGATTTAATTGGAATTTTAATCAAGGGTTGAGATGATAATTAGATGGTGTTTATTTAATCTAGGGTTAGAATAAAAGACACACACATACACCACTTTTCACACATAAAAAAATCGGCTATCTCCTTTCCCCAAGCCCCAAACCCGTCGCCCCTCTCCTCTTCTCCCCACCCTCTACGTCGAGCAAGCAGGTCGAGCAAGCAGCTGAATAAATCGAGCAAGACAAGGCACTCTCCTTCATCGATTCTTCAAGGTGTGTATGTGTGATGTCTCTTAAACCGACTTCCTCTTGTCCCTTGAGTATCTTACTGCTGTTTTACTCGATTTTCCCCCTGCAATTTATCGAAAAACTTGCTGCTGAATGGGTTCGAATTTTGTGATTCTTGGGTTCGAATTTTCTGCTGTAAAGGGTTGCTGCATTTGGTTCGAAATTCCTGCTACTTTTGGCTCAATTCCTTGTTGAATGTAGTTCGATTCTTTTGCTGTTGTGCGTGAGTGAGCTGCGCTCCTTGTCGTGCCTTCCCCTCCACTTCACATTTTATTGTCTAAGACTTGTTTCTCATTATTTTGGCCACTGAAATCAGTGTGCACAGCGTGTTCCAGTGTGTGTAATCTGGTGCAGGTGTGTGTGCGTCTCAGTGTGTACGTGAGTGTCTGTGTTCTGCGTGTGTGTGTATCCAGCATGTATCAGTGTGTGTAGGAGGAAATTTATACAAGAAAATGTGTATCCAACATGTATTGGTATATGTACAAGTCTTATATATATGTGTGTATGTGTTGTGGCTTGGGATGGAAAGGTGTTTTGATAATATAGAAGGCGGTTATGCGACTTTAATTTGAGTATGAATATTGTAATTGTGAGTTGGATAGCATGAGGAATGCTTTTGATTGTTGGAAATTGATTGGGGCTCACTTTATTGAATGGTTAATCGTTGAAAATAAATTGTGGAATATGCCTTGGCTTAGTATTATTATTGGTTAAAAGATGAAGATTAAAATCATGCATGGAAGGTGTTTGTTAATATGCTTAAGTTGTGTTCAAGTGTTGGCCAAAAACTCTACTAATTGGGTAGCAAGAAAGTCTAATCTTATACCTTACATCATGGTGGCGTTTCTATGTTTTGATATTCTAATAACTTTGAGCATGTGTCATTGCGTGAATAGGTGAGTTAGATACATGGTAAGGTGTACTAAACATGTATTAAAGTGTATAATAATGAATATACTTGTATGTGTGCAATATTTTACTAGATGTTGAGAATGTTGAGTAAATGTACTAACAAGACGTAGAATACATGAGGAAGTAGTATGGACTGCATTGAATTAAAGTGATGGAATCTCCACATTGAATTATTATGCATGTATTGAGGTTCTTGGGTGATGTATAAACATGAATGTGTGTGACCTTGCATGTATTGATGTGTATATATACTACAGCTTATGGTTAATGAGTTATCACTAACGTATGAAAGCTAATTCGATTGATGAAACTGTTGGGTGATTGGTACAACACTTTATTGGTTATATTGAGGAGTTGAATTCCCTTCAGAGTCTTCTCGGACTTCCGGACAAAGAGGAGGATAACTCGACTCGAAATTCAAGTGATAAGGTACGTGGTGACGTACGAGCAGGTATACTCAGTATTTATATATTCATGTATACATGTATTTTGAATGTGATGTTTGAGGCTAAGTGATTGAGTCTGGTAGTTGAGTTTAATATACGTGGAATGGTGGATACGTAGAGGTACGTGATCCGGGTATACTAGTTGAACATTGATGTATTTGGCATAATCGATATGAGAAATGGTTGAGAATGAGATTAACGTACAGGCAGCGTTGCCTTCGATATGAGACTCATTATGATTGAGCATAAATGATGAATTGTGATTATATTGAATTTATTGCATTGATGAGTTTCATGTTGTGATTAACGATATTGAACTTGATGTTTATGAAAGCATGTGAGACTGAAACAGGAACAGCTAGTGGAAGCTATACGGATCCAGAACTGTACAGGGAGTACATTTTTATGGATTTTAAATAATCTTAAATTGTTAGATTATGAATTAATTATAATTGTTATGCATTGTTATGAATATGAGTATCGTGACAGAGGATTCTCACCCGTGTGGGGGCTGTTTCTGTTGAAACAGGTACAACAGGTACTAAACTACTTTGGAATATTGGTTCAAGCTTTGTTGGATCATGCCGCTTCCAGAAACAAAAGCGTATATGAGAGTGGGTAAATAGGATACGCTATTTATTCAGTTAGATTGGTGTTCATTTATTTGTTGCTCGTATGTGAGCAACTGGAAGCATGTATATGGACTGTATAAGGGTGTTGAAGCCCACTTTTGTTGTCTTATTAGTGTGGTGTCTTCTCTGGCTGGGAATTTACTTAGTGTTTCTGTATTCTGTTTAGTATTGTGTTGTCCCTGGTCGGGAGTTTTATTATGTGATGTGTTTTATTTCCGGATAGCTCAATTTGTGGGGAGACTCTGCCCAATGTTTTATAAAATAACCCACAAAGTAAAAGTGGTGTAATGGGGATGGTAATGGGCGAAATCTTTGAGTTTAATTGTTGGTAGAGATGAACATATAGTGTTGAACATTATTTATGTCATGGGATTATGGGAAACATGTAATGATTCTTTTTTTTAGAATGGAAAGAAAAATGAAAAATTTATACACATACGACGTCATAAATGAACTAATGACGAGTTTAAGTGTTGGGGCCTTACAGTGTATTTGGGGAAGAAAATGGGTTTGTTTTGGAATTTGTTGTTTGTTGGTGGGTTATGGGTTTTAATGTATTATATGTTGGTTTTATGGAGTTTATTATGTGTTGAGTTGATGAGAATTGTTGGTTTGTAGTTGTGTGGGTTTAGCTTGTGGTTTATGCTCAAAATGGTGTTTTCTCGCTTATACAGGGCTCGCAGATCGATCGGTGCGGAGCCACCGATCGATCGCGCGAATGAGTAGTCGAATGTGAGCGATGAAACAGGGCTCGATCGATCGGTGGAAACTCCCGATCGATCGACGAAGCTCCCATATCGATCGATGAGGCCACCTCGATCGATCGAGCCAGGCAGCGATTTGGTGCCAAAATCTGATTGCCACACGATCGATCGCGCGCTTGGGCCCATCGATCGCGAGGCATGAATAGTGAAAATATTGAATTTTGGTTAAATTGATGGGATGTTTGGTATTGGACTATTATTTGGCTTCTAATATTGGATTGTGTGATTGTGTAGAGCCTTCCCAGGTGGCACCACAACAAAGGAGATAAAGTCTTACCATATTCCATATTTTGGAATGGTACGTAGGAAGACGTACATGCACCAAACTTTAACATGTATTTTGTTTACATACTGGATTAAGCATTGAGGTTGCACATATATGTTGGATTATGCATTGTGGTTGCACATATATGTTGGATTATGCATTGTGGTTGCATATACATGTTGGATTATGCCTTGTGGTTGCATACATATATGTTGAATGCTTGGTGCACATCACATGAGTCATTGTTACGTTCGAGTGATGATTTTAAATGATTTGCCGCTGTCATTAGAAGCGATGATAGAATAATTGCCGCTGTCATATCGTAGCGAGGAAATAATATTTGCCGCTAAAATGTTGAAGCGGTGGTAAATGCCGCATGTCACATTTAAAGCGAGGTTATTTGATGCCGCTGATATGTAGAAGCGATGGGTATTAGTGCCGCGGTCATGACAAGCGAGGTGCATTAAAATACATTATTGTTATAACAAGACTAGGGATTGGTTATTGGTATTAATGGAATGGTTATATGTCATTACATTTGTGGAAGCGTAATATAATCCATTGATTATAATTATGAGTTATGGTACAGGGACAACCAAAGGGAGCGTTTTAAATGCATTGCAATACAGAAAGTGCTTTGTATTTACGGTTTATGCATTTACTCATTATAATCATATTCTGATGAATATGGATTATTATATGCTCATGGTTTGGGTTGTTCCTGTAGGTACATTTTGGCACGGAGGGCTAAGGACCGGGTTGATGCGGTGAGCTTTGTGAGGAGTGCTATTGGGATAGCGGGACAAGATGGTTGATGCGGTGAGCTTTGTGAGGAGTGCTATCGGGATAGCGAGACATTATTATTTTGTATAGTCTCTACTCTAGGAGTAGTGTAAAGCTATAGCCTTAACATACTTTTTTTGCGGGAATGTAATTAATCCTCTTTGGAATTTCATTTTTGGCACTGTAATCCTTAATCTCAAGGCATCAACATGAACCTTATACTCTGATCTATGCATGTTAGCTCTACTTATGCTTTTTATCCACACTTAAGGTAGCGAGGCCTTACATATTACTTGGATTTAGAATCTGACATTTCCAACAAATTATAGTATGCTTAGTAGTAGAAAATACTGGTTCAACAAACTTCAATCATTTTATGGAGCAAATTTTCATCTTCCCCGCCGTCTAACCATTCAAGAAGTTGCGAACCTCGTGAACTCAATCAAAAGAGCAAAAAAAGAAAGTTGGTGGATGGCCACAGGCGGATACTCACGACGCAAGCACATTCATTGATGCCCTCGAATACTTTCTTTTAGGATGACTCCTCTTCTTGTTCTATTGATCTGAAGCATCCAGCTGCGCCACGCCGGTTTATAATTCGATTCTAAGGCGCACCGGACTCTCTCCGGACAGTCGAGCGAACTCTAGTATCACCTCGCTCGGTTAGGCTAATCTAGAGGGACAGGCGAAAACTCCGCTGTTCCGCTTGCTGCTTTTCATTTTAATAGGAGTAGGTACTCCCGTCAAGCAATAGACCTAAGACCCCTTTGCTGCAGGTAAAAGAAAAGGTAAGGAAGAAAAAAAAGTAGTTAACCGAGTGCTTGCTAGCGGGCTAGGAGATTCGGTTCCTTTCTGGAAAGGCTACCGGTGACCGGCTTCGCGGGTACTGCCCAAGGAAAGGAAAAGGTTACTTCCTCCGCCTGGGGAGTACGGTCGCAAGACCGAAACATGCTTCGGGTAACATTCCCTGATCTGAGATTTCGTTAGTGAGTTGGTTCGGTCTATCCCTTCACTTAACCGAAAGCGAATTCTGATCGCTTTTACGCTAGAAAGGGGGCAGGAGTTATAGTTGTTTTTAGTCTTTTTAGCGAGGTATTCTCAATAGGCGAAGCTAGCGTAAGGAAATAAAATGACCTTCAACCAAGGCAAGTTTAAGCAGACTTCATCACCTCAATCTCGTTTGCGGTTAAAATACTGCCTATGACCCTTTTTGGGCTAATTCTTGTGAAAGCAGCTAATCCTTCTCCGCCTGTGGCCATCCACCAACTCAGACGACTTCCTTTAGAGGGGAGGCTTCATTCTTCAGTCTAGTTAGGCTTTCCGGAAGGTTTTCTTCCGACCTTGTATACGAACACAAGAGATTCAAAAAGGCCAATTCTCTTCATGTATTTTTCCCTTCTTCATGACCCGTTCTTCTTCTCAGAGACTACTTTTTCCTGGGATAACTCAATTTCCAACTTTACCTACGAGGGAAATTTCTAAATGTTCTATACGATTGGTCATATAATCGTGCTTATATAGATACTTCTGTTTCATGAAGTGTCAGCGCGAACTCTTGTCCATCCTCTGACTCAGCAAGAGAACGAAAAGCCACGGGTAAGCAAAGATTCGAATTCGAGATTGGCAGAGAAACGGAAAAAAGATTAATTTATTTCTTTCGAAATCGTTAATATATCCGATGAATTGCTGAAATCCTAATTGCCATAGTTCAGCGATAATTTCGATGGAGATTACTGCCTTAGCCCTGTCCTACAAATAAAAGCTTTACTAAAAAAATAAATAGGGGCGCCACAGACTTAGAATTATGGTTAGGCGGGTCTGGGGTTTTTTAACATTAACAAAGTATAGAAAATGTTTGCCCCGGAGGTGAACAGAGCTGGTAGGGAGGACCTCGTTTCAAAAAAATACGCCGCCTGGTCCGTCAAAAGTCCGGTTCTTTCGCGAACGCCTGCGGCTAGGAATAAAAACCTGCGCATGCTTGCCTTAGCTTAAGAAACCCCAAAAAATTCAAAAATTGGCTAGATTCAATCTCACTCTCCCATCTAATCCTGCAGAAAGAAGGGATAAATGGTACTTCCACATATCCACTCAGAGGAGGCCAAAGAAGACCTGAATAATCCTGATCTTTGCTCAAATTCTCACGTGTTATTACGTCCTCCCCACTGATCGGAGTATGCTGATTATCATACGGAACCTATTTCGACAAAGAAAGTACGATCAATGAACTACTTACCTGGACTAGAGCGAGCCAAAAACCTGACCTCTGTACCTATTTCCATGAGCGTGATCTAGTAAGATCAGTCCTTTGCTCTAACCAGCTGAGCTACCTGGAGGACCTAGCTCTTGGGACCTTCGATCAAGGAATAGCGTAAATCGGTTCGTGCATTCGTGTAGGGTCTTCCCTAGGGGACAGTCCAAGCCGAGTAGGACCCCGATCTGCAACCTGGAACCTTAGAGTGCTATGATGGGGTATTTCAGTCCGTCCCTACTAAAGCGGCTTAGGTGTCGTGAACTCATTCTCAAGTACTTGCAGCGGTTCAACGCTACACCGCTTTTGCTTCAAGTCGAAACAATATGTTTTCTGCTCGCCAACTAATCGATCTAGAGGTAACCTTTTCCTTTCCTTGGGCAGTACCTCCCAACAAGATTGATCCCTTTGGATCTTGGTCCATGATGGCCTACGTTTGCTTACTTTACACCAGCCGCTACCAGTGGGACGGGTCAAGTCATACAATTTTCATACGGATTTGTGCCAAACAAGAAATCCAAGGACGCCTATACTGATCATGGCATAAACCATGCCTAGATAATAAAATCAAAAAAGGCTCGCGCTAGGCGCTTCCTTTTTTGGCTGAGCCGTATCTTCTTTATCTTTTGAGTTGTTCTGCCGGATCGGATGTATCACTCATCCCGCTCCTAAGGTAAGGAGTCTTCTGTGTTTGTCACTATGGATGCTGTCTTCATGAAGATACTATGTATTTCTCAAGGTCTGACTTTCAGGGGAGTTTCTCTACGAAATTCAGACTCTTATATACAACTTTGATGATGATATTGTGGAGGTATATCATCAAAATATAGATGATTTGGACCCTAGTGATCAAAATATGGATTTTAATAAGTTGCAGCCTAGTGGTCACACCGTGGATCAAACAGAAAATAAGCACCCAGAAAGCCAGGAAACGACTGAAACTGAATATGAGTCTTCCCCAATCAATACACCAAGCCAATCATTGTCTGTGGATATTCCTTATACATTGCTTGAGTCGACTAGGAGAGAGTTGCCACAGCGTCTTACTAGAGGTATTCCAAAACCTACATATGAACCTCAATTGTCTAGTAAAGTCAGATATCACATGAACCAGTATATGTCTACACATTGTTTGTCACAAACAAATTAGTCATTTGTCAATCAATTAGCTACTATATTTATACCTAACATTTTGCAGGAGGCCTTGATTAACCAAAGATGGAAAGCTGCGATGAATGAAGAGATGACCTCCTTACAAAGAACCAAACTTGGGAACTTGTTGACCATCCTACAAGAAAAACTTGGGTGTCGATAGTTCTTTACTCTGAAATACAAAGCTGATGGTGCAATCGAATGTTTTAAGGCAAGATTGGTAGCAAAAAGATACACCCAAACTTATGGAATTGACTACACTGAGACATTGCACATGTGGCCAAAATAAATATAGTTCGAGTCTTGTTATCTTTAGCTGCAAACTTTGATTGGCCATTACAACAATTTGATGTAAAGAATGCGTTCCTGCATGGTGAACTCTCTGAAGTAGTCTACATGGATATCCCACCAGGGTGCATGGTAACAGAAAGAAAAATCAGAAGATGTGCAAGTTGAATAAAACATTATATGGATTAAAACAGTCTCCTAGAGCATGGTTTGGACGCTTCACCAAATCCATGACAACCTTTAGTTACAAACAGAGCAATTCGGATAACACGTTATTTTGAAAGAAGCAACATGGGAAAATTACTATACTCAGCATATATGTAGATGACATGATCATCACAGGGAACGATCCAGAGGAAACGAAAGCCTTGAATGAATACTTGTCCAAAGAATTTGAAATGAAAGACTTGGGATGTTAAAATAGTTGGGCATTGAATCTTGGTCGAGTAAAGGAAACTTTCAATCTCAAAGAAAGTATGATGTAGATTTGCTTCATGAAACTGGTATGTCAGCCTGCAACCACCTGACACTCCAGTGGAAGAAGGACTGAAGTTATGTATTGATACAAGCCAGTTACCTGTAGACAGGGGGAGATACCAAAGACTAGTTGGAAGATTAATGTACTTAGCTCACACAAGACCAGATCTCGTGTATGCGCTAAGTATCGTTAGTCAATTCATGCATAATACGGTGAACAACATATGAATGCAGTTATGCTGTGATATCCCCGAAATCACACAACGCCTCTGAAAGGCGAGATCTTCAAGAAGACCTTATCTCCCAACTGAAATTCCAACGGTCTCCGCCGTTTATTCGCATAAGCTGCTTGTCTGTCCTGGGCTGCTTTCATTTTCTGTCTTATCATCTTTATTTTCTCTTCCATTTCCCGAATCAATTCCGGTCCTCCGACCGATTTGCGGTCCAAGTCATCCCAACACAAGGGTGATCTACACCGTCTGCCATAAAGGGCCTCAAAAGGAGCCATCTGAATGCTCGCTTGGTAGCTATTATTATAAGAGAACTCTACCAAGGCCACTGAATCTTGCCAAGAAACATCGAACTCCAATACACAAGCCCTCAACATGTCCTCGAGCGTTTGGATAGTACGCTCGGTCAGGCCATCCGTCTGAGGATGATAAGCAGTGCTCAATCTAACTTCAGTTCCCAAGGCTGGCTGAAGACCCTCCCAAAAATGAGATGTGAATCGTGGATCTCGATCCGACACTATGGAAATTGGGATCCCATGCAATCTCACCACATCTCGAATATACAACTGCGCCATCCTCAAAAAGTGAAAGTCATGCTATAGGGGATGAAATGAGATACCTTAGTCAATCGATCCACAACCACCCAAATAGCATCAAAACCCGAAGCACTCATCGGCAGGTGAGTCACGAAGTCCATGGAAATGTGTTCCCACTTCCACTTCGGTATCTCTAAGCTTCTCAACTCGCCGCCAGGTCTCTGTCTCTCTGCCTTAACCTGCTGGCAGATCAAACACCTCCTAACAAAAGTGACGACATCATACTTCATCCTTTTCCACCAAAACTGATCACGTAGATCTTTATACATCTTCTTCCCGCCTGGGTGGATGCTAAGTCTACTACTATGAGCTCGCTCCAAGATCCCTCTACGCAACTCCGGCGTACTCGGAACCACCCAACGGTTACCCAATCTCAAAGATCCATCATCGGCCACTCTAAATTTTGATGGTTGACCAAGATGCAATAAAGATAACCATCTCTGAATCTCATCATCTGACTTCTGAGCTCTTCTAATATTCTCATAGATATCTGGCTCAGCTAACAAGGTCGATACATACACAGGTGATGCATCTATGTCGAAATCATAGCCCAGATGTCAATAGGAGGTCATCATAGCTGACAAATTGATGACGTCCTCAGTAGTACTCCTCACTTTCCGGCTCAAAGCGTCTGCTGTCAAGTTAGCTTTTCCGGGATGGTACTCAATCACACAATCGTAGTCCTTAAGCAAGTCCATCCACCTTGTCTGCCTCATGTTCAGCTCCGCCTGAGTGAATAAAAACTTGAGGCTCTTGTGATCCGTGTAAATGGTAAAAGAAGTACCATACAAATAATATCTCCAAATCTTCAGGGCGAAGATGATAGCCGCCAATTCCAAGTTTGGGTGGTATTATTTTGGTTGAATGTTGGATTTTTGAGATGTTTAAAGTGTATTTGGAAGGTTTTATTGTGTTTGATGTTGTTGGTTTGATGGTAGGGGAGTTGGTATGGATTGAAAATGAGTTTTGGAGCAAAAATGGCGATTTTTCGAAGTGCAGGACTCGACGATCGATCGCCAGTTTTTGGCGATCGATCGCGAGCTGGCAGTGTGCTTCAGAAGCTTTTGGCGATCGATCGCCACACTTGGGCGATCGATCGGCGAGGTTGGCGATCGATCGCCGAAAGAACAAAATTTGAGATTCGGGCAGTGTGATCTCGCGATCGATCGGCCCTTTGCAGCGATCGATCGCGAGTCACAAAATGTGATGTTTTTGGTTATTTTTGTAGGATTTTGGTATTGGACTATTATTGGGTTCTAATATTGATTTGTGTGAATATGTAGAACCATCCCAGGTGGCAACACAGCCAAGGAAGTGAAGTCCTACCACATCCTACTTTTGGAAAGGTACGTAGAAGACGTACGGGCACCCAACGGTACATGTATCTAATATACTCATTGTTTATGCATTGTGGATGCGAGTATATATGGAATTATGCATTGTGGATGCAAATACATGTTGAATGATGCATGATGATTGTATATGCATATGATGGTTATTGGTGCACATCCCATGAGTCGTGGTCATCCCTTGATGATTTTAATGCTTGCCGCTATTTGATTTGTTGCCGCTAAATGTGAAGCGAGGGGTGGGAGCGCCGCATGTCACATTTAAGCGTGGTTATCATATGAGGCGAGGAAAGAATATTTGCCGCTCAATGTGAAGCGAGGGGTGGGAGCGCCGCATGTCCATTGAAGCGAGGTTATTCTATGCCGCCTATATGAAAAGCGAGGGGCATTAAAATACATTGTGATGAACAGACTAGGGATTGTTGATTGGTAATTGGTGATAATGGAATGGTATTATGTCATGACATGTGTGGACCATTGAATAATCTATTTGATTATACTCATGAGTTATGGTACAGGGACAACAAAAAAGGGAGCGTTTAAAATGCATGGGAAAAACAGGAAGTGTTTATTACGGTTTATGCATTTACGCCTTAAATTCATATTGTGTTGTATATGAATTATTATATGCTCATGTTTGTGGGTTGTCCTTGTAGGTACGTTTTTGGCATGAAAAAGGGGCTAAGGCGGGTTGAGGCAGTGAGCTTGTGAAGAACACTTTTGGGAATTGAAGGACGAGATTACTTTTGTATAGTATCTACTCTAGGAGTAGTATAAAGCTATAATTGATAACATTCATTAAATTGGGAATGTAATTAATCCATTGATAATCATATTTTTGGCATGTAATTCTTAAAGCTCATAGTCTCAACACGATCATTTCACTCTGATAATTTATGTTAGCTCCAATTATGCCTTTAATCCGCACTTAAGGATCTAGGGTCCTTACACATGCACATTTTAAGGTATCTAAAATCTGCTCCTGGAAAGAGAATTATGTTCTCTAAAAACACAGACAAAGAAAACATCGATGTATATACAGATGCTAACTGGGCCGGAGTAGTTGACGATAGGCGATCAACTTCAGGATATTTTACATTTGTAGGTGGAAACTTAGTTACATGGATGAGCAATAAACAAAATGTTGTTGCAAGATCTAGTGCAGAAGCTGAGTACAGAGGAATGACCTTGGGAATATATGAAGCTCTGTGATTGAAATTTCTCTTACAAGACCTATGTATTCCCTAAAGCAACCAATTCATCTCTACTGTGACAACAAAGCAGCATGCGATATTGCTCATAATCCAGTTCAACATGATCGTACGAAACATGTCGAGGTAGACTGATTCTTCGTTAAGGAAAAACTGGATGAAAAAAATTGTGGAATTACCAAAGATTCGGTCAGAAGATCAGTTAGCTGATATCCTTACCAAAAGGGGTATCCAATCGGGTGTTCTCAAAGTTTTTAGACAAGTTGGACATGTGTGACATCTATCCACCAATTTGAGGGAGAGCGTTGAAAGTCAATATTTCATGCTCCGTGTTTCAAGCTATGGAAGTCAAATATTCGTGCTCCATGTTTCAAGCTTTTATTTTGCTTTTCATTTTATTATTCACCATTTCTCGTGTTTTAGAGTCAAGGGTGTGGATGAGATGCTTTTGTTATGAAAATTTGTTTAATATTCTACTTTTAATGATAGTACTATACATTACCCCTTTTATTATAAGATCTATGGTATAAATGTTTGTTGCAAATATAAGATAATTTCGTCTTTGTGAAGGAATTGATTTGAGAATGAATGATCGATATTATTAAAATACTTTTTATTTTTATTGAACTTCACAAAACTTCAGGAATATGGTCAATGGGATAATTTCTAGGGGTTTTTATCTTTGTAGCCAAAAAAATGATGTATCAAAATAACCTTTTTCTAAAATTTTCATCAAAATGACATGACATCATTTCAGATGGTTTTGTGGAGTCGTCAACTAAAATGACGATTTCAATAAAAAAACTTACAAAAAAAAATATATTAAAGAAGTTGCCTTCAACTGTTTTTCAAATTTATCGGTGCATGCTAGCGACTGGCAATTATAATCATCGGTGTACTGTATATGTCGCGTGAAATGTATAATGTATATAGGAATTGATTTTAATTATTAAATCTAATTTTCACGTGGGAAACAAATATTCTTTGAATTTAATTCGGATCCAAAATTAAAAAAGTTCAAACCAATCGTATTAAAATCATTAAATAGTTATTAGATTAGGAATTGATTTAATTACTCTAATTTTGAAGATTATGAAGATATGATTTCAAAAATAACTGAAGCTTGTTAATATATTGCAAATTCATCGAGGATATGAATTTTGTTTACACTTTTCATTGGAAAATGTTATTTTGATAAAAAGTTTTAGAGAAAGGTCATTCAGATATATAATATATTCTGGGTTAAAAAAAACAAAAAAAAAACCCTAATTTCTATCCGAGTCAAAAAGAGTTCGCGTGCGGGAAATTGGGTTAGGGTTGCACGATTTGATTGCCTCACCTCGGTTTTTCTCTCTCTAAGGTTGCATGCTCGTGTTTATGTTTCAACATATTATTAGGTGTGCACTGATTCGATTAACAAGACGATCAGATACCGTCTTAGTCTCAACCATAAACGATGCCGACCATGGATTGACGGATGTTGCTTATAGGACTCCGCCGGTACCTTATGAGAAATCAAAGTCTTTGGGTTCCGGAGGGAGTATGGTTGCAATGCTGAAACTTAAAGGAATTGACGGAAGGGCACCACCAGGAGTGGAGCCTGCGACTTAATTTGATTCAACACGGGGAAACTTACCAAGTCCAGACATAGTAAGGATTGACAGACTGAGAGCTCTTTCTTGATTCTATGGGTGGTGGTGCATGGTCGTTCTTTGTTGGTGAAGCGATTTGTCTGGTGAGAAAAGATTATATCAATTTGTAAGAATTCATTTTTACAAATGGACTCTAACTTCTTTTTAAAAGTTGAATCCGCTATTGCCAATAGCAAATTTCCATAAAAAAAAAATGTGAATCTGTTTTTGGCAATAACAGATTCAACCAAAAAAATTATACATATCTGTTTCAATTATTTAATTACACTGTCAAATTTATTATTTTTGAAATTTGCAAATTACATTCAGAAAACAACAGTAGTTTTATTTTTTCCTGAACAACACAAAACGAATTCACCTTTAATTATTTTTTTAAAAGAATTATATATAGAAATATGATATTTAATTATTTTATCATAAAATCGAAATTCATTACCATATTTAATTATTTTACCATAAAATCGAAATTTATTAACAAATTTAATTATTTTACGGTATTAAATAAGCAATAAATAAAATCATAATTCATTACCATATTAATTATTTTATCATAAAATCGAAATTTATTATCATATTTAATTATTTTACCTTAAATTAAATAAATATAATTTAAATCTTTATTTAGGTAATAAACCATATTCAAAGGTCTGAATATATGGCTTAAATCAACGAGTAATTTAATAATAATAATAACTAAATATATTGGTCAAAGCATACTTTCCCGCGTTATGTTTGGAAGGGAGGATTTGGTGGTTTTAGTATTCAAATTCTTCATTCAAATCTATTCTCGTTTTATGGGTGATTTTTGAACCGAAAGTAAATCATTAAAATCCTTAATTATTATATGTAGAAGTTGAAGCATTTCAATCCGAACGGAGGCTTAATGGTCTATATGATTCTTAGCATATATTGAGGATCCAATCCTCCCAATAAGGTAATAAGTTAATTTACACAACAAACAAAAATTATGTAAAAGTACAAGTTTGTTTCTGTGTTTGATTCCATGATTTTTGTACTCTGATTTACACTATTCGGCGCCTCGAATTGAACCATTTTCCGCCCTGATTTCGTTTGATATTTGAGTCCGTTTCATCCATGAGTTGCGCTGCTGGCTTGGGAAACTGTAATCGGATCCGTCTCTGCCGATTCAAACCTTTGGTATGTTCGATGTACGATTTTGGTACGTTGGCCCACGACTTTGGCGTAGGGCAGCGTGGAAAATCGAACCCCATGAAATCGGAAATGTCGGAGCGACGATTCATCAACGATGAGCGTAGCCGTAACGATTTTTTGTTCAAAGACATGTTTGATGGGCCTCCATCGACCTCGAAGTTAAAGCCTAACAACAGTAACAAGCAATACTCAATGAGAGATTTTAATTATGATGGCTTAGGGCAGGGTGGAAAATCGAACCCCATGAAATCGGAAATGTCGGAGCGACGATTCACCTACGATCAGCGAAGCCGTGACTATTTTTTGTTCGTAGACATGTTTGATGGGTCTCCTAAGTACTCATCGACCTCGAAATTAAAGCCTAACAACAGTAGCGAGCAATACTCAATTAGAGATTTTAATTTTGATTCTAGATTTAAGCCATTCTCACTGTTGAATGAGCCAACGAACAATGGTAGTAGCAGTACATTGCCGGTGTACGATGATGACCTATCTGATACGTTGTCAGGATTGAAGACGAAATCCGCTATCGCGACGTTGAAATCTGATTCTGATGTTTATGCATCAAATTCATTGCGTTACCGGGACATTGCTTCTGTCGATCTGTTAAATTTTGTGGTGAGATATTTTAAATTAGGGTTGTTAAAATTTGATTGTGGTACTCTTAAGAGGCGCTCAAGTAGCAGGTCTGGTGCTGGAAACAGGTTAGCTTTGATTTTTTGGCAGAAGTATCTCATAGTTTTTTCTTTAACAGATAAATCTACTTGTTTACTTTTTCAATTGCTGTGTTCAACAAATCTTAAATTTCATTAAGCATACAGATAGATAGTGATTTACAGTAGGCGAATGGAAAAACAGTAATTGCCAAAATGAGAATATAACATAGTAATGTAATTTGATAGACTATTAAATTAAGCTATTTGTTATGGTACTTATAAAGATGGTATTTGACAGTTGTAATATGATCCATAATTTTAGGATCAGAATATTTGCCGGTACAAGTTTTCTGCTATTTGTCGATATGCTGATATTGTTTGGTAGGGCACCTGAGACCTACAGTTACATGGCAATGAGTTGGGATATTTCCTTTAATTGTTGGAGATATTTCCTTTAGTTATCGGATTATTTGACTGTCACAATGAATAATACTTCACATTCTAAGTCTTAACTTCTTGGATTTTACAATTTATGGAAAAAATATGATTAGATAGCTTATCTCAATATAAAGTAAAACTAAAACAAGTGATTTAGCATGAATTATTCACTTCCTCTCTTTAGTCCTTACAAACTAGGGTTGCTTAATGGATCGGTCCGGTCCGAAATTGGCCCGTTCCAGATCCGATAATCCCGGAACCGATCCGATCCGTTAAGGAACCGGATGGATTCGGTTCCGGTCCATCCGGTTTTGGGTTGGACCGGTTCCAAACCGGAACCGATTTTTTGATTTTTTTCAAAAAAAGTAAAAAACGAGGACAACTTTATCTAAATAAAAACAATTTTTTTTAAAAAAAAAAACGGATCCGCTTCCGGTTCAACTCGGAACAGAATCCGTTTGGTCCGAGACCGGTAAGATACCGGATCTGGAACGGTAGAACCGATCCGCTCCGGACCGGTTCGGAACTGGTTATTCCGGTTCCGAACCGGTCTAACCGGTCTGCAGCTAGTTTTGTGGTTGAAGTGTTGAAATCAGTAACAAAAAGATACTGAAACTAGAAAGGGTGGTAAACATGCAGCTAGTTTATATATGTGTCGTGCATGTGATGAGTCTCAACATAATAGAATAGAAACTAGAAGGGGTAGTAAACATTGTTTTGGTTTATTTTTCCTAATAATTTTTGCCTCATTGTAATGGCCAGTCAAATGAGAGATTTGTGTAATAATTCAAACGTGAGGAGGTAGATGTTTAACATATTATTTTCAGAGCCAATTTATTACTTGCTGATGGTGTGAGCCTCAAATTTGCATTTCGTTTGCTTTTACTTTTAGGAAATGCCCAAAATATTTATAAACATCGTTTACTTAACTTGATCTTTTCTCTTCTGACATGTACTTCAGTAACTCATTTGATCCTATGGCAGATTTTCCTGCAGACAGAAAATAAACGTGGTAGGGATTTTGACGGGCAACAAATCAACTAAAAGTTCGGATTTCCTATTATAGTCTCTAGAGAATACGGAACTCAATTAACTTCTTTTTAACAATTGACTTTTTAAACATTCCATTACTGCTGTTGCACAAAAAAAAAATCAGAAATGCCTTTTGACTTTGTAAACAGTTCTATGGACAAAGAGATTGTATGAAGCCTATCAACATAGATAATGGAAAGATTCTTATAAATCATACATTATGGAAAATCATTAATGGTGAATTTGTTGGATGCCTATGACTCAATTGGTTAAATTGTATCTCGCCGCCTGAATTCATTTCTTTACCATACACACAATATTTCGTTGAAAGAAAACCAAGATTCTCAACTATTTATTATGTGTTAACCTATAATTATTGATGAAGCAATTTTCCAAAAAAAAAGAAAAGAAAAGAAGGAAAGGAGAACCTTATGCTATGAGGGAACTTGGAAGCAAATGCAGTTGAAAAGTATTACATTGAAATTTTCGGGTTCGTAGTGTTCTGTAATTTGGTGGGATTTCTTCTTCGTGGCATCTTCTGTAGTTTGTGTATGAGGGAATCTTTTTTGATGCTTTTTTTTTGCATCCATAATCTGGCTTCAAAAAATAACAGGAGGGACAAACTTCTTATTTTTCTTTCTTTTGGCTCAGGTCAACGCTAGAAGCTCACTACTCTCTCAACCGTTACAATAAATTGCTGCAAAAATCTTCCACGCTGACGGATAATGAATGGAAGAATAATGGTCCTTCAAGATTGACACCTCAATCTGGTATTTCCAGAAAACATAAGGGGGACACTCTTAATGACTTGCAGCTCGACTGTCTTTTCGAGTATGAGAAGAGTAAACTTGCTAAATCTAGGAGTGCACAAGTTGACTTGGCCTGTCTCAACATATTCGGAAACCTGGAAAAATGTTTCAAGCTGGATAATGAATGGAAGAACGATGGTCCTTCAAGTTCAACGACACCTCAATCTGCTACTTCTGGAGAACATAAGCGGATCAAGGAGAAAGATCCTGTGGGCAACGTAAGTTCTTTCCTAATAAATTTTTTTGAGGTGGCAATTTTCTCATTTATATTTGCATTTATCTATCTACACTTATTGAGTTTATTTTTTGACTCTTGGTCAATTATAGTGGTTCTAAATATAGATAAAACTATGTTTCTTGTTTTTTTGTTTTGCATTTATGCACAATAAATTAAGCTGAACTGGGAAATCAGAGGTTGTGCCTAAGAAGTATAAAGTGGACATTGAAACTTTACTTGATTTATTTTGACTCTTTTACCCCTCAATGGTTTGGTGAGTTGCATTCTACCCCCTAAGCTTTTGTTTTATTTATAAAGAAACCTCTGTATAATATTTAATTATCTTTTATATCCTTATACTTATAAAAATAGCATTTAACTTCTTCTTTTTACAAAGTCCCCTTTTTTTGCTATCCTTGGCACAAGATGGTATCAAAGCCTAGGTTTATTCTAGAAATACTATAATAATATCTTGAATATTACCTATACGGAGGAGACGGTTCAAGATAATATGGACCCGAACGAATGTTCGAAGTGTCATTCTTACAGGTGGTAACTCCAAAAATTGGAAGCACTAAATCAGAAGCATATGACAGAAGCTCAACGCTTCAACCATAAGTGAAAACTATTACGAGGAACATGATTATGCACATCTGACATAAACCATTACAAGAAACTGGAAATGATGGCTAAGAGGCTTCATCAAATGAACCTCATCTACAGTTCCAGTTAGCCGAACTTCAGGAAGACGATCATACTGAACATGATGACGTTGTTCCAGACCCCAATGATCCAACAGGGTCCGGACCAGATGATTAGGATGGGAGAACTAACCTTTCGAGAAATCGAGCTAGATTCTTCTAATATATCCCAAGATCTTAGAGAGATTCAGAAGACAGTGTAGTGTTATGACTACCTTCAATACCATGTCCCTGCACAGATCCATCAGATTCAAAGTCAGATGGAGATTATGATTAAACACAAGGAGGAAATTCTTGAAAACCTTCGAGATGTTCAATCTCGAGTTAAGGAGTTGGAGTCAAGACCAAGTCCGACAGGAAGAAGGAACGGAGGGTGGTTACCACCGTCCTATGGAACAGAACCCCTTTTACACCAAAAAGGAAAAGCGGAGGAGGTCCGAAGGCCTTTGACGGAGACTGCCAAATATTCATTAAACGCCTTACGGGAAATCACAGTTAGATCTCATCCATCCATATGGACTTATGCTCAACATGGTATTCTTGGATTTAAAAACAAAGAATTCTTATTGATGAATGGGCTTCAACAACAGCATCTCCCTGCGCCGTGCCCCTCTGTCATTAAATGCCTCTCCAAGGCGGAAATGGAGGATCCCCGGAATCATGGCCTCTATTACATTTCCGATGACGAGTATACGCCAGGACATCAATGCAAAAGTTATTCTTGATTGATGGACTGGACAATCCATTGACTGAGCCCGAGGACCAAGAGTTGACAGTAGAATGTGGAAATGTCTTTACATGCCGTCACTGATTCAGGCAACAACCAGACCATGCAATTCTTGGGCACCATCAACACCACAAATGTCCAAATTCGGATTGACTCGGGAAGCACTCATTGCTTCCTCAATGCAAATCTGGCCATGGCGATGAATATGCACTTTCACAGGTTGCAAGGGTCTTCGAGTCCAGGTAGCTAACAACCATCCTTTGAACAGCGCAGGGGTCTATCAGGAGGTTCCCCTATACATGGCGTGTGATAGCTTTTTGATCGAATTTTATTTGCTTAAGCTCGGCGAGTTTGGGGCAGTCCTAGGCTTAGCTGGCTGCGTACCCTAGGCCCCATCCAATGGGACTTTAATCACATTTAGATGCGGTTTCATAAGGAGGGGCACCGAATTACTCCTGTCGGCTTGGGTTTTGGCACCCCATTGCCTACGAATTATATTGCTGCTCTACTGCCAAATTAGGATCAATGTCATCGAATCATTCTTTAACAAGGGCGGATCCTATTGTTGTACATCTCTATCGCTACCCACATGCTCAAAAGGATGAGACTGAACGCCAATGTACGGCTATGCTAAACCAGGGCATTATTAGACCAAGCATCTCTCCTTTCTCATATCCAGTATTGCTTGTCAAAATCAGATGATTCATGGCATTTCGGTGTGGACTATCGTGAACTGAATCTATCTCGGTCATCGACGAACTTCTGGATGACTAACATGGCACCTGATACTTTTCCAAACATGAATTGTGTGCGGGGGTATCATCAAATCTTGATAGCCCTGCTAGTGTCCCTCTGACTATATTCACGACTCACCATGGACATTTCAAGTTCCTTGTGATGCCTTTCGGCATTACCAATGGACCCTCCACTTTCAGGCTGTGATGTACGCAATTTTCCAGGAGTACCTCTGCAAGTTCGTCCTCATCTTCTTTGACGATATATTTGCTTTCAGCCGGACATGGGGGATTACTATCCCATTTGTCCTTAGTCTTTGAGATGTTGACATATGAACGTTTCTTCTTAAACGCCCGTAAATGTTTCAGGCGACGGCGTGTCGGTGGACACAAGTAAAGTTTTTGCGATCACACAATGTTTGGTACCAACCTAGCCCCGCGCCTTGAGGGGTTTTCCGGGACTCACATGTTACTATCGTAAATTCGTTCACAATTATGGTATTCTAGCCTCCCCTCACAACTTTATTACGCAAACATGCGTTCATTTGGAATCTGGAAGCTACATCAGGAATGGAATCGCTGAAACATGCCCTTACATCCACACCTATTAGCTTTGCCCGATTTCTCTATCCCATTTATTATTGAATACGACTGTGATTTCGGGTCTGGGCTGCCCTCGTACAACGGAATCGGCCCATAGCTTTTTTCAATCATGCTATCTCTCAACGTTACCGTACTTCTGGTTGCCTATGAAAAGGAAATGGTTGGGCTCGTCAAGACAGTACGCCACCGGCACCTGATCATTGGGGCCACTCATTTGTTGTAAATACCGACAATTATATTCTGAAGTTTTTGTTGGAAAAACGAATCACTGAATTCCCCCAACAACGTTGGATTAGCAAGCACTTAATCCAACATATGCCAAGCTAGGATCAATCACATCTTTGGTCACTACATGATGACATCCTTCTTTACAAAGGTCGCATCTACTTAATATCTGGCTCGTCGTTGACTCCATCCCTCATCCAGTTAATACATGATGCCCATCATGAAGGTTATCAACAAGGCCTTTATCACATCACCCGAGATTCTATTGGCCCAAAAAGTGCTAGGATGTTCTCAATTATGTGACTACATGCCTCACATGCCAACAGAGGAATAAAATTGACACACTCAAGCCAGAGGGGTTATTACAACCACTCCCCATTCCACAAGAATTTTTGTCAGATATCTCAATAGACTTTATCGATGGCTTACCACCTTCCAATGGCAAACATACTCTTTGTGGTGGTGGATCGCTTCTCTAAATCATGCCAATGACTTAACCCTATTCAGCCGTCCCTGTAGCACGTATCTTTATTGACACTATTGTCAAGATCCATGGCTTACTTGAATCTTTTGTCAGCGGTCGTGATACGGCCTTCAGAAATTCGTCTCCATGAAAGTATGGAACCAAATTATGTTTTAGCTCCGCCTACCATCCCCAATTGGACGACCAAACTGAGGCTGTCCATAAGGTGATTCAAATGTACCTGCTTTGCTTCACAGGCAAGAACCCGCGAAAATGGATGAATTGGGTGTCACGGGCAGAGTTCTGCTATAACAGTAGTTTTCATACCACACTCCGCACAAACCCCTTTTGAGGTGGTTTATGGCAGACATATTCTCCAGGGTTATCAAAACTCGAGATGTTGACATGGAATTAAGGGATCGGGATAGAATGTTGCAGTATGTGCAGGAATATCTCCATGCCGTTCATAATACTATGAAGCATCGCTATGATGCCCACCATCGAGACATGCAATTTTCTGTGGGTGACATGGTGCTCCTCCGTCTCCAGCCATATCGCGGAGTTAGTCTCGGTAACAGGCGAACCAAGAAGTTATCTCCTTGGTACTTCAAGCCATTCCCAGTACTTGAATGTATTGGGTCAACGACATACAAGCTCCGGTTGCCCGAGTCTGCCATGTTGCATCCTCCATTTCACGTGCCTGTGCTTAGGAAATTTCATTGTCAGTGCCCTAGTTCTCCAACACTTCCTTCCATTGATCAAGCGGGAGTTCGCTCCTTTACCACAGGTTGTCCTGGACAACGCATAAAACAAGGCCGGACTGAAGTCCTAGTGCATTGAGTTTGTTTATCACCAGCCAATGCTTCATGGGAAGACACAGACGCAAGTTCCCCTTATTCGTGTTTGCGGACAAACACGTTCTCCAGGGAGGGTGTGATGTAACGTGCACGGACGTACAAGGAGAAGAGAAGAGTTTCGAACCAGCAGGGAACATGATCTACAAGAGGTTTACACATGGAAATTCAAGAAGATCTGATTATGTGTATCCCTTATCACTCCACCATCCTAATCTCAAGTTTAAATTATTTAGTGGATAAATAGGAGATGTAATTTTCAGTTTTGATAGGATAAGTATTGGTTTTTTGAAGTTATCTAGGTTTGGTTGTTTTCTTTAAATAGGACCCATGTTACGTGCTTGGGATCGGGTTATGGGACGTTCGGTATGATTAGCGATTTCGTGCTTCTTGCTCGTGTATTGCCGTGATTTCCCTATAGTTGCCGTGGGAATTTTTATCAAGGGTGAAGGATATTTGCAAGGGAGAATAACCTAAGGAGGAGTTCACCTCAAGGTGTTATTTTTTAATTGTAAACTCAATAATAATTTTATTCATGAAGCATCCTATTTAAACAAAACAAAACCTTATCAAAAATCCAAATCAAATCCTAAACAAAATTAAATCAAAAATCAAATCCTAAAGAATCAAAACCAATCCTAATAGAAATCTGAAATAAAACCAAATCCTAGAAACTCTATCCAAAGTCTAAGATACTAGATCTTTCTTCTTGTGTTTCCCATGAGTGAATCTCTTATAGATAATATCTCCCTTATCCTCTTGATTTGGTTGACTAATATCCGCTTGACTCATATCCGCCATATCATTACTACCCCGTCGAGAACCGTGGTCGACCTCGAACACGAAAGAGGGAAACTTATTGACAATGGTGGCAGCATCTTCCCAGGAGGCATCGGCTGGAGATAACCCCACCCAATGGATTAGAACTTGTGGTCGTCCCTGGTAGGAACGAGTGTCCAAGATGGTATGCGGAACCGGGATAAACTCCTCGTGGTCAATAGGTGGGAGGGACGGAGAGCTCGGACATTGGCCCTTGAATTTTTTGAGCACGGACACATGAAAGACCGGATGTAGCTTTGAAGGTGGTGGGAGTTCTAACTTGTAAGCCAACGTACCAATGCGTTCTACCACTTTGAAAGGCCCGAAGTAACGAGGAGCGAGTTTCTTGCTGCGCCTGTGTGCCAAACTAAGTTGACGATACAGTTGTAGGCGTAAAAGGACCAAATCACCGACCTCAAATTGTACATCTCGATGAGATGCATCATATCGTTGTTTCATACCGTTCTGAGCTTGTTTCAAACGATCTTGTAGATCTTCTAACATTCTGTCACGTTCTTGTAACTCGAGATCGACCGCAGCTAAGTGAGAAGTCCCTGGGCAGTAGGAAATGAGGCGTGGAGGTGGTCGGCCATATACGACGTCAAATGGTGTTGTTCGTAAAGACGAATGGAAGCTCGTATTATAGCAGTATTCTGCCCATGAAATCCATTGTACCCAGCGCTTGGGATGGTGCCCCGTGAAGCAACGTAAGTACATTTGGATGACCTTATTTACCGCCTCGGTCTGGCCGTCGGATTGGGGATGATAGGCCGAACTGAAACATAGTTTGGTGCCATAGAGTTGGAAGAGTTCTTTCCAAAAAGAGCTTGTAAATGCTGAGTCTCGGTCACTGACAATAGTTTCTGGAAGACCGTGTAGTTTAACCACATTAGCAAAGAAAGTCCGAGCCACTGATACTGCTGAGTAAGGATGTGATAGTGGTATAAAGTGGGCATACTTAGAGAAACGGTCGACCACTACAAAAAGTACCGATTTGCCTTGTGAGGGAGGTAACCCATCAATGAAATCCATCGAGATATCTGCCCATATTTGCGTTGGAACTGGAAGGGGTTGTAGCAACCCTGATGGACGTAGAGTATCGATCTTATTGCGTTGGCATATTAAACAAGAGCCCACATAGGTTTGGACAGCCTGCCGTAAACCTGGCCAGAAAAAATCCCGTGTAATGCGGTGTAGAGATTTTTGATATCCTTCATGAGTCGCATCGTGAAAAGACTGAATGATGGGTGTAATAAGGGCTGAATCCGGGGAAAGGTAGATGCGGCCTTTGTGGAACAGAACCCCATCCGTGACGGACCAACTATTGGCCGCCTCGCTCGAAGCACATTGTGCCATCAACTGTTGAATATGCTCGGAGGCTGCATGTTCGTGACGTATGGAGTCCAGAAAATCCCAAGATGGTCTTGAAATTGCAGATAACAAAGGTATATCCTCCTGTTGGCGAGATAATGCGTCCGCCACTATGTTCGTTTTTCCAGCTTTATATTCGACACTGAAGTCGTACCCCAACAATTTACTAATCCAACGTTGCTGTGGAGACGTGGATATTCGTTGTTCCAAAAGGAATTTCAAGCTGTAGTGGTCCGTCTTTACGATGAAGGAGTTACCCCAAAAATATGGGTGCCAATGGCGTATAGCCTTGGCGAGGCCGATAAGCTCCTTTTCGTAAGCGGGTAAGCTACGATGGCGTTGGCCTAGAGACTGACTAAAGAAGGCAATTGGGTGACCATGCTGTTGTAAAACAGCCCCGATGCCTGAATCCGACGCATCACACTCCACGACGAAAGATGATGAGAAATCAGGGAGTGCCAATACCGGGGTGGTAGTGATGGCTTGTTTGAGGGAATCAAATGCCATGGTTGCCTCTGGGGTCCAGTGAAAGGCATTTTTCCGTAATAAAGAGGTGAGGGGAGCTGCTAGAAGGCCATAATTACGCACAAATTTTCGGTAATAACCTGTTAGCCCAAGAAATCCCCGCAAGGCACGAGTCGTCATTGGTTGTGGCCATTGAGTGACAGCTGTAATTTTGTCCGCATCTACAGAAACCCCATTGGGTGAAACAGTATGACCCAAATAGGCGACCTGTGCTTGGGCGAATGCACACTTCGATCTTTTTAGAAAGAGTTGCTGTTGTGAGAGGATTTCAAAAACCAACTTAAGATGTATTAGGTGGGCGTCCCATGTGCGGCTGTATATCAGAATGTCGTCGAAGAAGACTAACACAAACTTGCGGAGAAATTCAGCAAAAATGTAGTTCATGAGGGCCTGGAATGTGGCGGGAGCATTGGTCAATCCAAACGGCATAACCAGGAACTCGAAATGACCATGATGAGTGCGGAATGCCGTAAATGGGATGCTGGCAGCCTGCATCAAGATTTGGTGATATCCCGCGCGCAAGTCTAGTTTTGAGAAATAGCGCGCCCCGTGTAATTCATCTAGAAGTTCATCGATTACCGGAATCGGGAATTTATCCTTAATAGTTTTGGCATTTAAGGAGCGATAATCCACGCAAAAACGCCAAGACCCATCGGACTTTTTGACTAGTAACACCGGTGATGAGAAAGGTGAGGTGCTGTGGCGGATTGTGCCCGCTTGCAACATCTCGGTGCATTGTCTTTCAATCTCATCCTTTTGGCCATGGGGATATCGATAGGGCCGTACGACGATGGGGTCAGTCCCTCGTTCCAGAATAATACGGTGACAGAATGATCGTGTTGGGGGAAGACCATGATGCTCAGAAAATAAGTCTGAGAATTGTCCCAATAAGAGCTGTAGGCTACACTGGTTATCGGTTGGTAAAAGTGTAACTGAGCAAGCACTTGTTGCTATAGAATTTGATTGCATCCCCTGGAGGGCGATGGGTTTGCCCATGTGAGTAAATTGCATATGCATGATATTGAAATCCCACTGAATTGTTCCCAATGTACGGAGCCAATTAACGCCCAATACCGCACCAAACTCGCCGAGATTTAGTAAATAAAAATCGACGGAAAATGTTTCGCCACCCAGCTGTAAGCAAGTATGTTGACAAACCCCGGGACTATCCAAGGGTTGGCCATTAGCCACCATGACGCGCAGCCTGTTGCGACGGATGATTGGAAGACCCATGGCAGTAGCTAAAGATGCATCCAGAAAGCAGTGTGTACTGCCGGAGTCGATCAAAACACGCAGATTCGTGTCGTGGACGGTACCCAATACTTGCATGGTTTGGGCACGCCAGGAGCCTGTAATGGCGTGCAAAGAAATTTCCACTTCGTTGTCCTCATGCAACGGTTGTTCGAGATCTGATTGTGGTTCCTCACTCCCTTCAAGCCAGAACAATTTTTTGCATTGGTGACGCGGAGTGTATTCCTCATCACAATTGAAACATAGACCACGCTTGCGGCGCTCATCCATTTCTGTTTTCGTCAGCCGCTTGATAAAGGGGGCCCGGGGTGCTGTTGGGTTCGTTGGACGACGAGGGAGGTCCAACCTGCGTGGCAATTGGAGTCCTTCATATAGACGTGCAAGACTTGTCGCACCCGTAAGCGTAGATGGTTGGTGGATTGACACTCCCACCGCAATATGATCTTGTAGACCACTAAGGAATAATTGCACCTCCTGTTTTCGAGTCAAAGGACCAGCGCGCATCAATAATTGTTCAAAGTTGCGCTGATAGTCGTCCACGGGGCCTGTTTGGCGAAGTTTGGCCAACTCGCCGAGGTGATTATTGCTAAGCGGAGGGCCGAAACGTAAGTGGCAGTGGTGTTTGAACTCTTCCCATGTGAGATTTGGGATATCGGTTTCCAATTTGAGAAACCATAGTTGTGCGTCGCCATCCAAATGGAACGACGCTAATTCGATGAATTCGGCTTGAGGTGTATGTTGGTGGCGAAAGAAGTGTTCACAATGGGCTATCCAACCCAAGGGGTCTGTATGACCATCAAATCTCGGAAAATCTAGCCTCAGAAATCGTGGTGGTTGCGCCGTGTTGTCGCGAGGTTCGTGGTTGGTGCGGTGGTCCTGGATACGAGGATCCCCCATCTCGCTATGGCCATTATTTCCGGTCTGTGAGGCAGAGTGTGCACTTGCGATTTGGAGCGCCAACTCTTCGAGGCGTGCAGTTAGGGAGTCCTTATCAGCCTTGTAGATGGCCAGAAACTCGGTAAATTGTCGCTGAAGGGCTTGAAAATCTGCCATAACCCCTGGCTCTGATACCAAATTGTTACGTGCTTGGGATCGGGTTATGGGACGTTCGGTATGATTAGCGATTTCGCGATTTCGTGCTTCTTGCTCGTGTATTGCCGTGATTTCCCTATAGTTGCCGTGGGAATTTTTATCAAGGGTGAAGGATATTTGCAAGGGAGAATAACCTAAGGAGGAGTTCACCTCAAGGTGTTATTTTTTAATTGTAAACTCAATAATAATTTTATTCATGAAGCACCCTATTTAAACAAAACAAAACCTTATCAAAAATCCAAATCAAATCCTAAACAAAATTAAATCAAATCCTAAAGAATCAAAACCAATCCTAATAGAAATCTGAAATAAAACCAAATCCTAGAAACTCTATCCAAAGTCTAAGATACTAGATCTTTCTTCTTGTGTTTAAGTCTAAGATACTAGATCTTTCTTCTTGTGTTTCCCATGAGTGAATCTCTTATAGATAATATCTCCCTTATCCTCTTGATTTGGTTGACTAATATCCGCTTGACTCATATCCGCCATATCAACCCATGGGCTAATTGAGGTTGTTTTAAAATTTGATTCTAAATAAAAGTATTTCAATTCATACGCTGATCTCCTCCTTACTCTATCTACTCTCATCTTCGTCGATCACCATAGGGAAATCAAATCGCAGTTAGAAGCAAGAATTAACCGATCTCTAAGAACGACCCATAATTCGATCTATTACTCGTAACAGGTGCACGTGGAAGGGATAAAAGGGGGAGAAGAGTGGGTTAGTTATTTTCACCTTTTCTGTCATCTTGTTAGAGGAGAGACAGAGACTAGCTGAGCTAGAGAATATTATGTGCTACATAGTGCAAATCTGGGAAAACAATTGCACTTCAGTTTTGTTATTCAATCAAATTATGGTTTATAATTCCTATCATGTGTTATCTTCAATCTGTGTTTCTACACTGTTGTCGCCATTTGAACCTGGGAGCTAACACCATATCACATTTATTTTTCAACTTAGCATTTTAAGGTTTGTGAAGTTGGTGATTTGTCATATTTTCAAGCATGGAAGTTTTATTCATTCAGATGTGTACGTGAACTTATTTTGTCGTGCAGCTCAGATGTGCCAGAGTTGGGCAATAGCTTTAATTGAAGCACGATCCTCTTATATAGACATTTTGAAAGATCTTTCTATGAACTGATAGTTTTCTGGTTGCTTTTTGAACTTTATTCTAACCCACTTGATCAATTTTGCCACTCTTGCAACTAAACCTGAGGACAGCATGTAGTGACTCTGATATAGAAGGTTATGCCATACATTTGAATATAAATATAATGTTCTTGAAGCTATCTTACTTATGTGCATCCCGGGATTCTTAAGGAAATGTAACATGTTTTAAAATTATTTTTTAAAATTTTAGGAAAGAAGTAAAACTTATGATCATTATACTGATAACCTTTCAAATCTGATTTGAATGTGGCAAAGTCAAGATAAGAGTCTTGTTGATAAACCGATAAGATTAAGGATTGTTTGAATTTAGTTTGATAATATTTGTTTTTATTTTATTAGTAGGATAAGATATTAGTTAGGATTGAGTTTCTTATTTATATCATTATCATTTGTAACATTTGATTGAATCAGAATAATTAATTGAAAACGAAGAACGTGAAATACGTACTCTTCACAAAACCTCATGTTTGTTCACATGGTATCAGAGCTCTAAAGTTCCGATCCTTGAACGTTTCATCGGCCATGGTCGGCGCAAACACTGATTCCTCATCATCCACAACAAGTGTCTTCGCCGCTGGTGGATCTGGCAGTACGTCGATTCAATCCACGGGAATTGGATGAACGATAACTCATTCCAGATCTTGATCCATAAATTCAATGGTAAAAATTACCATGAATGGGCGCAATCTATGCTCCTCATCATCGACGAGAAGGGCAAAATGGGATACCTCAACGGCACCATCACAGCACCAGCCACCGATGATGCAAAATATGTCCAGTGGCATGTAGAAAACTCTTTAGTCATGGCATGGTTGCTGAATTCAATGGATCCAGTGCTTGGTAAGCCTTTTCTTCTTTTGCCGACTGCCCGTGATATTTGGGAAGCCATTCATGAGACATACTCTGATTTGGAGAATTACTCTCAGTTATATGATTTGACCACTCGCATGTGGCAAATTCATCAAGGGGCTCGGGATGGTACTTCTTATTACAATGATTTAATGGTAATATGGCAGGAATTGGATCTCCTTGACGCTGATGAATGGAAAAATTCAAAGGATAGCTCTCGTTACAAGAAAAAACTTGACTATAGCCGAGTATTTGTGTTCCTTGTAGGATTGAACAGGGACTTGGACGAGGTCCGTGGGAGAATTCTAGGGCGAAAACCTCTGCCTACCATACGCGAGGTGTTCTCGAAATCGCCGTGAAGAATCTCGTCTGTTGGTCATGATGCCACGAGATTCTCTCATAGTCAGTGAAGGTTCTACCCTGGTGAGCAGGGATAACCCTTCAGAGTCTCATCACTGTGATGCTATGCAAAACGATCTTGCTGCGAAAAGTGTAAGAAACCATGGCATACCATTGACACATGTTGGAGATTCATGGTCAGCCCTCACACTTCAAGAAAAAATCAGCATTTGGCAGTAAACAGGGCGTAGGTGGTCATGCCTTGCAATCGAGTGCATCCGACTCTGGACAACTTCCATCTCCTTCTGAATCACTTCCGTTCACAAAGGATCAAATGGAGCATCTGTACAAACTGTTTGACACTCGTTTAGGCAAATCAAGTCCACCCCCTTCATGTTCCTTGGCCCCGGCAGGTATTTCCACTGCCACTATCATTGATTTCCTTCCTAATGACTCCTGGATTTTGGATTCAGGTGGCACAGACCATATGACAGGCTCGTCACAACTTTTTTCATCCTATATCCCTTGTGCGGGGAATAGAAAGGTTAAAATTGCTGATGGATCTCTCGCCTCCGTTGTGGGAAAGGGATCTATCTCGGTTTCTTTTATTTTTCCCCTTTCTAATGTTTTACATGTTTCGCTGTTTTCCTATAATCTTCTCTCCATTAGCCAACTTACTCGGGGAAGATGATTGGCAATGCTATGCAAGACGGTGGTCTCTATCTTCTCAATGCTCGCTCTTTTCTCGACTCAGTCGATGATAAATTGTGTCTCAATTATGTTTCTTCGTCTCATGTTAGTAATATTTTGTTATGGCATCATCGATTAGGTCACCCCAGTTTTGCATATTTTAAACGATTGTTCCCCAAGTATTTATCAATAAATTTATTCCTTCGTTTAATTGTGAATCTTGTGAACTGGCGAAACATCATCGCTCTATGTTCCCGTCTCATCCATATAAAAAATCTGCACCTCACTCTTATTCATAGTGATGTTTGGGGCCCTTACAAGATTAAAACATTTTATGAAAAACGTTGGTTTATCACATTTCTTGATGATCATTCTCGTTTGACTTGGGTATTTCTTCTAAAAGATAAATCTAATGCAGCTGTCATTTAAAAAAAAAAATTAAAATGGTACAGACTCAGTTTAACATGCGTATTAAAATATTTCGCAGTGATAATGGAAAAGAATATTTTAATAAACTATTAGGGGATTTTTTTCTTGTTCATGGCATTATCTATCAAAGTTCGTGTCCCCATCCCCTCAACAAAATGGAGTTGTTGAACGAAAAAATAAACATCTTCTTGAAGTGGCTCGGGCTATTAGTTTGCGACTTTCTTCTGTTCATAAATTTAACATAATCCCTCACTAAAATTCTATAAAAGCTTTGTAACTTACATTTAATACCATTTCGTCAAGGTCATGTTTCTCGATGTACATATATTGTCTTTCAATAATTGTATAGTGTACTTATAAAATCAAATTAACCATTAGTATCTCTCATTAAAATCAAATTTAAACTAAAAAAAAATTCACTTGCTAGATAAAAAGAAAAGAAACAAAAAAACAAGTAAAAAAAATATAGAGAACCACACTCTCAAATCTGTAAGTTCACCATATCAAGCAATTTTTTTAATTTTTTTCCCCTTCAACAGCCATATCAAGCAATTCTAATAGTGTTAATATCACAATACACAAGTACACAATAACAACATCAATAAACAATTCAATTTTTTAAACTACATAAAATTTACAAACATCAGTAGCAACCAAACGAGTGTTTGTAAAGACTTAAAAAAGGATAAAGACATGATCATGATAGAAAGTGCAGAAACTAACTTATGATGGCTTTTCTTGGGTATTTTTTCAAATAAATTGAAGACAAATGAGGACTTTGAGGAGGTATATAAGATTGAAAAAACAGATGGACATATCTTGAATTGAACCCTAAGGCGGCTGTCTCATGAGCCTTATCTCAGGTACGAAGATGCTATACAGCTTAAAAAATATTTCATAAGACAAACATGTCTTGAGATATGGATAACAAAAGAAAAAAGTGCAGCAAATGTCTTGTATAAACAAATTGCAATGTTAATATCAACGGATGTTGATGGCTGCTGCATGATCAACGATAAATGGAAGTTGCTGCTAAAGGATCGAAAGCTGCCGGATGATAGTTGACTAGATTTTCGTTAGTTCAAGTTGCATAGTTAGCTTTGTAGTTTGCAATACATGGTATATAATAGGAAGTTTTTTATAGAGAGCTTAATGTTTTTTATATTGTTCACAGTTCATAGTTCACCTTTGTATTTTTCCGTAGTTTTATTATTATTACTATATATATTATGTGAGATATGAACTTAGAATTTAATGATGTCTTGAGCTGTGCAAAAATTAATCAATATCTGTAAAAATATAATGCTAACTAGAATTTAATTATAAAAATTTTAAAGAGATAAAAGGGATTTGATTTGCACATGAAATTAAAGTTGTCTAAGTAGAAAAATAAAAAAAATCTACTACTTTATTACATTTCTGATTACTTTAGGGACAGGCATTACATGAACCCCTCTAAATAGAAAAATCACATCCCAATGTGGTGTTTTTCCAGAAGAGAGAGAACCGAAGGGACCAAAAGTACCTGAAGGATAATTTGACACCTATTACTGCAGAGAATAAAAATGCATGTAAGTATCAAATAGAGATGTAGGCTGCAGCAATGAAACTTTCAAAGTTTGGTGGTTGTTTCACTTTAACCATAAAATTTTCAACTCTCATAACCAGAAGAACTCGTTCATCTTTGTAGCAATACCCCTCAAATCAGAAGTTTTAGGTGAGCATTATTTTTGGATTGATGAATATGAAGTAACAGAGCTTTTTAAATACCGCCTTCTTATTTTTTCATATTTTTTAGTTTCTTCAGTACGATACCTTAGTTTCATAACATAATGTTGGTTTTAGTTTTATAGTATAAAAGATCTAGCTCTCGCTTAAACTTGCTTTTTAAACATGGTTGGTGTTAGATTCATAGCATACAGAACAAATTTTTTTAGCTTTGGTTATATTGTAAAATCCTGAATCAGAAACGTCTGGTTTTTTTTTTCGATTTGCTAAAATATTTGCTTAGTTTTATCATATATTGTTGGTTTAAGTTTTGTAGTAAAAACTTATTTCTGTCTTAAACAAGTTTCTTCAGTTTGATAAAAATATTGTTTAGTTTTAGTTTCATAATATATCGTTGTTTTAGAAGTTTCATGGTAAAAGATTCCTCTGTATCACTTAAAACTTACTTTGTTCAAACTTAGATATATAAAAAAACCTGAATCAGAAACATTGTTGGGGTGAGCATAAAATCAAAATGATTTTCGCTTTTATTTTTTTTATGAAGCCATGTTATATTATCTTCGAAAGTATTTTGAACAAAAAAATTTAATATATTGCTTAGTTATGAGACAACTAGTTTTTTTCAATTAGATAAAACATTGCTTAGTTTTATTATAATATATTGTTTGTTTCGAGTGTCAGTTTGCTCACTTTGATAAGAAACATTATGAAGATATTCTCACTTACCAAGATGAGACTGCAGATGAGACATCAAGCTTCATTTTCTGATATTCATCAGATGCGAAAATTTCTAACTGACTGTTCAAAGAAAGTTGATTATTTTATTCATGTCAACAACATTGAAGATGCAATCAGTGTGTTCAATAATGTAGTTGAGACAAAAACTAGGCTTGATGATTTTAATTTCACAAAATTGTTGGGTATCATTGTTAAGATGAAACATATCACTGTTGCCCTTTCCATGTTCAAGAAACTACGTGAAATTGATGTCCCTATGAACACATGCTTGTTCAATATAGTTGTAAACTGTTATTCCCGCATAAAAAAGATAGACTTCAGGTTAGCAACCTTAGGTAGCATGTTGAAACTTGGTTTCAAACCAGATTCCACCACATTCACAACTCTAATTCAAGGCCATTTTTTAGAAGAGAGGGTTGACGAGGCCTCGAAGTTGTTTCATAAGATAACCTATGAAGGACTTTGCGAGACGGATGAATTTTTGGTAAGCATTTTGATAGATGGTCTATGCAAAGCTGGTCGGACTTGCATAGCCCTTGATATGCTTACAAGTTTGAAAGAGAGAAGCTTGAATATTGGTATTATTGTCTACAACACTGTAATAGATTATTTGTGCAAAGAAAGCTTGCTTAAGGATGCTCAAAAGTTGCTTTCTAGAATGATTAAGAGGGGCATTTCTCCGAACACAGTGACATATACTTCGATAATACAATGCTACCTAAATATTGGTGATACCCGCTAGAAGATACCACCTGATGAGTCTACCTGGCTCCAAGGTATGTTACTCGCCTTTCTGCGACGAGACCTCGCCTACCTCTCCGAGCTCTTTGCGAAATCCGACCTGTTTGGCCGACCTGTTCCAACTCACCTGTTTCCCCACCAGTACCTCGACGAGCGACCTCTTTTGGGAGCCCGAGATGATAGGCCGAGCTCTCCTCATTTCCCTTGTTGCTGCCGGCGCTCAGCAAGGAAACCAGTCCCCCAAGATATCTAGTCCTAGATCTGCGGAGCAATATCAGGGATTTGATTGTATTCTCAGGATCTTGACATATCTGGGTAAGATTTGGATAAACATGGAAAGAGTCCTTGTTGCAATACAACTCTTAGGTCTCCGCCTATAAATACCAGGTTTGGGGTATCGATTAAGGACTAATTTTATAATTGCTTTCACTTACCGCATATATTCTCTCCATATTCTCTCGCCTGACTTGAGCGTCGGAGGGGACCTGCCGGAAAAACTTCCGGCACCCTTCTCACCTTTGCTTCGTATTTTCAGGTCATTGCAGAAGATATTTGCTAATATTCCTGCTGTTATATTGAGTGTTGGAGGAGAAAGAGATGTGAACCCCCTCTCTATTGATATCAGCAAGTCATCGCAAAAATTGGTGATATCAATTGGCGCCGTCTGTGGGAAGATTTACTGAATTGAAGACGTTGATATGGCTGGACGACGGGGACGTGGGCGTGGAGTTAGGAGGAATCAGGGAGAAAGAGAAAATCCAACGGAGTCTGCTATGAATGTGGGAGATCAAGATGTTCCTCCACAGCAGGAAGATCAAGCACCTCCATCTGTTATGAATGTGGGAGGCATGACTATGGAGCAACTGGCACAATTCATCAGTCAGACCATGCGAAATACTTTTTTCCAGCACCAGGTTCCTCCACCAACGGAGTCTAACCAACCTCCACCCCCTTCACAAACAAATCAGGCTCCTTCGCCTGTTCAACCGGAGCGGGTCCCTGAAGGTAATAGGGTAGCAAGTGCTGTGGCAGATACACAAGTAGAGCCTCCGTTAGTAGATCCAATGGAAGTTGTATGGGGAGAGATAAGGCGACTGGGTCAGCATCTTGGTGGCCGAACTCCAGTGGCCAGGAGAGAAGGTCCATTCTCCCTAATTATCCTAGGAGAGGAACTCCCGCCAAACTTCAGACAACCTGCAGTGGGAGAATATGATGGAAGTACAGACCCGGAAGAGCATCTTGGAAGATTTGAGAATGCTGCTCTGTTGCATAGGTATTCTGATGGGATCAAATGCCGTGTTTTCATTACCACCTTGGTTAGATCGGCACAACAGTGGTTTAATTTACTTAAACCAAACATTGTACGATGCTTTGAGGAGTTCAGTTCAACTTTTCTAAACCAGTTTGCCAGCAGTAAGAGATATCAAAAAACTTCTTTAAGTCTGTTTACTACCAAGCAGAATGAACAGGAGTCCTTGAGGGAGTTTGTACAACGCTTTAACGGGGCAGCCTTAGAGGTCCCAACTGCAACGGTGGATGTCCTTATTAACGCCTTTACACAAGGGCTTAAGGCAGGAGAGTTCTTTAAATCCTTGGTAAAGAAACCTCTTAGAAGTTATGACGAACTTCTAGGAAGAGCTGAAAAGTATATCAATCTAGAAGATGCTCAGAGATAGAGAAGGGCTGATCTGCGGCCATCAGAAAAGAAGGATAAGTTAGAGTTAAGCAAGAAAAGAACTGTTGATATGGCTGATGAAAGTGGTCGAACTAGAAGTCAATTTGCATCACGCATACCTCTATCCATGAGCTTGGAAAGAGCTATGGAAATATGTGATGATAGAAAGAAACTGGAAAGACCCAGGAAGTCGGATACCGGGTCCCGTACGCCTATTTCGGATAAGTATTGTGAATTCCATAGAGAGTACGGTCATATAACGAATGAGTGCCAGATGTTATGTGGACGAAGTAAAAGAAGACGTTAAGCGAGCTCGTCGGGAGGTTGGTTGTATTGAAAGAGCTGGGTATAGTGTTACGAATGACAAAGGCATTCCCAACAGCTTGGATGAAGAACCTGAAGTGATCGAGCTCGTCTCTACTAATCAAAAAGTAAAAATAGCCAAGGACTTGGAAAAATGAGGATATCTTTGCCTGGAGTGCTCGGGATCTAAAAGGAATTAGACCAGACGTGCTAGAACATCATTTGAATGTGCTCTCGGGAGTCCAACCTGTAAAACAGAAGAAAATACATTTTGGACCTGAAAAGGACAAGGTCATAAGAGAGCAGGTGGAGGAGCTCCTTCGGGCAGGTCAAATTAGAGAAATACAATTTCCAACATGGCTCTCAAATGTGGTCTTAGTACCAAAGAGCTCTGGAAAGTGGAGGATGTGTATAGACTTCAGGGATATTAATAAGGCATGTCTGAAGGATTGTTACCCATTACCAAGGATTGATCAGATGGTTGATTCAACAGCAGGACATCAGTACTTGTGCTTAATGGATGCCTACCAGGGATATCATCAGATTCCTTTGGCTAAAGAAGATCAAGATAAAGTTAGTTTTGTCACATCAGATGGGACGTTTTGCTATGTTGTTATGCCCTTCGGGCTCAAGAATGTAGGAGCTACTTACCAGCGTTTGATGGACAAGGTGTTTTCAAAACAGCTAGGCCGCAATGTGGAAGTATATGTTGATGACATTCTTGTAAAATCAAAAAGTGGCACCGATCTAATTGCTGATCTAACTGAGACTTTCTCCACCCTTAGGTCTTACGGGTTAAAGTTTAACCCCCAGAAATGTGTGTTCGGGGTAAAAAGCGAAAAATTTCTAGGCTATATAGTGACAGAAATGGGGATTGAAGCTAATCCAGAAAAGGTGGGAGGTATCTGTGAGATGTCTCCGCCGAAGAACCTTCAAGAGGTGCAACGCTTGGCAGGAAAAATCGTTTCTTTATCACGATTTATTTCTAGATCAGCTCATAGAAGTCTCCCCTTTTTTTAAGATACTCCGAAAGGCTGGGAAATTTGATTGGAACGAAAAATGTGGGGAAGCATTTGAAGAATTGAAAAAATACTTAGCTGAACTTCCCATTTTGGCAAAGCCTCTGCAGGCAGAGAGGTTATACGTCTACCTATCAGCGAATGAGGAAGCAATCAGCTCGGTTCTCGTCAAAGAAAGGGAATCAGAACAGCAGCCTATATATTACTTATCTCATGCCTTGAAAGATGTTGAGCTGAGGTATTCGGAGATCGAGAAGTAGGCTCTAATGTTGATCATCACGGCTAGGAGACTCAGGCCTTATTTCCTATCCCATCCTATAACGGTGCTAACAAACAGTTCCCTGGGAAAAATACTCAGCCGCGCGGATGTCTCAGGACGACTTGTTAAATGGACAACTGAACTAGGTGAGTATGATATACAGTATGAGCCACGCACAGCTATCAAAGCTCACGCCTTAGCAGATTTTATTGCGGAGACTGTGCATCCCGAAAAAGAAGAATTATGGAAAGCATTTGTAGATGGTTCTTCTTGTAATGAGGGAAGTGGGATTGGGGTTGTGCTGATCTCTCCTATCGGAGAAGAAGTATGTTTGGCAGTTCGATTGGATTTCCGAGCTTCCAACAATGAAGCAGAGTATGAGGCAGTATTGACTGGATTAAGGGCTGCTCGAAATGTTGGAGCTAAGCGTATACATGTCTTCTCTGACTCACAGCTTGTAGCCCAACAAATGAATGGCGCTTATGAGGTTAGAAATGAGAAGCTAATCCATTATGCAAGTACCATAGAAAAAATCAAGGAGGGATTTCTAGAGGTAACATTCAAACAGATCCCAAGAGAAGAGAACCGAAAGGCCGACAGTTTGGCACGAATGGCTAGTGCTCTCCGTGCTTGGCAAAATAGAGATGTGGTGTTTCAAATTGAATTAACTCCTGGTCAGGATGTTCTGTCTGAATCTGTCGAAGAAAATGATTGGAGACAAGAAGTTGGAGACAAGAAGTCTTAGACTATCTTATCAATGCTAAGCTCCCTTCTGATACCAAAAAAGCTTATAGACTCAAAAAGAGGAGTCAGAGATTCATACTCATCGAGGGAGTCTTGTACAAGAGGTCTTTTGCCCAACTACTTACAAGAGGTCTTTTGCCCAACCACTTCTGCGTTGTTTAGGTCCGAAAGAGTCAGACTACGTATTAAGGGAAATTCATGAGGGGTGCTGCGGAAATCACCTAGGATCATATTTCTTGGCAAAGAAGGTGCTCCTTGCCGGATATTTCTGGCCTACGATTCAGAAGGATTCTGCTGCTATGGTTATATCATGTGATAGTTGTCAAAGACATTCCAGGCTCCAGCATCATCCAGCTATGATGATGAAAGCTATTGTGGCGGCATGCCCATTTGATCAGTGGGGCATTGATATAGTAGGACCTTTTCCAACAGGTAAAGCTCAGAAGAAATTTCTGATTGTTGCCATTGATTACTTCTCTAAATGGGTAGAAACAGAGCCATTAGCCAGAATCACTGAGAAAGAGGTCTTCATTCATCTGGAAAAATATTGTTTGCCGATTTGGTGTCCCGCGGAAGATCATCTCGGACAATGGAAGGCAATTCCAAGGAGCTTTGCTCAGGGCATGGTGTGAAGAATTAAAAATCCATCAGGCTTTTGATAAGTACAATTTTTGCACTCATGTTTCGGTGTTTTCTCGATATAGTTTCATGTGATTCTTGAACAATATTTCATTTATTGGTATTAATTTGCATGTTTCAGGAATTTAGGTGAAAGTACGAGGAAATGACAAAAAGGAACCAAATAACGTTGAAAATGACAGAAATCTCGAGCTTGGATGGTCCAAAGCATATTTATTTCCATATTATATCATATGATTATGGAATGGATATGCACAATCTAACACCATTCACGTGCAAGGAAAGATTCAAGTAATTCATTCAGCATATGTTAATTCATGAAACATGTGACGTGAATTATTCAGCAGCTCACTCATGGGCAGCATCACGTGTTATTCATTTGGAGATTCATACAAGATGTACATCAAGTTACTCACGTGAATAAATTGGATGCATGCAAGGAAATAAAGACTCACGTGCAGCAACATTGAGCAAAAGCATCTCTCGTACAGCATAAGGAAAGAAGTAAGGAATGAAAGCAAATCATGCATGTATTTTAGGAAATAAAATATGTGATTCATGGAATACAAACAAAGATATTATATATTTTAAAAGGGAGATTTGACTAAGATTGGGCAGAGAAAATTCATATCAACCCACGCCTCTTTCATAACCAATCTCACGCCTCTCTCTCCATCAACCAATCAACTACACGCCTCTTTCTTCCACTTCAAGCCTTCACATGTCCATCTCACCTCACGCCTTCACCAAAAACCCAAGAACCGTGCGTTCCTTTCCTTCACTACAGATCCAGCCCTCATCTTCAACCATCCACCATCTATCATCCTTCTAACCCTATAACTTTGGAACAACTCCAACAAGGCGATTAAAGTGACAATCGAGAAGGAAGCAAGAGAAGGAACGAGGATCTACAACCGGAGTCGACGCTGAGAGTTTATTCTTACTTTTAAACTTTAGTTTAGTTTTATTTTGATTATATCATGCTTGGATTGTTGCAAGACATGTTTGAGTATTGGTATTTATTTATGAGTATGAACTAAGTTTATTTATCGAGGCTAGGCGAACCTTTGTTATGAACCTTCGATTTGATGATTTAATGATTGAATTCTTATAGTTCTTTGCGTATGTTTTATGTTCTTCATGCTTTTAGAGGTTTGATCACCTTTGAATGATGTTAGTATCGTAATTGAGATCGAGAGATGATTTTATGATACTGAATTAATAACTCATACCATGGATTTCAGACCGGGATCGAGAGATGACGTCAAATACATGTGTGATAGCCATAGATATCTAGTAATTGAAAGCTAGGAGTTTTCATGGATCTTATGCAATATTGAGTTGTTAAATAAGTACACGAGAGTGACTTACTGCAATTTGATATTAGGTTTAATATAGCTCGAGAGAGTATATTAGATAAATTCGGAGAACTCGTCACCTTAGGAATATTTGAATTTTCAATCGAGAATTGTAGGGAATTACATTGGTGAGCCGACGCCTTGATAATCGTTTCTTGTGGATTTTTCTTGTTTCTTTTGATTGACTTGGTTGGATTAGTAGTTTAATTATTTAATTAATTTTCGTAGGTTAAATATAGTTAAAAGTTTCTTATTTGGTACTTACTTGTTAGTCCCTGTGGGTTCGACAATCCGTATCTTCCTATCTATACTCTAGATTGGAATTAATTGTTTAAAATAAAAGCGATCAGCTTTCACTTCTGTTTCATATCCTCAGAGTAATGGTCAGGTAGAAGTTACAAGCAGGTCTCTCGTACAAAGCATCAAAGCTAGGTTGGGGAAAGCTAAAGGAAATTGGGTGGAAGAACTACCTAATGTTCTATGGTCATATCGAACTACACCAAGAACGGGAACAGGTGAAACCCCGTTCAGTATGGTCTACGAAAATGAAGCGGTACTCCCAGCTGAAATTGGAGCGGAATCATCAAGAGTGCATTTCTATGATGAACAAAACAACGACAGAAGAGCTGCTGACCTGGACCTGATTGAAGAAGTAAGGGAGGCTGCGGCTATCAGAATGGAAGCCTATCGTAATCGAGTGACGCGGATGTACAACAGACGAGTCATCCAGAAAACTTTCCAGGTCGGCGATCTCGTACTAAGAAAGGTGCAAGAGGTTCAAGTGGGCAAGCTAGACCCTAAGTGGGAGGGTCCCTTCAAAATTGTTGAAAAGCTAAGCTCAGGAGCTTACTACCTAGAAGGTCCTGATGGGAAGATGTTGAAAAGACCATGGAACGCTTACCATCTCCGAAAATATTATTCTTAGTTCAGCTCTTTAAATTTAGCAAAGATTGTTTTTGTTTTTGGATGATATACTCATTTATTATACAAAGTTTTATAATTTTTGCCAGATATTGTACAACCAGGAAAAGGGTTTTCACCCTGCCTGCCTCAGGAGCACGAGCTCAGCCCTGGTCACGCCAGGAGCATGGGTGAGCAACCTGCCTCAGGAGCACGAGCTCAGCCGTGGTCACGCCAGGAGCATGGGTGTGCAAGCCAGGCCGAGCTGCATCGCTCTTGACCCAGCTGTTTAATGTTTGCCATTATGTGGTAAATTATTAAACCAGGCCGAGCTGCATCGCTCTTGGTCCCAGCTGTTTAATGTTTGTCATTACGTGGTAAATTATTAAACCAGGCCGAGCAGCATCGCTCTTGGTCCCAGCTGTTTAATGTTTGCCATTACGTGGTAAATTATTAAGCCAGACCGAGCTGCATCGCTCTTGGTCCCAGCTGTTTAATGTTTCCCATTACGTGGTAAATTATTAAACCAGGCCAAGCTGCATCGCTCTTGACCCAGCTGTTTAATGTTTGCCATCACGTGGTAAATTATTAAACCAGACCGAGCAGCATCGCTTTTGGTTCCAGCTGTTTAATGTTTGCCATTACGTGGTAAATTATTAAACTAATCCGAGCTACGTCATGCTTGATCCTCCACACAAAAATGACAAAACGGTAAAACAGAACTAACATTGATATCACCAAAATTTGCGATGACGTGTTGATATCAATAGAGAGGGGGTTCACCTCTCTTTCTCCAACACTCAATATACAGCAGGGATATTAGCAAATATCTTCTGCAATGACCTGAAAATACGAAGCAAAGGTGAGAAGGGTGCCGGAAGTTTTTTCGGCGGGTCCCCTCCGACGTTCAAGTCAGGCGAGAGAATATGGAGAGAATATATGCGGTAAGTGAAAGCAATTATAAAATTAGTCCTTAATCGATACCCCAAACCTGGTATTTTAGGCGGAGACCTAAGAGTTGTATTGCAACAAGGACTATTTCCATGTTTATCCAAATCTTACCCAGATATGTCAAGATCCTGAGAATACAATCAAATCCCTGATATTGCTCCGCAGATCTAGGACTAGATATCTTGGGGGCTGGTTTCCTTGCTGAGCACTTGCAGCAACAAGGGGAATGAGGAGAGCTCGGCCTATCAGCTCGGGCTCGCAAAGGAGGTCGCTCGTCAAGGTACTGGTGGGGAAACAGGTGAGTCGGAACAGGTCGGCCAAACATGTCGGATTTCGCAAAGAGCTGGGAGAGGTCTCGTCGCAGAAAGGCGAGTAACATAACTTGGAGCCAGGTCGTCTTCTGGTGGTATCTTCTAGCGGGTATCACCAATATTTAGGTAGCATTGTATTATCGAAGTATATGTCACTTTTTCCAGAGAAATGCCCCTCTTAATCATTCTAGAAAGCAACTTTTGAGCATCCTGAAGCAAGCTTTCTTTGCACAAAGAATCTATTACAGTGTTGTAGACAATAATACCAATATTCAAGCTTCGCTCTTCCAAACTTGTAAGCATATCAAGGGCTATGCAAGTCCGACCAGCTTTGCATAGACCATCTATCAAAATGCTCACCAAAAATTCATCCGTCTCGCAAAGTCCTTCATAGGTTATCTTATGAAACAACTTCGAGGCCTCGTCAACCCTCTCTTCTAAAAAATGGCCTTGAATTAGAGTTGTGAATGTGGTGGAATCTGGTTTGAAACCAAGTTTCAACATGCTACCTAAGGTTGCTAACCCGAAGTCTATCTTTTTGATGCGGGAATAACAGTTTACAACTATATTGAACAAGCAAGTGTTCATAGGGACATCAATTTCACGTAGTTTCTTGAACATGGAAAGGGCAACAGTGATACGTTTCATCTTAACAATGATACCCAACAATTTTGTGAAATTAAAATCATCAAGCCTACTTTTTGTCTCAACTACATTATTGAACACACTGATTGCATCTTCAATGTTGTTGACATGAATAAAATAATCAACTTTCTTTGAACAGTCAGTTAGAAATTTTCGCCTCTGATGAATATCAGAAAATGAAGCTTGATGTCTCATCTGCATTCTCATCTTGGTAAGTGAGAATATCATCTTCATAATGTTTCTTGTCAAAGTGAGCAAACTGACACTCGAAACAAACAATATATTATAATAAAACTAAGCAATGTTTTATCTAACTGAAAAAACTAGTTGTCTCATAACTAAGCAATATATTAAATTTTTTTGTTCAAAATACTTTCGAAGATAATATAACATGGCTTCATAAAAAAAATAAAAGCGAAAATCATTTTGATTTTATGCTCACCCCAACAATGTTTCTGATTCAGGTTTTTTTATATATCTAAGTTTGAACAAAGTAAGTTTTAAGTGATACAGAGGAAGCTTTTACCATGAAACTTCTAAAACAACGATATATTATGAAACTAAAACTAAACAATATTTTTATCAAACTGAAGAAACTTGTTTAAGACAGAAATAAGTTTTTACTACAAAACTTAAACCAACAATATATGATAAAACTAAGCAAATATTTTAGCAAATCGGAAAAAAAAAACCAGACGTTTCTGATTCAGGATTTTACAATATAACCAAAGCTAAAAAAATTTGTTCTATATGCTATGAATCTAACACCAACCATGTTTAAAAAGCAAGTTTAAGCGAGAGCTAGATCTTTTATACTATAAAACTAAAACCAACATTATGTTATGAAACTAAGGTATCGTACTGAAGAAACTAAAAAATATGAAAAAATAAGAAGGCAGTATTTAAAAAGCTGTTACTTCATATTCATCAATCCAAAAATAATGCTCACCTAAAACTTCTGATTTGAGGGGTATTGCTACAAAGATGAACGAGTTCTTCTGGTTATGAGAGTTGAAAATTTTATGGTTAAAGTGAAACAACCACCAAACTTTGAAAGTTTCATTGCTGCAGCCTACATCTCTATTTGATACTTACATGCATTTTTACTCTGCAGTAATAGGTGTCAAATTATCCTTCAGGTACTTTTGGTCCCTTCGGTTCTCTCTCTTCTGGAAAAACACCACATTGGGATGTGATTTTTCTATTTAGAGGGGTTCATGTAATGCCTGTCCCTAAAGTAATCAGAAATGTAATAAAGTAGTAGATTTTTTTTATTTTTCTACTTAGACAACTTTAATTTCATGTGCAAATCAAATCCCTTTTATCTCTTTAAAATTTTTATAATTAAATTCTAGTTAGCATTATATTTTTACAGATATTGATTAATTTTTGCACAGCTCAAGACATCATTAAATTCTAAGTTCATATCTCACATAATATATATAGTAATAATAATAAAACTACGAAAAAATACAAAGGTGAACTATGAACTGTGAAAAATATAAAAAACATTAAACTCTCTATAAAAACTTCCTATTATATACCATGTATTGCAAACTACAAAGCTAACTATGCAACTTGAACTAACGGAAATCTAGTCAACTATCATCCGGCAGCTTTCGATCCTTTAGCAGCAACTTCCATTTATCGTTGATCATGCAGCAGCCATCAACATCCGTTGATCTTAACATTGCAATTTGTTTATACAAGAGATTTGCTGCACTTTTTTCTTTTGTCATCCATATCTCAAGACATGTTTGTCTTATGAAATATTTTTTAAGCTGTATAGCATCTTCGTACCTGAGATAAGGCTCATGAGACAGCCGCCTTAGGGTTCAATTCAAGATATGTCCATCTGTTTTTTCAATCTTATATACCTCCTCATTTGTCTTCAATTTATTTGAAAAAATACCCAAGAAAAGCCATCATAAGTTAGTTTCTGCACTTTCTATCATGATCATGTCTTTATCCTTTTTTAAGTCTTTACAAACACTCGTTTGGTTGCTATTGATGTTTGTAAATTTTATGTAGTTTAAAAAATTGAATTGTTTATTGATGTTGTTATTGTGTACTTGTGAATTGTGATATTAATACTATTAGAATTGCTTGATATGGCTGTTGAAGGGGAAAAAAATTAAAAAAATTGCTTGATATGGTGAACTTACAGATTTGAGAGTGTGGTTCTCTATATTTTTTTTACTTGTTTTTTTGTTTCTTTTCTTTTTATCTAGCAAGTGAATTTTTTTTTAGTTTAAATTTGATTTTAATGAGAGATACTAATGGTTAATTTGATTTTATAAGTACACTATACAATTATTGAAAGACAATATATGTACATCGAGAAACATGACCTTGACGAAATGGTATTAAATGTAAGTTACAAAGCTTTTATAGAATTTTAGTGAGGGATTATGTTAAATTTATGAACAGAAGAAAGTCGCAATAACTTATTGTATTTAATTAAAATATCTATATTCCTACCTAATGTTGTATTTACATGAATAAAAATGTATGTATGACAGAAAGTGTCCAATTTAAAAAAAATTAAATTTCAACATATGAGTTTTGACGGGGCATTTTAATCTTTTTAGTTTAACCAAGGCCTCCAAATCTTTTGCATTGCTATTTCGGGAAATTTGATGGTTTTTGGATTTTATCTTTTGTGTGAAATATTTAATATCAATGATGATCTATTATTGATGTGAAATATAGTCTTTTTGAACAATTACAAACCATAACAATTACTAGGGACGAAGCCAGCATTTGAGATTACCTGGGCTGGGGCTGAGGTTGATCAGATTATATATCAAAATATAATTTTGAAGGTGTAATAAAGGGTTGGACAATGAGTTCAAATTTTTTTAAAAATTCACTACTAATAATTGTAAAATTCCAGCTATGATGATGAAAGCTATTGTGGCGGCATTCCCATTTGATCAGTGGGGCATTGAATAGTAGGACCTTTTCTAACAGGTAAAGCTCAGAAGAAATTTCTGATTGTTGCCATTGATTACTTCTCTAAATGGGTAGAAGCAGAGCCATTAGCCAGAATCACTGAGAAAGAGGTCTTCAACTTCATCTGGAAAAACATTGTTTGCCGATTTTGTGTCCCGCGGAAGATCATCTCGGACAATGGAAGGCAATTCCAAGGAGCTTTGCTCAGGGCATGGTGTGAAGAATTAAAAATCCATCAGGCTTTCACTTCTGTTTCATATCCTCAGAGTAATGGTCAGGTAGAAGTTACAAACAGGTCTCTCGTACAAAGCATCAAAGCTAGGTTGGGGAAAGCTAAAGGAAATTGGGTGGAAGAACTACCTAATGTTCTATGGTCATATCGAACTACACCAAGAACGGGAACAGGTGAAACCCCGTTCAGTATGGTCTACGAAAATGAAGCGGTACTCCCAGCTGAAATTGGAGCGGAATCATCAAGAGTGCATTTCTATGATGAACAAAACAACGACAGAAGAGCTGCTGACCTGGACCTGATTGAAGAAGTAAGGGAGGCTGCGGCTATCAGAATGGAAGCCTATCGTATTCGAGTGACGCGGATGTACAACAGACGAGTCATCCAGAAAACTTTCCAGGTCGACGATCTCGTACTAAGAAAGGTGCAAGAGGTTCAAGTGGGCAAGCTAGACCCTAAGTGGGACGGTCCCTTCAAAATTGTTGAAAAGCTAAGCTCAGGAGCTTACTACCTAGAAGGTCTTGATGGGAAGATGTTGAAAAGACAATGGAACGCTTACCATCTCCGAAAATATTATTCTTAGTCCAGCTCTTTAAATTTTAGCAAAGATTGTTTTTGTTTTTGGATGATATACTCATTTATTATACAAAGTTTTATAATTTTTGCCAGATATTGTACAACCAGGAAAAGGGTTTTCACCCTGCCTGCCTCAGGAGCACGAGCTCAGCTCTGGTCACGCCATGAGCATGGGTGTGCAACCTGCCTCAGGAGCACGAGCTCAGCCCTGGTCACGCCAGGAGCCTGGGTGTGGAACCTGCCTCACGAGCACGAGCTCAGCCCTGGTCACGCCAGGAGCATGGGTGTGCAAGTCAGGCCGAGCTGCATCGCTCTTGACCCAGCTGTTTAATGTTTGCCATTATGTGGTAAAATTATTAAACCAGGCCGAGCTGCATCGCTCTTGGTCCCAGCTGTTTAATGTTTGTCATTACGTGGTAAATTATTAAACCAGGCCGAGCAGCATCGCTCTTGGTCCCAGCTGTTTAATGTTTGCCATTACGTTGTAAATTATTAAGCCAGACCGAGCTGCATCGCTCTTGATCCCAGCTGTTTAATGTTTGCCATTACGTGGTAAATTATTAAACCAGGCCGAGCTGCATCGCTCTTGACCCAACTGTTTAATATTTGCCATCACGTGGTAAATTACTAAACCAGACCGAGCAACATCGCTCTTGGTCCCAGCTGTTTAATGTTTGCCATTACGTGGTAAATTATTAAACTAATCCGAGCTACGTCATGCTTGATCCGCCACACAAAAATGACAAGAACGGTAAAACAGAACTAACATTAAATAGAAGAACAATTCTGAGTAAATTACATCTAAAGATCAGGGGGGAGAGAGGCAGCTACTTTCTCTACATCTAGAAAATCCAAAGAGACGTCAGGCACAAGACAGCCACGTTCTTTAATCTGGCTAAGACATCCTTGGAAACCAGCCTCAATAAAAGTAAGGAGTTTTTCCCCTACCAACTCCTAAGACTTTTGCTTCTCCTCGGCCGTCTCCTTTAGAGACTTAGCAAGTTCCTGCTCAGCAGAATTAGCTAGCCCTCTAGCTAAAGCTAACTCATTACGCAGCTCCCGGAGCTCAGCCTCATGTTGACGTTTCTGGACCTCAACCAAAGAGCGAGCCTCGGCCACAGCGACGGTCCCCTTATCAACCTGAGCTTTCAGCTCAGAGATGTCTTTCTCATGAAGAGATTTGGCCTCGGCAAGGGTGTCTTGCATACTATCAAAGACCTTTGCATCTTTCAAGGATTGTCTTCGGATCATATTCGCCCTTGACGTAAACTCCCCCATCAAGAGCATAGCCTCGGTCAGACGGCTCCCAGTTCTGGTCATCAGGTCCCCCCAGCTCAGTTGGCTCATATAAAGGGCATCCCCTGTATTAGGAAGATCACGAGCCAGCTAAGGCGACTGTGCTCGGTCCTTCCCCAACTAGTCTAACAACACCTCGGTAAGCGTCCATCACCCGCTCACGACATCTCTCCACACGAGCTGGTGCACCCCCTTTCTCGCCCGTCGAAGGGAGGTCGGACGGATCTGCGCGTGACCGAACTTGTCTCAGAGGCTGAGCTTCAACAGCAGTAGACCCTGACGAGCCCCCGGGAGCTGCTGGTCTTTTTCGGGAGAGCTGGGCTACATCTTCGGGGGGGCTCTCACCTCCTACATCCACAATGGTGACTCCCTCGGCTACTGGGGGTTGGCCCTGTTTTTGCTTCCTTTTCTGAATAGCTTTCAACACTAAGGAGCTCATAACTCTGTCTTCTGTATAAACAGATACATAGTTCAATCACGCCGAACTAAAAACACTTGTGAATAAAATAATTGTTAAAGCATGTTAGAACAAGTACTGGCTCTCCCCCTTAAGGTCAGATCAGCCGGACTCAGCCCAGCAAAACAAAGTAGATCCTCCACCACCAGCTTAGATGAATTAAAACAGTGACCTCCTATGGCGTTCATTACATCTAAGAAGGCGGTGCTCTTTTTGAAATTTTTAGGAGGAGAGGGGAGAGCCGGGAGATGTTCAAGCCAATCAGAGCAGCAGACCCAGGGTTGGGAAGGCTTTACAAAAAAGAACTCATTTTTCCAGTCTTTGATTTTGCAAGGATAACCCCCAACGAATGCACAGCCAGGTCGGCTGGTGACATACCAGGGGGCCCTCATCTGATCTCTTGATATGAAAAAAATAAGAAAGAGTGAGATGGTCATAAGGTAAGCCTAACGCCTTAAAAATAACTACTAGACTACACAAAATTCGGAAGGTGTTGGGAGAGAATTGGCTAAGGTTTAGCTGGTAAAAACTATTGAACTCCTGAAAGAATTCAGGAAGAGGAAAACGTAAACCCCCTTCTAGCTGGCCGCGGTAAAAGGTAAAAAAAACCTCAGAAGGTTGGTTGGATCGTTGAGAAGAGGAAGGGAAGATGAACTCATAATCAGAAGGGGCTTCGCTGACCTGACGTATTTTGGCCTCATCTGACTCATCCAAGACAAGAACATAAAGTTCATACCAAGGATAATTGCCTGGAGGCGACTCTGATCTAAGACGAGGGCTGACCTCAGTCATTTGAAGGTCGGGTTCAGCTGAGGTCCCAGCTTCCTGGGGAGCCTCAGTGCGCACCACTTCTTCAATGGGCTCAACTCCCTCAGGAAGAGCAATCCCTTCGGGATAAAATGAGCCATACTGATCTACGGCTTTAAGCTCCTCGTCAGTTAGAGGGGAAGGAAACAATTGATCAGGTGAAGACATATTAACAAAAAATGCTGAGAAAAAACGTACCTAGGAGTTTTCAGAAATAAAAATGAAAAGCTAAAGAGGTCGGATCCGATCTGTTTCGAAAATTGCAAAAGTGGACAATGAGGGACCCGGAGCGGTATATATATAGGGAGACCTCAACGAATCATGGCAATTGATCCTTGATGCGCTGTACGGTCTAGATTAGCCTCGGGAATCGGGCGGGGAGCCCAGCGGTCATAATTTCAATTTAAAATTCAAATTATATAGCCGTTAGTTCCCGCCTAAATCAAGTTTTGCTATTTTCAAGAATTGGCTCGTCAGGATAACTCAGCACATACAAGCTTCTGGTCTACAACGTCAGCTCGACAGGGAGGGGGGAATGTGATACCCGCTAGAAGATACCACCTGACGAGACGACCTGGCTCCAAGGTATGTTACTCGCCTTTCTGCGACGAGACCTCGCATACCTCTCCGAGCTCTTTGCGAAATCCGACCTGTTTGGCCGACCTGTTCCAACTCACCTGTTTCCCCACCAGTACCTCGACGAGCGACCTCTTTTGGGAGCCCGAGCTGATAGGACGAGCTCTCCTCATTTCCCTTGTTGCTGCCGGCGCTCAGCAAGGAAACCAGTCCCCCAAGATATCTAGTCCTAGATCTGCGGAGCAATATCAGGGATTTGATTGTATTCTCAGGATCTTGACATATCTGGGTAAGATTTGGATAAACATGGAAAGAGTCCTTGTTGCAATACAACTCTTAGGTCTCCGCCTATAAATACCAGGTTTGGGGTATCGATTAAGGACTAATTTTATAATTGCTTTCACTTACCGCATATATTCTCTCCATATTCTCTCGCCTGACTTGAGCGTCGGAGGGGACCCGCCGAAAAAACTTCCGGCACCCTTCTCACCTTTGCTTCGTATTTTCAGGTCATTGCAGAAGATATTTGCTAATATTCCTGCTGTTATATTGAGTGTTGGAGGAGAAAGAGAGGTGAACCCCCTCTCTATTGATATCAGCAAGTCATCGTAAATTTTGGTGATATCAATTGGTAATTATGAAGCGGTGGATAGAATGTTAAATCATATGGAGATCGATATTGTTACTTGCACAACAATTATTGATTATTTTTGCAAGATGGGAAATCCACAAAAGGCAGAAGATTTCATGGATAACCAGAAGAACAGAATTGTTCACTTTGATCTTATAGCTTACAGTAGTTTAATAGAAGGATACTGTATGCGGGGTCAAATGGGGAATGCAGTGAGAATATTTCATTGAATGATCAATGAAGGCCTGGAAGTTAATATAATTGTGTGCAACAGTTTGATTAAAGGCTACTGCATGAGGCAAATGATAAATGAAGCCTTGAGTCTGTTTCTAAGTATTCCATCCAGTGGGCTGGAATATACAACAGGTAGTTACAACATCATACTACGAGGATTAAACAGTCGAGGAAGATTGGAAGATAGTAGAAAACTTTTCAATGATATGAAGTCGAGGAAAGTTGCTCCAAATATATCAACGTACAATACATACATACATACGTCAAAAACTCATATGTTGAAATTTAATTTTTTTTAAATTGGACACTTTCTGTCATACATACATTTTTATTCATGTAAATACAACATTAGGTAGGAATATAGATATTTAATGATATTTTAATTAAATACAATAAGTTATTGCGACTTTCTTCTGTTCATATATTTAACATAATCCCTCACTAAAATTCTATAAAAGCTTTGTAACTTACATTTAATACCATTTCGTCAAAGTCATGTTTGTCGATGTACATATATTGTCTTTCAATAATTGTATAGTGTACTTATAAAATCAAATTAACCATTAGTATCTCTCATTAAAATCAAATTTAAACTAAAAAAAAAATCACTTGCTAGATAAAAAGAAAAGAAACAAAAAAACAAGTAAAAAAAATAGAGAGAACCACACTCTCAAATCTGTAAGTTCACCATATCAAGCAATTTTTTTAATTTTTTTTTTTCCTTCAACAGCCATATCAAGCAATTCTAATAGTGTTAATATCACAATTCACAAGTACACAATAACATCATCAATAAACAATTCAATTTTTTAAACTACATAAAATTTACAAACATTAATAGCAACCAAACGAGTGTTTGTAAAGACTGAAAAAAGGATAAAGACATGATCATGAAAGAAAGTGCAGAAACTAACTTATGATGGCTCTTCTTTGGTATTTTTTCAAATAAATTGAAGACAAATGAGGACTTTGAGGAGGTATATAAGATTGAAAAAACAGATGGACATATCTTGACATGAACCCTAAGGCGGCCATCTCATGAGCCTTATCTCAGGTACGGAGATGCTATACAGCTTAAAAAATATATCTCATGAGCCTTATCTCAGGTACGGAGATGCTATACAGCTTAAAAAATATTTCATAAGACAAACATGTCTTGAGATATGGATGGCAAAAGAAAAAAGTGCAGCAAATCTCTTGTATAAACAAATTACAATGTTAAGATCAACGGATGTTGATGGCTGCTGCATGATCAAAGATCAATGGAAGTTGCTGCTAAAGGATCGAAAGATGTCGGATGATAGTTGACTAGATTTCCGTTAGTTCAAGTTGCATAGTTAGCTTTGTAGTTTGCAATACATGGTATATAATAGGAAGTTTTTATAGAGAGCTTAATGTTTTTTATATTGTTCACAGTTCATAGTTCACCTTTGTATTTTTCCGTAGTTTTGTTATTATTACTATATATATTATGTGAGATATGAACTTAGAATTTAATGATGTCTTTGAGCTGTGCAAAAATTAATCAATATCTGTAAAAATATAATGCTAACTAGAATTTAATTATAAAAATTTTAAAGAGATAAAAGGGATTTGATTTGCACATGAAATTAAAGTTGTCTAAGTAGAAAAATAAAAAAAATCTACTACTTTATTACATTTCTGATTCTGATTACTTTAAGGACAGGCATTACATAAACCCCTCTAAATAGAAAAATCACATCCCAATGTTGTGTTTTTCCAGAAGAGAGAGAACCGAAGGGACCAAAAGTACCTGAAGGATAATTTGACACCTATTACTGTAGAGAATAAAAATGCATGTAAGCATCAAATAGAGATGTAGGCTGCAGCAATGAAACTTTCAAAGTTTGGTGGTTGTTTCACTTTAACTATAACATTTTCAACTCTCATAACCAGAAGAACTCGTTCATCTTTGTAGCAATACCCCTCAGATCAGAAGTTTCAGGTGAGCATTATTTTTGGATTGATGAATATGAAGTAACAGAGCTTTTTAAATACTGCCTTCTTATTTTTTCATATGTTTTAGTTTCTTCAGTACGATACCGTAGTTTCATAACATATTGTTGGTTTTAGTTTTATAGTATAAAAGATCTAGCTCTCGCTTAAACTTGCTTTTTAAACATGGTTGGTGTTAGATTCTTCAGTTCGACAACTTAGTTTCATAGCATATAGAACAAATTTTTTTAGCTTTGGTTATATTGTAAAATCCTGAATCAGAAACGTCTGGTTTTTTTTTCGGTTTGCTAATATTTGCTTAGTTTTATCATATATTGTTGGTTTAAGTTTCGTAGTAAAAGCTTATTTCTGTCTTAACAGGTTTCTTCAGTTTGATAAAAATATTGTTTAGTTTTAGTTTCATAATATATCGTTGTTTTAGAAGTTTCATGGTAAAAGCTTCCTCTGTATCACTTAAAACTTACGTTGTTCAAACTTTGATATATAAAAAAAACCTGAATCAGAAACATTGTTGGGGTGAGCATAAAATAAAAATGATTTTCGCTTTTATTTTTTTTATGAAGCCATGTTATATTATCTTCGAAAGTATTTTGAACAAAAAAAATTAATATATTGCTTAGTTATGAGACAACTAGTTTTTTCAGTTAGATAAAACATTGCTTAGTTTTATTATAATATATTGTTTGTTTCGAGTGTCAGTTTGCTCACTTTGATAAGAAACATTATGAAGATGATATTCTCACTTACCAAGATGAGACTGCAGATGAGACAGCAAGCTTCATTTTCTGATATTCATCAGAGGCGAAAATTTCTAACTGACTGTTCAAAGAAAGTTGATTATTTTATTCATGTCAACAACATTGAAGATGCAATCAGTGTGTTCAATAATGTAGTTGAGACAAAAAGTAGGCTTGATGATTTTAATTTCACAAAATTGTTGGGTATCATTGTTAAGATGAAACGTATCACTGTTGCCCTTTCCATGTTCAAGAAACTACGTGAAATTAATGTCCCTATGAACACTTGCTTGTTCAATATAGTTGTAAACTGTTATTCCCGCATCAAAAAGATAGACTTCGGGTTAGCAACCTTAGGTAGCATGTTGAAACTTGGTTTCAAACCAGATTCCACCACATTCACAACTCTAATTCAAGGCCATTTTTTAGAAGAGGGGGTTGACGAGGCCTCAAAGTTGTTTCATAAGATAACCTATGAAGGACTTTGCGAAACGGATGAATTTTTGGTGAGCATTTTGATAGATGGTCTATGCAAAGCTGGTCGGACTTGCATAGCCCTTGATATGCTTACAAGTTTGAAAGAGAGAAGCTTGAATATTGGTATTATTGTCTACAACACTGTAATAGATTATTTGTGCAAAGAAAGCTTGCTTAAGGATGCTCAAAAGTTGCTTTCTAGAATGATTAAGAGGGGCATTTCTCCGAACACAGTGACATATACTTCGATAATACAATGCTACCTAAATATTGGTAATTATGAAGTGGTGGATAGAATGTTAAATCATATGGAGGCTGTGAAAATATGCATTACTTGCACAACAATTATTGATTATTTTTGCAAGATGGGAAATCCACAAAAGGCAGAAGATTTCATGGATAACCAGAAGAACAGAATTGTTCACTTTGATCTTATAGCTTACAGTAGTTTAATAGAAGGATACTGTATGCGGGGTCAAATGGGGAATGCAGTGAGAATATTTCATTGAATGATCAATGAAGGCCTGGAAGTTAATATAATTGTGTGCAACAGTTTGATTAAAGGCTACTGCATGAGGCAAATGATAAATGAAGCCTTGAGTCTGTTTCTAAGTATTCCATCCAGTGGGCTGGAATATACAACAGGTAGTTACAACATCATGCTACGAGGATTAAACAGTCGAGGGAGATTGGAAGATAGAAAACTTTTCAATGATATGAAGTCGAGGAAAGTTGCTCCAAATATATCAACGTACAATACAATGTTGGAGGTCATGTTCAAGAATGGGCAAGTTGATGAAGCATTTGAATTTTTGAAGACTATGAATGATCCCATTGTTACATCTGATATGGCAACTGTAGGTATCGTGATAGACGGATGCTGCAAGAATGGAAAACTGGACATTGGTATAAGAATTTTCAAACAGTTTCGATTATCAGGCTTGCTGCCCAACGAATATATGTGGACCATATTGATAGCCGCGTCTGCAAAGTTAGGCCGAACGGAGACGGCGGAGCATCTTTTTTCTGAAATGAAAAGGTTTGGATGCTCTCCAAATGGAGTCACCTATAACACTTTAATCCGAGGGTTGCTCGTGAATAAAGAGATTGACAAGGCGAAACCACTAATTAAGGAAATGGTAAGGATGGGATTTTCAGCAGACCTGGGCACTTTGAGAATGGTTATTGGTTTTGAACGTGATGTGATATTCGATTTGCTTGATATAGTTCCCAAGTCCTAAGTTTGTATCTTCGAAAAAAAGTAATGCTTACATTTTGAGACTGAAATTTGTTGTTCATTTTATCTGTACCTGAGAACGATGATAGCACTGAATGTTAGTTGATATATCTGAAAAACTTTATGCTTAATTAATTAGTAGTTTCGAAGAGAATAGTAATGAATGCTTGAAAATTTTGTATCATCAAGAGATGGATCATTCAAAAAAATAAAAAATAGTACGAGTAGAAGTGTATCAAGTGATGATCCAATATAACAAAGAAGTGTATCATTAAGAGATGATAATCCATACCGCACATGCCACTAGTTCAGAGTCCTTTGACATCCCCAAAGCACCGCCTGATCTCAACCCTTGATTGAGGACACAGAATAATAAACGGACAGTTAACATCAACGTCCAAGCCATGTTTTTTCCCTTCCAACTTCTTTGGAAGTAGGAGTCCTCTTCAGCTTACGAAGCTCATCCGCAACCACTTTTTTCTAGTTTGTCGAAGTTGTTTAGAGGCTTCCTCTGTGGTGTTAAACAATCTGTTTCTTCAGCACTCTGTCTTGTGATATCAAGCAATATCTTTGGCACTTTACCAATAGTTGGTGGGCAGTGCTTGATTCCAATTGTTTGGTGTGGAGATGTCATAGAAATATCGTGCTCGAGTTGAACACCTGATGTAGACCCGGAAGGATCTCACGAACTGTCTGCTCCTGGAGTGTAGGACTCTCGGTTAATAGGCCTTCAACTTCTCCCCATCGCACATTTCTTCTCTCTATTGCCGCCAGTGTTATTAAAACCGGCCTGAACCTGTAACCAGTACGGACACCAGTTTTATGTCCGGCCCGATTATGAAAACACTATCAAACTCTTCTCAGCTATTTTTCCTTATTTGTTTCGTACAACAAGGTTACTTAAGATCTTTTTTTGTGCAACTGCAAGAATGATGCACTATATGTCTGATATAATATAATAATATATATTATTATTATTATATTATATTATAGCTGGAACGATTGATGTCAATTCAAATGACGATAGGATGGATAATCGTACAAGTAAGAACTATGCTTCAATAGAAACAGGAGACACTGTACGAAAACATATTACATAAAAAAAAAGCAACAACATACCATTTTATCTTATTTGATTAAATTCAAATCTTTACATATTATAAAAAATTATTTTTACAATTATTATTTACGATATATTTACACATATTGAACATATTTATACCATCAAAAATACACTTTAAAAATAAATTCGGATTCAAGTTCTCTTTTTTGATATCTTGAGAGATCACTTAAAAGTGAAAATTAGCTACCAAACAAAGTAGTGAATTGGCTTTTCTTTTAAAAAATTAAATCTCCAATTTATTATTTTTAATTAGGTTTTTCAAATGTCTTCTATATATACTCTAATAATATAACTTATATATATTCTAATAATATAATTTCCGTTATTTAGTTTTTATTTGTAAAAAATGAATTAAGGTTATTTAAAAAATAAAAATAAAAAATATTTTCTTATGATTATATTATATTTATAATATCAATAAATATATTTACTCAAAACAAATAATAAATTTATAATTATAATATTTATATTTCAGTAGTTGCCTACGGCTACCATGTTTATTTATTATTATTATTATAGATACAAGACGATGGTTTCAATCCTTTTTAAGATTTTTTGATAAATCATTAAAATACTACTATACCTTCTAATAAATTAAGGACGAAGGCATATTAAAAATCGATCATTTTATTCGTTATTATCATTCCATACTTTTATTTATTTTGTTTGGTAATTGAGATGGCCAATTAACTTTGATACACAAATAATTTAGTAAATTTTAAAATAGAAAATTCAAATTATGAAGTAAATGCAAAATATTTCTTTTTAATATTAAAAAATACAGCCACTCTTCCATTGATATTAAGATTGTGGAATTTTCCGAAAGAATAATAAAAAATTTGAATTTCAACATGACAAAAATTTAATTTGAATTTTTCTTTAAAAAGGACAAAATTAAAAATAACATCTATTTTTCTCAGCATAATTAATAATATATAAGCCCCCTTTATTATTATTATTATATATTATATATATAAAGCTATTTTAAAGGCAAAAAATGATTGATGCTGAACAAACAAATGGGCGGGTGAATCCATGAAATCAGGAACTATTGGCTTAAAATGATGTGATGGTATAATTATATGTAATAGTTTTTGAGTTGTACGATTTTCAGTATAGGTGATAGGTTTATAGTATCAATGCAAGCAAAAATTGGTGATTTTTTTTATTAGTCTTGCACGTTTCTTTAGGCCTGATTGATATAACCTGACAACTTACTTTTTCTCACTGTTTCAAAATATGTTACAATTTACTTTTTTTTTAAATAAAAAATTAAAATAGATCACATCATTATATCAATAATTTTTTTATGTCAAATTTTTTTAAAAAATGAAATTCTAAAATCTTTAAAGCATATTTATTTTGATAAAAATATCAAATTTTTAAAATCGAAATGAGCTTGAATATCTAAAACTAATACCTTAATAATTAACCACAATGAAATTAGAAGTAACTAAATAACTAATTTAACTCATGATATTGGATAGAATGTTGTGGGAGCACTTGAAAAAATTTAGATATCTAAATACATTTGGGATTAGTTTTAGAAGTTAGTCAAACAAAGAAATTGAAGAAGAGAGAAAATAAAATAATTTAATTTAAACTTGCATTGAGACAATGATGATTTTATTTTCTGAAATAATAGTTAAAATTATTGATGATCTTTCAACATTTTTTTTTTAAAAAGTAAGTTGTATTCTCGCGAGGAAAAGTTTTTGATAGACCAAACACCAACACACATACATATTTATATATTTATTATATATATATGTTGATCTTTAAATGTAGCAGGTGCATCCAAGAATTTTGCATCGCGTATTATTTATGCTGAAAATCATATCCTTACGTCAACTCAAAATATTACACAGAATCATACCATCACATAAATCTTAAGCCAAGCTCCCACCCTCCGATTTTTTTTTTCAGCATCTGTCAAAATTTGGCTTTAGAACAGCCTTTAAATATTAATGATAAGGGTATAAATGAATTTTTTTTATAATTTTAACTATTCCCTTTTTTAAAAAATCAAATTATATTTTTATCATGTTGAAATTCGAATTTTTTATTTTTCTTTTGGAAAATTCCATAAAATCTACTTATAAAATTTTAAAAAACATTGAACTTGGATGTATATTTTATTGTTAAAAAGAAATATTTTACATTTACTTCATAATATGAATTTTCTATTTTAAAATTTACTAAATTATTCATGAATCAAGGTTAATTGGCCACTTCTCTTTAATTTATTAAAAACCAATTATATGTCTCATGTAATAATCAATAAATAAAAGTAAAGAATGATAATAACAAATTAGACGGTCGATTTTAATAGGCCTTCCGTCCTTAATTTATTAGGAAGGTATATTAGATATATTTTAATATTAACGGTCATCTTGTATCATACAGAATATAATATAATATAATAATAAAGAAACATGGTAGGCAATTATTGAAATATAAATAATATAAATATCATATTTCTTTTGAATAAACATATTTATATAGATAATATAAATATAATACAATTATAAAAATATATTTTTTTTAAATTATTATAACTTTCAAATAACTCTTGATGCTTCCAAAAAAGAGGGATGGTCTACAAGTGTCAATAGGAGGTCGATATACCTCTTTATGTTGAATAGTAACCTACTATGATCAGAAACATATGTTACAAGAGGGTCGAAATATATTTTTCGACGGATCCCTGCTATATATATGCTTGTCTCGTGGGTGGACAATTTTGGACCAGTAAGGCCACTATCTTGCACGATTCCTAAGATCTCGGAACACGTCGATCAGTACCATAAAACCAGAGGCGAAGGCACTTGTTATAGCCCCACCCATATTTTTTTAAAAAAAATTTGCATTAGTTAGGGAAAAATTTAGTGTTAATTTGAAATATTTATGATTTAGACCCACCTTTTAAATTGATATAATTCGTTAGTATTACGCCTGTCTCGATCATCCCTATATAAATTTGCATCCCCTGCCCCTGCATAAAACCATGATCCCAATGACTCCTACAATCTCAGAGTATGTAAATTCCTGCTTGGACTTGGTCAGCAATACGAGATATACGAAGAGGATTAGCTCGGCTTAGGAGATCGGAAAATTCAATGAGAGCAACAATGCGAGAGAGTTGTTAGGAGGGCAAAGCAGAAACAGGTCGGTTAATGAGATCACTCTAGACAACATATTGGTCCATAAGTTCGGTCTTGCCAACAGGTTGCCAGAGCGGGCGAAGAAATTTAAAGGCCGAGCTAAAACATGTCCGCCAGCGATAAAGACGTCAGGAGTAAAGGCGAGGTCTTGAGGTAAGTAAATTAAGACTAAGGGTGAGCAAAAGTTCAGTTAAACCGAACAAACCGAAAAAACCAAAATATTTTGGAAAATCGGTTCGGTTATTTCGGAAATTCGGTTTTGATTTTTTAAAAAATCGGTTAATTCGGTTCGGTTTCGGTTTTCATTTTTAAAATATCGGTTAACCGAATAAACCGAAATTTTTAATTTTTTAATATTTTTAAAAAAAATAAATTGTTTTTTTATTTTTAAAGAAATCAATTAATATCATTCTTAATTTAAATTTTACTTTTAAAATTTTTAAAATCAAATAATCTAATTATTTTAATTTTTAAAATCACATTATCTAATTTTTAAAATTTATTTTATTTTTTTTAAAAAAATATCGGTTAATTCGGTTACCGACCGAAATAACCGATTTTTTATCGGTTCGGTTTTCAAAAAAAAATCGATGGGTTTGGTTACAGTTTTAAAAATCGGTTCGTTTCGGTTTTGAGAAATTCGGTTCGATCGGTAACCGAACCGACCGAATACTCACCCATAATTAAGACAACCACAGCTTTTGATCGGCTCCCTTGATATTACTTACTCTTTAGGGGTATCAACTCTAATTCATTTTATAAATAAAAACTAAATAATGAAGTTATATCATAGATAAATTTATTATTAGGGTATCGTTGCATATCTATATATTATTTTTTAATAAGGAGAATCGAACTTACTTTACGTCTGAAACTCACCATATTCTGCAACACGATCATCCCTTGCTTTTTGTTAGATATAATTATTACTTGCAGTTACTTTTCGTACTATTGTTAGAGTAAATATACAAGACATTTAAAAAAAAAAAAATTATAAAAATTAATGGCATATTTAAATTTTTTAAGGAAAAAAAGCCAATTTCACTATTTGTTTGGTAGCTAGTTTTCACTGTTGAGTCATCTTTCAAGATATCAACGAGATCTTGAATCTGAATCTCTCTTAAGGTTGATTTGATGGTATAACTATGTGTACTCTATGTACATTTATCGATATACATAATTATATATATATATATATATACTTGTTTATAATTTGTAAAGATTTGAATTTGAGCAAATCAGATAAAATAGCATGGTGTTGCTAGTTTTATGTGACATCAATGTTTTGTGCTTTTGTGTAGGTATCAATGGTGGATATTTGGGTTGGGTATTTGAATATTCAACACAACCCAATTGATATCTTCTAAAAGATACCACCTGACGAGTCGACCTGGCTCCATGGTATATTCCTCGCCTTTCTTCGCAAGACCTCGCCTACCATTCCGAACTCTTTGTGGAGCCCGACCTGTTTGGCCGACCTGTTTCACCTCACCTGTTGCCCCTTCGGTATCTCGGTGAGCGACCTCTTTTGGGAGCCCGAGCTGCTATGCCGAGCTCTTCTCATTTTCCTTGTTGCTACCGGCTCTCAGCAAGGAAGCTAGTCTCCCAAGATACCTAGTCCTAGATCTGCGGAGCAATATCAGGGATTTGATTGTATCCACAGGATCTTGACATATCTGGGTAAGATTTGGATAAACATGGAAATAGTCCTTGCTGCAATACAACTCTTATGTCTCCGCCTATAAATACCAGGTTTGGGGTATCAGTTAATCTCTCTGATTATTAATTGTCTTTACCTACCGCATATATCTCCTTATATTCAATCGCCTGACTTGAGCGTCGGAGGGGATCCGCCGGAAAAACTTCCGGCACCCTTCTCACTGTTATTTCGTATTTTCAGGTCATTGCAGAAGATCTTTACTGACATCTCTGCTATTATATTGAGCGTTGGAGAAGAAAGAGATGTGAACCCCCTCTCTATTGATATCAGTAAGTCACCGCAAATTTAGGTGATATCACCAATCAAGGGATCCGAAACTTAACACGATAATGAATAAACATTATAACATATATTAAATCATTCATAACATAATTATATATCTTTTGGTACTGCATATATACATTAGAGTGAATATAGAGTTATAGACTCAAGTAAATAAAAGTGTTATCAAATTATGGTGTGGTCGAAAAAAACAAATCATCGACATGTTCATAAAGGGATGCTTTAGTTAACGGTTAACCTCACAAATGAAATGTCTTTAGTAAATTTGTAGTTTAAAAAGATTTTCGAATATTCCAAATGAAGGAGAAAGATTAAGAGTCAAATTCCAGAATTCTGTATCAATATTTCGTTTAGATATTATCACCAGTCAAGAAAGATAATATTTATTATTTTTTCAATAAATCTTTAATTATAATAAAAGTTGTTATATTGACTTTTCGACTTGTCTGAATCATACGCACAAATGAAGATATTACAACCAGTGTTTTCAAAATCGGACCAGACATAAAATCGATGTCCTTACTAGTTATAGGTTCGATCAGCATGATGTAATATCTATATTTAATTTTTGTAAAATATTTATAACATGTATGTGCAAAAGTTTCAAACGTTCATAATAATAAAAGAAATATCATTATAGTAATATAGCATGAAGACCACTATTTTACACACTCTTTCAATAATTTCATCTATTTAAGTTTATAACTTTTTTTTGTAAATATAAACTTTATATAAAAAGAATTAATTACAAATACACTAATTAGTCATGTATACACCAAATCTGTATTATATTATTCAATAATGGGCTACTATATTATTACAAATACTTTAGTATTGATTATCAAAATTAAGAGATTTTTACTTTTGGATACAATATATTATTTTTGCATTTATATATAAGACTGATACAAATATCAAAAATATATAATGGGTAAATGTTAAAACTCATAGTTTTATGGAGTTGATGCAATACAAAATTAAATCTAATATATATAAATAAACTACATGAAACCTCTAATCATAGCTGTAACATTTTATTTAGGTATTTAGGAAGGAATGATAAAACTTAAAAGGGATGATAACAAAATAAAATTGGAAAACTTAAAAAAATTAGTTTCGAGCGGTTCAACCCGGTCGACCGGTTCTCACCGGTTCACACCGATTTTTTACACTGCCGATTTTATTGGGTTAACCGGCCCGGACCAAGCACCGGTCACCGATTGAATCGGTTGGACCGGCCGGTCCGGACCGGTTTTAAAAACATTGATTACAATATCAAAAGAAGCCTTATTTGCTTTTATAAAATAACCAGCCAAAGTTAATTGGTATCGTTACCATTTATATGCATTGATGGAGAATTTTAAAAGATAAAAAGAACTCCACGTATACAGCTGTTGAAATACCACATGCTTTTGATAAATTAATGGATATTAGAATCATAAATAGCATCCATATACTGTAATTAATATTCAGCATAGATATTGAACCTGGTTATTCATTTTTAATACGTTTACATGTTAAAATCTCGATAAAGATAAAGATAAGATAAATTAAGCAAAATCATCGAGTATGAGCGAAACTTATGAATATAATCTTATAACTTTGTTTTTAAATTATATGGGTGTATGCTATGTGTTTTAATGAATGAATGAACTTGATTCTTCATGTGTTTTTATGATTGAATAATTTATGTGCTCTAAATATAAAATAGTGATTTTAAATTGTTCTATGGAAACCAGTTACTATTATATTGTTGATGTTTTGTGATGCTTTAACATGATTATGGAATATACAATCATAAGATTGATCACTAATGACTTTGAACCATGTGGTACAATAATTACAGAATACAGGTCAGAGACCTCGAGTTCATTGAACTCATGTGATATATGTTACAAAGTGTTATGACCACATTCATGACCATGATTCGTTCGTGGTATTAGTTAGTACATAACAATAAATAAGACGACTATACACGTGCATTTGTGAATGATATAAATTGTATATGCGAATTTGTATCAATTATGTTCTTACATGGAATTAATTAATATGTTATTGATTATGCTCACTCAAGATGCAACTCATCAAATATAAATTATTTTTCAGTTAATTTCAGATGGAAGTTCGGGGCGAATGAACGTTTATAAGAGGGAGGGTAGCTGCCCCCCTCAAATAAATTTGTTATTATAAATATTTTAGTAACAATTCTAGCAAAGGCATCATTTTGTCCTATTGGTTATGAGTTCTCACTATGAGTCTGCCGTTCTGGGTTCAAGTCTTGATGGAGTCCCCCTTTTATTATTATTATTATTATTATTATATTATAGTATTATTATTATTATTATTATTTCCATTGGTCATTATACTTGTTTTAGCAGAAGCCTTGCCAAACGCAGCCCAATGGCCTAGCTAGCTGTCAGGATTTTTCAATATGGATCCAGCTACCCGGGTTCAAGCCTTATGGAAACAAATTTCTTTTATTATTTTGTGGGAACAATTCTCCTTTTATTTTGTTATTTATCATTCCATAATGGAATAATCCTTTTATTTTGTTATTTATCATTTCGTAATGGAATAAAACTTAACAATAATTGACAAATATAAAATATCAATAAATAACCAAAAATATTTTACCACGAAGTATTCCCTTACCATCTAAAGAACTTGATATCGTTTTTATTGAAAATCGACAAGTTCATTCCTTGAATATCAATGATCCAAACATTGTAAATTTTATTATTACAATTAAACTCAGTAATTATTTACCTAATAGTTTTTACCTACAGTTTTAAAAGTCGGATGTTTATCATGCAGATTTGGTTTGATTTTTATGTAATTAATTTTTGCCCCCTTAATAACATTCCTAGATTCGCCACTGAACCTACGGGTTGTTTTTTTACAAAAAACAGTGTAGATTTTTACGTTTTTTAATATAAAATATACATATTTAATAACGTTTATTTTTTTTATGCTCAGCATTTCATTTTTACATTCCTAGCTATGCCCATATGGGCTATCCCCCGTTTCCTTAGTAACAAGATTGGTGGAAGTAGTTTTCTCCCTATCTTTGGGTGATTTAACGGGTAATTTGATCATACTCTTCGGGTATCACCCGATCAAGGGTCCAAATTGTGTTTGGGAAATGGGTCCCACACATTTTTTGTGAGACCCACTCTCAAAACAAAATTTGTGCCATTGATCCTAGCATTAAGATAATAACTCAATGTCGGGTTTGAATTACCCCTTCTTAACAACCCACTCTCTCCCATATTTAAGGGAGATAACCGACACTTGTTGAAGAGATTCGGCGCACAATTGCATGAGAAAAAGAGGAAAATGAGTAAGGAAAAAATAGCCAAAAATTTGAAAAGCTACATTCCACACATCAATATTACGTGTTAAGTCATTGCGATTGTATTTGACGCTGCGTTCAACAATAAAATAATTCAACGCGACTTTTTCGATCCGATAATATATTAAGTAACGTTAATATTTCGCATCGATTTTTTTTTTATATATCTCATTCTTAATGGAATAAAGAAAATACTATTAGATTGAATTAATCGGAGGTTATTGACATTTTAATCAGATTTATAAGATATATATCTTTGGTTCAATTAAAACAAAATCAAAATATCGGATCTATATTAAAGGATAAACCAGACCAAACTTCGATCTATTCATAAACAAACAAAACCAAACCATTGGATTATGACTTTTAAATTATTAGTTTTTCTTTCATATTAAATTTTATTATTTCTAAATATAATTATCTAATCTAAAACATGAGCACATTCATAAAGATCAAATATTTGGCAATACAATGATTTGATTTTTTGGTTAGATACTTGAAGAAAAGCGAAAATCGGAAAAATCGAACAATATTTAATAAAATTTGATGCTACCCGTAAGTACGCTCAAGGGGTTTGAATGTGTAAAGGATATTCTTCGTCCACAGTAGCTGTCACATTTCGTTTTATTATTGGGACAAGTAAATCTTTACATTATTAGCAAGAAATGTAGCAGAATTAAAATCTATTTAATGTCTCCGATTCCCTAAAATCTCCATTTGGGATTTAGTTTTATTCACATTGATAATTATCATTTAATTATATTAGGCATGTATAAATAAGTTAAGAGTACATTCCTATGTACATTCCAAATAGCTAGTAAATCGAAAAAATGGAATTGGCTAAGCAATACATGATAATTTTCGTTGGTCTCATGATGATATTGACGCCAATCATGAGTACCCATGATGCTGCTTTTGTTAGGACAAGTAAGTTTTCGGAATATTTGTTGTTATCCTATGAACGGTATATTGAGATGTACATCAATATGTTGCAAACATATTTCATTTGGAATATATTATTTAAAAGTTGAGAGGTCCTTGAGAGCATCATCAAATAAATCTAAATTTTCTTACCATTTTACTATTAATTTAGAAAAATTAAGGCGACTCATATGAGCTCCTTATACTAATAAACTTTGGTGTCGTGTTATTTTTTATTTAACATCAAATATATTCTTATTTTATTTAATATTAGATTTCGAAGAAAGTTCCATCATCATAAATTCACTAGCACACAAAATTATCTCAATCTTATCTAAAATTTATCCATATTAAGCTATCAATCATCATAAATTTTATAAACTTATAAAAATAAATTTTTTAATTTTATTATGCGATCTGTATATGCTTGCAGATACGGAATCTGAGAAATATGCAGCCGAACCATTTTGTTATTTCAAATGTACTGATAAAGTTGGAGATGATGTATGTTTGGCAGAATGTATAAGGAGAAAATTTCGTTTTGGAAAATGCTTTGCTCCCTTAGGGCAAGGTCCAGAAATACTATGTTGTTGTTCCCCATAATATCTTAAATATGGTATCTGATATCTATACCACATATCTGATGTACACAAAATATATATCAAATATATGATAAAGATATCATCCTACGGTCAACAAAGACAACCCTTAAATATATACATTCTGCGTTTCATTATTCAATTTTTTTTTCCTCTAATTTTTAGCTTACACCTTTCCAACGGATTAAGTACCGTAACACTTAACTAATTTTGACTGTAAAATTAGTGTTTAAATACTAGTTTCTCCGTAACTATGTTTTTAAAAAGAAAACAATATATAATAATCCAAACACAAACATTAGTTTTAAATAAAATTTACTCTAACATCATTATATTTCACATAAATATATATTATTTATAAAATTATGGTAAAATTTATTATAAAGAATTCAAGTATTTGACGTTCGAATGGTTGAAGAATTGTATATGTTTTAAAATAGTAAAATACTAATGATTAAAATAGTAAAACTTGTTTAAAAAACATAGGAAAAAAAATGAAAATTCTTTCAGCATATCTAAAAATGAGTAAACTAACATGAAATCCCTCAAGCCAGCTAATTCATTGTTCAGTCCCTATGTCAGTATGAATGGGTGTGTGAGTCGTTGATTCATTTTCTTTACATATTGTGCTATTTGACTTTACGGCAATTAAATTCAGATTTAAGAAAACTGTTATAATTCACGAGAATTGGATAAAGTTGGAGGTTAAAGAAGGAAAAAAAGCCTAGTAAATGGTGTTCTGATTTGATATTTTTTTCTTCTTAGTATCTAGAACTATTATTTTGTTATGGCAACTAAAATATTACTTACATAGAAAACCTATACATTTTGGTATTAATAACATTTGAAATTGATATTACACCTATTGATTTTGGTACTAGTTACACATAAAATTAATATCAAACTTATATAATTTTGGTACTAGTTACCATAAAATTTATATTAAACCTATACAATTTTGGTACTAGCTACATTTAAAGTTGATATTAAACATATCCAGTTTTAGTAATAGTTATACATGAAACTGATATTAAAAGTAAACAATTTTGGAACTAATAACACGTGAAATTGGTAATAAATCTATACATTTTAGTACTAGTTAAACTTGAATTTGGTATTAAAGCTATGCAATTTTAGTATTAGTTACGTTTGAATCTGGTAGTAAACCTACAATTTTGGTACTATATACGCCTTTGGTATTAAACCTAAACAATTTTGATACTGGTTACATATAAAATTTGTATTAAAACAGGTACTATTTATACTTGAAATTGGTATTAAACCTATAAAATTTTGCTACTAGTTACACATGAAATTAGTATTAAACCTATACAATTTTTGTACTAATTACACATGAAATTTGTATTAAACCTACAAAATTTGGTACTAGTTAAACAAAAAATTGGTAGTAAACCTATACAATTTGATATTAGATACACGTCAAAATTGGTATTAAACCTATTTAATTTTGGTACTAGTTACAAATTAATTGGTATTAAACCTATACAATTTTGATACTAGTTACACATGAAATTTGTATTACACTTACATAATTTTGGTACTAGTTACACTTGAAATTTGTATTAAACATATACAATTTTGGTACTAGTTACACATGAAATTTGTATTAAAACTTATATAATTTTGGTACTAGTTACATAGTATTAACCTATACAATTTTAGTACTAGTTACACATGAAAAACTTATACAATTTATGTACTAGTTACACTTGAATTTGGTATTAATAAAAATGTTACTAGTTAAATCTATACAATTTTCGTACTAGTTATACATGAAATTGGTATTAAACCTATATAATTTTGGTACTAGTTACATTTAATTTGTATCAAACGTATATAATTTTGGTACTAGTTACACTTCAAATTTGTATTAAACTTATATAATTTTGTACTAGTCACACATGAAATTGGTATTAAACATATACATATTTGGTATTAGTTACACATGAAATATTTACGTATATAATTTTGGTACTAGCTACACATGAAATTGATATTAAACTTATACAATTTTGGTACTACGTATACATAAAATTGATATTAAACCTATACAATTTTGGTACAAATTAAAATTGAAATTGGTATTAAACATATATAATTTTTGTACTAGTCACACATGAAATATATGTTAACCCTATACAATTTTGGTACAAATTACACATGAAATTGGTATTAAAGCTATAAATTTTTGGTACTATTTACACATGCAATTGATATTAAACTTATACAATTTTTGCACTAGTTAGAATTGAAATTAGTATTAAACACATACAATTTTGATAATAGTTACACATGATTTAATATTCTATATTGAACGAAGAAACAATATCGATTTCAAACAACATCAATCTCAAACGTAACTAACAATATTTCTATAGAGTCTTCTATATTGATGTTAATATTCTATATCAAACAAACTTAACTAACAATATTTCTATATAATCTTCTAGTGTAATTGATACCAAAATTGTATAGGTTTAATAAAAACAACAATAGTGTGAGGGTCCGGTCCCAATCACGCGTTTAATTATCACACAATGATTAATTTTAAGTAAATAACGGAAGATTAGTGTCAAATTTCTGGTCAAATGGCCCTAAATTTTTTCGTTTTTACATATATAACGTTAATATGAAATTACGTATTACCAGTTCACATATATCACAACATTCATCATTTAACATCGATAAAGTCTCAAAATACGGTAATATTTCAACGTACATAATACTCGGGGCATTCCCCTGTGAAAACCCATATTTTTAAAATCTTTTCTAAGACCTAGGACACAAAACGTAAAACATGAATCTGAGCTCGCTCTCAAGGAGCTGTGGTATTCATTGATGCTTCCTCTCGAGCATCCGCAGTACGACCACATGTACCACCTATCATGCTCATACTACAAATACATGATAGCCCCCCGCGAAGGGGTTAGAACCCCATATGAGAAACAGGTAAAATCACAATAGTATGACAAAGTATCATGACATGCTTGCCGTGCATGAATGCAATGCATAAATGAATGTTATGCATAATGGGTACAATGAATCAAATCTCAAGATACCAAATATCGGAGTCCAAAGAAGGTATCGTTAACAATATCAAGCTCGAGCAGAGGGTGACGACACACACACATTGCGCTAGGAGAATCATCATATGTTGTGCCCATCATCCCTCGTGTCTAGGTCCGGCGACAACGCGGGTGAATACAGTTGCTACCTAAACTGCTTGCCATCTTGTGTCCAGCGTCCCATAACACTATAGATCTCATCAATATCAAATGGAATCAAAGGAACGGTAGGATCAATATGATATGTCTAATGTACATGCATCAATGTATCATGTCATCTCATGTGATGCAACTCAATATATCATGCATCAATGTCTCATGTAATCTCATGATGCAATTCAATATATCATCTCATATCAATACAACTCATATCATGCAATTCAATGTATCATATAATCACCTATTGCAATTCAAAATGTCATATAATTACAAAAGAATCAAATAATGACAAGTAAATCATCTCGGGTATATCACATGTCTTTGTCAGACACCTTGATAGAACCGATTTTCTACGTACCTCCACAGAGTCAAACAAATATCAAGAATTTCCGTACTCATCAAATTGACCTCGGGCTATAGTCACTGACCAAATATCATTCAAATAGACCAAGACTATCAACATCATTATTCTAAAGATCACGTTTCAAGCCTACCCTAAATTTCAACAACTTAATCAAATGACATGGGTCCAATTTAGCTTTAAAGCTAACCCAAAGTATGACATTTCATATGTTTGACACTTCCTCAAATTCGTTCATTTACCTACGGCAAATTGGGTCTAAACATTATTTATTCAAAAAAGGGAAAATTCAAAATTCTTGACCACTTTTCGTAGAAACTTCATAAATAATTCATACGACATTCAAATGACCTGATTCCAGTGGGAGAATTTAGATAACTCAAAATCTACAATACATCTTTTATAAGCTTTAAGCTAACTTGTCAGGATCGATTCCGGGGGTGGGTTGCCATTCCACACCCGAGTTCAACCAACTTGAGCTTCAATAGCTCGTGTTCTTGAATTAATGCACCGAGAGATTATATCGAGTTCGATTACAAAATCGAGCGGAAGACACTCGACATAACCCGCTCTAAAACCGATTAAACATTTGAAAGGCATTTTAAAGATATGCAATTAAAATAAATAAACAAGCATTTGTTTATGGAAGTTCGAAGGTGGTGTAATCCTTCTACGTCTCCCATTCTTCCACCTCATGGAAGGATTCCACTAGAAGACTTTGATTTATACAATCCCGTTGTACAAACCCGATCCAGTTGGGAATTCCCCATCCAACTAGAACTCCTAGCAACTCAACTATGTATGTTCTTTAATGTCTCACATACAAAGACCTCTCAATCGGTTGTGATGAATCATCAACCGTTACAATGATATTCACTCATCTATTAAGCTCTCAAATACAATGAATAGAGTGAATATATATGGCACAAATGATCTCTAACTAGATCTGATATAGCAAGGTAAGTGGTGCCAAAGGTTTGGGGAGTGCTCTTCATTTAGCAACTATTGTCTTTGAAGTTCCCCAATTGAATCCCAAGTGGGTTTGCTTTGGAAGGCTTGGATTGATCTTCAATCAGCTGTTATTGAGCTTCCAAATCATGTATATATAGCCCCAAGTGATGATATATACGTTAGACACAAGAATATGCCTGTTGGAGAAGGTTCTGCACGATTCCCGAGCTTGCAACGGTCATATTCTGGTTTCTGGGCTCTTTGTATTTCGGACCGGACTGGTCTGGTCTGCTGGTCTGGATCAGTCTGGTCTGGTCTGCTAGTCTGATCTGCTGTTCTGTTTCAGTCTGGTCTGCTGGTTTGGTTCAGTCTGGTCTGCTGGTCTGCTGGTCTGGTCTGGACAAGTCAGTCTGATGCAAGACAAGCTTGATACAAAAACAGATTGATAAACTTGCTCTTCGATCTGTTGCTTGTAACTCTTCATTCTTTGATTTCTGGGCAAAGTGATCTATATAAAAGTTGTAGCCCTTTCTCTTAGCTTTCCACGGAATCAAGAATCGCTCGATTTCGAGTTCGTATGAGAGAGTTATGCTCGAAATACAAGGCGATGCTCCTGCTGTCTGTTTGCTGGATGTAGCAGCACATGGCGTGACTTGCAGAAGCTTTTTGGCCATCTTAACGTCCGATTCAGTCTTTCACTTACAAAGATGACTTGTAGATATTTGTCTTAGCTTTCCAACCCATACTGAATCGTTCCGTTCCGATAAGCGAGCTAAGAGTTATGCCCACCAGACTGACAGGGACTTTGCTGTAACAGCTCGATCTTACAGGCGTCACATGGCGTGACTTGCAGAAGCTCTTTGGCCATCGTAACGTCCGATTCAGTCTTTCACTTACAAAGATGACTTGTAGATCTTTGTCTTAGCTTTCCAACCCATACTGAATCGTTCCGTTCCGATAAGCGAGCTGAGAGTTATGGCCACCAGACTGACAGTTGCTTGCTGAAACAGCTTGCTGTTTCTTCGCGGTTCAGCTCGATCTTGCAGGCGTCTTTTCTCCTTGATAACATTTGAACTAGCCGATCTGTTGTGAAATATGACTTTTAGTATTTTAAGTTGGCTGTTCAATCTCTTTGGAAGCACGCCATTTCAATATCCGAGCTATGAGATATGATCGAAACAATCCGCTCTGCCAGGATTTCAGACTTGGTCCAGCTTGATATTTTCAAGCTACTTCTTTATAATTCATCAAGCTCTTAATTATGATCTATGAACTGCACACTTGATGAAATATGTTAGCAACACAATAACAAGTTTTGTTAACATCAAAACCAAGATTAATCGGGTTTCCAAAACCCAACATAACTAATACAAAAATATATAATTTTAATACTAATTGCAAGTGTAACTAGTACCAAGATTATATAAGTTTTATACTAATTTCAAGTGTAACTTGTACCAAAATTGTATAGGTTTAATACCAATTTCATGTGTAATTAGTACCAAAATTGTATAGGTTTAATACCAATTTCAAATGTTATTAGTACCAAAAATACAAAGTTTAATGCCAATTTTAAGTGTAACAAGTACCAAAATTATGTAGGTTTAATATCAATCTCAATATAACTAGTACCAAAATTGTATAAGTTTAATACCAATTTCAAGTGTAACAAGTACCAAAATTTTATACGTTTAATTCCAATTTCAACTGTAACTAGTACTAAAATTATATAGGTTTAATACTAATTTCAGTTGTAACCAGTACCAAGTTTGGTATAGGTTTAGTATATATCACATAAGTCCGATGCGCGAGCGGATACAGATGCGCGGGTGCGTCAATTTTCAAAAAAATTGAGTGCGGGTGCATTTATTAAAAATAAATAAATATACATACATACAGATGAAATGAATTTAAACATAAATAATAAACATCATATTTAACAAACTTACTGCGTTATTATATTATTTACAAATTTACAACATGAAGTTCTTAACAACTTTGGTGTTTGCAGCTTTATCATTCTTAAAAAGCATTAAAATTAGATTTTATCGAAGGATCTAACATTTGCAGCTTTGTAAAATGTTATAGCCAGTGATAACAAATTTGAATTTTGTATTTGTTCGTTCTTCTAGTAAGGATTCTCCGAAAAATATATTAAAGAAAATGAAAAATGAAAAATGAAATAAAGTATTAAAATTTTATTTTATTTTAAGATATAAAATAACGAATTTGAAAAATGAAACCAAATTATAAATATATATTTCAACATGTTTGGTAATAATATGAATTTATAAGAATGACTCATATTATTTCAAGATACTTATATTATTACCTTATGAAATGACCAATATAAACATTTAAACTCATAAAAACAAAAGTTTTATTTATAAAGTTCATTATATTAATTTTCATGCAAAAAACTAAGATATCAAAATTATTATTATTTACTCCATTAAAATGTTACAAAATCACAGATTTATCCGACTTTCTTTTATCACATATCTTAAGCTTTCATATATTATTATGTATTTTCATGATTCATACATAATAGTGAATATTATCTATCTATTTACCATATATAGTTTTCTTACCAACCCGAAGTACCTAGAAACTATGAATTCATCTAAACCCAAAATCGGAGAAATGTTTTTTATAAATCAAAAAAAAAAAAAGGAGAATTTAGGAGGATTAACAAGACTTGATAACTTAGTGCACGACTTAGTAAATCTTAGTGCGCGAATTAGGAATTCTCAGTGCGCGAATTATAAAATCTTAGTGCACGAATTATAAAATCTTAGTGCACGAATTTGAAATTCTTAAAGGGCAAACTAGAAATTCTTAAATCGCCTTAATGTGGCGCACGCGCACCCAGTTCGTCAGTTCGCGACTGGAGCGACAGTGTGGAGGGGGGTAGGAGGATTATGTGACTTAGAGTTTAGTACCAATTTCAAGTGTAAAATAATACCAAAATCGTATAAGTTATTACCAATTTCATGTGTAACTAGTACCAAAATTATATAATTAATACTAATTTTAGGTGTAACTAGTACCCAAAAATACCAATTTTAAGTGTAAGTAGTACCAAAATTGTATAATTTAATACAGATTTCAAGTGTAATTAGTACCAAAAGTATGTAGGTGTTACACTAATTTTCGAGTGTTCTTAGTACCAACATCTTATAGGTTTTATACAAATTTCAAGTGTAACTAATACCAACATCATATAAGTATAATATTAATTTCAAGTGTAACTAGTACTAAAATTTTATGAGTTTAATACTAATTTCAAATGTAATTGATACCAAATTTATATGTATTTAATACTAATTTTAAGTGTAACTTGTACCAAAATTATATTGGTTTAATATCAATTGCAAGTATAACTTGTACTAAAATTGCATACTAATTTCAAGTGTAACTAGTGTAGGTGAAATTAAGGTTGAGTTAGCTCAAGCCCATTTTTGGGTTTTAAATGGTAAGTTAATTGAATTGGCTAAGAATCCCACATTGATATTTTGGAACAATTGATTTTTGTTTATATTTAGAAACAAATCAAGAGAGAGTAGTTAAGTGGAAAAGATAAGTGCACCTCACGCGCCGTCCGTTTGTCTGCTTGGCTCACATCGCGTGGCGAAGACATCCCTATTTTTTTACAATTCGATTTTCTGGGAAGAACTGTATTTTCATATTTCTGACCTTTCACCTCATGTTTTAATGCTGAGTTAAATGTGGCTTAAGTGTGAGACTTAATTCCAGTTAATACGATTTAAGTACGAGACATAAATCACAGCTTAAAGTTCAGACTCATCAGCTAACCCACTCAACATTGCATTAAAACTTTTGACTTTTGAGAGGTCTGTTGCTCAGCTATATAAGCTGCACCAGCTCCAATCTTTAAGAATCCAAAAAATCATTCATACATTCACATTTGATAGTGCTACATACTACAACATTTCGAAAGAGTCTGTAGGAATTCGGCTTCAATCCGAGCAGATGTGATTGTGCGTTGTACCTCGGAACTCACTTGTCCAGGAGGCCAGAAGCTTAGGCGGGCAAATTTAAGTTTACGGGCACACGACTTGATGTGGTCTCGTCTAGAATCAGTTCCAGTTTCTTGTTGTGAAGACTTTGAATAATATATATAAACTGTTGTTGTAAGTTTACTATTTCAGTATAATTTATTTTGTACTATCTTTGTAATCTGATTAGATTTGTCAATTTAAATATCCAGAACCAACAACTATTACCACAAAATAAGCATGCATAATGAAAATCTTCTACAATCTAATAAAGCAAGAATAAATTTCACTAACGGATTCCACCAACTCACAAACATATAAATCTAACAAATTAAGCAAAATATAGTAGAACGCCACAAGTAATCACATTTATGATTCCGAAGAAAAAACAGCCTCATCATGCAAGAAACCGAAGAGAACAAACATAGGGACCCGATCCTCTTTTTTCAGCAAATCAAGATTCGAGCACAAAAGAAACACATAATTGTTCTAGAATTACCCAATCATCGAAATCTAAATGAAACCAACCAATTCTTGGCAAAAAGTTCAGAAAAAACACAAACGACAGATAATGATATAAAGAAAAAACCTATAAATGTGGCAGCATAATTGACCGACCGAAGAAAGCTGTTCCATACACACCGCAGCACGAATCGAGAACCTTGTCATTCATTTCATACCAAATTCAATATCTTATTACAAAGTTCCATCCAGAATATCATTTGGTAGGCGTACTCATGAATTTGTGAAATTTTAGCAGAACTAGAAACGGAAAAATTGGAGACCAAAGTGAGGCAGAGACATGAAATTACTTCCATAACCATCAAGGACATGATATAACCACTCACAATACACTTATTGTGCGATTTATCTAACAATTACCACCTAATTGGAAGCAAAACCCACCATCTTCGGGTTTTCATTTGTTCGACGATAAAGGAGGAGCTAGTGCACATGGAGAGAGAGAGAGCGCCTAACGTGAGCTTTGGGAAAATAAACTTTACGAGAATGCTAGATTTCTTCGTCAATTACGTACACAATTCGATAGCAGAGAGAAATGCATGAAATTTGGATGGAGAAAACTTGTAATCACCTTCTCTTTAAATGGCAAAAAGGGTAAATTAGTCAATACCTAATAACAGGGAATTCAAACAAATAAAAATTTAACAATAGGGGGGAGAAATAAATAATACGGGGATTGAACACAAAAACAATTTAGAACATTAGGATTTTTGTAAAGTTTACCCGTAAAAAAATCATAACGGACCAAAAACTATTTAAACCAATAAAACAGGTATTATCCGAATCCAAGGCAAGGTAAGTATATAGAAATCGGAGAGAGAAGTAACATCCTCAACTATTCTCCGTATACTCCGATCGAGGCGAAATCAGCTTCAGTAATAATACTACAGTAATAGATAATTGGCATTAGCATAATGTGTTGGTCATATTTTTATAAGATCACATTTAGTATATCATACCACTGGTGCATTCGCAAGAATGGGTTCGACCCAGTAGTTCGTTATGGTGATCTTCAAGAAGAAGAAGAAAAAGGATAAATCCAGGAGAAAATTACAGCAAGTGCTTCCAAGATTTAAGCTTTTGGTGTGACCACATTTAGTAAATCAAACCACTGGTGCATTCACAATACCCCGTTGTTCTTTATGGTGATCTTCAGGGAAAAAAGATTACATCCCGGAGAAAAATACAGCAAGTGTTACCAAGATTTAAGTTTTTGGTTGTGACCACATTTCGTAAATCGTTCAACTGGTGCATTTGCAATAACAATTTGATCCTGTAGGTCGTTATGGTGATCTTCAAGAAAAAAAATATTAAATCCAGGAAAAAAATCACAGCAAGTGCTTCCAAGATTCAAGCTTTTGGTGTGACCACAAGAAATACTTCGTTGTACTATCACAACTATCCGAACCGAACCGATTTTTCGGTTAACCGAAATTTTAGGTTTTGAATTTCAAACCGAAAACAAAAACCGAAATTTTTCGGTTTTCGGTTCGGTTCGGGTAAAATTGTTTTTTTTCTTCCTGGAATTGGTTTAGTTTTAAGATTTGGATTTGGATTTGGTTGAATGTTAAGAGTTCCAGAAACACAACTCAGCTCGTGCTAGGACCGACCACATATCTACGATCTTGTCCAAATTGCTGTTTTGCTTGTTTTGGACAGTTACATTTTTTCTTATCTTAAAATATAGGTTTCATGTTTGGATGATTTCAAAATACTTGGTCTTAGATATTGAAATGTTAGAAAATTAACCTATGATAACTCATCTTTAACACCCAGAAACGCATGTTAAATCATTAATAATCAAGAGATCAGTAAGCAGAAGCATACCTTAATCCATAATAATTTATATGCATGTAGATATGAGTCGCTGGCCTTCCAAATCAATATGATTAGCCTTGAGAGTCTTTTACTTTTTCTCCCGCTCTCTAACTGTCGATGGTATGAAGCATAGAATGACTGAATTATCGTGTGACCAGTGGACCATGAACCTTTATATATACATATCGTGTTTCTATTTAAGCCCATCGATCAAACAGAAAAAGCTCACTTGTCTCTAAACATTAAAGGTCAACACCCTATCACATACATTAAACCCAAATAACATGAAACCTTATTAGATCACTTTTAATGGGCTTAACCTTACATACAGTCTATAATGCATAATTATTTACATATAAGTCTAACGTTGGATTAAGGATCCAACAATCTCACACTTGGGCTATATATGAAAACTTATAATTATGAATTATAAAAATAAACGTATGAGCTCAACTTTATTGTCATTACCGACATGTATCTATCATCAATCATATCAACATATGATTTGTTACACTTATCGTAACTCGACCCATCAATGGTCATATATACCAATACAACTAAATGACATGTATTATTATGTGGATGTGTGTCATAATTTCATGTAATGTGATCCTAACATGCCTATTTCAAATTGGTCATCCCTTAAACCTTAGTGAGATCAAACCATAATAGAGTCAGAGTGTAGATAAACCAAAGATTTCTTTCTGCAGAAAATAACCTTAACTATCCGTAAACCAAATAAACTGAAAATGTCTATAAATGCATTTAAAATTTCAAACTCCCACTAAAACTGAATATCCTTAACTGACACAACACCCATACAAGCAGTGTGCTCATTAACCATTTGGGTTGTGATACCTTAGTAAGTGGATCCCACAATAATGGAGTTTGTAACAATGTGCTCTATAATGTCTACTCGGAATTCTTCTTTAACAATCAGGAACTTGATTTATATATGCCTTAACTATATTGAATTCTTGTTGCTACTGGAATATAAAACTATTTGACATATTGTCACAAAATAATTTAAGTGGTATTTCAATACTGTCCACTATACATAGTCCAAGAAAAAATTTCACAGTCATATTCCATAATTGGATGCCTTATAAAACACTATAAAATCTGTTGTCAAGGTAAAAGAGGTTTTAGTGTTTGACTATTTAGCACTCTTTAATAAGATGACAATTTCAGCCAGTGGATATATATAGCCCAACGTAATTTTCATGCTTTCTTGGCATATTGCAAAATCAGAGTCAATATACACAATGATCTCAAACTTATCTGACATCCGATCTGTGAGCATGTACTCTTTTCTTCTCTATAAATACCATAAGACCCTTTTGACTGCTTTCTAATTGTCTACTCCTGAATTACTTAAACATCTACCAACATTCCAGTCAAGTATGCAATATCTGGACATAAATCAGACTCCATATTGCTGACGCATAAGGAATCTTCTGAATTTCTTTGTTCAAAATCATTCTTAGAGCACTGATTGAGACTAAATTTTTATCCTTTAGCCAAAGGTATATTAAAACAAAAAAATTATTTGCTCCCACAGAACTCATGGTATATGCAATTATCGGCTAAATTCATCTCAAAACAAATGAGATGATCACTTGATGAAATTTAAAATACCATTGTCGAGATGCATATTTGAGCACATAAATAGATTTCTTAAGTTTGCAAACCATATCCTTTGGGGCTCCCAACACAAAGTTTTCTAGTTGCACCATATAGATCCTCTCTCAATGCCATCATTGAACATCGTATTTACATCCATCTGATGTAACTCAAGATCAAAATGTGCTACCAATATCAATAAATCAATGTGATAATCAACCATCATGATCATAAAATGCAAGCATTATAATTTTTCAAGAAATTAGCCCAAGCGATCGATCGCTGATCGCCAAGCGATCGATCGCCTCAATTCATGTTCATGTTCAGCCTCGGCTCGATCGATATCCATACTCCTCTACATAGCGATCGATCGGTAGCAAGTCAGGGATCGATCCTTGAATATACCGCCTCTCTTGTTCTTAGCATCACGCGATCGATCGCTACATTTTAGCGATTGATCGCCATATCCTGAACATGTCAGAATATGGCGCCTATTCTTGAGTGTTTACTCTTTTTTCCCCATCCTTTATAACTCCAAAACATCATATAAGCAACATAAATCATTCCTACAAGATTCAATACATGTATGCTTCCTTAATTTCAATTGACATGCGTCAATTCTTGTCATATTACATCAACTTTGCTATCAACATGTTTTAACTTGAACCAACACAAAAACAAGATTAAAGAACACATACTTCTTTACCAAATAGCTTTGATTTCACTTTAGAACCAAGTGTACAACTTGATTACAAGCTGAACTTCCAAGTACCATGCCAAGAGAACTAAAGATTGGGAGAGGGGGTGGTAGAGAAGTGTAGGTGAAAATGGTGACGCTATGTGTTTATAATCTGATTTTGTTCATTTATACTTAGGTATAAATCATCCCTAAATCATACCATAGCAAGTTTATTCCATGTGGTCTACCATGTAGACTTCCTATTATCTCAATTGTACTAAACCATGTAGTAATTGCATTTCACCAAAAAACATTATTTCTTTCATCGGCTATTAATTAACTTATTTCGTCTTTCCTACTCTGTTCAACTCGAACTCGAGTCCGTATCCTACCGTCATTCGTTCATAATGACACAATCATGCCATAAACCATACATAATTCATATTGAGACACTGATATACATCCTTCAAGATGCAATGCAAATGCATGTGAAATCGCTCTCAAATTCAAATACATATAAGCCACTCATGTTCTTCTCTTGGCTAGATTATCAAATCATATCCATATAACACAACAATATCATTTAAGTGTATGGTTAACCATGTTCCTAACATGGTTCATGCTAACATGTCAAGTCAATACATTACATATATGGCTATGTTCTCAACTCAACATAATCATATTATACATGTATGATGCATATTGAGGCATTACACTACATTTGCAACTTCTTATAAGATTTTTAATTCCGAAAAAAATATGAACCATCAATTCTAAGGGGCCTATATGGGGCCTTACCGTCCACATCTGAATATGTTGACCCACCATCCAAAATGCATTGGATCGTCCAATCTGACCTGATGGTAAAGATCGAACTAACCATGTATGGTGATAAAAAAAAGTTATGCGAACCCTTTTCTTTATTTGCATAGTTTGGTAACCTTTTTATGCGAACAAAAAAGTCTTTCATTGTAATTTGTACACCAAATGTACAGTGATAAAAAATCATTTTATACTTTGGAAAATCATAGTGCTAAAAATAATATTTTTTTAGTTTAAAATAATAATAATAATAATTTTTTATTTTTAATATAAAATATTTAATACAATTTTAATTATAAATTTAAATCATTTTCAAATTATATCATTATATTGTGTAAATTACATAAAAGTAATACAAATTTTTATTCATTAACAAAATATAAAAATATAATAAAATAAATAGTCACGTGCTAATGTGAAATTTTAAACATATCAGTAAATTAGATATTGATGTTAACTTTAACCTAACAATAAGGGTAAGCATAATTTAGAACCTCTGAAATAAATAAATAAATCCAATGCCAGAAAAAAGAAATAAATTGACTTGAGGCAGCTGCAGCCGTTAAGTTTACGTGTTCTTCTGTACAAGAACCCAGCTGCCACTTCCCTTCCGGTCTAGATCCCGTCCCAATTCCCCGCCTCACCAATCACTCGCGAAGTCACACGTCTACCTCAGATTTCAGCTGAATTGGCGGCGCAGGGGCGGTGATCATCAGAATCTTCTTCGAAGTGCGTGAATTCTTGTCTCTGTTTGACCAAGGTATGCCGAAATTACTATTTTCTTGATTCGTTGAGATTGTTTGGCTTGGCTTTATGGTTTCGTGATTTTGGAGTGGAATTTGCTTGCGCTATTGCTCTTTTGTTGCATTTCTTGTTTGTTTGAATATTCCGTTTCGAATTAGGGTTTCGGTTCATGGAGTTAGTTTTTTTTGTTTTTTTTTGTTTTTATATATTAAACCGACGATAAGCCGGGTTTAGGCTCACCCATACTTGTTTATTAAACAAATTGGACAAAAAGAGACTGAGCCTTTAGCTACGCAGGGTGTGTTTTCGTTATGTTGAATTTCTGTAAAATAATAATCTCGTTTTGAATTACTATAATTTGAAATGTATTAGGTTTCCATTGTGTCGTTTTAAACTTGTACTAATGGGTAATGTTGTGTTATTGAAGCGAAATTTTATCTGGTTTTGGCTTTTTCTCACAATTAGCATCTACGTTAACTTTTCAGTTTTTGTATATGAACCCTATTACCAAATTTCAGCTGCTGTGATTATGTGACTGAGATTTTGTAGGTTTTAACATGACATTTTGAGTGCGAAATGATTGCATAAGGTGGAATCCGTTGTGATATTTTAGTTAGTTTGTGGAAATTATTTAAATGCCTAATTGTTTGATTCTTTAGAAATTAGTTTTGGGGATGGGTCAAATGGGCCGTCAATATATAGATGCAGTTGCAAGCTACAGATTTATGCACCAATTTTGTGGCATCCATTGATTAAAATAGAAGTTCCGTGAGCATATATTTTAGCATATTAGTGCTATTTGACTAAAAAAATTGTACTGTTGACGTAGTTGCTATTCAAATATTTTATGAAGAATCAATAGCTGTGAAAAGCTATTCTTTTATAAGTTACATAGCATAATAATAATGGATTGTGTAAAAAATGGAATAATTATTTGTATGATGAGAATAGTACCGGAAAGGTAAAGAACTGGATTAAGAGATAAATCTTGGGCTAAGAGCATGGGGAAAAAAGGTTGTATATCTACACAGTTTCTTGCATTATATGCAACTTTAAATGAAAAAAATATGTTATTGAAGCGAAGGATTAGGACACCTATTCAATCGTCAAACTTCAGATTCTGTGTACTCTGTCGCCATCTCCTCTTTAGTACTGGATTGGAAGGAAAAAATGGAGTGTACAGTGTACGCAGCCCCCATTAAAATGGTCAAAATGAAAACCCCACGTTTGACTTGGCCAAATCTTTTACTCGTTTTCATGATGGTATCGGGATGAGTTCCAAATAATAATTGTTTGTTGTGGCTATGCACTAGTATTACCATTCAGGTCTCATGCTTGACTACTCGAGTGCATGCATAACATTTGAATTGGCTTTTTATGTCCTGTATTTTTATCACCAAACTCTTTTCATCTCTTTTATCTCAAGGGTTTTGGAGTTTTGGTGATTCTTCTTCGAATAATTGTGGTGCATGAGTAAGATTTGAAATTTGCAAGTACCCCATAAGAGTTGAGGCATGTAAATAATTCTCTCCTTCACACATGTGCACACGCTCATGTGGTGCTGTATTTGTCTAAATAATTAATAGAACCCCTCCCCTCTTTAAACTAAATGAGAAGAATAGATGTGGAAGCAAAAATGTTTGTGCTTAATATTTTTTCTCGACTTCTTAATCCTTTAACCACCAGTTTTATGTTCACACCATTTGTTTATAGTTTTTAATTTTGGGCTTTGTAATCATTTGAGTTTAATTCCACTCTCATTGATTGTAACCAAATGTTCTAGGCTAGTGATTTGTACCTTATGGCCAGGTGATTCTTTATTTTCTAATTAACTTGTCGGACAACATACCTCTTAAAACTAAAAAGAATAACTTAATACTTTTGCCACTTCTTTATCTTTTGACCACCATCGTTTTTTTGTACCAGTCTTTAGCATTTTTATTCTTTGGGATCAATTAATTCAACTTTGATTATTCTCCTTATTTTAATTTTTTTTGACAGAGCATCTTTTTTTTCTCGTCTTAGTTCTTTTAACTGGACACATCTTTGACCCATAGTTATTAAAGGAGCTAGGCGCCAAAAAGCGATGAACCATGGCCTGGCTCAAAGCGGTAGGCGCCGAGCGAAGCATGGCCTAGTAGACGTTAGACGTCGAGAAAAAATAAATTTTAAATATTTAGATATGAATATTTTTTTCCAAAATGACCAAACTATATAGCCAAGAAGCTGCGCTCATGTTGTAATATTTGTTCATTTCTAATATAAAAATTTACACAACGAGAGATTTGATAAAATGAATCTCATTCAATATTAAATCAGAATTATTAAAAAATGAGAGAAGCAATAAATTAAATCTGCTTGATTGAATTAGGGTTGATTTATTCTTAAAATATTCTTAATCTATTCTCAAAATATATTTTGTTTGACATTAATTCTTATCATTTATTAATATCTATTTATCAATTAAAACTGTAATTATAATTAATTTTACAATTTGATATAATTAATAATGAATATGATGTGTTAATACCCGAATATATAAATATGGGGTTTAGGCTTATTTAAAATTGGCTTTGGGCTTATTGAAAATAGGATTTGAGCTTATTAATTTTTAAGTAATTTGAGCCCAATCCTATCAATACTCTTCATTTCCATCAAGCCGCCGCCCAGGGCTTAAGCCCCAGGCACCTAGGCGCTGAATAAGCGTAGCCTGATGTATGTGTGAGGCCTCTCACACACCATAGGCGCCACACTCTGGCCTGTCTTGGCTTCTCGCCTAGGCGAGCCAGGCGAGGTCTTTTAACAACCATGCTCTGACCATTGTCTTTGTCAATCCGGTGTTAGTTTAAGAACTTAACGTGGAATGGAAACTTTATTAAATTAGTCTGTTTTAATGTTTCTTTCTTTGGTTAAAAATTTTGCGCAACAGCTTCTTATGTGTAACAATCTTTTATTAGTATCTTCAGTACAAACCCTGGCAGTAATGTGCTACTACCGTATAAGATGCTGATTTATGGATCCTGATTTCAACAAGTTTGGAAGAGGTAAGACTTCTGAATATACATTCTGTCCTCACGTGAGTTGGTTTGAAATTTTCTCTTGTATTCTCCTTGATTTCCTGTTTATGTGAATTCATTTCAAATGAATGATTAATTGAATTTATGTTCATAATGCTTCATAATGCTTCTTGTTGAATTTGATAAATATGGGCCTCGAAGTTAATGATTACCAGTTGAAGATGGTCTTATTGTATGGTATCAGTTTATCAACATTCTTGCATTTCTTTTTTTAAAATATAGACTCTATCCCTATCAACTGCAAATAGATCCTATCAAGTTATAGAGGAAATGAATATAGATCCTGGCAACATGCTTTTTGGTATTTAGATAGAGTGAACTTGTGAAAGTTAATCTGTGCCTTTGTAGGAAGTTTTTTTTGAGGATGAGATGTGGTATACAAAAGTCATGGTCCGGGTGGTTTAGACTTTGTAAGACCCAAGTATTGTGGATGGAAATGATATTTCATTTATTTCCTGGAATCATTTTTAAGATGATAAAAGAAGTAACTGTGATACTGATGCACCATCAGAAGACGTGCCACTATTTCTTTTTTTTTTCCTAGAGTTTCAAATGCTTTCCAATATTTAATTCCTTGAAAGTCATTGAGCCAAAGATGCTTATCTCATGGCATATGTCTAACAGTTTTAATTTTCTTTTAAACAAAATGAGTATCTACAATGGTCTGGATTCTTCAGCAATATATTTGAGATTTGAAAATGATTGTTTGGATTGATCATGTTTTGATATTTTCAATGAACTTGTGTACCTATTCTTTGAATTAGGGCCTAGAGAACTTACAGGTGCAGTGGATCTTGTAAGTCATTACAAGTTGTTGCCACACTATGATTTCTTCTGTAAGAGGCCGCTTGCGGTGTCAATTTCAGATAGTCACTACCTCCATAACGTGGTTGGAGATACAGAAATCAGAAAAGGGGAGGGGATGCAACTGGGCCAGCTCATTCAGGATGCATATTCATCAAGAGATACTAAGACACGAATACAACCTTTCAACTTAGATATTCTTAGCGAAGCCTTTATACTAAGGGATACAACTCGTGTTGATCTTTCTTCTGTGAGTACTTATTAGCATTGCTTCTACGAAATTTTATTGGACTGCTTGATTATGGTCCTTTAGCTTTTGTGATTTGAATCAAAAAAATTAGCACATTAACTGTAATCTTTTTATTTTACCTTCTGTTAGTATGCATTTTGTAATTGGGAAAACTGATCTTTCTTTTTGTAATGTTCTGTAGTCTGATAAGGGTACTCCTACTATTCCTGGTAAATCTAAAAATGAGTCTAAAGACAAAGAGAAGAAGCACAAAAAGCATAAGGACAAAGACAAGGAGAAAGATAAAGAGCACAAGAAGCACAAACATCGTCACAAAGATCGAAGTAAAGATAAAGAGAAGGAGAAGAAAAAAGATAAAACATCCCATCATGATTTCGGCAATGATCACTCAAAAAGACACCATGAGAAGGTTAGAAAACTTTATTATGTGCCAAAACCTTAGTTGAATTCTTTGCAGTTTACTGATCCAGGCTTTTCTATAGGCTTTTTCTTTGTTTCTTTGTGAATTATTTTACCCGGTTACCTGCCTGAATGCATGTTATCTTTTCAGAAGAGGAAGCAAGAAGGGGACGAAGATAATGACATTCATAAACACAAGAAGAGTAAGGTAACAAAAGGACAAATGGCATATTGGGCTTTTTAATTCTCATGTAGCATACTAAAGTCATTTCTCACGTAGTTTGCCTAATCTTTCTGAGTTGAAATTTTACAGCACAAGATCTTAGATAGATGAAACAGGAGCTGTGAAAGCGGCAGGCTGAAAACTGGTGTATGATCTTTTAGTTTTGTCATCAGATGTTGCAGTTGAGAGGTTGTGCTATCTTTGCTTACCATATTGAGATTACCTCAGGTACAGAATCTTATTGATTTCCCATTGTGTTTTATCTTATTTATTGATGATACAGGGCTTCAGTTTAGCGGTCGAATTAGAGCTCTCACGGCCTCTTGCGTTGATTTATATGTGAGGTGGTTCAACTGGCTCAACTTGTTAATCTTTGCAAATTGTGGAACCTACAGGAAACTCAGTTTCCCTGAAATTCTGCCATTTTGCTAATAACAATGAGATTAATTTTTCTGGTTTTGCAGATCCTTCATCTGATACGACTTATATAGCCCATTTAAGTAATTTTAGTGATTTGCTTACTCGATCTGCTTGTATGATATGGGACATAAGCCTAAATAGTGCAGAATGTAAATCTCCTTCTACGTACCTCTGGGTACATTGATTGTGTATTTTTGGACTTGCGCGTTGCGCGTTACTATAGAGAAGTTCAAAATTTTATGAATCATGACGATTATCAGGGTAACCTGTCTTGTAGTCCTAATTTACCTATCTCTGGTTCGAGTCTCTAGTTTTTAACTATGTTCCTCTTTCCATGCAGAGATTTATTTGGACCTTCTAAAGTTTACCAAAAAGGTGATTCACTTGCTGAAGCAATATCAAGTTACAAAATGTTGAAGATAATCTGTTCTGTATTTATCATCATGCAAGAGCCCTCGTGTTTCTGTAATGATACTAGAAAGACTTAGAATTCATTCTTTGGCTTTTAGGCATGAACTAGTAGTCAAGACTAAGTAGGTTGAGATGTTCTTGTACGATTCTATAAAAGTGAAACGGCAGATAACATGTACTTCGTGAAAGGGTATTATTTGATTGATCTCACATTTAGGCCAGGTTTGGTTAGAGATAGTCCGGTATAATTGGTTGTTTGTCATGATATTGTAAATTTTGTAGGTTGTGCTCTAAGTGGTTCTGCTAATCCTTACATTTCATTAGCTTGTTTGTATCTGCATTTATGACAACCACGACTGCTGCTAATTCTCTTTGCAAAACCGATCTATGGTGTGAATTAATGGAATGAACATGTATTAACAATGAAGAGAATTAAATATTGTAATAATTGGTTGAGAAAAGTTTAAAGAAAAATGTTTAATTATTGTTGTTTTCAATGGTTAAGTTGGAATGCGAAATGTTTGTTGATAGTAATTTCTATTATAAGAAAGCTAGAGAGCCATTTTCTAATGCGGACTCCAGTTTCGCTCTTGTATGCCCCTCTCCATGTTGAAGGATATTGGTCAACGGAGTCGTTACAAATTTGTAGTGAAGGCTCGAGTGATTTAACGAATTTGAAGGGATTGGATAAGGTCGGTTGATGAGTTCGGCCAACGAGGTCAGTGTAATAACTCGACATTTTACATGATCATGTATACACATCATGACATATATTTTGATATTTCATATGTGCATTGGTAAGCATAGAGGTTGTGAATATAATAAATTTGTAGAATCATAGATGTAATAGATTTTAATTGACTACATTTTAAAAATATTGAATAAGACTATGAAGGATAATAGCTATAAAAGTGAAAATATTGATTATATGTGAAAATAATGAATAGACATATTGAATAGATTTAAGATATTGAGTAATGAAAAATGTTAAGAAATATTGAATATATATATTGAATATATTCAAATATATTGAATAAATAGTATTAAAATTGAATAGATAGTAAATTTAATGAATATATTTAAGATTTAATAAATAGTGGATAATTTGTTAATTTTTGAAATTTTAAAAAAAAAATTAAATGAATAAATCGGGAACCGCATCCAAAAATGTAAGATTTGCACACAATTACACCTTGAACTATGTGAAATTACCGTGAGAAGTGAAAGAGGAAGAAGGAAAAAGAAATTTGGGGTTTCGTTGATTTTCGGACTTCGAAACGACGTCAAAACTCGAAAATAAGTACATATTTGGAATCCTCGATTCGTTACCTTCCTTTTGAGGTAGTTTTTCTTCACTTTTTCTTATGTTTAGATTATGGCTTAATTTGAAATAATGCCCAAAAATTATGAAATTCATATATGTGATAGATTAAACAATGATAAACAAAATGTAACAAGAAAATTGAGATTATGTTGTAGTTTCGAATTTATACAAATTTTAGGAGTATAAAAAGTCATGTGCATATAACGGTTACACTAAAATTAAATTGAGAAACATAATTGTAACTTTGAGAAATAATGAATAGTAGAAAAGTAATATTGCACTTGATATGAACATTTCATGCATAAGTGTAATTAATTCATATTAAACCATATGATATTGAGTTTGGTTGTGCATTAAGATATGCACTGATAGGTTCTCCGTTTGATACCGGCACCAGTAAGACGAATTAAGCGATTCCTACAAGATAGGAGTATCGATTGTTAGTATATCCTTATAACTTGGCATTTAACTTTATATGAGTATGCGATTTGTATTATATAAGTACCTTGAATTGGTGAATGAATTGTGGTGAATGCAATATGATGTGCAAGAACTAAATTTAGTTCTGAAATGTACATGTTGAGACGTGATGTTATACGTTCTATATATGTTATTACCATGTGATTTGATGTTATGCATATGATTATGACATGTGCATTTATAAGAGATTAAAGAACTCAGTTATGGCCACTAATGACCGTGAACCATGTGTTGTTTCATTCTGAGTACGGTCAAAATTACATAATCAAAAAATATCGATCCCGAGTTAATTGAGAACTCAAAAGGGGATCTACAGAGTGCCATGGTCATATCGTGATCACGGATTGTTCTTGGTATTAGTTGGGTCATAACAGAATAACAATACCGACATACATGTGCATCATTTCATTTTATATGAATCATGAGAACTGATGTAACGATTATGATGACTCATGTGAGTATATTCATGCGCTTATGTGTATATGAATTATATGCTTTGTGATGTTAAATACTTCGTTATTTGAATATGCTCGTTGCGAATGCAACTCACCCAAATGCAAATGTGGTGTTGTGTTTCAGTTGATGTAGATAAAGTTTTAACATACAATGTGTTTCAACGTATTTTGGAAGTATGGATCCAAGGTCGGCTGGCTGACTCTAGTCCTTCTCCCTCAGCTCATCATTTGCATATACTGTATAAGTTTTTGGTTGGGTTGTGATGGGTACAACCATGGTTATTTTTGTGGCATACATATATCTATATTCCTTGTTAAATTATACAATGATGTTATGAGATTGAAATTTCCGCTGCCATTAAATATTATGCTATATGCCTCATATGTATGTGTTATATATGTTATATGTGTAAGGGGTGTCACAATTGATTTGGTATCAGAGCAAAGGTTAGAGGTTCTGTAAACGTCACATGTGCATTGTCATTATCTGGTAAATGGTTGCATAAATCATCGTTTATGTCATATAGGTTTCATGATGAGCAAAGTATTCATGGCGGGAAGGATCAGCCGAGCCTGAGTCACATTCATCATTTTCACTTCCACCTCATGCACAAAGAATACCTGCAGAGGCATATCGACAGTTTCCACCTGTTTATCCTCCGGAAACAAGTGAGAGGAGGTATGATAAATTAAGAAAAATGGGAGCTGTTGACTTTATGGGTACTATTGATCCAGCTGAGGCAGAGACTTGGCTGAAACGAACAGAAATGATTTTGAATCTGATGAAATGTATACTTGAGGAGAAATTTGATTACACAGTGTCATTCTTCAGGGTAATGCTTATGATTGGTGGGAGACTATTCCACATAGTACTGATCAGCCATCTGTTTTGACATGGGATGATTTTCTGTTGCACTTTAATGATGCCTACCTACCTGAAGTTTATAAGGATCAGAAAGAGAGAGAATTTCTTGATCTGAAACAGTGGAATCGATCAGTGGCTGAATATGAGGTACTCTTTAATCAGTTATCTCACTATGCTCCACACATGATAGCCACAAAAAAGAAGAAGTGTAACAGATTTGAGGCAGGACTTCGATTTACTATTCGTTATCGCCTCACACCTACAGACATGGAATCGGTTAGTAAGTTGAAAGCTGCAGTAGTACGTGCTGAAAAGTTAGAAGCTGAATCCAAAGCTTTTCAATTGAATAAAAAGAGACAAAGTGAGTGTAATGCCCCCGAATTGATTAATTGCTTTTAAGACATTAATTGTGTCCATGTGATTAATTATTGTAATAATTGATCTTGTATGAGGATGTAATTAGCATTGTGGTGAAGTGCTTTTAAAAATACCATGTTGAGATATTTTATTCATCATGCTAATTGTTGGGGTACAAGTTAATTAAAGGACTTTAAACCTTTACCCCACCACATTTCATTTCACTTTATCTTTTAACACTCAAAATCCCCAAATCATCTCCCAAAACCCTCTCTTCCCCTCAAACTCGTTTTGCCTTCAAGGTGGACAAGAAGTCCTTGTAAAAGCTTCACCTCTTGTGATTCTTGGTAAGATTTAAGACCTAGGATGTATATATATCACTCCTTGTTGATGTTGTAGTGTTTGATTTGAGTTTGAAATGGTTTTGAAGGTTTGAAATGGGTTTGTTTGGGGTTGGTATGATTTTTGAAAGGATGTTTGATTTTTGGTGGTTTAATGATGTTTGAGAAGGTTTTAAGTGTTTTTATGTTGTTGAGTTGTTGGATAAATGTTATTGAGGTTGGTGAAGTTTTGATGTGTAAAAATGGTGGATTTTCGAAGTGCAGAGGCTGGCGAGCGAATCGCTAGGCCACAGTAGGCTCCAGAAGCCTTTGGCGATCGATCGCCACTTTTGGGCGATCGATCGGTGATGATGGCGATCACGATCGCGCCAGGTATGACGATCGATCGCCGAAGACGAAATTTTTCACCTCCTTCCAGATGATCTCGCGATCGATCGGGCCTTGGCGCGATCGATCGCGAGTTGTAAAAATATGTGTGTTTGATTATTTTGTGGGATTTTTGAATATTGACCATAATGGGCTCCTAATATTGATTTGTATGGTTGTGTAGAACCATCCCAGGTACCCACTACTTCGAGGAGATAAAGTGCTACACCTTCACCATATTTTGAAAAGGTACGTAAGAAACGTACGGGCATCAAACGGTAACATATTCCTAAACTATGACTATGCATTGATTGCATAAGTATTTATGATGATGATTATGATGAATAAGTTTATGATGATGATGTTGTGATAAATGAAGATGATATGATGTTACGATGACAATTATGATAAGATGATGATGTTCGGAGATGATGATGCTTATAAGATGATAATGTATGTTTAACTATGCTATTTAGAATGGTTGAATGTCCGGTGGCTATTATGGGCAAGCGAGGAAGGTACTTGCCGCTCACATAACTAAGCGAGGGGGTACATCCGCTATCAAGGCGTAGCGAGGGGTATCATCCGCTAAGCGAGGGGGTACATCCGCTATCAAGGTGTAGCGAGGGGTATCATCCGCTGAACAAAGAGATACATCCGCTATCAAGGTGTAGCGATGGGTATCATATGATGTGTTATGTCGAGCGAGGGGGCCAATTGTGCCGCTGTCATAATAGAACCCGGACAGTCCCATTTCTAAATAAATAACATAGTTGTTGTGAGCATATATGTGTGAAGTATGATTTTAATCATTTATGTCAAGAACTAATGATTATATGCATAACTATGAAACAGGGACAACCAAAGAGGGATAATACGATTAACCAGGAAGTATATGTTATCAATTATTTCTATGCATTTATTTATATGCCATTAACTTATGATGTTAAGTAACGATGTACGTGCTCATCATGATGGGTTCCTGTAGGTACACTTTGGACCAAGACTAAGGGTTGGGTTGAGACAGTGAGCTAAAGGAGCATAAAAGAAGATAGATTACATGATTTCTTTTTGGATAGTTTCTACTCTAGGAATAATATAATTCTATCATATATTTCATTTTGAGGATGTAATTAATTTAACTTTTGAAAAATTATTCTTGGCATGTAATCTGATTAGCTCAAAACTACAACCGGAACCCTAAGATGTCATTAATGCGTGTTTAGTCCATAATACGTTATTAATATGATGTTAAGGTAGGAAGACCCTACAGTGAGGAAGTTGGTGGATTTGGAAAGAATAAGGGATTCAATGCACCTACACAGAAAAATTTTCCTAGTAGTTCTAAGTGTAGGTGTCAGTTCTGCTAGTGGTTTGTGTTGTGGTGCAACATCTGCTGCTAAAAGTTTTGGTTCTACACCGTCGGTTGACTTGTGTGCATTGTGTGCCGAAATTATTATGGAGAGTGCAGACTGCTTACAAGAAAATGTTTTAAATGTGGAGAACATGGTCATATCATAGCAAGATATTGTTCAAAGCGTGAAGAACCTACAGTTGAGCAAACCAGGTCAAGTGGTTTTACTCCTAATAGAGGAAGAGATCGAGGACGATTTGGTATGGAAAGAGGATCGGTACAGAGGAGAGTAAGCCAATAATCAG